>JACAZE010000001.1:3600000-4180748 GCA_014461115.1 Mycena chlorophos | reverse complement strand
GCCCCATCACCACAAAGCATGGCTCGGAGATTATTTGCGATTATTGCAGCTTTGTCGTGATGGGGCACGAAGGTTTGGCGGGGTCACACGCTGATCCGCGTGACGTTCGTGCCCCGGGGCACGAAACATTCTTTCCCCCTCCTCTTCGGTACTTATCCTACCTCCTGTATGTTTTCCTGAATATAATCTCTGCGATCAATGTCGGCCGCTGGCTGCCGGGGCCCGCCGGGAGGCTGCCGCGATCAAGCTTGGCGTTGTTTGGTCGTAAGGCCTCCGGCTCCGAGCCGAGACGCCGTTAGACTGACACCGTCTTCTCGTCTTCACGTCTTCACTTCGTCTTCCGTCGTCGATCCATCCACCGCCGCCGGCGCTCCTCTGTCCCCTCTCCTCCCTGCTCTCTCTGCCCGTGCCATGACTGGCGCTCCCGTACCTGAGCGTCCTCCCATCCGGACCTTCACGGGCCCTGGCCCTCCTCCCGTCACCCACCAGGATGTTCACAGCGCGAAAACGGAGCAGCTCAAGTACATGATCGACCGCGCCAACGAGGCGGAGGGCGAGAAGGTCATGATTCGCACCGGGAATCTTCAAGAACTGAAGAATCGCGTCGGCATGTACTACAACTACGACATGAGCAAGACGCCGGCCCCGATAGCGCCGCTTGCACCGCCTACCATCAACGCGGCCATTATCGAGAGGCAATGGAACGATTTTGCTGCGATGGGCGAAGAGTGGGCGGGCAAGGCTGCTCGTGGAGAGGATTTTTTGTTGCTTGCGGAGTTGATTGCTGGTCAAAGTGCGTCGCAGTGGTCTCCAGTCTTGCATTTTCAGCTAACTACGGCAATGTTAGGCATTTCCGACGGTCCCATCCCTTCCTTCGCGTCCGATGAGGACACACCGGTCCCTCTGGCACCACCACCTACATTTCGCGTAGCCCAATCCCCAACCACACGAACCCCTGCATCAACTCCCGCTTCTACGCACCCCATCGCGCCTCCAATTCCGTGCGCCGTTCCTTCTAATGCGGGTGCTGAAGCGGTCGCCCTTGCGTCTCTCGCAGATGTCAAGGAAGGCCTGGAGCGTGCGAGCGGGTTACTGGATGTCGTCGAGCAACTGGAGTCCGGGCACGTCCAGCGTGTCCGTGACCTCTACGGGCCAAACGCAAAAACCAACCGCGGCGCCGCTGACGGCTGGGACGGGCTCAGGAGCATTGTCAACAAGCGAGAGCGCCTGGGGAAGATTTTGAGCGGGCCGAAGAACTTTGCGGGCGACAAGGATCGCTTCCTCGCGTACTTCAAGCTACCGGCGCAGACAGGGAAGGGGAAGCGGAAGCGGACTGGCGCGTCGGACGAGGATAGTGGTTACCGTGCCTATCGACGTATCGTCGAGGCGTGGGTGTGGTGCAAGCGGGATATCAAGCGGGAGCGGAAGGCGGTTGCATATCATGGGTCAGATGGACAGTTCTCCGAGGCGCGTTGGAAGGAGAAGTGGGGCGAGCGGAATAGATGGGAGGTTTGGCGCGCAATGGGCAGGGAGACCTATGTAAAACCACTCCGTCAACCAGACGACGCGGAACTAGATAACGAGAAGGACTCTGATGATGAGTAGAGCAGCTAGCCTCCGTGTGTATGTGTATGTAGATGTTCTTGAACAGCCTGAATTGTGTGGGTTCTTTGGTGTTGCACAAGTCGGTGCGACCAACGCGCCCACGTGCCTTTGCAGCCGCTCGCAGGCCAGCGCGTTTTCTGGCGAAGCTACTTACAATATGCTATATGGTAAGGCTTGCTCAGTCCTGCTATTTGGTAGGGTGAGCCCAGTATTGCTATTTGGCCACGCGAGGTAAGCTGCTGCTATTTGGCAAGAGTCCGAAGAAGTTGCTATTTGGCAAACAGACAGCCGAGTTGCTATTTAGCAGGAGCTCACAGAGCTTACCATTTAGCAGTAATTACAGGTACATGCTATATAGCACGATTTTTTACCACCTGCTATTTAGCACTTTTTCGCCCTTGTGGCTATTTGGCAGTGTTTGTAATGGGTCTCACGAACTTAGGAGTATAGACTCAGCCTTGACTTCCACCATCCATGTCCGAGTTCCAAGCGCTCGCAGAGCCCTACACACGCCGGTATCTCCAGTACGCCAGCATCTACAGTTTCTCACCGCCGCCAATCCTGACTTGCTATGACACAGAGGATACTCGAAGGCAGATCTGCTTCATTTCGTCGAAAGGCAGCCCGGCAACTGGACCCACCGGAAACCATACCAGTCCGCAAGAAAGGACCTCCTGGTGGCGGAATTGGTCAAGCGCAGCAATGGATTTGCACGGGAAGAGAGCCCTCTGAGTGAACCACCTCCCGATGACGACTCAGAAGAAGATGCAGCGGGAATACAGGCGACGAATGGGACACCGAAGGTGCGTTGACCGTTCCATCTCGGATTCGCACTCACTTTCTATTCACGCACAGGCGCTGACACTTCTTGTTCATGATACTCGTCTCGGCGCGATTCCAAAAGTCTCGATTTCTGTTGCGGTCTCCCCTCACGCTGAAACGACTACGGGAAGCTGGGGAGCCACTGTTCACGACGTCATTACGGCGCTTCAGGCCACGGCTACCCCACTCAACGGTACGCCGCTTTCCTGGCCGCCTCTCCTTCCCCTTGTTTGACGAGCGCGCAAAATAATTTACAGGAGCCGTTAAGATTTACACACCTGACCCCGCCAATCCCGGCTACGACAAATTCATCGTGGAGTTGTCGAGTAGCGCGCTGATAGCTGCAACTTACGCTGGATCTCCCGATGACCTGCTCCGGATCGAGAACGACACCGTCAATCTTCGCGTCGAGGCTCCGCAGGTATGATTCTCCGCAAACTCTAACTGTCACGGCTAGTACTAACTTCCCCAGGCTACAGTCCCGCCTTCTGACCAGTCCACAAACTACTACCCTCTGGAGGTGGCCCGAAAGCGCAGAGAGCTTATTGTTGGCAACGCAAAAACCGTCGTTGAATGGCTTCAAGCTCAGATCAAAGACTTCGACGGCTACAGCGAGTTTGCAGCAGCGAAAAAGCGAGAGCGAAGGAATGCGGAGGCTGTAGCGCGCTGGAAGTTTATCAGCAGTGTCGCAGATGAATATGCAGGCGAGCGTTCGCCGTTCAAGGTATCGTTTTTGTCCTAGGCAGACATGAAGCTAATCTGTCGTCAATGCAGGGCCGAATTACACACCGGGACATCTACAAGGCGCTCCGTATCGAGCATGCGACTTTCAACGCCGCCCTGCGCTGCACCGCCGTGATCGAGAAGTATGGGGAGGGTGGATCGTCACCGGATCCGGACGTTATTGAGAAGCTGCAGGACGAGAAAGGTAGCACGACACTTAACCACTTTTTGCACAAGTTTGCAAAAGAGCGCGGAGAATAGGTAATTCTGTAAGGAAACAACGCTACTAATAATTTTTATCAAAGTCATGCATGTGCTCGTGGTTATCATCCGGAGAGCAGAAGTAGCGGAACATTGTCGTCGCCTCGACCAACGACCAACCTCCCCATGCGGCCACCTGCACAATTGGCCAGCGCTGAACCTCGACGCGGTACTGGCACCCTCCGCGCCGGAATGAATGTGTGCCGTAGAGGGCCCAGGTGCCATAGCCGATACTTTGAAGATCCTTGCTGAGCGCGCGGCTGAGAACGGGAGATGTCTGGTAAATATCAAGTAATGAACAAAAAACAGAGCAAAAGAGAACATACGAGCGGTCGTGTTTGGTCAATAGCACCAGAAGCAGTCACCTGCAGGAACATCGGCCCGCTCCAGGTAACGCTCGATGACTTGTACGCCGTCGCCATTCGTATCACGGCGCGCACCGGGCATATCCTCGGATCCTTGTCGTTTGCGTGAAGCCGCCATGGATGTGTGATCCCAGTTTGCGCCGTCTTGCGTGTTTTGGGTCGTACGTCGAAGTATTTCCCTGAAGGTAAATGAGCCGAGCTTCGAGTATTGAAAGGAAAGATCATACGTTCTTTTGGAATATGGTCGACGTTCTCAAACTCGAGGTTAACGACCTCGTCGACGCGCAACAGCATGAGCCATGCAAGAAGATACGCAGCCTAATCACATAATTAGCATTGGTCGATGGGCGAAGAGGCTACGTACATAGCGGACGACGCCAGCCCGATACTCCTGCGTCGCGTTGGTTCGCTCACGGGACGTTTTGGCTCCTGCGAGGGAGTTGGCGCGCTTCATAATACACTCGTCGTAGAGACGATGCATATCTTCGAGTCGGAGCGCACGCGCGGAGTGCGAGATCTCGCCCGCTTTCGCCTTCGTCTTCTCAAGGCCGATCATGAAGCGCGAAACTTTGAGTGACCGAGTAGGGAGACCACGCCTAGAACACCACCTCTATCAGCGCAGAACACCGACAAAAGCAAATGAAGATGACGTACCAGACTTGCGTTACCTCGTCAAACCTCCATTCGTTCAGGGACTCGTTGGGCCGAAGACTGCGATAGAAGAGCGTGAGCGCCGCACGCGTCGACACCGCTGTTGCAAACTAGTAACAGCATCAGACCGAGAACATGCTTCAAAATAGCGTACACACCTTGCGGCCTTCACCGCCGTTCGCGACGGGCCCGCATTTCTGCGCGATGTACATAGTGATGTCGCGCGGCGTTTTCTCGGTAACGAGAGTGGGGTTCCACTTGGAATCGCGGCGTAAATGGAACAGAATGTATGCCTTGATGATACTACAGATACATAATGTCAGAGGACGAAACAGGAAAGTATGTAGAGGCAACATACCCGACATGGTTGTCGCGCGTCGATTGCGTGATGGACTGTCGCGCAATGGACGCGGCGGTCTGCGCCAGCGCGTCATCGGCGTCGCTCTCAGGGAACTCCTTGAGCATGGTCGCGTCGATGACTTCGTGGACGCGCTCGACGATGTCGTCCAGGTCGTGTAGATCTGCTTCAACCAGAATTCGCTCCTGATACAGGTCAGGCATCACAAGGAAACAAACAAAAAGGCGCACCTCTTCTGGTGTTGCGTCAGGATAGGCCTGCGCCGCGATACTTTCGGGTTCCGGCTCGACCTGTGGGTCGCTTTGCGTCGAGGGAGCGGGAGGAATTGGCCGCTCGTCGTCCTATCACGTCCGTCATCAGCAACGACGCAAAGGAATGTTTGAGGAGAAACAGGGTGACATACCTCAACTTGGTCGACGCGAGCTGCAAAAACAGATCGCCGAGGCAACGGGCTCGACGCAACACGAGCAGCAGATCCATATCGTGGTGAAGCCGCAGGATCGGATGCGCCGCTGAAACTCGTGCCCGTCGACGAGGAACTGCTGGATATAGGCATGCACTCGTTCTCGCCAGTCATCGATGCATTGGAAGACGCCGACCACGATGAGTTCGTCGACCCTGCTGGTGAAACGCGACCAGCAGGCGCGAATACGGGCGGGGTTGCGGGGAAATACGGGTAGACGGCCGTTGTCGATCGCGAGACGGAGTAGCCAGCCGAGGCCGTTGGAATGGGCCCCGGAATGGAATTGCTGTTGGAACGGCTGGTCGGAGACGGTGTATGGACGTCGAGATGGCCGTTTGTGGGTATGGATGGACCTGGGGGTGAGGCTTGCATGCCCAAAATCGAGTCCGGGTACAAACTGCCCCATGACGCCGACGTTGGCATCGTCGCCAGCCCGAGATCTTGTGGGTTGGCAAACGCGAACTGCTGCGCTGCGCTCGCATGGACAAGGCCACTCGAAGCGGCCGGAAGCGCCATGAACACGGACAGCGACGGGGGCACGGCGTTGGGAGGGGAGACATGGCTCGATGGGTGCACAGGTTCGGGCACACTTGAGTTGTGCGTGGTGTTCGTTGTTTGGCTGGTACGGCGTCGTTTAGAGCTGTTTGGAGTGGTCGGCGAGTGTGTGGTGGGTGACGGCCGTTTCGACATCAGGGCAGGAGCAGAGTGAGGAAATAGGAGCTGTAACACACTGCGTGAGAGAAGTAAACAGACTAGACGCGACGTATACGTACCGCGCCTCCGGATTAGAGCCACGTACGTGTTTGAGCGGCATAATAGCCTTACAAACGTCATCGTAGCAAAACCATCTTGCTCGAGTTAGCCGTGTAAGCTGTATTTCGGCCGATGCTGCATGTCGCGACGAGTTTTGAGGTTGCTGGACGTCTAAACAGATGAAATTCATGGGTAAATCAGGCCGGGGGCTCTTGGAATTGTTCCCAGATAAGAAAATTCACTGACCTTTGTGAAAACTGAGCTGAAATCGAGTGTTTGCAAGGGAAACAGAAAGACCAGCACTGAAAACGCGACATATCAGCGAGGTATTCGTTACAGCATGAACTGAAAACATACCAGATGGCAACCTCAGAAGCCAAGAGGGCGGGAGGCAGGTCATGACCACAAGCCGAACGAGGCCGTCAGCTCTGCAGCCGAATTCACGCGCTCCGTGATCCAAACACAAGCGCTCTGACGCGCCTCAACGTCGGGACGTAGGCTGGAAGCAGCGCCGCCGCGCCAGAGCAAAGCCGTTGACGTCGAAGCTTGTGGTGGTGGTGGCGTCGGAGAAGACTGCTGGCGATGTCATTGTCAGCCTCGGAGCACGTCGGAGGATCCAAGCTACCTAAAGAGCACACACCTTGTGAGTCAAAAGAGCCTTCGTGCCCCATGGAAGCCAAAACTCCGAGAGCCGATGGGGCACGAATTCAACACTCTGCCCAGTCAAAATCTTCGTGCCCCAGAGCCCAGTAAGCCATGATATGGCTGCTGGGGCACGCCGGTACGCCGGTCCGATGCGTCATAGGCGGTTTAGAGCACCTTAGGCGTCCGTGGCTGCCGGTCTTGAGGTAATGGCGTGAAGTTAGCCTTTGTGGTCGATTATCTCGTCAATTTGGACCGCTACGAGTACGATTTTTCGCACAGATGTGTAGGGATACTCAATGGGAATCCGTAGGTATGCAAAACAGGCCGATAGGCGAAGTATTCGTTGAGAACGACGCGCCTACATCGACGCTAGCAGCCAGAGGTTTGACGTGGCCGCACGTGGACACCCCTTCACATCTGTCACCTTACATACGTTTGTGCCTCGGGTTAATCTAAAGGTTGCTTATAAATGGGGGTCTTATAGCCACTTATAGCACCTATAAGTGGCTCGAAGGTGTCCGCCATGCTCACTATTAGTAATCAACCTGTTACCGCTCAAGCTTCGCCCACCATGACCACACGCAGTTCTGACCTGTGGTTTTCCGACGGAAACATTGTTCTGCAAGCGGGAAACACGCAGTTCAAAGTCTTCCAGGGAATCCTTGCCGTCCGCTCCCCGATTTTCCGCGACATGCTCGCAATGCCACAGGCTGCCGACGTCGAGTTGGTCGAGGGCTGCCCACTGGTGCATATGCCTGACGAAGAAGCGGACGCAGTCGCATTTCTCAACGCGATCTATCACCCGAGGCGCGTTCTCCGCCGCGTCGCGCCCCCCGCTGACTCCGGTACTTATATGCAGCTCATTCCCGTCCTATCCCAATCCAACCACTCTCGATACGATTCTGGGTTGCCTCAGTCTTGCTCACAAGTACGAAGTCGACGATCTCCGTCGTCGCGCTCTGGTCCATCTCTCGTCGGGTTTCCCCTCGTCGTTAAAGTGGCTCGATACCATCTCTACCACAAAGTCAGAAGAAATGCCTTTCCCCTGGCGACGCACATGGGATCCTGCCATGAAAAACAGCTCCGTGGCCTTGCTGCGGCTCATCCGTGTCGCGAATGTCGTTGGTGCTGTCTGGATCCTTCCCATCACTTTTCTCCAGCTCTCAGCGACAAGTGATCCTCTTACGATACTCGACGACCTGACTGCGGTCGACGTCCTCGGTCCATTGAGAGAATTCCGGATTCGCTTTAACTCGATGCTTCTTGCTGCGGACCAGAGGACGACCATCGCATTCTCCGACCCTGTCGATGTTGCGGGGTGCACCAATCCTCCAGGATGTCGTCGAGCGCGGTTGCTGAGTATCAACGAGCTTCAGACACGCATGGGTGTCCCTCGCGTCGCTCGCGTCGCTCCCTTGAGGCTCATGGGTCATGCTCAAAGCATTCTGGAGAGGAAGGTCAACTCTGGCGATCTATGTTCCCCGTGCGGTGAAGCCTTGCGGGTGGCGCAAAGAGAACGCTTTGAGAGTTTCTGGAACTCTCTACCTGGCTTGTGGAATCTGCCAACTTGGCCGGAGCTGGAGGTGATGAAAAACGATGCGTTGGGGTCGAATATCTTCGTTTAGGACGTGAAACGCGGCGAGGGACTTAATCTTAGCTAGCAAACTGGCCATGGAGTGCAAGCCGCGACGGCAAATCAACTTCCTCTGATCGCCGAGCTTCCCCCATACCGCGGCCCAGTGAGAAATCCGTCGGTGGGGATCGAGAAGGATAGTTGCCTGTCGGAACAAACCTATTGGTACCAATATCCTGCCGTTGACACGATCTACTCCGATTTTTTAAGGAGTAGATCGGACGCGATTGAAAGGAATCGGAACACGGGTTGGTATGGATTGGGTCGAATCGGAACCGGCGAGATAAGCAGAAAGGTATCGCGTTTGTACAAATTGGAATACATTGGGTTGGTCCACTACTGCTGCTGCTGCCCGCCCACCTACCGCGCCTGTCCGCGCCCGCCTGCCCACGCCGCCCACTCGTGCACATCGACCACTTACTCGACACCCACCACCGCTGCCAAAGCCCCAGACACGTCCCCTTGAAATCGAGCTCGACCAGTCTCGCTGTCCGTGTGCTGCGTGGCGCTTCCCAGGGATGCAAGAGCGCAGGGTCGTCGATGACGCGTGTTGTGATAGTTGTGTCGCGAGCCGACTACGAGCGGGACCGTGGCGGCGAGAAGGCCGAGGGAGGGACAGCTTGCTGCGATCTCGGTGCGCTGGTTATCAAGTGCGAGAAAAGCGGGGATGGCAACACACCGGCGACGACACGACCGCATCGCGCACTGCCAACGCCGCGGGTATGTCGACGGGAGCGTGGCAGCGAGGGAGGGAGCGTGGCAGCGAGCGAGCGGAAGCCCGCGCGGGCGACGAGACACTGTAATGGCACCGAGGCGGGCGGCAGAGCGAGGTCGCTGCGGCGGCCGGTGCGTGGTCGTCGTGGTGGAGAAGCAAGAAGCAGGGCGAGTCACACTGGCAGAGTGAAAGACTTGAAGAAGTTTTCACAAGTCCGACGGGGCAACCAGGAGACTAACCGCAATATAGCGCCAGGAGTGTAAAAAATTAGACCCCAAACCTCTTAACATGTTGCTCCTAGCTGTAAGCGGCGATGAAGAGCATCGTTTGGCATCTCGTTCCAATCCCGTTCCAATTCCGCCCCATCTGCTCCGATCCATCCGTTCTACCACGATCTCGCCCGTTTCCCACCGACGGGTTTTTCACTGGGCATACCGTCACGCGTGGATCTGCAGGAAACGATCACCTGGCTCCACGCTAAAAAAACTCGTACGATTTCCCACCCAGCCGCCGCTTTCCTGCCGCCGTCGATGGCATGGCTCCCACTGCTCCTCCTGCTGGCCCTCTTCAAGCCCGCCAACGCGCAGAACTCAACATGCGTCAACGGAGGCGTCTATAACGGGTCCGGGTGCGACTGCCCGACCGGTTTCGGTGGCTCGACGTGTGCGACAGCGGCTTGCGGCGGAGATATCTTCCAGGGATCCGCTCGGGCGCTGACCACGGCCAAGACGGCTGGATTCGCCAACATATCCAGCTGTTCGTGCGAGACAGGGTGGGGTGGGACGGGATGCAATGTCTGTTCGACGGGTGCGGCTTGCCAGGCGGCGTATACCGCCTCTGGGAAAGCGCCTAGCGCGAATGCGAGCATCGCTGGGAGCATCGCGGGGCAGAACGACACCCTGACTTGCAACACCGACCCCAGAGTCTACGCGGCCAGTCAGATGAGCTGCCAGGTTAACGTGAGTGGCCTTGTACCGTCGTCTTCGCGCCTCTGAACCAGAAGCAGAATCCGACGCTGCAAGCCCTCTTTCCCCTTTCGAGCAACCTGAACATTATGCGCACTCTGACCCCCGGCCTGTCCCCATTGCCCGGCTCGACTTCGTTTGGCTCGAACGGTTCTGTCTTTGCACAGTTATTCTACGAAGGCGTCGAGCAGTTTTATTGCACCGCCAACTCGTGCGTGCAGACCCTCAACGGCGACGCGTCCAGCTGGGTGTGCCAGAACCTGGCCTGTTCTTGTTTCCAGAACACGACCTTCTGCGGAGCCAGTGCCGAGAACATCAACTGTGCGTTTCAACCCATCCCCTTCCACTATGCTAACCTCTCCGTAATAGTTGCTATTAGCGGCCTTAGCGGACAACTCACCATCGACTGCACCAACACCACCTCGTGCTCGTTCCAACAAGCAGACCTAAACAGTCTGTTCGGTCAAAACGGACTCGGATTGAGCGGCTGCACGTTCGGCGAATGCGTCGCGCAGGGCGTCATCGACACCGCCGCGACAGAGACAAACGACACTGCTTCTTCCAACGTCCACAAGGAGCTCAGCGGAGGCGTTATTGGCGGTCTCGCAGCCGTCGGCGCCCTCATCCTGATCGCGCTCGTCGCGCTCTTGGTTGGCTGCATCAAGCAGCGGTCCGCGCGTAAAGCCAAGATCGAGGTCACCGAGGGCAACCGCACCACCGTCGAATGGAGCGAGCTCTCATACTCGGTCGGCTCGTCAGCCAAACCGAAAGTCGTACTCGATTCCGTCAGCGGGTCGGTCCTCCCCGGGCAGATGATGGCCGTGCTCGGTCCCAGCGGTGCAGGAAAAACAACTCTAGTCGAGATCCTCGCGGGCAAGGCAAAGTCGGGCACCACCACCGGGCGCGTGTCGCTCAACAGCAGCGCCGCGGCGTCGACTTCGGCTCTGCGCATTGGTTTCGTGCCGCAGCAAGACGTGTTGCCTGCGATGCTCACGGTCTACGAGGCGCTTTTGTTCGCGGCACGGCTGCGGCTGCCGGAGAATGTCTCGGATGTGGACAAACGCACGCGCGTCGAGGGGATTTTGGAGACGCTGGGGATTGCGGCGTTGCGTGATGTGCGGATTGGATGGGGTGGGGATGTTGGTGGCGGAAAGGCGCGGGGCATTAGTGGAGGCGAGATGCGGAGGGTTAGTATTGGGCTTGAGCTCATTGCGAGTCCCGATGTGCTCATCCTTGATGAACCGACTTCAGGTTAGTCTCCGTTCTCTCTTTGGGATTGTGGCGGCTGATGTTTCGCTAGGCCTGGACTCGGTTTCTGCCTCCCGAGTAGCTAGCGTGCTACATAGCATCGCTCACGACTCGGAAAACCCGATCCCAGTCATCGCCTCGATCCACCAGCCTTCGTAAGCACTCCCTAGTACCCACTAACAATCCACTAAAACCCCGTAGCTCGCAACTCTACCAAACCTTCGACACGATCATGCTCATGTCGCACGGACGCGCGCTGTACTGCGGCCCGGGCGGGTTCGCCCCAGCCGACCACTTCGCGCGCGAGGCAGCGGACATCGTGCCCGCGTACCAACAGGGCTACAACGTCGCCGACTATCTGCTGGAGGTGGCGAGCGAGCCGCCGGCTGCGCTGTTCCAGGTCCCGTCGACTGCGAGTGGGAATGCTACTGCTTCGGGTTCCGAGGCCGGCGATGTCGAGAAGGGGTCGCTGGGTGCGCGCCGTACGACGGCGAATGACGACGCGAGTGTGGTTGCGCCCGCGACGGAGAAACGCACGCGGGGTGGGCCGACGCCTGCGAGGCAGGCGGCGTGTGCGACGACGTTCTTGACGCAGCTCGAGTACCTTTCTGGGCGCGAGTGGAAGATTTTGCGAAGGTTTGTGTTTTTTTTTTTCTGTTGTTTTATTCGGGTGCTGAAGCGGGTTTTACAGAGACAAGTCGCTCTTCTTCACGCATGTTGCCGTTGCTGCGGTATTGGGCGTGTTCTGTGGCGGTATGCGGTTTAATCCCCCTCAAAGTTCGTTCACTAACGGCTCAAAGGCCTGTACTACAAAACTGGTATCACTATCGCTGGCTTCCAATCCCGCGTCGGCTGCCTGTTCTTCCTGGTCCGTTCCCCTCCTCGAGTAACACTAGCCCAAATATTCACGTGACTCCAGGGTGCCCTCATCGCGTTCTCCTCCCTCAGCGCACTATACAACGTCGTCCTCAACCGGCCTCTGTTCCTCCGCGAACGCTCTGGATCGTACTACAGCCCAACGGCGTGGCTGCTTTCCAGAGTGATATTCGATGTGCTGCCGTTGAGGATTGTTCCGACGATTCTTGTTGCGACGATGTGAGTCGGCTTTGCGTTGTCGAAGGAGAGGAAGGATGGAAGCTGATGATTTTGGGAAGAACGTATTGGATGGCGGGGTTGGCTCATGATGCTGCGCACTTTTTCAAGTTCTTGTTCATCTTAGTGTTGTTCACGCTCGCGATGACTCTCTTCGTGCGTTTTTCCTCCATTCCCTTCATTCCAGTAGTGTCCCTCGCTAACACACTCAACAGAACTTCCTCCTCGGCACGCTCTTCAACAACGGCGGCATCGCGATCCTGCTCTCCGCCCTGTCCGCGCTATACCAAATGACCTTTGCGGGCTTCTTCGTGCACCTCAACTCGATCCCGCCTGTGCTGCGGTGGCTGCAGTGGTTGTGTCCGCTCAAGTACTCGCTCGAGGCCCTGGCGGTGAACGAGGTGGGGAGCGGGTTGATGATCCAGGATACGCTGCAGGGCGTGCCGGTGGATGTTAGTGCCGAGTTGATCATGAATTTGTTGGTGCGTTTTTTTTGCGTTGTCTCTGTTTCGTTTTGCTTTGATCTGCGTGCGGGG
The DNA here is from genome assembly GCA_014461115.1 of Mycena chlorophos. Classification (NCBI taxonomy): domain Eukaryota; kingdom Fungi; phylum Basidiomycota; class Agaricomycetes; order Agaricales; family Mycenaceae; genus Mycena; species Mycena chlorophos. Next base: position 4,167,913 of record JACAZE010000001.1, on the reverse strand, counting down.
ACTGACCGTGTGTGCACGCAGTTCGGATTCGGCGCGAACAACTACTACCGCGACGTGTTGGTGCTGTTTGCGTTCATTGCGGGCTTTGCGGTGATGGTGATTGGGGTCGTGTGGTGGAAAGTCCGTGAGCGGAGGTAGCACTGACAGCACAGTAGTAACGACTTGAATGAGTGTGATTGTAAAAGTACGAGTACGAGTACGACTACGTATACCATGTACAAAATGCATCCTGCATCCGCATCTTGGCAAAGTGTAATTTCTTGGTGTGCTTTGACTTCTTGGTACGATAGGGTAGGTAAGTTAGCGTCTACATACGTTAGAGGGGTGCGCCGATGAAACGCGCGAGGGCACGCCGGCTGCTTTCTGGTGTTGGGTTGGACGGGATGGGTTGTTTGTATGCGCGGAGGAGTTGGATCGCAGAGAAGCCTGGATTAGGTGGTTTAAATACGTCGACGATGCTTCAGAGGTATATATGAGAGGACTACTGACCACTCAGCGTAAGCAGCTCCCCGATGGTACGCGGAAACCCAATAGGGACCGCACTTTGCGTCGTCAAAAGCGGGAGCAGCGTGCCGTTCCCTGGGCCAGTGCCCGCGGATCGGCTGCTAGCGCTATTTTGGAGGCGCGCTTTAGACCATTGGTCGCTGTATACGCGTAGGTGGGCGCATCGTCATCATTACTCTGGAGAACGAGAAGGGAAACGGAGGGCAGACTCACTGCAGGGAAAGCAAGAAAAAACACTGCTCGAGCTGTTTCTCGAGGTGCTGCCAGTCGCGGTCGGTGAGGTCGACGGGCTCGGGGAAGTCTGCGATGTCCGAGTCGAACCAGTCTGGGACTGGGGTGGAGGTCATGGTCATGAGCTGCGGGGGGCCCGGGGTGCCAGGCACGGACTGTCGGTGCCAGTGCTCCTGAGGTTCATTGGCGGATGTTGACAGTGGCAGTCAATTCGAAGTCGAGGGGGCACAGTAAACTCCTGGGTTTTATCGCGAACTACGCGACTGACAGATCCTTGCGTGATCGTTTCCATCAGATGGCATCAACGGATCAATTTGTTGCCGTCTTTCTTCTTCATCCCCGTTCTGCGCCATCTCTCGTTCCTCGCGCGGCGGATTGCGGTAGGACAGAGTCGCAACAACGGTGGCTGGAGGGAGCTGGAAGGTGGCCAGGCTCAGTTGATAGGCCGCCTGCTGACTCAGCCGTTCGAGGCGAGTCTGGGCCTTTGGCTCGTTTCCGATCACCCGGCGCGCCGCTTGGACTCTCCACGAAAAACGCTGCGTCAGGAGAATCAGCAGAGGTCTGCACCGTGTACGAGAACAGCGGGGGAGTGCACCAGAAGGCTTAAAACTCGGCGCGAAGCGCGCTGGAAGCCGAACAAGCGCGAAGAGCGTGTGTGATGGAATCATCGGATGCCGGGGCAAGGTGGCCATATAAAGGTGGCGAGTCTCGACCCGACCGCGCAAACGAACTTCCGCCAGTCCGCTACCATGGACTCATACTCGCGTCCCCAGCAGCCGTTGCTGCCTCTCCTCTCGATCGCGGGACGTTCGCAATACTCGCCGACGCAGGGATGGGCGGGCAGCAGTGTAAGTGACGCGACGCGGAATCATTAGATCACTGACCCGATGCCTCTCTCCTTAGACCTCCACTACGATAAAGCACGAAGCTGCCGACCAAGAACAAATGCACTCCAAGGACGCCCATGAGGACGGCATGTCCTCCACTTCCGACTTTGTCAAGAAACTCTACAAGATGCTCGAGGACCAGACTTTCTCTAACGTTGTATCGTGGGGGCCGCAAGGAGACTGCTTCGTGGTCAAGGTGCGCGGTATATAAAGTCTGGCTGGTGTGGTTCTAACTCAGGCTGAAGGACATGACCGAGTTCACCCGCTCCATACTGCCGCGCATGTTCAAGCACTCGAATTTCGCTAGCTTCGTCCGCCAGCTGAACAAGTACGACTTTCACAAGGTCAAGAACACAGACGACAACCAATTTGGCGAGCAGGTGCGTGTTCTAATTCATCTCCGTTGTCCCCGCTAACGTACCAACCAGAGCTGGACATTCCGACACCCAGACTTCCGCGCCGACCGACGAGACGCTCTCGAGAACATCAAGCGCAAAGTCCCGGCGCCGCGCAAGTCGACCAACTCCGCCTCGTCCCAAATGCCCCTCCCCACACCATCCCAATACCAGCCTGCGCCCTCTGGCTACCAACCAACGCCGTCCGGCTCGTTCTCGGGGAACCCCTACGAGCAGGCGGGCAAGGTGGACCAGATGCAGGCGCAGGTGGCCTCCCTGCAGGCCCAGCTCTCGTCTCTTACGGCCGCACACGAAGACGTGCTCTCGCACGTCCGGAATCTGGAGCGCAGCTACCAGGAGGTGCTTGTCGAGATGGTCGGGTTCCAGCGCGGGATGGCGCAGCAGGACGGGCTCATGCAGAACCTGATACAATACTTTTTGCGCGAGAACAACGGGAATGGCAACGGTGCGTGAGCCCCACTCCCGCCCGCTGTTACCGCGGCCAAACCCGAAGTTCTATCCGAATATTAATTGTACTTCTTTTCTTTTTTTTGCAATTTCAAGGCAAGATGAAGCAAATCGACGGACTCGACGGATTGGATGGGGCGGGGAACCCGTTTCTGTTCATGCAAGCACCCGAGGCGCAGCGGATGCTCGACAAGAGTTATCCCGGGAGCGATGTCGCGCGCGCATCGTTGATGCAGATGAGCGAGATTTCGCGGCGCGCAGAGGCGGTCGGGATGTCGTTTGGCGGACAGGGCGGCGGCAGCAGCAGCAACGGGGCGGGGCCAAGCGGGAGCGGGAGCAATTCCTCAAGATTGGGCAGCAACGTCGGCACGAGCGGGGTGGGGGCGGCAATGAGCAGGATGGACATGCTCGCGCGCATCGAGGAGCTGCAAGCGCAACGCGAACGGAGATCCAACAGCATGACGCTGGCTGCGTCCGCGTCTGCCGACGCACAAACGGACTCGGCAGACTCGGAGGACTACGAAGACGAGATGGTGCAGCCCACCGCGTCGAACCCACCGGGGCTGGATATGAGTTTGACCTCACCGTCGGTGTCGGCGGACCCGTGGGCGTTATCAGCAGCGGGCGAGCAACACCCAGGGCTCGAGGTCTACACCGTCGGTCACCTGATGCCCCGCGGGAGCGCGTCGTCCTTCCTCGGGGGAGAACTGGTCGTTCGACCCAACACCAACACCACCCACACCCGAGCTCGTCGGCAAACAAGAATCAAGCGTCGCCGGGCCCTCCACGTCCTCGCAATCATCAAACTCACCATCCACATCCTCGCAAAAACAAACACTCCGCGTACGGCGCTCGACGTTCGTACCTGGGTGGGCCGTCCCGCCGCGCGTGCTGCTCGTGGACGACGACGCGGTGAGCCGGAAGCTGAGCAGCAAGTTTCTGCAGGTGTTTGGGTGCACGATTGACGTTGCGGTCGATGGGGTTGGCGCGGTGAATAAGATGAACCTCGAAAAGTATGATTTGGTGCTTATGGTGCGTTCCTTTCCTTCATTTCATTTCTTTCGCGAGGTGTGTGTTAACTCGTGCAAAGGATATTATCATGCCGAAGCTAGACGGCGTCTCCGCGACCTCGATGATCCGCAAATTCGACCCACAAACGCCCATCATCTCGATGACGAGCAATTCGCGGCCGAACGAGATCATGACGTATTATTCGTCTGGGATGAACGATATATTACCGAAGCCGTTCACCAAGGAGGGCTTGTTCGAGATGCTCGAGGTGTGTTACCTTCGCAAGTCTAAACGCAGAGGCTGACTGGACTGCGCAGAAACATCTCGTGCATCTCACCGTCATCAAAGAAAAGATGTCCACGTCGAACCGCATCCCACGACAACCCGCGGGTATCCCGCCTCTGAACGACGCAGGGTTCGAAAGCGCGCTCCAAGCAGGCGCCGCATCGCTCTCCTCGCTCTCTTCCCTTTCATCCCTCTCCTCACCGAGCGCGTATAACTTTGGCTTGGGGAGCCCCGACGTGAACGACGGGCGGATAAACGTACTCGCGGGGATGGGGCTCTCGGACGAGCAGTATAATATCATGCTCGCTGGGATCGTGAGTGGGGAGGGCTTGGGGTTCCTCTCTGCGACCACTGGGTCGGTGGGGTCCTCGGGCGAGAGCTTGAAGAGGCCGTTGGACTTGGGCGAGGGGGATGTGGATGGGCCTGAGGGGAAGCGGAGTCGGTTTGAGGTTGTTGAGTGAGGCCCGGGTGCGCTTTCGTGCGTGTTTTGAATTCTCGCTTCATCTCTCTCTCCATCTCCATTCCGGGCATCTTGGGCGTCGCGTTTTCCTTTTTTTCTTTTCCTCCGCGTCTTATTGTGGACACCACCCGTCTAGAGCTTGTATCAAACCAAAAGTGTAACACCATAGCATTATTCCTTTTTTCGTGTAAGAGTACCGTAGTACACCACCACCAACTCGCAATCTAATCGAACTGCATTACCGGCGACTTGTCCTCTGGAGATCTAAAGGCGGGATGCCCTCTTAGCGTCCAACCGGGCTATCAGGAAGGGTAAATCGGTTGGGTTGGAGGGGAGGCTGAGCTCATGAGTAGTGCGATAAGATAAGATTGATAAGATTATTTTGAGCTGCTCTCTGCATACTTTCTCTCGGGATGGGATCGCATCGTTGCCTTACAATAACCTACCGCACAATACATGATCTTCCGCGCCCAACATTCCACCGCACTCAATGTACTACTTCAATTTCTGAACCCACACGCGGGCCGCGGCGTAAGCCAATATTCGCTCATCGACGCGCACCGGCAGTTCAGATCTTCAAAAAAGTTCACATCATCCCTGTAGGTTGGCTAACGTTGAGATCTGGACGCACTGGCGCCGCGCGCAACGCGCACTGGAAGAAGCATTAGACGCGTACCTCCCGATTCGAATTCGAGCTTTCAGTTCAAGTTCAAGTTTCTAATTCTGTCAAAGTTGTGATGCGCGGCGGTTTCTGCGCAATTGCTCGCGCTGAGCAGCGGATCGGATCGTGAGGACACCCGACGGTCCAGATTGGACCCACCGGCCGTGACGTCAAACGGCCCGGGAAGCGTTCACGTTCGTGAACTTGAAGCAAGCTCAATCTGAACTCACGCTGGCGCGGCCCCATTGAACTCTTGAGCTCGTCCAATACGCTTTTTTTTGGAGAAATGTAAGCAGATCCGCAGCTGGTTATCTCCTCCGTTATTGGTCTGGCGCCTTGTTGATATGCTTGCCGCCTCGTGGAACCTAGTGAATCCCGAATTTGGTGAACTGTAACTGCAAGTTATTCCACAACTTGATTCGCATACGTATGATTATCTGGAGTTCGAGCTATTCCTTCCGTGCACCATGCTGGACCATGATTTTGACGCGACGGCGAATAAATCGAAGAACCCCCAGAATTCACTCGACGCGGGAAGGCTTGCGGGAGGGAGGCGGTGAAGCAAAACGCCAATCTTGTTCGGGTGCTGTTACAGTGGCTGACAGGACCGCGGAGATGAAGAATTGTTGCCCTTGCGACCGTAAGTTGGCATGGATACCTCGTTCGAGTTATCCCTCTTCAGTGCAAGTGTCGACCAAATATCCCGACTAGAACCTTCAACTTCAAGGAGCGGTGAGAAGAGAAGTATTCTTGCGAGACCAATGAAAGAAATCTTCTTCCGACATCGCAGTGGTCCGGGATTTGCAGGTACGATTTATGGTGGCCATGGCCACCGCGTTGAACGAAAATCTTCGATCTGCATGGTTTCGGGATCCTTTGAGGTTTCTCCGCCTAAGCGCGCCTCTTGGCGCATTCCTCCCATCCATCTCACCTTCTCAAGAGGTGTATGTGGACCGCTGAACTGGTATTTTTGATCGGAGATGCGCGTAAGATGCGGGAAGCCGTTCGACGTTCATGAAGAAGTTTGCCGTCATGCCTTGCGGCAGCTAGCACGGGTGGACGTTGCCGGTGAGTACATTTTCGGCGTGTCTTCGGTGGGTGTCGTAAATTGCTGGGTCGTGTACCTTTATTTTCTGCGCGATCGTTCGAATTGACTTGAGGAAATATTGCGCGGCCAAGGACGGGCGAGCTCAGAAAAAAAAAAAACGCGGCAGCAGAGGCACGCATGGCTCTCTCTTGATTGAGCGTCGGTGTTTTCGGCTCGGAGTGTCTCAACTGTCGCCTACCGGCAACGTTGGTGCCGATTGCCGACCGTAAAACGTTGCCTCCCACAGTGTCCTGTTCTGGGCATGATCGCGAGCGAGGCCGACACGGTCGCCCGCTGGGAGGATAAGTGTGAGGTCGGGGCGGAGTTCGGTATCTCTCCTTGTACTTTCGAAGCAACGTTAATCTTCTGGCACTCCAAGTTGAGGCGCAGAAGGTCGTATGCGGATGCACGGAACGCATAAACTCGGCAAGTTGCTGTGAGTTGGTGAGTGCAGCTCGGCGGACAAGATGACGAGCAGGAGCAAGCTTGAGAATGGCGTAAGAGCTCGGAACAGCTCGGGAGGACTCTCCCGAGTCTCCCGAGGCTCACGTGGATCAGCCTCCCGTTTCTTGCCGCCACGCAAAACCACATCCCGCTCGGCCAGGACTAGACCGTACTCGCTACGATGGGCGTCGCAGAAGAGCTAGAACACCTCAAGTCGCTGGTCGCCCAACTGACAGACAAAATAAAGCAAATAGAGTCTGCTACGAAGGCACCGTCGAAACGCACTCCGGCCGCGCAGCTCCGCACCATCCTCGTCGGTCCTCCCGGTGCTGGTGAGTTGTTGTTCAGAGCAGTAGGCAACGCGTTTTCTGAACCTGTGTCCGCAGGGAAGGGCACCCAGGCGCCACGTATACGCGACGAGTTCTGTGTTTGCCATCTTGCGACCGGCGACATGCTCCGTGAGCAGGTTGCCCAGAAAACTCCCCTCGGACTGGCCGCGAAGAAGATTATGGACGCGGGTGGGCTCGTCTCGGACGACATTATGGTGGGCATGATCAAGGACCAGCTGGACAACAACAAGGACTGCAAGAACGGGTGCGTTTTTTTCCGTGACCGGACGCGTAATTCGCCCACTCACCGACGCTGGTGTTAGTTTCGTGCTCGACGGCTTTCCGCGTACGGTGCCGCAGGCGCAGAAGTTGGACGGTATGCTGGACGCGCGGAAGGAGAAGCTCGACTCTGTTGTGCAGCTTCAAATCGACGACAAGCTCCTCATTTCGCGTATTACGGGCCGCTTGATCCACCCCGCGAGCGGCAGGACGTACCACCGTGAATTCCAGTGAGTCTCATGCTCTACCACTCTCATTTTCTGTGGCTGATAGAAGCCAGTCCGCCAAAGAAGCCCATGACGGACGATGTCACCGGCGAACCACTCATTCAGCGGTCGGACGACAATGTAGAGACCTTGACGAAGCGTCTGTCCACGTTCCACTCGCAGACGGGCCCTGTCGTCGACTATTACAGAGCCAAGGGCATCTGGTACGGGATCGACGCATCACAGTCGCCGACGGTCGTTTGGGACAACCTGCGCCAGATTTTTGTTGGGAAGCCATAGATACGTTTCGCTGCTGTACAGTACACAACGAAGCCCAAGTTGCCCGCACACCAGCGTCCTCATGGTACCCGGTGCATCATGTAAACCCCGTGAGACGTCAAGCGGAAACGAGATCTGCGCCAAATCTGTGTCCAGATCCTCGCCTCCTTCTAAATAAATACGAGAGGCGCCGGATATGGACACGCGCCCTTCCTCCGCTTTCTCCCAAATGCCAGCTCGCAAGCCAACTGCGGCCGTCCCTCTCCAGCGCGGCTCTGCCTGCCTTTGCTGTCGGTGCGTGGCGCTTGATACCCACATACTTTGTTCCTGATCTGCGTCTTCAGGCGCCGCAAACTAGCAAGTCGCGTCCATATCTGCACTACGTCGACTCATGTCCCCCGCAGAAATGCGACGGCACGCGCCCCGTATGTACGCAATGCCTCAAGATGAACCGCGAAGCAGAATGCGAGTACGACGACAAGAAGCAGAAGAGCAGGACTCAGAAGCTCAAAGAGAAGCTGTCGGCGTTGGAACAGCGGCTACGAGAGCTCGAGGCGGAGAACGCGGGGGGCAATGTCGCCCGATTCGGGCTCGGACTCGAGCTCATTACTCGGCCTTCCGATTACGCAGCACTCCTCCCCCGACATCCAACGACCGCTGTCCCTCTCCCCGACCATGTTTCCGGTGCTCGAGTCGGATGTGCTCGGCGCCGGCTTCGACAACCTCTTCGACACATACAACGCCTGGTCCGGCTCCTCCGGGTCGTCGTTGTATGGCGAAAACTCGGGATACGGCACCCCCAGCCTTGACCCGGGAGCCATGCTTCTCGAGGACGAGAATGATATCCACCCGTTCCTCGAGCTGTCCCCCTTCTCCAACCTCCAGTCTACTTCCGATTTTCCCTACATGCCGCGATGGAACCCCCAGGATCCATTACCATACGAGAACAAGAAAATACTGTGAGTGCCTTGATGCTATTTGTTCCGCTTTGTCGTTGGGCGCTGATTCGCCGTGCTCCCCAGACTGGATATCTTCCTCGCACATCGGCACCAGTGTTGGTTCGACGGCTCTGTGGAACGGTTTTCTCTCTCGAACACCGCACACCAGTTTGGTTTCGAACCTCACCCGGCCCTGATGAACGCGGTCTTCCTTCTCGCATGCCACTTTGCCCGTTCGCCGTACTGCACGGAGATCGAGCCCGTGTTCTTTTCGCGTACATTACACGAGATCACCGTGGCCCTCGACAATTCGGACCGGCTAGTCGACGTCGTCCAAGCATCGTGTCTGCTTGCAGTGTACCTCTACATCAATTGCCGATCCCTGGAGGGATATTGCCACTCGTTCTCTGCCGCCCGACTCGCGGTCGGCCTGGGAATGCACCAGATAAAGCGCTTCCTGCCTTTAGACGGGATGGGCGGTGCGAGCACGGAAGACATAACGCCGATCCCGATACCCCCGCCCCGGGACCGGGCCGAGGTGCAAGACCGGATATCTGCCTTCTGGCAGGTATTCATGGTCGACCGCTGCTGGAGCGTCGCCAGTGGACTGCCTGTCGCATTGCCCGATGGAGATTGTCCTCAAGTGCGAATAACAACACCTTGGCCGTCACCATCGCCGGATTCGGATGGCGGTATCGACGTTGGTGGACTGGGGCTCGGCGAGAGGAGAACGAGCACCATCAGCGAGCTGTTCGAACACCAACCCGTGTTCTCGTTCGAGTCGGATTCGTTGTATATGCCTGTGCTCCGCGCCAAGGCTGCAGCGCTTTACGAACGAACATACAGACTTGCATCAGGTATGTGGCATCGATACTTGGTGGCGCGTTCATTTCGCTTAGCCCTTCGCAGCATCGAAGAAGAACGATGCATACTGGGCAGACTACCACTCGGCGGAACTGGCTCTGCAGCGCTTCGCGCTCACTCTTCCTGCGTTCATGGGCTACGAGGCATGGCGAACAGCTGCACCGCTGATCGACGTCGACCTCTTCGCCGTGCATACGATGATCCACGTCTCGACACTGCACCTCCACAAGGACACACCCGGTCCGGCATCGCTCCAAGCCGGAAACCTCGTCCTGTCGTATATCCGGCAACTCAACGACGGGGACTATGAGTACCTTGATCCCATATTGAGCGTACGTGACTTCTATTTGTTTCGGATAACGAATCTGAATGCCCTTCCTCTTCCCAGTCTTGTTGGGCTACGACCGCACGAACTTACGTTCGAATGATGAGCGTCGCGGGCGAGCAGATTGACTCCACGACGATGTACCCTGTCGCGGTGATCGAACAGGAGCTCGAAGTCATCCTCAACGCGATGAAGACCCTCAGCGCTTTCTTCCCGCTATCAGGTTCGTTTCGCCTCTCTGCCTTCCGTCTTCCGTTGTGCGTGGATCTGACGCCCGTGCTCTCTAGGCGATCATGCCATGAAGATTGAGCAAGAAGCAGCACATGCCCGGAATAGCCCGTCGACGCTATAGATCACCGGTCTTTGAGCGGACCTGCTGTTCCGTCTTACCTCTACGCCTTCTTGGCATTTCGCCCACCACCACCTTAGCGCGGCGCTATGATAGCGGGCCGCGGAGGCGCGCGCGGGAGGCTGTGGCTGTCGTTGTTGTGTGTCGTTGTGGTGGTCGTTGTAACTTGATACATATTCGTATTATTTTGGGGTTTTCCTAATACCTGTCTGTCTAGAAATGCAATGTACATTAGCTGCAATCCATCTACATCACTCTGGCGCACCACTAACTCACAGCAGGCGGGGCGAGGCGCGCGGAACGCGGATCCCCATTGCTTCTGCTTCTGTTTCTTCATCGGTGCCTTTGTCTGATTGAGAAGACGGAAGACGATGCGCCTTCCTCCGAGTCCGCAACCGGCGGACCGCGGCGTCAGGAAGGATCGTAGGTTGCCGGATCCGCGTTCCCCGCTTACTGTTCAAGTTTTTTGGGCCGGCCCGAGTTCGGTTGGACCCTCCCTCGAGGCGACACGGACGCGCGATGCAAATCTCCGGTACCGCGATTCAGACAGTCCTGCATGCAGGCTATCCGAGTCGGCGATCTCGGACCCGGCTGCGGCAACGCTGTCTGTCGTCGGAGGCAGACACGAACTGCCAGTTGTCTCCGTGAGCAACTTGGGGGTCAAATGAAAAAGTTGCTTGACCTCTCTCTATGATATTCAACTTATCGCGACTGGGAGTGGTACAGTCGATACGAGAACGTGTTTCAGAGAAGCAGGGAAGGCAATCAAGTCGCTACCACGCTGGGCTGCGACTCGGGCCAGTCTTTGTTTGATTGACGATGTGCCAGTGGTTGCCAGTGCAAGTCGAAGATTGGTTTATCCGTGAACACGACCCAAGGATGGTCGTAGTTGCTCGCACCTGAAGGCTCTGGAGTCTGGAATAACTTTCAAGCGCGGAAATGAACTTCTTTTTTGTCGCGTTGTAGGGGGAAATAAACGGCACGAGTCCAACTGCACCGGCCATTTTCGCCAGATTGGTTGGTTCAGATTCTCTATGCTCGTGATTCAGTTGGAGTAGGTGCCTTCTGCTTCTGGTGGGTCGGGGGGCGCGTGGTTTAACAAAAGCCGTCTGTTGGAAAAGTAAAACTGCGACGAACTTGACGGCTCTTTGACAACACGGGGAAGTCTAAGCAAGGGGCGAGCCTGGCATTAAATTTCGGGTCGAGGCGGCAGGACGCGATAGACTGGGATTTCTGGAACGGAAATGGACTGAGCCTTTGAAACGCAAACCTTTACGTTTGTTTAATTCGGTTACAGTCAAGAGAGAGACGCCGCAACACACGCGACAAGAGATTAAAACTTTCGGGAACGCGTAGATTGTTCTTCTGGTCGCCGCACTATGCCGCCCTTCAATTGAAGGCGACTGAGGTCGATATCAGAGCACAAAATGCACTATTTTTTGGCCGGAAATCTCCGCATCCCATTGCCCTATCCTGAGGAAGCAAACAAATCAAACGCAAATTCAGAAGTTGAGGGACCCACGCGCCACGACCATAAAAGACTTGTCCAGCTCCGAGTGAGCCCGGTCGCTGCATGGTCAGTTGGAGTGCGGGCGAATTCGTTTAGCCATTACGCATTCAATGGGAGTGTTAGATCCAATTTCCGCGGAGGATGTAGCTGCAAGTTGCACAAAAGCGAATGTGGGCCAAGGGCAGGCGTGAGCACGGATTTTTGGAGATTTTTCTGAGCTAAAAAATTGCAGGTTGGCCACTGTGGGTCGTGGTTGGGGTTAAGTTGATTCTTGGTCTCGTGCCCCTCAGATCAATGTCATGTCTCCTTCCAACCTGGAGCTTTCCTCCGAGATCGTGCGTCTGGAACGCGAAAGGGATGACCTCACTGCGCGCCTTGCCAGTGTGGACCTGGCGCTTGCGCAGGCCCGCGCGGACTACGCAATGGGGATGAACACGGCAGCCCACATCTCGCGCCTTCCGAACGAGCTGCTCGCGAGGATCTTCGAGTTTGGACGGGATATGAACAGTCGTGCAGCTGGAGAGGTTCCTTTCGAGATCACCGCAGGACAAGTCATTAAGCGCTGGAGGGCTCTAGTTGTGGGGACCCCTTCGTTGTGGACGACGGTGGCAGTTTCGAGACAGTCTACCGCGTTCTTCGTGGCGACCTACGTCGCCCGGTCCAAGGCAAGTAATGCATTCTTCAGCCACGAGAAGCGTATATTGATCTGCTTGAAGGTCTACCTGCTCGATGTGAGATTCACTTTCGTCGACGAGAACAACTGGGTGCCAGACGCGGCTGTCTGGGAAGTCTTACTTTCAGCCCTCGACCGTTGGTGTTCGCTCACCATCATCGTGGGCGTAGACGAAACGGCGCTATACCTCACGCTGGCTCATCTCGAGCTTCTCCGAGCACCCAACTTGCAGGAAATGTACATCCAAGTCGCGAACGAGCACATCCCAGCTGCTCGCGAGCGGTTGCTCAATGCCGCCGACTGCTTTCGCGGCGGTGCACCACGTTTGTCGGTCTTACATCTCGATGGTGTTTACCTTGCGGTCAACTGGCCGCCGCTGGAGCATATAACGACCTTGCATCTCTCCAAATTCCGCCGTTCGACCCGTCCGACCTGGGAGAAACTTCGTATTCTCTTGACATCCCCGACGACCCTCGTCCATCTCTCTCTCTACGGAGACGTCGTGCGAGGGCGCTCGCCAGACGATTTCGAGATCAGCTTGCCGCATTTACGCGCGCTGCGTATCCGCGGCACGGGTCTTCTGGGCGACCGCGCCTCGGATCTGCTCCTCGCAATCTCAGCGCCGGCTCTCCACTCGCTCTCGCTGCATGACCTCGTCGATGACGACCTCGTGCGATTCTTCGGAAACGTACCGGCCCCGCTCATGGACTCGGTCAAGACACTAGCCCTCTACTTTCCGAATTTCAAAGGCGGGGACGCATACCTGCGCCTCTTCAGCATCTTCCCCCCTCGGTCACCAGCCTCACGGTCCTAGACCGCTGGCCGCGCTCTCTCCTCCTACGACTCGGCCAGTCGCAGACCATCGACGGGATCCCGGAGCGCTACCTCTGGCCATCACTTGCGGTGTTCTCTCTCTACACAGGGCATGCCGTAGAGGAGGACCTCGAAAATATGCTCGTTGCGCGTTCGGCGCGTGCTCCCCTCCGGCGAGTCCGATTCGGGGACGGGATGCCGATGCCGATACTGGGCGTGCAGTGCCAGGTGTTTGCGTTTGACTTGCCGTCGCCGTGGCCTGATTGGCCTGAAATCGCGTGACCTCGGCGTTACCGTCCACCTGCGTCCTCCGTTCTCCGCATCCACTGCTTCATACTCTGAATCTCCGTGGACCCATGCATTGATGCATGCAGACGGGTTTGGGTCGGCCTCGTAACATGGATGACTGAGAGAGAAGAGCCACGACGAGGCTTTCGGGGAGCCCGAGGGAGGCCTTTCACGGTCAATATCTCAACTGCCTCGTGAGCGCCCTCCAACTAACGGCTGAACGAGCACTGACTCTGAGCCTTGCGTTAGGAAGAGCGGTCCGAGCTGGCCGTGCCTGTTACCCGGCTAGCCGGATTGACGTTGACCCACAGCGTCAGCCAGCAAGGCAACGACGCGTCGTTCGGGATGTCGGCGCTTTCGCGTATAAAGGGACCCTTTCCGTGTATTCTGCGATCGACATGGCGGAAACTTCTCCGCGTCATTCTGGAGACGCGACGCTCAACGACGACCATCCAGCTCCGCTAACAGAATATGTGCCGGATGACGAGACCATCTTGACCGGCATGCGTCTCGCTGTCGTGTTTGGTGCCATGTACGTCTGCTTCCTCTCACTCTCGACTGCGCTCTTAATTCCATTTCATGCAGGTTAATGTCCCTACTCCTAATCGCGCTCGACCAAACCATCCTATCCACCGCACTCCCGCGCATCGCATCCGACTTCAACTCATTCTCGCTCCAAGGCTGGGTCGCCACAGCGTTCATCGTGGCGCAAACGGTGTTCCTGCTCTTCTACGGCCAACTCATCCGGATATTCCCTGCAAAGTGGATCCTCATCTCGTCGATCCTCATCTTTGAAGCGGGGAGTCTCATCTGCGGGGTGGCGCACAATGTCGACCAGCTGATTGCGGGCCGGACTGTGTCTGGTCTTGGTGCTGCGGGCATGTGTGCGTGTTACGGTCCAGGGCCTTTCCGTGCTTGTTGACTTGCGCGACTTAGTTGTTGGGATGATGCAAGTGCTTGGACAGGCGACGCGTCTTGAAGATCGGCCGCGTCTGTTCGGGTTCTTTGGGGCTGTATTCGGAGTTTCGAGCGTGATTGGGCCATTGATAGGCGGAGGTATGCCTGCATTCCACGCCTCTGCTGCAACTGACTACTCTGTTTGCAGCCTTTACTGATCACGTAAGCGTCTTCCCTTCTCTTCGAGCTCGTATCTGACCAGTGCTTCCTCCAGGTCTCTTGGAGATGGTGCTTCTATATCAATGTAAGACACCTCTCCTTGCAGCACTTTCTTCTAACCGCGACCTGCAGTTGCCTCTCGGCGGCGTGTCCATCGTCGTCGTCACCATCTTCCTCAAGTCGGCGCCTCCTCTCGGTTTTGACAAGGACAAGTGGTTGCAGAGGTCCCGTCAGGACGTCTTCCTGGAGATCCTTCAGCTGGACTACGTCGGCGCGACACTCGTTGCAGGCCTCGTCACGTGCCTGATCCTGGCCTTACAATGGGGCGGCAACACCAAGCCGTGGAACGACAAGGACGTCATCATCACCTTCGTCTTCGCCGGTGTCCTCTCCATCGCGGTCATCTTCTGGGAAATCTGGATGGGAGACCGAGCTATGGTGCCCGTGAATATTTTCCGGTCGTTCTCAATCTACGCCATCGTCCTCTACGCCTTCCTGCTCCGTTTCGACCACCTCCTGGTCATCTACTACGTCCCCATCTACTACCAAGCCGTCCGCCACCGCAGCGCCGTCTCCTCCGGGATCGACCTGCTTTCGTTCATGCTCTCGAGCGTAACGGCCGTCATCGGCTCAGGCCAGCTCGTAGGGCAATTCGGGCGCTATCGCATCTTCTTGCTCCTCGCGCCGTGCTTCATGGCCACGGGGCTCGGGCTGCTCTACACCGTCGACCCCACGACGAGTATCTCCAAGATGGTCGGGTACCAAATCATCACTGGTGTCGGCGCGGGCATGTCGATACAAAACTCGCTCCTCGCGATGCAAGTCGAGTTCCGCGCCAGAGAGGACGCGAAGCTCCTTGGTCAGGCCACCGCCATGGCGACCTTTGCGCAGTTTTTCGGCGGCGCGGTGGGGCTGTCGGTCGCCGAGGCCGTCCTGTCGACGACGCTTGCGCGGAATCTGGCTAGGTACGCGCCGCAGGCGCCTGCGCTCGTCGTCGAGGAGAGCCCCGAGGCGATTTACGCGTTGCCTGCTGGGTTGATTCCTGGCGTCGTGAAGGCGTATGCCAAGTCGCTGGACACTGTGTTCTTGGTGGGCGTCCCGATTGCGCTGATTGCGTTGGTCCTCGCGTTTTGCATTAGTGACTTGAAGATTGGCAAGACGGCAGCGCCGGGGAGACCTGCTTCGGCAGGTGGCGATCCGGAAAAGATGTAGACGTATGGAGACCAGAGGACATAATGTACAACACGACCTAATCTTTCTGAGGATGTATAGAGAGCTATAGCGAACATTTGTAGTTGGCATAGGCTTAAAACTAGCCTCGACGGGCATGGAAGGGGACAAGATTGGATTTACAACTTGAATCCACCCCTTCCATGCCTGTCGAGGCTGAGTTCGAGCCTATTCTTTTGTTGTCGAAGCGGACCACGGATTTTTATGCCGTGGGGTGTCTTTTGAGGGCCTCCTTAATCTGATCCAGCCGGGCCTGTTCACAAGCAAAAAAAGCAGCTTGAGTAAGATACTTCTCGCAACTTGGATCCCTACCTTCTCCAATTCAGCGGCGCGCCTGGCGTCGTCCAAAGCCCTTTCTGAGGCCTGAAATGAGGTCAGCCAGGCAATTTGGGTAAACACTGCGCGTATCACCTGAACCCGTTCCCGCAGGTCTTGCAAAAGTTGATTTCTCTGTTCGATTACTCGATTATTTTCCTGTACTAGAGAATCAGTGTATGGAAGTGAGAACTGGAGCTCAAGGATTGCCTGTTCAATCTGCTCTCTGCTTGCTCTGATGCGTTTCTGCAAAGAAGTTTATCTGCGACCGCTGGTGATAGGGCCTACTTATTTTACCTGCTTTTCCAACAACTGCTCGATCTCGTCGAGATCGTCTTGCGCCGATCTCTTTGCTG
Organism: Mycena chlorophos; assembly: GCA_014461115.1. Classification (NCBI taxonomy): domain Eukaryota; kingdom Fungi; phylum Basidiomycota; class Agaricomycetes; order Agaricales; family Mycenaceae; genus Mycena; species Mycena chlorophos. The sequence goes on along the minus strand of JACAZE010000001.1, from coordinate 4,151,610 downwards.
GGATGCTTGTACTACTAGTAGCCTGAGTAGTAAGTACTCGTGCTTTGAAGTTGCTGTTTATTTTGTTAATTTGACTGGTCTTGCGCAGCGGAACAGACGGCGTACCGTGTCGGCCCGGGCGTTCAAGTTGGGGGGTGCAGGACCTGAACTGGTTCCCACACTGGCAGCCTGAGCAATTGGTTCGCCATCGATTAGCGTCCCCCCTGAGCCTGTGCTGCCGTTACTAGCACTAGTATTGACAGAAACTGGGCGCGGAGGAGGTTGCGGCAGTACCAGCCCAAATTGTTGTGCAATGAGACCGCTAAGGTTAGTGCGCGGTCTGAAGCCCGATGCATTCTCGTGTTCCCGTCCATTGGTTCTGGCAGCAACTGAAATCACACCACAAACAGTGAGTTTCCGAGGTTTCAACATGTTGGGATAACTTGCCAGACTTGACCGCATTCTTTGGTGTGACCTTCGCCACCTCCCTTGGCAATTTGACCTTCTCAATGAAATCATCCGCTTCCGAGTCAAGCTGGAACTTGAACACGACGGTTAAAAAAGGCCGAGTATGCTTGTTCGTTGCTGGGTCCACGAGATTAGGATCGTCTGAGTCGAGGTGGTTCAGGTCCAGCTCGCAGTCCTCTTCACCCGTCTCAAGATTGTACGTTGATGTTTCCATAGGTGGCTCCGCGAGGCGCCGGATCTCCAACGAGATGTCATCTTTTGTGTCTTGGTCAGTTACCGGCTCAAGCTTTCAACGTGTGTCGTACATGCACCACCCGAGTATGCGGTGGAAAGCCATTGATCTTTCTTCAGTGGAGACTCCCATCGCCCTTTGGCCGAGCGCTGTTGTGTCTGCGGAGAGATTGCAGACATGAAATGATTCGCAATACGGGTTCGACCGCCTCTGCCTGTCCGAAAGACATTGCAGTTGGCATTGATGGGTGGTTCGCCTTCGACTCTGCGCCAATCGATCGCGAAGTACTTGAAAAACACACGTTAGCCACTGTTCATCGCCTTGCTGATCATATCAGAGCAAAATCGCGAACCGTTTTCTTCGAAGGTTGCAGGACAACAGTGCAGGTAATCTCATCAGCGGCAGCGTTGAGTTCTGGCTTCCCGAGAGACATATGCTGGTTGGCGTTGGTAGGTAGCCATACAGTGAAGCCGCGATGGGTGACGGAGTCGCGCATCTTGGGATGCTGGCGGTGGGAGCCAAGATGAACTTCTCCATCAGTCTGGGTCTTTCTATCACCAAAATGTTCCCGTAAACGTTGCCAGTTCACGCATGTGCAGTTACCAAGCCCAGACTAGGCGCTGCAGACAGAGGCATTGTACACGCTATTTATGGACCGAAAAAAAGACAAGGAGCCCAGTGGAAGCCAGAGCAAAGCAGGTCTCATCTACTCATGGATCAATTTTTTGATGATGCTAGACCGGAAAATTCGCTGTTGTTGTTCGGCGTACATCATCTCTTCATTCGAGCATTTATTTCCTCCAACCTCGTCTGCTAACAGTTAATGGAACGTAATTGGATGCTAGGGATGTGTAGGCACCTCTAACTCTCGCGAATGGCGCTCAGCCTCGATTAACGAAGCCTCTGCTGTCTAGGATACTATGAGCTGCGACAGGAGAAAAAAGACGGGATATGACCTCTGCTTCCTGGCGCGCCTGGATCGTGAGTTGCGCTATTTCTTCACGTCGTCGGTCATTCTCCTGGACATTCGGTCAGTTCGATGGCCTCAAGAACTCGACTTTATTCATCTTGCCTGCTCGATTTGTTCTCTCTTCGTCTTGGCCCGTTTCTAAGAGCTGTTGAGCTTCAATCGCAATAAAATACCGATGCAAGTAACCTTTCTGTCCAGTAATTTCTCGACATCTTCCAGGTCCTCTTGCGCCGTCCGTTTGGCGGGAATGGATGCGGAATCGACCTGCGGTATTCAGTTTGTGGAGCCCACACAAGAAGAGCGTAGAATGTTAACATACGTCGAGCCGCGGACGTTGTGGCGTTTGCGGGGCTGGCGCAACTTGCAGTTCAGCGGATGAGGGTGCGTCTTCTTCTGTTCGAGATGGCGGCGCCAGCCCTGCACTGATTTGAGCTGGCAATTCTTGAACTGTTTCGCGATCGCCGCCTCTAATTTCTCTTGACGAAGGACCTACAGCACAGGTTAGCAAACACTTGAACGTTCACATGCTGCTTACCCGGCTCAGAGACCGCCTTTTGCTCCTTCTCGTTCTGCTTCTCCCTTATCGTCTTGAACACAAATACGAACGCCACGAAGGGTCGCATAGGTTCACCCCTTCCTTGCTTGCTCCGAATCTTTTCCTGCCAATACTTGCGCATAACCCGCTCAGAAAACTTCTGGAACTTAACCACGAACTCCCCAACCGGTGTAGTCGCGCCGTTGAACAAGATCGCGTTGTCCGTCATCAGCTTGAGATCCGCCTCGAACGCCTCGACGCTGGGGTACGCGTTGCGGTCTAGGTTCGTGCGGATGGACCGCAGGTCGCGCGGGTTCTTGATGATCGAGTAGTAGTCGGGGATTTGGAGGGCGACAGGGTCGACGGGTTCGCGGAAGAGACAGGAGCTGTAAGTTGAGTATGAGCAAAATCACTGGGCTGAGGCTGAAAGAGCGGAGAACGTGCCGGTCGTCGGTGACGAGTTTGTCCATAATGTTCTGCAATGCGCGCTTGTCGGGCTCCGAAAGCGTCGCAGTGTCCGCGGCGTCTTTATTTGTTTCTGTGTCTATCTCCGCATCGTGTGGCATGAACGCATCGTCGGAATCCTCGTAATCTAGCACCATCTCAAAGTCGTCAATGGCCGCAGCTTCCTTTCGAGGCGCCTTGAGACGACGGATCTGCAGCATAACGGTGCCTTGCAGAGAAACATGGATTAAGGGCACTGCTAATAGCGAAGGATTATGCTTACCGCCGGAATGCGCCGTCGAGAGCCATGCGACCTTGTCGCAGTGCGACCTCTCCAGTCGACCATAAGACGAGAGCCTCTGCGTCGTTGTCGCATCGTCTGCAGACATAACCTCGCTCCCAATGGGCACCGCGGGGCCTTCCTTCTCGGGTCGACGGATGTCGCAACGCGCATTGACTGGCGTGAGGTCCTCGACTTTGCACCAGTCGACCGCATATAGCTTCGATTTGCCTCGATCATGTACGTTCTAGAGGGAAAGAATCCACGAACCGTTTCCTTCGCGACTTCGACGGGAATGACGACTTCGTCGCCTGCTTTGTTGATTTTCGGCTTCCCGAGGGCCAGTTTCGTGTCGCTCTCAGTGCGCAGCCAGACGCTGTAGCCTCTGTGAGTAACGGTGTCGCGCATGTGAACGCCCGAAGTGGTGGAGGAAGACGAGCTAAGTGCCGATCAATGGTACCGGTCCCGTGCTCTTCAGCTTCAGCGGCACAACACAGCAGACGCGCCGTCTCAATCTACAGTAACAGAGTAAGGAGTCTTTTACAGTACTTATACCGAAGTCTATCCTACGAAAGCTATAGATACATACAAAGGTTCACGTGTGTCCCCCGCCTCATCGCACCACCTCCACCTTCCCACCCAACAAATGCACAATCTCAAAACACGCCACGAGCAGCAGCTGCCCAATGAGGTCCATCAGCGCGGAGTGTATCGGCAGCGCATACACGTCCGGATCCAAATTCCGTGCCCAGAGGAACTGCACGAGCCAGCGCGCAAGCAGGAGCGACGCGGCAACTGCGATGCAGAAGAACAGCACCGAGAAGGCGGCAAAGACGAACGGGAGGTCGAGCCATCCGAACGCGGTGAGCAGCGCGAGGAAGAGGATCTCGACGGGGATGGTGACGGCCAGCAGGGTCAGCATGACAACCCAGTCGGAGGGCGGTTTTGGTTTTGGTGCGTGGTCGCCGTCTGCGCCGAGCTTTGCTGCGTGCAGGCTTGTTGAGAGCCGTGAGGCGAAAATGGAGCCGACACCGCCGGGCAAGCCGCTGATCACAATAGCGAGCAGCGCGAAGCCGGAATACCGGCTGACGAAGAGGTCGAGTACAATGCCCGTTCCAGATGAGATGATCATGGCGGCGAGCAGAGGTGACCATCCCTGCCTCAAAAGCGGCGCAACGAGACGATTCCGGCGCGTGTAAAGTCCACAAGAAACGGCGAAGAGGATGAGGAGGATGAGAATGACGGATGGGATAGGTGTGTGCAGGGTCGGGAAGAGCACGGATGCAATGAGGGAGAGCAGGACGAGGGTTGCAAGGTCGCCCAGGCAAGATGCGATTGGTGGCGCGATGTTGTCTATAATAAACGCGTCAGCGGAATAAACACGAGATGCTGCGGGAGAAGTACCTGGATCCAATCCAAACCGTAGACAAACGACCACCAACGCGCACATGAACGAGCCCAGAATCAAACTGGACGCGCATGCTGCAGCCATTGCTGACGACGCTACATATAGGAAACTATTCTTGTCAGTAAAGGCCAATTAAAGCTCCAATAATATAACTCACGTTGGAAAGCCCGACTTTCGTGGCGTGTCTGCAGGTGCTGGTGGAGGTAGGGGGCGAACAGCACGCGCAGCAACCTCAGTCGGCGACCGCGGCAGCACCAACCCGAGTAGAAGCGACACTGCCGACGCTACGAAGGAAACCACCGTCGCTTGCACCTGCAGCAGTGTTAAGTTGCCGAGGATAATTGCGCGTCTCGCTTTCTTCTCGTCTAGTTCCCCCACGTTCGCTGCAGTGCCCAGACGCGCGGAAAGGTTCATCTCGAGGTTTCCCTTGAGATTGAGGATGACGGGGATGACGATTATGAGTTGGTCGACTTGCTGCAATGCCTTCCAGCGCGAGACGTGGTCGAGAAGCTCCCCAGTAAACAGCAGACCCATAGTCGAGAAGAGCAACGTAGGAGCACTCTACGAATGTGCTCAGTGCCAAATTCGCCAGCACAAACGACGGCGCACCTCGACGACTATGGCTTTTACATGCGTCCAGACTCCGGGCGGCTTCGCGTGCATCTGCGAAAAGCGAGGTGTTGCTGGAGTCAGCAGCGCTCTGCTAACATCCTCCATGACGAGATCCTCGTCGTCTTCATCCTCTTCGTCGTCATCAACCGACGGCTCGTATTCGACGTGTTTTGAGCCATTTTGGAGACGGAAAGTGGCCTGAGTAGGACTGGGTTGTATCGGGTTGAGTTTAAGGTGCTCCGGGCTGTTCATTGGCTCCGACGCCGCTCCAGGCTGCGTATTTCGTCGCGCTCGTCGTGGAGCTGGCTATGGTTGCCGCGGTTTTGAGCAAGTGCCAATCAGGTGGCGCAACGTGATGGGCATCAAGCTTCGTCGCTGACGCTGAACTCGCGCCAAAACCAGCGACTGCCGCCGCTGTCGCTGGTCCCACCATCTTGCGCGTCGGCACACTCCTTCATACCCCCTTCCCGCATCCCTCTCCCAACCTTCAGCCGGTTGCATCCATTCCGAGACGCTCCTTGACGTCCCCATTGTTCCCGGCGTCAACTCACTTTTCCCGACCCAACACGGACGCGCACCAACCAACCCGCACTTCCCGGAGTGGAAACAGCGTCTAGAACAAGCCCGAGGCATCCCGAACTGACCGCGACCAAATGGGAACGATGTCGGTGGTGTCGTCGTCCTCGACGTTGCCGAAGCTTTTGCCATTCAGCCGCCCGCCTTCTCCCATCCGTTCCGCCATATTCAAGTCCCCGCCCGACGCGGTACCCTCTGTGGAAGAACTGCAATCGCTGCAAGGAGAGTTGCAGCAACTCAAGGCGCGAACTCTGGAACGCGCGAAGAAGGCCGGCGAGGACCTCAAGACGATCGAGGAGTCGTTTCGGAGGATCAAGGAACGCGAGAAGGGCAAGGCGAAGCAGGCGCAGTTGGAAAAGATCAAACGCGAGCAGCGCGATTGTGAGTTTGCGAGAGATCATGTGCATTTTGGCTGACTTCGTGTAGACACGCCTGACCCCGAAGTGGCAAGGCCGCGTCTTTCATCTCAACCGTTATCGTGAGCAACACAAACCCTGCCTTTATATCCATTGATTGGTTCGCAGCGACGAGCTAAAGAAGAAACACAAGAAAAAGCGGAAACGAGACGAAGAGAGTGACCATGAACAAGGCAAGTTTTATTTACCTTTCGCAAGGGTTTTCAATGGATAGTCTCGAAATTGTGAGGGATGGTGCATTGGACCATCCTTCATAGCACTGTCCCATGGCTTTCGTTCCCTTCGCTAACATTCGCCTTTAGATGCCTCCAAGCCCCGCAGATCCACGCCCCCAGCACAGCACACCCACCCACCGAAAGCTCAAAAGTCCACTCCGTCCATACAGGCCGCTCCGAAGGTATGCCATGCCGCTCACTCGCTCAGCCAGCGCAAGCCTAAGAAACAATCCCCAACAGGTCCCCGGCGCAGGTGACTTCACGATTCCACCCCCGGTTTCACTGCTACCAACACGTCCGCCGCCCTCGGAGCGGCCGCGGCCCGGGCCGAGCAGGATGGAGGACGTAGTGGAGGATTTCAGCATGGCGAAGCAGCCGCCACAGACGCCCGTGTCGACGTTCTACGCATCCGTCGAGCCGTACCTGCGGACGATCCGCGAGGAGGATCTGGGCTACTTGGAGCCGACGGCGGACGAGGTCGAGCCGTTCATCATGCCCAAGCTCGGGCGGCATTATCTCGACGCGTGAGGCGGAACAGGACGCGTTGATGCTCGGCGCGACTTTGCATCCCGGGGCGGGCCAGCTGGGAGATGCGCCGCCCGACACGTATTTGCCGCCTGCACCGAAATGGGACCCGTCGACGTTGAACGATGGGGATCTGATCACGGAGGGTCGGGGTCACGGTCCGTTGACGGAACGGCTGCTGAGCGCCTTGTTACCTGTGGGAGATGGTAGTGCGTGGAAGGGCGTCAAGGCTGCCGAGGACGCGATGGAGGGACGACCGGGAGGTGGCGGGTCGGCTGCGGCCAAGAAGGAGAAGCTGAATGTGACGGACCTCGAGGCGAGGGTGCAGAATACGATGCGGTATCATGGATTGCTGGAGACGGTGGTGCGTCCGCGTTCACTTGTTTTTGTTATTTGCGCGTTTCTGACTCTGGGGAACAGCCCGACTACTCTGACAAGGTTGACGATCCAATAGCGACCGCGCTACGTTTTGCCCAACGCGAGCTGCGACAAGTCATCGCACGGAACAAGTTCCGTAAGAAACGACTGCTCGAGATCGCGCAACAACGCATCGGGTACCAAGAGTACCTCGACAATCGGGACATTCTGGACCGCAACATCCAGTTGGCGTACACTAAGGCGCAGAAGAAGAACGAGCCCAAGCCGCAGAAGAAGCCGAAGAAGGGCAGCAAGCTTGGCGATGCGAGCGCGAGTGGGACGCCGGTGCCTGGTGCGGGCGACCCCGCGGTGCCCGTCGTACCGCCTTGTCCGGCTGCGTTGGGGCTTGGGCCCGACGAGGATAATCTGCTTGTGGTGCCCGAGGGGCTGAGGAATCTTGTGGACACGCGCAGAGGGTTCGTGGATGTGGTTGAGGCGTCGTTAAGGGACGCGCAGGCTGAGCGGCCAGGGTTGTTTTATGGGTTGCCGGAGAAGAGCATCTATGAGGGCATGGAGGAGGAGGTCAACGCGATGCTTCTTGGCCAGCAAACCCACGCTATGGATGTGGATTCTCCGGCACGCGATAAGGGGAAGAACAAGGAGGACGCGATGGATATTGGATGATTGCGAGTACGACTGTTAGTATGACAGTGTTGTCTACGACGTCTTGACTTTCTTTTTCTTTTTTGGAGACTCGGAAGCGCCTTCGTCGCCCTTGCGCTTTTTGGATTTGTCTTTCTTTGGTTTCTCCGCTTGCTCGTCCTCGTCTTGTACCTCCTTCCCCTTCGTTGGAGACGAGTCCACCTCCATCTTCTCATTACCCTCGGCTCCCTCTTCTTGCTTCTTAAAACCTGCGCCGTAGGGTACAAACGCGTGCTTGAGGCGTTCTTGAGGATAAATCTCTCGCGGCGGATTTTTGTACGTCGTCGGCATGGATTCGGTGGGCGTCGGTGCAGCTTCTTGCGCAGCAACGACAAGCGTTCGTGCAATAGCTCTCGGCGCTACAAAACCTTCAGCCCACTTGAACCCCAGGAAAGTCTGGAAGGAACCGCACCTGCATACAGCTTCCCCTTCTTCGTCCTCCGCGGCAACAAACACGAAATGCCCTTGATCTCCTCTCCGCATACTGACGTCCCGGCTTTCTCCTCCGTGGGGTCTGCCCCGGAATCGTCGACGCCCACGCTCCAGACATCGTATGCCATTCGTTTGCGCTGTATCGTCCCCAGCTTGGCCGTCTTTCCCTTACTCGAGCCGGAAGGGACCTCGAGTTGTGCATTTTCGAGGTATTTCGGCTTGAGCTGAAGGTTATGAACATCAGCAAAGTCGCGCAACTAAAAAAAAGCGCGAAAACCCACCCCATCCGGCAACCGAATCAACCACAGCTCGTTATCCTCATCCGCATTCAACGCGTCCCAGTCAAACTCCCCAAGCTCCGCAGAGCTGTCCAATAGCACCGCGCCCGGAGGCGGCTTGTAAGCCCAGTGCGGGTCGGTGCCTTCGTTTCGGGTCCCGGCGTCTGTTGTGCTCGCTTTCGCCTGACGAGCGGCTTTGGAGGGATTGTTCTTCGCGAGTGGGACCTCTGGTAAAGATTCTGAAGAGGCGCGGGAGGTAGATGGGGAGCCCGAGGACGAGGACATGGTCGACCCGAGGAAAAAGTCTGACGTGATGAAGCACGTGGGGAGGACTACTCAACGCCTCCCGCTCAGAAAGGCAATTTTCGGTATTTTCACTTTGGTGCAGGGTAAAGCGAGAGTTTAATTCAGTGAATAACATTAGAGTCCAATCTACATCTTGGGCGTTTGCCTAGGAGTGAAAAAAGTCCGCTGTCGATGCCCCGAGACTTTCCGCGGAAGGTGCGGGTTTGACAGGCGGAATCGCAAGACCAATATCGCCCGCCTCATTTTCGGATATTGGTTGTTGTTCGTCTTCATCTGCGTCCCCATCATCGTGACCCTCAAGACCATCGTGATACACCGACACCTCGTCCGCCTCTCCCGCTTCACCCTGCTCCTCCTCGTACTCCGACGCAGACGACTCCGTCTCGCGGCGCTTCGGCAGCTGTGGGATGCTCTTCTCCATATCTTCCAGCTCCTCGTTGAGGTTCTTGCTCACATCCGAGGACGAATCCGAATCTCGACGCTCGGCGATGAACCCGTGTCGGTTCTTGTTGTCGCGGAGGTTGTGCAGCTCGATGCGCTTGCGCGTGATGCGGAACGTGTCGCCGTCCTCCATGAGACTGGGTGGGATGACGCTGATTGGGCGGCTCTGTGTGCTCGTTAGAGATGTAGATGGTATGAAAGTGTGAAGGAGGCGTACAGTCATGGTCTCCGTGGTCGTGATGATCACGGGTTGCGACGCATGGATGTCCGGGTTGGGGCGGTTGCAGAGGATGTACAACATGGTGCATGCGTAGACGCGAGCCACGACGAAGGCGCATGCGAGGTAAGCTATTTGAACGTCAATCTTCTCGTCCAAAAAGCAGCGGTGATGTGCTTACCTCGTGTCTCCCTAACTTTGCCGAACTCCAGCGCAGCGCCAGCAATGGTGACCGCAGTTGTAAGCGCGCCGGTTTCGATCATTCCCGAGAAGAACCGGGCGATAAAGCTGTCGGGAAAGTCAGGATGGGATAGTCGCCAAAGAACATGTGATGCTTACCTAGACCGCGCAGCGAGATAGTCGCTCTTTTCCTGCTTCTTGCGAGCGAAGAAAAGGATAGTAGTGAGACCGGATCCGACCGAGGATGCAACGACGGCGACACTGAACGCAAAATATTAGTTTTAGGTGTCGTCAGTCGGAATATAAACGCACTAGAGTAAGATCTTGGGCAAGTCCACCAGTTTCGTGACCTTCTCCGGTGAGACGATCATAAGAGCGCCGGAACCGAAAATCCCCGCAAGCTAAAACCGTCTCAGTATATGTCGAAAAAAAGCGTAAAAGAGAAGGAACGCACCGCAATAAGCCACGTAAAGAACAAGAACACAAACACCATATGGTGCTTGGTCAGAGACCAGTACCGCACGATCATAAAGAGCTGCGAGACGGCAGTGACGACGCCGGTGGAAAAGACGACGACGTAGATCGGCCACTTGATGTCCGAGAGGACGTTCTGGTTACCCTGCGAACCACGAGTAAGCCTTGATATGCGGAGGCAACTAAATGAAACGCACCCAGTCCTCGATCGTGTACATATAAACAGCCGCACAACACGCCGCGGTGCCTCCGAGGTCGGCCAACGCGTTGATCAAGACGCCGAGCTTGAGCAAAATCGTGTCCGAGTACGCTTTGGGTAGGCGCTTTTGCGAGGAAAAGTATTGGACCAGTAGTCCGACTTCGAGGGCGAACAGGAGGACGGTGGTCCATGTCCCGATGACGAGTGGTCTGTTATGAGATGAGCTGGAGGAACCAAGGAGAACGACGACGACGTACGAGAGATGCTCGGGCGTCAGGAACTGGAAGGTCGATTGCGGAGCTGCGTCGGTCGGAATAGTGCTCATCGTGCGAAGGGATGAAGATGGAGACGTCTGAAGATTTGAGTGGATCTTATACCAGCCGACAGAATCAGGAGGGAAGACAGAGAACCAGGAGGAAAAAAAAATCCGCAACATCCGCGAAACAGACACTTCCGCGGAATGTTTCCCTGACTGGTCGAACGTGGTCCGAGGGGCATACACATTGTCAGTACACTTTACACGAAAAGGAACATACAGTCGGCCTTCGGGTTCAGAGCAGAACGCGCTCAGCCTCCTCCACACCCACCACCCCCACAGCCGCCCCCACCACCGCCGCCACCGCAACCTCCACCACCACCACATCCTCCGCTACCACAACCTCCGCCTGATGCGCGTGATCAGAAAGTCGAGACAGGAAAAGAATCTCACCTGAACCACAAGCCGCTCCACCAGTCCCACAAGTCCCTGCACCCGCAGCACAAGAGCCCGTTCCCACACTACCGACAAACGCGCCTCCCACAGCGGCACAGCCCAAAGGAACCGCGCTGTTGTAGTAGTACATCGGCACTGGCACGAGAAACGCCGGGTCATGAACGACCCCGCGTTTCGGGACGCCATTCGCTGCATCGCGTGCCGCGCGTTTGTAGTTCTTCTGCCTCCGACGACGACGCGCCGCGTCGCTCTCGAGCTTGTGGTGGAACGCAAAGACCGCGTTGTGGTCCGAGGGGTGCGTGGCTGCGAGCAGGTCGTCTCGGTTCGGTGGGATGAGGTACGACGGGTTGCTGCCGAGTCCGACAAGACGCGAGAGCCGTTGTCCGATGGTATCGCCAGGAAGCGGGCAGCCGCAGTGAGTGTACTCAACTCCGAAGCGATTCTTCCAGGCCCGGCACGTGATGTCGAAGGAGGTGGCCAGATGCGACTCTTCGACCTTGTCGTCGCTGTTCACAATCAGCTAAAGTGAGTTGAACGGCCACGAAGAACGCACTGGTCAATGAAGCGGCCGATATAAGTCGAGGTATCTTTCGAGTACTGCAACCAGTCAGATCTAAGATCACACACACGAAATCGGAAGCTTACAGTCTGCGCCATGAGCTGGTGCGTATGCCACGCAAGATCAATATCGAGGGTGGGGACGAAGAACGACGCTGGTGAAAAGGTCATGAGATCGAGGAAAGCATGATAACGAGTAATCGCATGTTGCAGCGCGACCTCGTCCTCGGCCTGGTCGAAGAACCCGGGTGACGTCCACTTGAGGTCGTACATCTTCCTCGCGAACGAGCCCTGGCGCAGAACCGCGCCGACGAGCTCGACAGAGAACATCTTCTCGTCCGTATACGCGCTGCAGATGCGTCCAAGACTGCCGAAAGAGTATTAGCTTCGATAGCTCCGAGCTGTAAACTGGACTGACAGTCGGCCGCCTTGGCCCTTCATCTTGATGGCACATAGCGCCCTCAACCGATCGAACTGCCATTGTGCCTTATCCATGAGGAACCTCGCGTACTGCTGGTCCGTCGCAGGTTTCTTGTCCGTGTCGGTTGGGCGGCGCATACTGCCCGAGAGTATGATAGTCTTGATGGTGTTGCCGCGTTCCGCATCGCTGACGTTCATCGGTGTATGAACGGTCCCGCTAATCAGCGTTAATACGATGTCATCTCCATTCCCGCTAAAAGGGACAACGCACGCAAGGGTATCCGAAACGCTCTCCATGGTCTTCGCCAGATCTTGAGCGAACTTGCCCAGAGCCAAGGTACCGCGGGTGATTCTGAGACTACAGTCAGAGCGAGTGCATGTTGTCGCGAAGTTGGATTGAAGGTATCCTGTGCCTTCGTCGGTCTTGAATGCTGTGATTGAACTCAGCAAGGTGATAAACCAACAGCTCCAGGACACTCACGAGCGTAGAGGACGGCGCGACATTTCGGACACGAAAGCTCCTTGGTGACCAGCTGAGTGGCGGAGTCGAATGGGTCGAACGGGGTGCCTGTGACCTTGAGCCACTTGTCCATGCGCTCCTGCGATGGCGGCGCAGCGATCATATCGCTGAGTTCACCGTCCTAGAAGAGATGAATGAATGAATGAAAAGCACTAGGAGGAAGTGGTGACGCGTACAAGTGAGACGGCGAACGCTTTGCCCGCCTCGGAAAGCCCTTGAAGGGCGGGAATGCGCAGCACATCCTCGGCGTACCAGCTACGGAAACTGAGCGGGAACAGGTCTAGCATATATAGTCGTTTTCAGAAGTTTAGAACCCTTGTGGAGCTCCTTCGCTCCTCAAAGTTGTTGACACTTGTTGTGCTGTTTTGCCTCTTTTGGCATCAATGCGCTCCAAGGTCTCTCGGATGCCCATGCCGCCCATTCAAAACGCTAACGGCACCCACAACAAGTGTCAACAACTGCGAGCAACGAACGAGCTCCACAAAGGATTTAAATTTCTGCAAACGACTGTAGAACAACGTACCCGGGGTTCAACAAATAGGCATGCCAGACCTGAATCGGGGGTCAGTCGAGGAAGCTAGGCAGAGCACATGAGAGAGACCATACCATAACCACATCTACGGGCGGAAGCATGGTCGCGACACCCTTCTCGTAGTTGGAAGGCTGCAACGCCTTGACCCATTTCTCGAATCTGAAGCAGTTCAGTGGAATGTACTTGGAAACTCGAAGAAGAGAACCTCTCGACTGCAAGACCGACAAAATACCCCCAACGACGTTCCTTGTCAACCAGAAGTTGGTTGCTCGCAGCGTCCTTCTCAGAGAGCGCCTCGACGCGGATCTTGAGCTCGGCGAACGCGTTCAACAAGGAAAGATGTGTCTTGAGCTGCGTCGGAGTGACGAATGGCGTCTTGGTGAGTTTTCCGCCAACGATGAAGGTTTGCGGAAACGTATATGCCGGTGGTCCGGCTGCGGCGCTGCCTGTTGAGGTGTCAGCGCTGCTGCGCCCCACGGTGTACTTGGGTGGAGAGGCTTCCATGAGGGCGTGGCCGGGCTCAGGGCCCGGTTGTATAAGTACTCCGGGTTCCTATGGTGGCGAGTGCCAAGCGAGTGCGGTCAGAGGTCGCGCGCGACTGATGGGAGGCTGATGGGAGCCCTCAACAGCTTTCACAGTGCTCTCATCTTCCCTGCACTAATCCCGCTAATGAACGCGACAGGCTCCGAAAGCTGTAGGCGCCATACGATGCCATCCCGCGTACAGCCCCGGGCCCACAATTCTCGAACTTGATCAGCGTGGGTCCGATCCCGAGCCTCCCGAGATAGCTTACCAGTAGCTTACCAAGCCATTTCAGAATGTGGATTCCGTGCTGCGGTCCTTCCTTTGTGGTGAAATAAACGGCCTTTGAAGCTTTGACCTGCTGTCGTTACTACGCGCCGACATAATGCAAACGCGACCTTCGCGCCTCTTCGTCCTCCTCCTCACTCATGGCAACCGACATCGACAGACTCTTGCTACGTAACGGGCCCGTCGAAGCCTGGCTCAGCAACCGCAGGGGGCATAGCATCCCACACGAGCCAACTATCGTTTTCTCGAAGGACACAAGGAAGGTGTCCACTGCGGTTCCCGTGAAACCTGCCACTGTACGCCGAAAGTCAAGACCCTTAATTGATTTGCTTTGCTGAACGTTCATCCCTTGTGTTGCAGCCGTACCGCCTTCAATGGCGCTCGTTGCAGGGTCACCCGGTTACAGCAATGGCTACCGTCGTCGTTGCGTCCGCCGACGTCGACACGACAGACGAAAACGCGCAAGTCGAGCCGAGAAAGTTCTTTATGGTCCAGACCGACCCGGAGACGCAAACGTGCGCCTCGCACACGACCAAGAGGAACGCGCAATGGTTTCATACCCCATCGGAAGCGGGCGAGTTTCTCCGTCTCTTATAATTATGCTGTCCTGGCTGAAAGATCTCGGTAACAGGCGGAAGCGTCCAACTCAAAATCTACACGGGCCGCGAACAATCAGGTGCACTCACTCCTTTCTAGCCATGCTACTCTCGTCTAAATGGCTGTACCGGCCTCGCCAGACACCAAGAGTCTCGTTAGCGCGGACACGGACACGGACCCGGGCCCGGGCCCGCCGGCAGATTCGGAGCCTCTCGTCTTTCAATTCACCTTCGTCCCTCAGCTGTCTCCCCCTCCCAGCCCTCCGCGCAACAAGGGCAAACGCCGCCGCGGTAGCCCACCAGCGCCTACGGCAAAGGCCCCCAAGGGCAAACAACAGGCATGCCCGAAGCGCTTGTGTGTCCCATCCCAAACTCGTCAACTGACCAAGCAATATAGAAACTTGCGACGAAAGCTGGGACGGGAAAACGCAAGAAGAAAGTCGAAGAACAGACTGACGAAGCTCGTAATGAAGCTGAGGCAGGACCCTCGGTGAGCTCGGAACGGGATGAGTTTTATGTCGCTCACGTGCACTACTCGCCTGCAGACCGCCCAAGCCGCTCGACCTACAAAAGAGCAACGACCCAACCGTGACGTGGACGTCGAGGAGAAGTCCAAGGTACACCTCGCGCCATGCTTTCATGAACACTACGAGAACTAATGCTCCATTTAGGGCAACAAGAGCGGACGCAAGTCCAAACGCAAATTGAAAGAGAAAACGACTTGATTACGCGCACAACCAAACATATCACCATACAATACTTCCAATACGAGGCTTGTAGTGGTCATTTTTATCGAGAAGAGGGAGTCAGCCCCTTATTCCAATATTTTCACTTTCCCGGCCCTAAAATAATCTCTACGCGTCAAGGGCGGCTCGGAGTTTGTCGTTTTGTTCCTGCAGCAATTCACTTGGTAAGCAATCGTCGTTGTATGGAAGCAAAAGCAACGAACGTCGAGTCGTTGGACCTCTTTCTTCGAGGCTCATGACCCATGTCCGTGGAGCCCATGTCCAAATCCGGACATGGGTCTGCACCCGTAGATGATCCGGCTGTTCCCTTAGTTACCCGTATGACCCGAGCACAATTACATACGCCCGTCCCGAGTGTCCGACTTTGACTTCTGCTTCTCTTCTCACTCGCACAGTCTCGCAATGGCGCGAGATCGCTCCCAGCCACAGCAACGCGGTGCTCACGGAGGGGCACGGGCCGGTGCTGGTCGACCCCGCACAGACGGAACATCCAATCCGGCCGAGGCAGTCGCGTCCTCGCGCTGCCCAGGCCCGCAAATCCACCACCGCAAGTCCCGCCCGGACCATTTTTCCACCCACGGCGCTCTAATCAGCCTGTGCCCGGGAACGACGACACTGTTTGGGCGGCGGCGCATCCCGAATCAACCGCGCAGGCTGATGATAATGGCGTTCGCGGTTCTGGTGCGTGCTGCTATCAACTTGACACAATCTGCCTTTCCGTTGACTGGGTTTCTCAGGAATGACGGTCGTCGATGTCCAACAGCTTCACAACGAGCTCAATTTTGTCTCGGAGAATGACGAGTATGCGGACATTGCGCGAGGAGACGCGCTTGTGGAGGAGAGTTTGGTGCAGGAGGCTTTGGGAGGCCCAGAGGATGGAGATGGTGAGGAGGAAGAAGAAACTGCGGCTTCTGTGCCCGCAGAATCGTCTACGACGCGCTACTTGCGCGCCGTACGGGACCGAATACAAGAGGAAATTGACCTGCATGGCGAGCCGTTGTGTTATCGGCGCGGAGACCTGTACGAGCGTGCACCGCACATGGTATTCGCATTGAAAACTACATTCACGCGAACGACGGTCAACGAACACCCGGAGGACATACTCTATGCACGGGATGTGTGTGTATGGCTTCCGCATCTACTTCCTGGTGCCCCGGGTATGTTCAAGTGCATCTGCGGACGCAAGCTTTCGCGTAATGGTATGTTATCAAATGCAGAGGCATGTCCTATCAAAGCTAAAGCTTGCTTCATTAGGTTTTAGCAACAACCCGATTGCTCGACGCGTTCGTTCAATGCCAACGGACTACTACCTGATGACGAACCGTTTCGTCTGTAATGCCCGTCGCACAGACTCAGGTTGTGGGATGGGCTTTCAGGGCACTGACCCATGTATTCTTGGGCAACTACCGCGCTTTCTTCAGGAAGCATTTCCCGGTACATTTCGGCTCTCTTGTCGGCGTTTCACGTGACTGATTTTTTTTGCAGCATACCTCACGACCCGAGCCGCCGTCTCGAAAACCCTCCTCTGGCAAATGCGGAATACATTTGCAACTCGATTCGGCCCCGCTCCATTTGCCGAATTAATTTCGGAGGTCCAATACCGACAACACGCTGAGTGCGAGCTGATGTACATCGCCGCTGCGCTCTACTTTGGGATTGCCCACATCAAGAAATTCTCCGAGTTTGGCGACAAATTGCAATATAACGGCTCCCTGCCCACGGTCTCGTTCTTGAAGGGCGTCTTCACCGATGTGATGACAGCGCACCGTGTCTACATCGAGCGTTACATTGCCAGCCTTCCCCTCACGATAGCCAAGGCTGACCACACGTTCGATGTGTGTATCCCCTTTCTATGGACCTTCATGAGCTGATCCCAGTGCAGTTCTTGAAGTATATGGGCGGCGTCAAGGGCGAACGTATCTTCACGGCGGCGTACACGATCCTGAATGAGTGGGAGCAGACACGGGGTCACGTTCTCACCATGACCAAGTCGCTGGACTTCGTGAAGGAAACGTGGAAGCAGATTCGGGAGGGTCTGAAGGCAGCGGGCCATCCGCCAACCCAGATCATCTACACCGACTCTCCACAAGGTGCGTTTGGGTAGGAGACTCATGCCCAGCACTTATTTGTCGCAGCGGAACGGAGATTCCACGAGGAGCTTAACACCGACCTGACGAAGGACATCCAACCTATCACGGAATGGACAGATCTCGCACCGTTTTCGCATTCCCTCGACGTTCCAACTGCTAGCTCAGACGACTCAATGCAGATTGAGTCACTGGCAAGCACAATACTGCAACAGTTCTACTCGGGTCCAAACGCGGCCGAGGACGTTCATCTTGCTGCAATTGACATCACGTCTGAACCGCCGACGAAGTCCAGCGAGCGACGTCACGTGACATCGATTCAGATACGCACTGTATTTGGAATCTACGTGTTCAATGTTTGTTTTTTTTGGTTCAAGATATTGTCTGTATTCACATATCTTTCAGGTCTCAAAACTCACATCACCCACTCATCTTCTTCCCTCGCTCCGTGCAATCCTCACCAACTCTTCTATTCTGAAGTTTGGTTGTGGAATTCGGCGGACGCTGGAGATCTTGGCTGACGTGTTCGAACTGGCTGACTTGAAAAAGTCGCTCACGTCACGAAACCCATCATTCTTCGAGCTTAGCGCCTACGCAAAGCTCAAGGGGTTCAGTTAGCGACCCACTTGCATCTCTCCACATTCTTGCCGGCGCTGTGCTCGCCAAATCATTTCCTGATCAGCCACCACTCAACACAACACCCGCTGAGCATCTCCAATACCTCTCGCGTCGCATTGACTGTCAGTGGCAGATTGGTGCAAGCCTCTACCGTCTTTCTTCTGTCGGTCTCCCGCTTTCTCCACAACAGGCACGTGCGAATGGCTTTTATGTGACCGTCGTGCAGGGATGCAAGGCGGTAGCAGAGGCCCTCATTGTCAGTGCCCATCCTGGCTACGTGGATGCACCTATGGATACTCAAAACAACACCAAACGAATCACTGTGACTGCAAGCCGCTCTCTTGTGAAGATCACCAAGGTTTGTTCATACTTAAGTCTAGTTCAGGTTTCAAAGTATTTCAGGTCTTGAACGAAGGCTCTCTTATGAGCTTGCACAACCAGACCCTCACCTTTATTTCCGCACGTGACGGTCTGCTCGTCATTACCACCTCCCAACTTCGCTCACGTAGCACGAGCAACATATTCCGGCCCACTACCATTGGCTACAATATGGGGACACCGGCACCGGCACCTGTCTTTGACAATGAGGAGTTTTTACCCGACACAGGCTTTCAGCAATGGCAGCCATCTTCGTCGGATGCCGATGTTGACCTTGGTGCAGATTCAGACTCAGACTCGGACCTGGATATGGTATGTGCCTTTTATACGTTCAATTTTTTTGCTCATTTTTTATAGGAAGAATACCCAGAGATGGGCTCACGCATGTTCGAATGGAACATGAGTGAGGTACGGAGCACTATTCAATCACGTGATCTTTCTAAATTTTATTTCAGGATGCATCGCCAGCTTCTATCCTGAACGAACTGAATCTCACAATTTCCACACTTCATGACTCTGGCGGTCGCCTTCCGACACGGGTTTTGGACGATGCTTTCCACTACATGGACCGCCTTATCCGACTTTTGTCGAAAAAGCACCCAGCTTTCCGCGCCTTCTGCCATGACTTGAGCGAGGCAATTTTCATTCGAGACAAATCTGATGTTGTTGCACTCCAGGGAGTTCTCGCCAGCAAAGGAATACGTTGGGAGTATATTAAACGCGCCAAAGCGGACTCTGTCAACCGCCGTGTACGCCGTTACATCCCTCCCCGCCACATCCTCGTCCGGCGTCTCGAAATCCTCTTCAAGGCATACTTTGGGTTTGACGGTGATCAGCCGTTTTTCTCTAAAGACGCTTGGGAGATGTGTAAACACCTTCTCGAGACTGCTCGGCTGGGTTACCTCTCTGACCCGGATGGCTACGTCCTCTACTACATTATTGGACGCGACCGGGATGGCCTGAACATCTACCGCACCATCCGCGGAACCAACTCGGTCGAGGGTGGCTTCCATATGGCGATTCGTCGCGTATTTGGCTCGCTGCGCGCATCTCCCGAGCTTGCAGAGTCTATTCTTATTAACTGGATTTTGCGTCGAAACCAACGTGTATGTTTCTTGATTATTTGACAACTTGTTCCTCATATTTTTTTAGGTTGGGTCACAGAATCGTACCGGGAAGAAGTTCCGCGGCCACTACGACATCTGGGTCCGCGATGAAATCCATGAGCTTGCAGTGCAAGCGGGCTGCGAGACTTCGTTCCCAGTCCCACGGGTTCTTGCAACGCGCATCGCAACCTCCGAGACCATTGGCATCGTCCCGCTCTCCCTCTCCCTTGCGAAAGACCTACACATCACCACCCTTCCCCGTCCTCACGTTGCCGGCCTGCCCCATCACCGCGACAGTCCCATCCACATCCTCACGCGCCTCTCCACCAAACCAATCAACCGCTATCGGTATTTGCAGCTCCGACAGCTGACATTGACGCCCGTCCTCCCTGTCCACACTCGCACCGAATATCTGCGCTTCAACCAGCTCATCGACCAACCCCAGTTCCGCCGCCAGGGAGCCCTACATCCACCAAGCGAACAGTGGAAGGATATTGACTTCGAGAAGCTTGCGCGAGTCTGGAACGCGTTAGTCGATGCTCAGTCAAACACGATCTTGGATCCAAACCTGCGCTTGTATTACAAGCTGCCGCAGCAGCTCGAGTCCCAGCACAAGAAGACCATTTTGTGGTCGTTCGAGCACCCGAGTTCGGTGACAGTTAAGAATTTTGTCGCTCACCAGCAGCCGCTCGAGTTGCTTAATTCGGAGCACAACCCGCGTGGTCCCGACGCTGCCATTGCCCGATGCCGTTCCCGGTTGACTTGGCTGTAAACGGTGCGTCAGCTCTGGAGGAAAATTGCGGACACTTAAAAAATTGCAGGTACTTTCGATGAGACGGCGTTCGACCGTCTGGACCCTATGTCAGCCACCGGCGACGCAACCTACCACAGCGACGAGCAGGACGACGACGCGCTGGCCAATCTCGTCATTGTCCAACCTGGGCCGGCTCCGTCAACTGCCGTACCCAGCCCAGCCGCAAACCCGCAACCCACGTCGGCGTCGGGCGTCGACATCGGGCCCCCGTATTACGCTGCACCAGACAACGCTTCCCGGAAGCAAACGAGCACCGGCGGCGGTGAAGCCGAAGGACCGTTGCACCGTTTGCACGAACGCGTACTGTCGTCGCTGACACGAGTGTGCTGGTCGAGGTGGACGCAAGTTCTGCATCTGCGTGGGTCATCCTGCGCTAAAAAGCAGTCAAAAGGTGCGAATATCGGAGGAGAAGATTGAGAAATATTGGGCCGAACGAGCAGCGGCGGCGCGCATGTAGCATACGACTGGTATTGTAGGACCCTTATTCGAGCATCGTCCCCGATAAGCTGCGTGCGCTGGACAATGTGTGAATTCACACCGCCCAAGCGCGCACAGCTCACGCAAGCCCGACGTCGACGTGGGGTCCCGCTACGCCAGGAGGTCTGCAAGAAGTATCCGGGAAATCAGCAAGCGAATAGCGGACAAAAAAGTAACGCACCTTATTTGGGTCATGAACGACCCGTGGCCGTGGTCTGGGTATACCGAGCTTGTATCTGGCGGCCAGACATGTCTGGTCTCGATGGAAGTCGAGTCGCGATAGAGTTCACGACGGCGGCGCGTGGGTCGGCAAGCGAAGCAAAAGCTCATTTGCAGCCAGTCTGGCCTCGTCGTCTCGAGCGACGGTTGGGTTATGGCACCAGCATTGACGACACACTCAGGTACGTCGTCGATGCGGGTCAGGAAGCGGTTGCGGATGAGTGGAGAGAGAGGTTGGGTGCGAGGCATGGGAGGGGAGATGTCGGTGAGTGGGGGTGATTTAGAGCCTTTCGAGAGCCGCGTTGACGTCGTGGCATCGACGATCCGAGCCCCCGGGGTTGTGGCGATGGCAGGAGGTCGCGGGGAAGAGTGGGCGGCGTCCCAGAAATGTGCGGTGTCGCGACGAGAACACCGCTTTCTGAGCAAGTCAGTTAGCAATGGAAATATAACGGAATAAAGACACAAACACGCACCTGGCTCGGTTTCAAGCACTCCACATCGATCCTCCACCTCAACTTCACCCATCCTCACTCGCGTTTCTTGGTGGTTATCGCCTGAGCCCCGCTCGACGACGAGTTGGCGTGCGGGTGGCGGCGTTCGAGGTGGCGCAACAGGGAGCCCGGGGGATCGTCATACACGGTCGTGGATCGACCGGGCGGCGAGTTATACGGCGAGCGGGATGCCTCGCAAGGCACCCGCGTCGAGTGCGCGTCTGGTGAGTGCGCGAGTGACGGCGGCAGATCCCCACGTGACCTTTAGCGATGGTTTGCGGCGGAACGAGGACGGCCATCGACTTCTCGATGCGAACTTGAAAGACGATTGGCTGGGCCCATGTCCAAATGAGGGGTTTCCTCCGGATGGACATGGGCTTCGGGAATCAAGGGCGATCACAGGCCGAGACTTGGGATTCAAGTTACTGATTCTTTCATAGCGCGGCTTGTGGTTTGCCGATAGCCTTGAAAATTTGTAGGATGGTACATTTTGAAAATACGAATATCCCTAAATTTCCTCCCTTTTTTCTCTTTTTTTCCCTCTTTCTGCAACTTGAATTTTTCTCCGTCTCCACAGACATGGGACATGGGCCCTTCGAGGCTCATGACCCATGTCCGTGGATCCCATGTCCAAATCCAGACATGGGTCTGCACCCGGCGATGATCCGAATGTTCCCTTAGCTACCCGTATGACCCGAACGCACGTGAATACATTACCTCCGTCCCGAGCTGCCGACTCGACTTCTTCATCTTCCCACTCGCACCGTCTCGCAATGGCGCGAGACAGTTCCCAGAAACAGCAACGGGGTACCCACGGAGGGGCACGGATCGGCGCTGGTCGACCCCGAAAAGACGCAACGCCAAACCGGTCGCTCGGTCGCGTCCTCGCTGCCCAGCCATCCGCAAATCCGCCACCACAAGTCCTGCCCGGCCCATTCTTCCAACCCCGGGCGTTCTACTCGGCCCGTGCCTGGTGACGATAACACATTTTGGGCGGCGGCACATCCCGAATCGGCGGCGGCAGGAGGGCGATAATGACATCGGGGGTTCTGGTGCGTCGTACTTGACACAATCTGTCTTTCTGCTGACTCTGTTCTCAGGCATGACGACCGCCGATGTCGAGCAGCTCCAGGGCGAGCTTGATTTCATCTCAACAAACGACGAGCATGCGGATATTGCCCGCGGAGACGCGCTTGTGGATGAGAGCTTGGTGCAGGAGGCTTTGGGCGGCGCAGAGGATGGAGATGGTGGGGAGGAGGAGGAACCTGCGGCCTCTGTGCCTGCGGAATCGTCTTCAACGCGCTATTTGCGCGCTGTGCGAGACCGAGTGCAAGGGGAAATAGACTTGCATGGCGAGCCGTCTTGTTATCGGCGCGGAGACTTGTACGAGCGTGCACCGCACATGGTATTCGCGTTGAAAACTGTTTTCACGCGAACAACGGTCAACGGACACCCGGAAGATATACTGTATGCACGGGACGTGTGTATCTGGCTTCCGCATTTACTTCCCGGTGCCCCAAGTGCATTCAAATGTGTCTGCGGACGCAAGCTCTCGCGTAATGGTGAGTTATCAAATGCCTCTGCATGCCATTGAAGCTGAACTCAAGTTTAAAAGGTTTCAACGACAACCCCATTGCTCGACGCGTCCGTTCAATGCCAACGGACTACTACCTCATGACGAACCGTTTTGTCTGCAACTCCCGTCGCACGGAGACTCTGGTTGTGGGCTGAGCTTCCAAGGCACCGACCCACGCATTCTGGGGCAACTGCCACGCTTTCTCCAGGAAGCATTTCCAGGTACATTTTGTCTCTCATCTGCGCTACACGTGACTGATTTTTTGCAGCATACCTCACGACGCGAGCCGCCGTCTCGAAAACCCTCCTCTGGCAAATGCGGAATACATTTGCAACTCGATTTGGTCCCGCTCCGTTTGCCGAACTGGTTTCGGAGGTCCAATACCGGCAACACGCTGAGTGCGAGCTGACTCGGATGTATATCGCCGCTGCGCTCTACTTCGGGATTACCCGCATCAAGAAATTCTCTGAGTTTGGCGACAAATTGCGATACAATGGCTCCCCTGCCCACGGTCTCATTCTTGAAGGGTGTCTTTACGGACGTGATGACAGCGCACCGTGTCTACGTCGAGCGGTACATTGCCAGCCTTTCCCTCACGATAGCCAAGGCTGACCACACGTTTGATGTGTGTATCCTCTTTCTATGAACCTTCATGAGCTGATCCCAGTACAGTTCTTGAAGTATATGGGCGGCGTCAAGGGCGAACGTATCTTCACGGCGGCGTATACCGATCCTGAACGAGTGGGAGCAGACACGAGGTCATGTTCTCACCATGACCAAGTCGCTGGACTTCGTAAAGGAAACGTGGAAGCAAATTCGGGAGGGGCTGAAGGCCGCGGGACATCCGCCAACCCAGATCATCTACACCGACTCTCCACAAGGTGTGTTTTGGTAGGAAACTTGTGCCCAGTGCTTATTCGTCACAGCGGAACGGAAATTCCACGAGGAGCTCAACACTGACTTGACGAAGGACATCCAACCTATCACGGAATGGACAGATCTCGCACCGTTTTCGCATTCCCTCGACGTTCCAACTGCTAGCTCAGACGACTCAATGCAGATTGAGTCACTGGCAAGCGCAATACTGCAACAGTTCTACTCGGGTCTGAAATACGGCCGAGGACGTCCATCTTGCTGCAATTGACATCACTTCCAAACCGTCCACCAAGTCCGGCGAGCGACATCACGTGACATCGATTCAGATACGCACCGTATTTGGGATCTATGTATTCGATGTTTGTTTTTTTTGGTTCAAGATATTGTCTTTATTCCCATATCTTTCAGGTCTCGAAACTCACCTCACCCACTCATCTGCTCCCATCTCTCCGTGCAATCCTCACAAACACCTCCATCATGAAGTTTGGCTACGGCATTCGGCGTACGCTTGAAATTTTGGCTGATGCCTTCGAGCTTGGTGACTTGAAAAAGTCGCTCACGTCACGAAACCCATCATTCTTCGAGCTTAGCGCCTACGCAAAGCTCAAGGGTTCAGTTAGCGACCCACTCGCATCTCTCCACATTCTTGCTGGGGCCGTGCTCGCCAAATCATTTCCTGACCAGCCACCGCTCAACCCAATACCCGCTGAGCATCTCCGATACCTCTCACGTCGCATTGACTGTCAGTGGCAGATTGGTGCAAGCCTCTACCGTCTTTCCTCCGTCGGTCTACGGCTTTCTCCGCAACAGGCATGTGCAAATGGCTTTCATGTGACTGTCGTGCAGGGATGCAAGGCGGTGGCAGAGGGCTTGATTGTCGGTGCTCATCCTGGGTACGTGGATGCACCTATGGATACTCAAAACAACACCAAACGAATCACTGTGACTGCAAGCCGCTCACTTGTGAAGATCACGAAGGTTTGTTCATGCTCAAGTCCAGTTCAGGTTTTAAAGCATTTCAGGTCTTGAATGAAGGCTCTCTTATGAGCTTGCACAAGCAGACCCTTGCCTTTATTTCTGCACGTGACAGCCTGCTCGTCATTACTACCTCCCAGTTTTGCTCACGCAGCACGAGCGATGTATTCCGCCCAACTACCATTGGTTATAATATGGGAACACCAGCGCCAGCACCCGTCTTCGACGACGACGAATTTGTACCTGACACAGGCTTTCAGCATTGGCAGCCATCCTCCTCGGATGCTGATGTTGACCTCGGTGTAGATTCGGACTCGGACATGGATACGGTACATGATTGTTTTAGTTCCAATTTTCGCTCATTTTTTGTAGGAAGAATACCCAGAAATGGGTTCACACATGTTCGAATGGAACATAAGCGAGGTACAAGCAATTTTCAATCATGTGACTGAACTAATTTTTATTTCAGGACGCGTCGCCTGCTTCCATCCTGAATGAGCTTAATCTCACAATTTCTGCACTTCACGACTCTGGCGGCCGCCTTCCGACACGTGTTTTGGACGATGCTTTCCACTATATGGACCGACTTATCCGACTTTTGTCGAAAAAGCACCCCGCTTTTCGCGCCTTCTGTCATGACTTGAGCGAGGCAATCTTTATTCGAGACAAATCTGACGTCGTTACACTCCAGGCAGTTCTCGCCAGCAAAGGCATCCGTTGGGAGTATATCAAACGCGCCAAAGCGGACTCTGTCAACCGCCGGGTACGCCGTTATATCCCTCCCCGCCACATCCTTGTCCGTCGTCTTGAAATCCTCTTCAATGCCTATTTTGGGTTCAATGGCGACCAGCCATTCTTCTCCGAAAGATGCATGGGAGATGTGCCAGCACCTACTCGAGACTGCTCGGCTGGGTTACCTATCTGACCCGGACAGTTATGTCCTCTATTACATTATTGGACGCGACCGGGACGGCCTGAACATATACCGTACCATCCGGGGAACCAACTCAGTCGAGGGTGGCTTCCATATGGCGATTCGGTCGCGTGTTTGGGTCGCTGCGCGCCTCTCCCGAGCTCGCTGAGGCCATTCTTATCAACTGGATTTTGCGCCGAAACCTACGGGTATGTCGCTTGTTTATTTGACTACTTTCCACTCATATTTCTTGAGGTTGGTTCACAGAATCGTACCGGAAAGAAATTCCGAGGCCACTACGACATCTGGGTACGCGACGAAATCCATGAGCTTGCAGTGCAAGCCGGCTGCCCGACGTCCTTCCCTACTCCCCGCGTCCTTGCCACGCGGATCGCAACCTCCGAGACAATCGGAATCGTCCCACTCTCGCTTTCCCTTGCGCAGGACCTCGGTATCACAACCCTACCCCGCCCTTGCATCGTTGGCCTTCCCCATCATCGCGACATCCCCGTCCACATCCTGACGCGCATCTCCACCAAGCCAATCAACCGCTATCGGTATTTGCAGCTCCGACAGCTGACATTGACGCCCGTCCTCCCTGTCCACACTCGCACCGAATACCTGCGCTTCAACCAGCTCATCAACCAACCCCAGTTCCGCCGCCATGGAGCTCCGCATCCGCTGGGCGAAAGCTGGAAGGATATCGACTTCGAGAAGCTTGCAAGAATCTGGAATGCGTTAGTCGACGCGCAATCCAACACGATCTCGGACCCAAACCTGCGCTTGTATTACAAGCTGCCGCAGCAGCTCGAGTCCCAGCACAAGAAGACCATTTTGTGGTCGTTGGAGCGCTCGAGTTTGGCGACAGGTCGGAATTTTGTTGCGCGCCAGCCGTTGCTCGAGTTGCTCAACTCGGAGCACAACTTTGCGCGCGGTCCCGACGCGCTGCCGTTGCCCGATGCCACCGCAGAAGTTGACTTGGCTGTAAATGGTGCGTTAGTTCTTGAATGCAATTATAGACGACGAAGATTTGCAGGTACCTTCGACAAGACGGCGTTCGACCGCATGGTTCCGTTGGACAACAGCGGCGACATGACCTATCACGGCGACGATGACGAGCAGGATGACTTGCTGCCAGATCTGGTCATCGTCCAACCTGGCCCTGTCGTGCCTGCTGTAGTTCCCGTCCCGCCCGCCAACCCGCAACCCACCTCCGCACCCGCATCAACGTCGCACTCCCGTGTTACCCTTGTCCAAACCACACTCCCCGGTGGCCAGCGTGCAGCGGCGGCGGTGAAGGCGAAGGATCGCTGTGCGGTTTGCACAAACGCATACTGCCCGCGACGCCATGAGTGTGCGGGCAGAGGCGGGCGCAGGTTCTGCACCTGTATCGGTCATCCTGCGCTGAAAGATGGTCAAAAGGTCAGGATCTCGGAGGAAAAGATTGAAAAATACTTGGCTGAGAGAGCAGCGGCGGCGCGCATGTAGCATACGACTGGTATTGTAGGACCCTTATTCGAGCATCGTCCCCGATAAGCTGCGTGCGCTGGACAATGTGTGAATTCACACTCGCCCAAGCGCGCACAGCTCACGCAAGCCCGACGTCGACGTGGGGTCCCGCTACGCCAGGAGGTCTGCAAGAAGTATCCGGGAAATCAGCAAGCGAATAGCGGACAAAAAAGTAACGCACCTTATTTGGGTCATGAACGACCCGTGGCCGTGGTCTGGGTATACCGAGCTTGTATCTGGCGGCCAGACATCTATGGTCTCGATGGAAGTCGAGTCGCGATAGAATTCACGACGGCGGCGCGTGGGTCGGCAAGCGAAGCAAAAGCTCACTTGCAGCCAGTCTGGCCTCGTCGTCTCGAGCGACGGTCGGGTTGTGGCGCCAGCATCGACGACACACTCAGGTACGTCGTCGATGCGGGTCAGGATGTGGTTGTGGG
The DNA here is from genome assembly GCA_014461115.1 of Mycena chlorophos. Taxonomy (NCBI): domain Eukaryota; kingdom Fungi; phylum Basidiomycota; class Agaricomycetes; order Agaricales; family Mycenaceae; genus Mycena; species Mycena chlorophos. Next base: position 4,123,994 of record JACAZE010000001.1, on the reverse strand, counting down.
TGCGCAGAGAGTGGTTGTGGGTGCCCGGAATGGGAAGGGGAGATGTGGGTGGTGGCCTAGAGCCACTTGAGAATTGGGTTGGCGTCGTGGCATCGACGATCCGAGCCCCAATTATAGCGATGGTCGGAGGTCATGGGGAAGAGCGGGCGGCGTTCAGAAATGTGCGGTGTCGCGACGAGAACACCGCTTTCTGAGCAAGTCAGTTAGCCATGAAGATTAACGGAATAAAGATATAAACACGCACCTGGCTTTATTCCAAGCCCTCCAAATCGATCCTCGGCCGCCACTCGACCCTCACTCCTTGTATTTCCGGGTGTTTACCGCGTGCACCTCCGCTCGACAACGAGTTGGCGCATGAGTGGCGCCGTTCAACGTGGCGCGTCAGAGAGACCGGTGGATGGTCGTACGTGGTCGTTGATTGGGCCGGAGGCGAGTTTTGCGGCGGGCTAGATGCCTCGTGTGGTACCCGCTCCGAGTGCGCGTCGAGTGAACGCGTCAAGTTAAAGTCGGAAGATCTACACGTGACCTCCGGCGATGGCTTCAGACGGCCATCGACTTCTTGATGCAAACTTGAAAAACGATTGGCTGGAGCCCATGTCCAAATGAGGCGTTTCCTCCGGATGGACATGGGCTTCGGGAATCAAGCGCATCAGTCGTCGGGGCTTGGGATTCAAGATACCGATGCACTTATTGTGCAGCTTGTAGGGCGCCGATAGCTCTGAGAATTGGTAGGATTGCGTGTCTTGAAAATACAATGGTCCCCGAATTTCCTCCTCTTTTTCCCTTTTCCCGCTCCTCCTGCAACTTGAATTTTTCTCCGCCGTCCACAGACATGGGACATGGGCCTTCTTCGATTGGGCCAGCTTGGCCTCCATTTCCTGACAAAGCATCAGTCACATGACCGGCAGATTGGAGAGCCAAAGTTGTGTGTACCTTGGTCTTTTTGCGAGCGCGCTCCTTGAGCTTCTCTGATTCACGGATCTTCGCCTTCTCGGCCTATCCAATGCTCGTGAGAGACTAGTGGAGAACGCAATGACTGCGGTACTGTACCTTCTCCGCCGTTTTAAGTTCCTTCTGCCGTTTATACTGAGACGTACGTCAGGACGATAGCTTCGCAGGCGGCGTTGAGATTGACCAGACGCTCAAGCAAGACGGAGTCCGAGTCCGAGTCCGAGTCCGAACGATCCTTGTCAGAGTCCCCGGCCTGGACTCTCGAAGTGCTTGCAACGGGCCGTTTGGCAATCGGAGGCTTGGGCTCTTTGCGCCGGCGCTTGGTCTGCTTGCGGGCGACGACGGCCTGAACTCGGTTTAGAACACGGCAATAACGACGCTCAACAGGCATACGTACACCATTCCCCGCGCGAAGACCCTCAAACGGGTATGCAACTCCCAGAAGCTTGAGCTCTACAACGCCGACTTCAGAGTTGCACGAAAGCAAACAAAAAAGGATGACATGCCTCCGGCATGCGCGCGAGTAACGCGTGGCGGAAAATAGGACGGTTGAATCCGCTGTTGCCGCTTCTTGGCTTTTTCCTTCTTCAGTCCTGGCGCAGCTGTGGGTCCGGGTCGACGCGGCGTGGGCAGCACGTCCATCGTTTCGAGGTCCGAAAGGTTTGTAAGATCGGACAGCTCCGACTCGTCGTTCGTCGCGTCCGCTTTCGAAGAAGACAGCCCTGACGATTTGTATTCTGGATGGTGGGGAGCTAGGACACGGAAGTGGAAGGTCATATCGGCAGGCTCTTTTCCGAGCGGCAGCGAGTTCGAGTGATTGTTTTTGGAGTTTTGCATTTCTTGCTTGGTGGGCGGCTTGGGGAGCTTCCACATTTTGAGGACTACGTCGCCTATTCAAATCGGTATGGATCAGAGCTCATTGCGGAAAATGCGAGGCTTGAGGAGCTACCTACCCTCCATGCTACCACGAGGAAGCCACAGTGAAGTGGTCTCACCTCCATTCGACGGGCCAGGACAGCGCACACGGCCCTGGGAGGAAAGTTCCGTCTGCGTAGATGAGTCGTCGGCGCTCATGAACGCCGCTGCGCTGACGGTCCAAGGCCGCTTGCTGTCGGAGTCCCCTTTCTTGGGACGATGAACCTCGAATCGGGCATTGAGGCTCGTTTCCGGGCTCGGATTTTCGCCGTAGTCCTTATTTTTCCAGAAGATGTGATATCGCAAGCGCTGAATGGGTTCAACTCGAATCAAGGAGAGTTATGAGAGCTACAGAGACTCACAGATTTGTCTGCGACTCGGAGCTGGACAGTCGCAGAGACCTCGTTCTTGTCCTCATCGACGTGGATCGAAGTGGCAGGAATGTCGAGGGGATTCTCATCCTGATCCTCTAGCCAAACTTTGAGTCCTCGGAAGCTGACTGCGGTGCAGGCCTTGCTCATTTTAAGATGGCGCTTGGAGACAAGAGCCAAGCACGCACAAACAGTGATTATGAAGGCGTTCTAACCACGCATTCCATTAAATAAATAAACTGTGGGAGTGTCGTGTTGCTGTTGCCGCATCAAACCGTGTCCCAGCAGCTGGCCTAGTACTAGTGAAGCCAAAGCCGAGAACTGTGGACCGATTGTAGACTGCGGTGAAGCGGGGCGACATCGGTACGATGAGAGCAAGGAGCAGCATCCCGGGCCGTGACCCAACGTCAGTCCGAGTCATACTTGTTTCCAGCCATCTTCATGGACATTGCCTCGACCTCTGACCCAGCAGGACTGGCGCCGTACTCCATCTCGTGGCATTGTACAGCTTCTCCAGGCCAAGAATATTTATTAAAAAGTCCATAACATTTCCCTCGATAAAACTCAGGTTCTGGTCAACAGTGCAAGTTGAGACTCTACCGAAGCGTGAGCAGCCTTCACCTCGGCAAGCTTCCAAGTCAAACTCACGCATAAACGTGCTTTCCGCAGCAAAATGGGCAAGAGTCGAAGCGATCTCGTCATATTCGCCCTGCATCTCGACGACTGCCGTGACTGCCGCCGGGATACCTCTACATCGCGCAATTTCTTGTGCCAAAAACCCGGCTGCAGCTGACCAGATCGTCCCCACGATAGGCTCGATGTGGGCCATGGACTTGACGTTGGCAAATCGCATCACCCATACGATGGATCTGCAGGCAGTCAGAGTCAGGTCTCGGCACTGAGCGTTGGTGGCGATGAATTTTCGATTGAGCTCGAACGCTGCAGCATGTGCGACGCAATAGGCGAGAACTGCCCGCGATCTCTGTGCGGGTGCGATGCCTCCGAGTGTATTTGGCGGAAGTAAGCCGTCCCGGAACACTTTGATGCGCTCGTTCAGCCGGGAAAAAGTTTGCAAGTAAGCAGTTGTTTCTCTTGATGACATATCTGCTCATCCCTGTCGTTAAACCGCTCATGCCAGCCCAGAAATCTACTCACTCGGCTGCCATGTCTGCCTAACGATGTTGGCTTTGTCGAGCAGGATCGCTGCCTTTGTAAGCAGACCCAGGATCGATTGATGCCCTTCAAATCCTGCAGTCTGCTCTAGGAACGCGTGAATAGTGTTCACTGGTCGGAAAGCGCGTTGTAGTTGATTCTATACGTTCTTTAGGAAATTTCAAAAGCAAGAGATATCTGGCACTCACCCGTTCATAGACCGCCATCTCTGCGGGCCACGGCGTGTCGACATTTTCCATGTCTGGACCGAAATGCGAAGGGAAATTGAGCATTGTAGACCACGTCTTGTCCAGGTAGAGGACGGTCCAATACGCGATGACATGCTCGCCTTCCTCCACGGCGTCGACAAAGGTGCCTTGCCGATGCCCAAGACGTCCGAGATCGCCGAGCACAAGACGAGAGACCGCCATGCTAAGGTGATACTGTGCTTCTACAAGCCGGCCTTTGTGCAGGAAGTACTGGCACAGGAGGACCTCAACTTGAATTCCATAAAGGATTTTGAGGCGATGGGTCGAAGCGAGGATCTGTGCCGAAGTCGCAACGGCCCGCGCCAATAGATCTTCTTCGAAAGCTCGAAGCTGACCGCTCTGGTCAGTGCAAGCACCCCAAAGGCAAATGGCGCTGATGAGTGCGTCTGGTGGCCGCTCCAAACGACCGGGGACCACCGGCCCGAAGCAGCATTCGCGAAATCGCGGGCGATTGAGGAAGAATCCGATTTCTTCCGAACGCGGCTCGATATTTTCGAGTCTATATATCTCTTGAGTCATGGCAAGGAACCATATAACAAGACACGCACGAAATACGCAGTATTTGCATTGGACTCAGTTGTTGGGATCGGAGGCGAGGGCTGGTCGATGAGGGGCCTCCCATTTCGAGGTTCATGATGCGATGTTCAACCAAGGAAATACTGTCCTCTATGCGCTGCATTTGGGATGGCGAATTGCTTCCAGGCGCGCCGTACTCGCAATCTTCGACTCGACGCGCACGATCACACGGTCCGCAGACCGGTCGAACGCCGTCGCATTTCTGAACAAGATGTCAGTGAGGCGCCGGCGCCAAAATACAAATGAAACGTGCAATTTTCCGTCTCCTAAAACCATCATCGTGAGCTTGCTGCTGTTTGCCACGGAGGAAAATTACCTGCAATCCAGACAGGCTTGTCCTTTGGCCAACGTCAGAGACGAGGCAGGAAAATTGTGGAACGACATGCAAACAGGAGGGCGAGACTTTGAGGTTCAAGTTCGAGGGACCCACCTCTTATATCCGACGCAGCTCCGCGGTGGCTGGAGTACCCGCAAGGTAAGCGCTGAATCGCTGCTAAGGATCGAAATCCGCCGCGGGATAAGTGGACTGTGTTTTTTGCGTTCACAAGCTCTTGCGGCACACCGAAAGTTGGCCCTCCGCCCGAACCCACCCATGGCCGCACAGCATGACAAGCATTTTGAAACGGTTCATTGGGAACTGTGAATGTACGGGATTGTCGCCAATGGATTCAGAAGATTTCGCTGCGGGTTCAAGTTTGACGTGATGTGGTACACACACCACCACCCAAGATTGTGTTGAGATGCGGCCGTCAGTCCCACTGGGGCTGGATGGTAGTACGGCGAGGTGAACGGTCATTTTGCCATGTTCGGATAGCGCAACGTCCGATTTCGTTTGGCAACAGTTGTGGTAATGAGCGCGTTTTTCAAAGTGAGAGTGAGGGACGGGCATTTCGGAGGGACCTTCGGCAAGCGACCGGCTTAACAAGGGGCAGACGCCAAGCACGCAATAGAACGCATACGGGGCGAGCCTGGAAATTTGCGTCAGCGATGGATGACCCAAACCTAGAGAGCGAACATACCGCCTGTCTGAACAAGTCTCGCCAAGTTCCGCGCGTTGGGAGAATCATGCGCTAGACTTCGAGCGAGTCCGAGAAAGGACTGCACCTTGTGGAACGCCAGAAGCCACAGCCCCAGACGAGCTTGTGGACGCTCTGAAGACTTCGTCAGCTGTTGGTCGATGTCGAGCGTAGCCCAGGAAGGCCGATGTCCCCATTATGCCGATGAGCTCATAGAGTCAATCTCCCGAGCACAAGCCCGAGTGCCATGACCCGCAGCGACAAATGGATGTACACGTCGAGTTGGCGTCGCGTTCGTGATGTATCAATTTAGCTGCGGACGCAGTTCGTTGTCCCGAAGACGTCAGAACGCAGCTTGAGCATAAGCTGGGGGTAGTCTCTTTTGAGGATTCTTCATGTGTTACCGGCAAAGCACTCGTATCCTCGCCTCGAGTGCAGCCCAGCCGCTTGTGAGACGACAGGATCAGTCTCCTCTGCGAGAAGTTGGAGGCGCCTCTGAGAATGGGTGCTTCTGGATCACCAGCCGAAACGAGTGGCGGAACATCGAGACGCGTTTGGCGCGTACATAATCGGGGCTCGCACGAAGATGGTCGTTCGGGTCAACAGCAGGTACGCATCAGTCACATTACATAATCACTCATGTGATCACAAGGCTTGAGAGTCCTTCTCCCGCACAGGCCGCACGACTCCCTCAATCTTTCTCGTCGTCCCAATCGCAAGCACCGCTGCTTCTTCCGCGTCCATCTTATGAAAGACTGCGCGCAGATTCAGCACATACACATCAACTTGAAGGAAGGAACCCGAAGAGAAAGCGACCCACGTATCCAAATCAAGGCGGCGGACACAACGCAGACCGCAGCAAGCCCGACGAATGGCCAGATCAGGTTCGGGTCGACAAAGGACGGCGAGACGATGAGCGTGATCGCAGACGAGAGGGCGCTCATGAAGAGCACGATGGCAAATACCACCCCTTTCATGCGTTGCGGAGCGCGGGTGTATGCTATCTCGTAGCTCGTCACGTTGATGAACAGCTGCAATAATGTGAGTTGGGCACCATGAACAGCATAGCCGGGGCACGAAAAGCGTACCTCAGCCATCGCAGGGAGCGAATAAAGTGGAATCTGGACCCAAACGGAAATCGGAGACACTCCCGTCCCGACGGAGCAGTTCGAGGCGTAGTACCCACACGGCGAGGTCAGATAGATCTGCCACTGGATTATTGCTCCAACGACCATAGCGACAGCAGCGACGAGAAACCCAAAGACGATGCGTCGAATCGGAGAGAAGTTGATTCCCAGTCGGCGCAGGCCCGGATAGATGAAGAAATTGAGCAGCGGTGCGACGACGATAATCGTAAGGGAGTTGAAGTTGCCAAGCAGGTCATTGGGTGCCCCGTTTGTTGTAAGAGAGGCGCCCTGGTTGTTCTGGATGGTGCCGAGGCCACCGTCGGCACTGCGAGTGGGTTAACATTCTGAGCATAACGTAGACGAGAAGCGTACATGCTGAAGATCGGAAGGAACAAGAACAGTTTGCATGCGGCGATTGTCCGTTTGAGCTCGTCCACAAAGTCTATACAGGCTAGCATCGGAATATCCCAGGCGAGCAACGAAGTTGATACCGTCATCCCAAGTGAGCCAGGTAGCGGGCTTATTTTTCAGACCGCCGCTAGCCGCGATATTGGACGGCTTCGCTACATTCCAGTTCTCTCCGCCTTTGATCATGCCACGGAATCCAGCACGGGAGAAGATGGTCCTGCAACGCCGGCGGAGTCAGCCAGACCGAGCGAGAGCTGTCCATCGGTTGACCTACTTGAAGACTTTGAAAGCATCAAGCACCACAGAACCCTGCGGCGGGAGACGAACGAGTTTCGGGTACACCACCACGAGTGTGATGGGCATGAGGATATACAGAATCCCGGGCAGCAGATAGGCGAGCCAGTACCCGATGCGCTTCTCCGAGTAGCTGTCCATCGTAAAACGCAAAATTGAGTACCGGGCTGCAAGCGGGCTACGGGTGATGCGAACACACACCTGGTTGCGACCGAGAAAAAGGCGCCGACGTTGACGGCCCAGTAATACACCTTGGTAAGGCGTTCAGAGGGTGGGTCCACTGACGGTAAACGAAGTGTACCATTAACATGCTTTGAATCGTCTGCGGTTCGTCAAGGACGTGTCAGTTCATTCATGGAAGTACTTGGTGTGGGCGCTTACAGAACCGGGATCGACGATGACCTTCTCACCAGAAGGCAGTGTTCGGATGGTTTGTACTTTCACAACAGATTGGTCCGCGATGGTTGGTGCAATGCATGACTGCAGGCAAAGATAAGGTCGGCGAATGCCAAGAATACTCGAGCAAAGCGCACCTTGATGAAGCCCGTTCCCAGAGCCAAGGTAAGAATAGAAATAATGAACGGTCCGATTGCGTGCCCAGCGGCGATGACAGAGGGAATCGCAGCTGTGGAGACATTAGGCTTGATGGAAGCAGCAACCAAATGGTATCGTACAAATGACCATGATAATATGAGCGAGCGCGCCGACGGCCGTCCCGACGCAAATCGTCTTGAAACGGCCCCACTTGGTGTCCGCCATGATGCCACCAAGAATTGGAAGCGTATACGCGAGAAAAGAGAACGTTTGCGTGATTCCGGTTGCAGCTATCAGGCCGAGACCCAGCGCACCTGGCAACGTCGTCAACAGAGCTGCTTGGGCGAACGGGTTTTGCCCATACCAGCCGTCTCTTGTGTGCCTTTGGGTGGCGCTCCGGCTCCATTCCCGTTGTGGGGGAGCGGACGTTGGATGAAGTTGCCGAAGACGCCGGTACAGCCGTAGTAGGACGCTCTCTGTAAGAAAGTGGCTAAGCGGGCAGAAGGAACGACAATTCCAAGGTCACCTCCGCGAACTCGACGAGGCATATAAGGTAAGCCGGCCAGGGAATCGGACCAGAAACGAAGCGTAGCGTAGCTGGGAAGTTTTCAGACCACAGTGCTGCATTCACGACGAGTTTTTGCACATACCTCGTTCTTCGTCCGTGGGCGGTCGCCCATCTTGTTCAAGTTCGGCGAGCTCCGCGGCCACTGCAACGTTGTCGACGATCTCGACTGAAGATTTCTTCTCGTCTTCCGGGGCCAATACGCCTCTCACGTCGGGTCCGCCCGTTTCGTAGTCGGTGGGAATCTGCAGAGATGCTGCGGGAAATGAGATGCGCGGAATGCAGGCGTCGACGTGGCAAGAAACATACCCATGGACAAACAAGTGGGAAGGAGGGCGGTTCCATAGATTGAGGGAGCTGGAGCCTATAATACGCCAAGCCAGAGCTTATCGCAATCCTGCTTCTTGGTGTCGACTGGGATGATGTTGGGCATTCGCGGATTCAGAATACGTTCACGCGCCCGCTTCTCCCGATAGCACATGAGGGTATGGGAAGCGGGGAGATAGGTTGACCAGGCACGGGGGCCGGCACCGGCTCAAGATGAGCTAGAAAAAGCGAGAAGTAGCGTCATCGAGACTAGGATGGTGGTTCTCTGCAAGTCGCGAGAGGTCACGACGTCTGGCGTTCCTCGCCATCTACACCTTGCCTTAGCTCCCCAAAATCTTGTCTGGCCAGGCCCTTTCAGGATTATCGAAAAAAATAAACTTGGGGTGGGGGAGTCGCGACGTCCGAGTCTCTCCATTCTTGGGCGAACAACGCAACAATAGGACGCTTCTGAACACTCCTCCCTTGCACTCACGCGTCGCAAGCCCACCATTGCTTCGCGCGGTCTCCTCTGGACCGACAGATCACTTTTCCGCAAGGCCTGGACCACATTTTATCTTGCTAGCTCAGAAAAAAGCGGACGAGGAACAAAAAGTCGAGGTCAGCGATAGCGTCGACTACACAAATCCACCAAGAATGTCCATTGAGACAAGCGCCCACCAACCCCGGCCTCCGTTTCTTCCGCCAATTCATGCAGAGCAAAACTCCGGACCCTCAACCACTGTTCCCTTCCCTGACCTAGCCGCAAGCATCACACGCAGCACTCTTCGTGAACCGATACGGGTTTCCCTTCCACACCGGCCCCGCCTGGATATCTTTACTAGGCCCGTTCAGCGTGCCCATATGTTTCGTCCCCGAGCGACGTTCGCCCGGACTCAGCGCCCATACGATCCCAGCCAGAACGGCCACCGTGGCGCCCACTTTGTACAGGTAGACCTTGGTGTAGAGGTAATAACCCTTGACTGCTGCGAGCCCGTGCGCGAGGGTTGTGGTCTGCGGGTGCGATGCGAGCAGTGTGAGCGTGCGAGTCGAGAAGAGGGCGTAGATGGATAAGAGAGTGAGGGTGGGTATGATGTAGGAGGTGAGGGGCCGTCCGAAGAGCACGTATTGCGGCATCTTGGGCCCAGGACGCCTAGCGCTCGTGAGGTTGGTGGTGGGAGGGAGCAAGTCGCGATTGGATGGCTGTGGCTGTCACCAGCAGTGATACAATCCCGCAGCGCCAAGGAGTGTCTTTTGAGGTCATCGGAGAGTTGCCAGTGGTTGCAAACTGGCATTGGGTGGATCGGGTGGACGATTCAGCTTCATCCAACCGTCGGATATTTCTTCTGCATTCAAGCACAAACAGGCAAGGTTGTTATTACACTGGTGCCAGTGACTGATGGCGTTCCGCTCTTGCTTCCGACATCCATGGCGAACTGGAAATCTGGCGGCCCGTACCCCACATCCCCACATAAGTTTCACCGCTCGCAGCTGTGCACGAGGGTTCCGGGCGATCAGTGGATTCTAGGCACGTAAAGCTTAAGTTTTACGTGTCTTCCGCCGCTTCACTTCTTTCTTGCTCTCAACCACCATGTACTCGGTCCGTCCCCGTCCCCGTCGTTTCCTCCATACTCGAAACCAACTTGAATCTCGCGTCATAGCCTCTCGACAACTTCCCACCCGAACTCCTCGCTAAAATTCTGATCAACCTGCCCTACCTCAGTTTGCTCGAGACGATGCGCGTCTCGAAACTGTTTTACGCCGTGATCACTCAAGACCCGATACTCGCGATTCAAACGTTCAAAAAGGCAAGCAAGAGCTTTATCGATCCCAGTGAGTTAGCAAGCACCGCGCCGTTGACAGCCATGATGACCTTTCTGCTCTCTTCAGCTTGCGAATACTATGCTTCCAAGGATCATTCTCTCGCCGACACTCCAGAGCCAGTCAGAGTATGGATAGTACTTTCCCTGACAGACCTTTGCAGCGCCCACTCACGCGAGGCTTGTGGCTAGCTCCATCCGGCCTTTAAGAAAATTCACTATCGACTTGGGCACGGCGTTGACGAAGTTATCCTTGAATACACCCACGCAACGCCCCAGCCCCGGCTCTGGGACCTGAATATTGCCAACGACCTTGTTTCTATCCCTGCAGTCACGAAAATGGAGGTCCGAGTTCGTGATCATAACTGGTCGGGCGAAGGTGAGCAGCCTTTCCTGTGCAGCCCCGAAAAACCATTGCTGTTCGCAGGATTCAAAGTGGTCACGAAGAACCCAAAGGGCGTTCGCTTAATTGACTTGTTCGACGCATACATTCGCGAGTGTGTTTTTTTTCAAGCGCAATTGCGGACGACTCACTGATTGCCTCCTCCCAGATCGTCAATTGCACCAAACAAAAGCGTTGAAAAGAACAAGATTCGCGCGGGCTGGAAGAATTCCGGAGCGTAAGTTCTCCGCCGAGGACCTTATGAAAAGCTTCCCACACGGGCAGGTCGCACATCGGTCTTTGGGATGTGTCGAGAACGGGTCTTTTGCTCGTTGGTTCCATGGTGCCCATTTGGAAGATCATGGCGGGAAAGCGTCATTGTAAAATCGGAGAGCCTTTGAGATCCATATATTTTTTGTTTGCAGTCAAATCGCCATCTCGGCTGAACGGCCCGAACTTGTCCTCCTTTCCCACAAGCCTCTGAGTCTTGTTGACTTCGTGGTCATCCATGAGCAGCCTGCGGCCATGCAAATTCTACCACTCCAGCACGGGCTGCAAGCTCGGAGACACATGCAGGTTTCCCCACAACGACCCGTTCACAGCACCAAACGCTGAGGCGTCAAACCCTCGGAGCGATGGTCGACTTGCTGCGAAGCGAGCTCCCAAGGCGCGCCGTGAGGCGACCCAGAACGACGTTAGAGCCAACACCGAGGACCGAGGACCCGCCACGCACGGCAAGGACGCCCCTCAGCGCCCACTCGCGTTCCAGTTGTTCCAAACCCGGCTCACCGCACTAGAACGAGAAGAGGCGTCTAAAGCCCAGGCGGCTGCAGAACTACTGCGCCGAGAGGCTGCTCGACGCGCCGAACTAGAGCGCCAGCGCCAGAGAGCCGAGACTGTGCGCCAGGAGGCCGCTCACACCATCCAGCGCATCGTTCTCGGGACCTCTCTGGTCACCTACGGCGCCGGTGTCGCTATCCACGATATCATACCGGGATTCGACTTGTGTCGCATTCGTATCAAAGGCCTTCCGTTGAGTGCGAAACCTCACGAGGTTATTGCGCTCTTCACACAACAAGGCGTCGACCGCAATCGGTTGTTTCTCGTCAGCCACAAAGCCGTCCAAGGACGTATGGAGGCGACGGTCATTGCAACCGCCGAAGAAGGCCGCGCCGTTGCAATTGGACTGGAGGGCATCGAATTCCGAGAATCACAGCTGGAATTCGAGGTCTTCGATAACGCCAACGGGATGGGTTCATCTGCATCCAAGGACTGCGACACCCTAACGCTCACCTGGCGCGCTCCATCCAACGCCGTCGTCGCGACCTTCGCCTCCGAGCAAGTCGCATGGGCCATGGTCCGTACCCTGGATCGACAACTTTGTGGCGGGCGTCGTGTCAAGGTCGAAATGAACACCCCACCGCCGAGCCGCGTTCTGTTCGAGGGCGGACGCTCAGTAAAAATCAGCAGACTTCCGCTGGTCATTGCTCACGAAACCATCGCACAGTTCGCAGTCGGCTGTGAGATGCTGCGCTATCTCAAGCCGGTCGTATACGACGTCGCAGATGGTGTGCGGACGCTCGAGCACCAAATACGTGCTCTTGCTCCGCCGGACGTTCTGTCGTTCGAGGTCGTATCTTGGGGCGACGATGCGGATGGAAACATCTCCGTCAAAGCGCGTTTCACATCCTGGGAGATTGCAAAGCACGTCGAGCAGTGGTTTGCGGGTCAGAAAATCGCATATCTCGGAAACGGGATAGTATGGACGCGGATTGCTACTCCGCACCGATACATCCTGTCCATTGCTGTGGAACAGTATCACGCGCAGCGTCGCTTGTGGGACGCGCTCTCGGATGTCCCGAACAAGACTGCCGCCTCGGTTATCATCATGCAGCAGAACAGCCCCATCGATCGTGTGCGGATTCGGGTGGTGGGCGAGGACAAAAAGGCCGTCGGCTCGCTCAAGGTCCGTGTTGAACACCTTGCCAGTGGCGAGGCGCTCTCTCGGGACCTCTGGCATCGTTCGTTCAGAACGCCAGCCGGCACCGAATTCCTCGAGTCGGTTTATCACCACACTTACGCCTATGCTCGTGCCGACTGGAAACTCTGCGTGGTCAAGCTTTTTGGTCGAGGACTTGCGTTCCGGCGCGCTCGAGAGATGGTGCGAAACGAGGTCGAGCGATTGAACGCGTTGGAATGGTCGGTATTCCTCAAACGGCAGTCCATTCGGTTCTTCGTCCAACGTGGAATCAAAACGTTGAAAGACGCTCTCGGGGAAGACAACGCGACTTTGACGTTCTCCGATGGGGCGGCCAAGCTTGTTGTCCGCGGGGGCGACCGTGACGATGCGGGACAAATCGTCAGCCAGCTTATTGCGGAATCGCTCGAACAGACGACATCGCACACAACCAACGGTGCAATATGCCCGATCTGCTACGATACGGTGGCGCATCCGGTTATGTTGGGCTGCGACCACAGCTATTGCATGAGCTGCCTGCGCCACTATCTTCGCACCGCCGGCGACGCGTTTCCGCTCAAATGCCTCGGTAACGAGGCGACGTGCAACGTCCCGATCGCGCTACCCGTTATTGAGCGCTTCGTTCCGCATGCACAGTTTCAGAAACTGCTCGATGCGGCGTACGTTCGTTACATCGAGCAGCACACGGACGAATTCAAGTACTGCAAGACACCGGACTGTACCCAGGTTTATCGACGACAGCCGCAGCCTTTGTTCACGCTTCCGAGTCGGCGCAGGCCTCTGGCATTCACATGCCCGTCGTGTTTCTTCACAGTGTGCTCCATGTGCGACGAGGAAGCTCACGACGGGATGTCCTGCGCGGAACGGCGCCTGCAGAACGACCCGGAAGAGCAAGAACGGCGCAACGGTGAGTGGGCGGCGCAACATGGAGTCAAGCGCTGCCCGGCTTGTTTGGTCTGGATTGAAAAGACTGAAGGCTGTAATCACGTCGTGTGCAGATGTGGCGCGCATATTTGTTGGTTGTGTGTCCAGGTCTTCCCGTCCGTATATGAGCACTTGAATCAGGTACATGGCGGGGCCTTCGATGTACCAGATAGATGGTAGCGATACATTTGTACGCGAAATATTACAACAAGAAAAGATACATCCAGCATTTCCATCCATCCGTTTTATCCTCTCCGACTAGATCTCGATGACCGTCCCCGCGGCTCATCCTCCTCACTGCTACTACTATCCTCGTTCGCCCTCCCGGCTCCCGGATCATCCTCATCGGTAACACTCTCCACAGCCGCCCTGCGCGCCCTCCTCCTCCTCTCCCTCTCCCGCTCGACATTCCTCTGTAACGCCTCCTGCGCCCGGATCTCCTCCGCGCTGAGCACATACCGCTTCACACACACGAGCTCAAACGTACACGGCAACACGTCCCCACCACACCGCTGCTTCCCCAGTTGCTCGTTCTCGCGTACCCCGCCGAACATCGTGTCCTGCCCGAGCCAGTCGAGCCGCAGCATACCCGGCGACAGCCCACCGCCGGGCACGCCGTTGGCGCGGGATCGATTATGTCTGTACGCCTCGCTGACGTGGGTTTTCTGTGTTGGGGGCAATAAACGGAACTCTTCCTCCGACGCAAGTCCGTACATGCTGGTGCTGATCGCGTCGATGACGTCCCCGCACGTAACCCCAACGTCGCGGTTCCGCTGCGGAACGTTGATTGACCAGGGCACGGTGTGTGAGACGAGGCGGAGGAAGGTGACGCGCGGGAAGGTGGCTGGCTCGCCGCGGCCTTTTGACCACGAGATGTGTGGCGGGTCGTCTGAGCGCGTGCACTGATTCGACGCGAAGAGCATGTTCCATTTAAGGTACGGCGCGGTCGTCGAGGTCACGTCGGCCGGCGCAAGCAGCGGATTCAGGCGCACGTGGGCGTGTACGGCGCGAATCAAAAACGGCTCCAGCACCGGACCGTAGTGCGGCCCTTCGAAAAACTCCCCAACGCGGTCGCCGCCTTGGCCCATCGCGCGCTGTACGGGTTCCGGCTGCATTCCAAAGGGGCCCATGCCCATCCCCATTGCTGCTGCACCCATTCCGTACATCGAGGGAGCGAACCCGAGCCCGACGCCGCCCGGCATCCCAGGCATCCCCATGCCCATTTGCGCTTGCGCCGCCGCCTGCTGGGCGGCCTGTGCTTGAGCCCAAGGCGCCATCGCGGGTCCTCCGGGGCCCGCAGCCCATGGATCGGGTGCAGCACCACCTGGCATCGGCGCGCCCGGTGTGAATGGCGCTCCTGCGCCCGGTCCACCATACGCCATCGGCCGAGTAAACGCAGCTGGCGGCGGACCCATCGGCGCGGCTCCAGCAGGCGGGTACGGAGACGGATATCCCGCAGGCCCAGCAGCCCACGGCGTCCCCGGCGCACCCCAGGGCGTCATCGGCACGGGTGGATGGCCCCAAGGCGAATGCATGCCCATCCCCGGAGGGACGAACGGCGGGTACGCGTCGACGGGCGGCAGCGGACGCGCGACGCCTGGCGGCCCCGTTGCGGGAAAGTACGTCGGCACACCGGTGCCGTTGAGTGGGGTGGCTGGCAAAAACGGCGTCGCTTGAGCCGCGGAATATGGCGTGTTTGGGTAGATGATTGGATGTCCTGCGCCTGCCCCGAAGCCAGCTCCAAACGCAGGATAGCTGCCTGGTGTTTGTGGGTTGGCGGCCCATTGTGGATAAGCTGGATTTGCACCAGTCGGGGCGGTGGGGACGAGTGGTGGTTGTGGTGGCCCTGCCGGTCCCGGTGAGGGAGTGCCCAGTGGTGGTATGAACGGCGTAACATTTGGGCTGGCCATCGCACTGAACGCTCAGCGCGTCCGAATGGGTGGGTCGTGAGGGTCGTAAACGGGGAGATGGAGGCAGAGAACAAGAGCTATCCGCTGCCGCACGTGCACGCCTGGAGGCTTCAACGCGTCCACATTCGTTCCTGAACGAGAAACGTAAAATCTGTGTGTGCTGCGCGTGGTTTTACGCTCAAACAGGCCTAGACGGCCATAGGTGTAAACGCGATCGACCGATCGCGTCCGCTCCTGTTTTTCGCCTCCAAACAAACGACTCAAGGACGGTCGATGGAACGCTATCGTACACTCCTTCCACTCTCCAGTCAGTAAACAAACTACAGATGATCTCTACAGCGTGAAATGCGGCGTTATCGTCGGCTTGAATATCGGCAATGGATGTGCCTCCGTATTGAGGACATAGTCTGCAGAAAGGTCATCACAACCGTCAACAGCGGAGAAAACCTACAGACCCTCCAGTGGCAACACACTCTCGTCCGCGAAAGTCAGATACAGATATTTTAGAGTCTCGCTCTACACCCAACGTTTAGCACTGCCATCGAAAAAAGAAGAGAGAAAAACACACCAAAAAGAACGTCTCCTGCTTGTCATCCAAGCTCACCGGCACCGTATCCACATCTATCACCGTCGCATACCCCCCGCCCTCCAACCTGGCATGCTTCTCAATCGCCTCGAAAATGCCCCACGCATGCTCCCGATACACCTCATCCCCCGTCAGCCTCCACGCAAGGAACAACGACTCGGTGGTCTCGGGTCGCAGCATATACCGCGCGTCGTAGCTCGCGGGCCCACCAGGCTTCGAGCCCTTGATGTGCCAGTCCCGGTTCGGCTGCGCCGGCTCCGTCGTGAACATCGCGATCTCGGGTGATAGGCCAGTGGCTGTTTTGTGCGTCTCCATGCACCCGTCGATGAGCTTCATCCCCGCTTCCCAGTCCCGCCGTCCGGTTTCAGTGAGCTCGCTCATCTTTGGTGGCCGTGAGAGCGGTTTCGGTTTGCTAGTTGCGGGCACGACGGGTGCGCGGGGGTACCGCCGGTTGGCGTCGGCGCGGTGGACTGTGGTTGCACCGAGCATGAGCGACCCGCCGAGGAAGCAGACCAGGTGGTCTTGTTTGTCGTGCAGGCTCCAGGATTTTCGCCAGTCGCCGCCGCGCGAGCTCGGGCTGAGTTCTGCGGTGTACCAGATCTTGTGTCGAGGCGTTTGTTTGATGAGCTCCTTGTGAATACCACCCATAGCTTCTTCGTACATCTGCAAAAGCCATCAGCAGAGAGAAATTGGGAAAGGAATGAGGTACCTTGCGATATACACCTTCTTCCCGTCCCGTTTGCAGATACTGCTTCAACAAATACTCGTAATACGAGTCGCCCCTCGACCCCAGCCTAATTTCACTCTGCACGAACTTGCCGTCGCTAGCGCTCATCGAAATCGGCACCAGTCGATTCGGCAGCTTCGCCTTCTCCACGACTTGCATGACCTTCTCGACTTTATACCAGTACTCGCTGTTCCCCGTCAGCTGTGCAAGGTAGCGGAATTCCAGCTGCAGCGTCGTCGCCTCGGCGGTGCTGACGGTTGAGTCTGCGATGCCGACGCGCATCCGCAGGTTGCTCGATGTGAGTGGGAGTCCGGAGTTGGTGTTGAATGACGGGAGGATGCGGTCGGCTAGGTCGGTCGCGTGCGTGAGGTACATGGGGTCGTTGGAGAGGTGGTAGGCCGAGAGTAAGCCGCCCAGCACGCGAATGGTGGTCTGGGAAGACTTGAGCAACTTGTAGGGCATTCATATGAGGTTGCGCACCTCGAAGGTGTTAAAACACCTGTCTCCGCCGTCGCGGTCAAACGACAGCTCATTGCGGACCCACTCTGCGGCATGGGCATACTCGTTATCGAGTTTCATGAGCAACATCGTGTCCAGCGCGTCGACTACGGTGTACCCAATGCCGCCTGACCGGGATAGATTCGTCCCACGGTGGCTGAGCGGATGGTACTCGTCTGAGCCCATTGCATCCTGTGCTGGTAAACCGTAAGCAAAAGCGCCGGGATTCTTCACGGTAAAGGCTCACCGTAGGCAGACCAGGCATACTAGGCCAGTTCAGCGGCATTCCTAAAGCAAAAGGCCTTGAGCGGACGCACCTTGAAAGCAGCAACAACCGCATCCCGCTTCGGCCGATCGGCGGGCAGCCATGGTATCCTCGGTGCCTCGTCCTCGAGTTGCGTCGTCGATTTCAGAGCGCTCAGCTGATTCTCAGCTATTTCAGCATCCACATCCCACTGCTTCGTGGTTGGTATCTCAAAGTCCCTCGAGCGAAAGTGCGGAAGGATGACTTGAACCTGTTATTATTTTTGAGGTCCTTGGCAACGACCGACGAGTGGAACGTACGAGGTGAAGCGCAAGGCCCGCGAGTAGGAGGAACCCGAGAATCTGAAGTGGGCTGCGCCGGCGCATTTTTGCGTTGTCGCAACGGCGGCAGGTGAGGGCAGGGGCGAAGTGAATGACGATCACGTCACTAGCGCGACGCTTTCCTCGACGCGTCCAGCGCGTAACTAGTGGCCCAGAGTACGCAGAGGCCTCCATACTTTAGACAATGCGCCACAAGGACGACGCGGGCCAGGTTCAGGGTCACCATACGTGTTTAAAACGTCCGATTTTTCTAGTCGTACACTCCTACTTCAGCTATTGGTATACACAGGTGGAGGCTCCGTGGGCAAGCTTGGACGTCGCTGTGGAGCTAAAGGCTCAGGCAACGCGAACCGAACGCGTTGCGTTGACGTTGGCGAGAGAGTCGCCCGTCGCGTTGCAGAATCCGGTGAATAGACCGGAGAGAGCGGCTGCAGCCGATTTTCCTGGTTTGGGGATATTGTAGAAGGCGACCCGATTAGAGAGTCTGCGGGAAAGTCTGAGCGCCGCCTGTGTTGACTAGGAGACTCGACGAGCGCCTCTTCATCTCGGTGATCAGCGGTAACCGGAGCGCCAGCCAACACCGTTGACGACCCCGAGCTCCGCGTCGACACGTTGCTGCTGCTCCGCGTCAGCTCGGAGAGATCCAAGCTGAGTATTAGGCGATGGGCCAATGGTGGTCGTAGGTGCTGGACCATCACTAGCGGTTTGCTAGCCGCAGTATGTTGTTCCTTCTGCTCTTTCCGAGGACTGCGCGTCCTATCCCTCCCTCCGCTGGCAGCTGTCGAAGAGCATCTGGACGATCCAGAGCGAGTGGGCGACGCAGAACGTGTTGGGAGGACCCGTATCCGAACGAGGAATGCGAGGATGCAACCGACAAGGAGGACCACACCAACGGCGGTCCCTGCGACCGTGCCTGTCAGGCTCGTGGAAGGGCTGTCGGAATCTGATGTTTCGTCGAGGGTATGAGGAATAGTGCTGCTTTCTTGTGAGCCAGAGAAGACAGGAAGTAGTGTAGCACGCACGCATTCCAGCCGTACCTCCGCATGTACATCGACATCGCAAGAGTGGACCACGACGCAGTTTCCGGTCAAAACACTCTGGATGAACCTTGAAGGGTCGGACGTGCGGCAGGCGAAGCCTCCCAGTTGTGTGAAGCTGGCCTCGCATTTCTATACCGACCAAGGTGGTATTTCTAGACGATCACCGTTTTGCGGGAGCGGCGTCTTGTCCATACAAACGCGCTACTAACTCCGTTTGTCGTCCATTGGTGGATCATGGGCGCGAAGTCAACACGGAGTTGTTGTGAGGTTGACCTGAGGATCGAGACGGGTAAGATGCTCGTCGCGATGCAACGCTCCCGATAGCGGTGTTCATTCATGCGAAAGTATGGCTGGTAGGTCTGCGGACAGCCCTGATTCGCAGCGCCGCGCCATGTGCAGAGTATGCAACCAGCAGAGAGAAAGCGGGAGCTCACGTCGTGACGGTCTGAATCAGAAACAGAGAATCAATGCGACCTGATGCGTGAAGATCATAGATTAGATTGGTGGCAGCGGAACCAAATCGACGATGGACGAGGCAGCATTGGAGGTCCGTCAGAAATCTGGGATGTGCGTCGGCAGAACGAGCTGGAGGAAGGTAAGTTATGAATATTGAGTCCGGAAACAACGCCCGTGTCGTGAGTGAAGTGCTATCAAAGGTAGTACGAAGCTGCGGATTGTCCTGGGACCGACTTCGAAGGCCTCAGAGATCGAGAGCAATTTCCGCGAATGAGCATCGGACACCACTGGCAACTATTCAGAAAAACAGCATGCTTACAACAGGGACGATGTGGAGCTGAGTGCAGGTAGTAGTAGGTTGAACGTTGAACCCTACAGTGGAAATTTGAGGCTCTTCATCGACATTCGGATCCTGTCTGCGAAGTCTTCCGGCGAAGGAGAGGAGCGGGTGTCGTCTTTTCTGGGCACCACAGAATTTAGATTGATGGCGAATGGGAACGGATCAAGGTTCGGGCCGATCAGCCGAGTGCCTCCTGCCTCTTCCGTCCATGTACTTCTGCGACTTGCCGGAAGACCTTTTGATTGGGGTCGCATACTGCTGCGACGTTGCTTCGGTCCTCAATCTCGGGCAGGTGAATGACATCCCTCTCCGAGTGCCGCCGAATTGACGGCGCACAGACTTGCAAGCACCTCTACGCGATTTCTCGTACAAAGTCCGTATGGATTTCTATCATCAATGACCTGAAAGTCCGGGGCTTTGTCGACGAACGCGCGGCTCCCGATGCTTCGAACCTCCCGTTCGAGGGCCTGGTGGAGGTCATCAGGAGGATTCTCGACGGACCCCGTTCGTGGAGGCTTGCTGAAGGAGGAAATACCTTCGAGCCAAAAGTTAAACACCATATCGAAGTTCAATACCGAGCAACCGCTGGCCCATTCCTCCCGAACCTCAAGCTTGTTCCTGGTGGACAATATTTTATGATGCGCGACGTGGATGACCCTCGGGGCTTGGAATGCTGGGACATCTACCTTCAGTGCCGCGTTTGGAGGCTTCCCTGGCCGGAGATCTTGCAGCCGGAGCATGTCGTCTCAGAATATGCTGTTGTGCGGAAAGAAAGCGGGGTACTCTTACTTGCAGTATTGTTCAACAAGTGAGTGGTAAAGTCCAACCATCTCCGTCGTTTCGATTATTTCTTTTGTCTAGGGAACATACGGACGACCCCCGTCTCGAAGTCTCGGAAGTGGATCTCCGCCCTGCGGTCCCCGTGTATACGCTACACTGCTCTGCCAAAATCCCTGCTTGGCGTATCCTCAGCTTCGTCGCTGACTCGGACCTCATTGTTCTTGCCCCACTCATCGAGGGCGATACCATTCTCTTCAACTGGCGCACAAACTCCGTAGGTATGCTTGCCAATCAAACCCGCGAAGTAATGGCCATCGCGGCCGCCCCGGGTTTCATTGCGTTGCTACTGTCTCCTGACAACAGTGGAGCTGTCGTGCAAATTATTGACGCGCAGAGCATCAACGAACACCTACACTACGTCGACGAAACGAGCCATCCTCAACCTGACCCACGCGTGCCCATCATCCTTTTCAACCCGGTCTTTGCACACCAGTTACCCGCTTTTAATCCCTACGAGGCTCCACACGGCATTGTCGTCTTCTCCAGCCCGCTAGCGGACAATATGTACCGTATCTGGGCTGCGACTGACTCGGGTCAAGACGAGCATGGTCGCGAAGATGCTGGGAGCCTCCATCGCCTCGAAGTCGTTTACAATGCCCGATCAACGGAGCCGCCTCTCTTGCGGTCAATTGTTTCTCCCCAAGAGCCCGGAGGACAGCCCGACATGCCATCCTTGGCATTTTCCGGACACTGGGCATCTATCTCGACCGTTTGGCTTCAAGTTGTGCACCCAGAAGGCTGGCATGAAATCATAAAGGATATGGACAACCTACTGTTGGCCCCGTATGCCGGCGCTTGCATCACAATCCGACTGGGAGAGGGCAAAGTACAGGTGTTGTATTTCGAGTGAAAATCTGATTGAAAATGGACTAGGCTCTCAACGATAAGTACTGTATAACTAGAGTTCGACCGTGGGTCCCCAATGCTCAACGTAAACGAATAATCTGCGTCACTTACTCAAAGCTTCTTGCTTCCAGCGGCCATGTCAACTGTGCGGACCTTTCTCGCTTCTCGCTCCCTGTAATCTGACTCGCGTCCAGGTTTTCAACGCCAATTTCCCCCGCAGTGTCCTCGCGAACATCCTCCTGCATCTGCCTCACGGCGATCTGCTTCGCGCTCAGCGCGTCTCGAAACTGTTCAGCACCGTGATCAACGAGAACACGGCCATTGCAGTGCAGATTTTCAAGCAGCGGAGCGACGTGTTCGTCGCCTCGTTGGTCGGTGAGCTTTCCTCCTTAGCTTGACCTGGCGCGGACCTAAAGCTCGTGCTGACCTCTCCATGGGTGCTCCAGAGTCGTCCGAGCCGGAGAAAAAGAAAAACTCGAAGCAGATATACCAACGCCCGACGGAGCCATACCAGGTGCGTTATGTTGGTCAAGTCTTTGTGCCGAGCTCAGCCCAATTCCAGCTCCACCCTCTCATTAGCCGCAGTGGGGTATACTTCCTCAGCAACACCCTCAACGGCGTCGCTCTCCCCGTTAAAAAGGCATCGAAAAAGCGCAGCCTGAGCATCCGCAAATGGCCGAGACTCAAGGGACTTCCTGTCGGCCCGGGGGATGATTTCATCTCGATCCCTGCGGTAAAGGCGATCAAGCTCGAGTCCATCGGCCCAGCCTTCAATGGCGGAGGGTGCGTTCGCCTACGAGGCACGGTCTCGCAATTCATTCCGTCTAGGTTCATGGTGGTCAGCGAAGATAACAACGGTGATTTTGTCGTTACCTCACCGACGACGCCAGCGGACTCGTACTAATTCTCTGTTGTTTCGAGGGTTCAACGTGACGGTGAAGAACTCGAACGGCATCCGCGTCGCCGATTTCTTTGAAGCTCTCGCTGAAGCGTACGGCCTTGACTTCGTCGCAGTGCACTTATCGAACTGTTTCTTGTGCAGGTCCGGTGTGGGTGACTCCGAGCCGGAACCAGAAGGCCTTGAGGACGATGATTACTATGATGACTACTACGACGACTGGGACGAGCGCGTCATGATGTCGGTTCCGTGCTGTCGATTTCTGTGTCGAGCTGAATTTGCGCAGGCGCTATGGTGGATGCAACAAGATCGTTCGCAAGGGCGAGGTGTTGTCGATGAACGTCAGCATTTTCATGTGAAGAAAGCGAATGCCAAAGAATATCGTCTCGTGTAACATACTGTTGGAGTTCGTCGTGTTGTTTCTTCACCTTTCTTGGCTTCATCGCCTCAAATTTCCAAGTTACTGCTGGCGCCAGGTGTCGACGATGGACTTGCTGAGTCCCAGAAGGAGGACGACCGCGTAAATGTCGTGTCGCAAGTGGAGCTCTGACCCTCGCAAGTGGTGGCCTCCGCCTACGAATGTCGGTTAACGTTGCTGTGGTGGTTGTTGACCAAGAAAGCTGGTCATGTGCTGCCGCGGCGCCGGCTGGTCCCGAATTCCAGTTCAGGTTCGCGCATCTATCCTATTGCATCTCTTGCGGCGACGCGTACAATGCTCGACGGAGGCCTCATTCATCACAGAAACGTTCTTGGCATGCCGTGCTAGCATTATATATGCCTCCACCAATGAGCTCTAAGCCCCGCCGGCGGCTTACCAGTGCTTGACTTCTGGTCAGTGAGTAGAACGTGCTGCGCCAATGTCGACCGTGGTCCCTTCCCGCACATACTGCCATTGCAAGATTAATCCACTTATTTCACGACTCTGATGGATTTCTCGGGCGTATCCTTGGCGTTCTCTGCCTCCGACTCGACCAAGTTTGCCACTCCCGACGGAGCATTCCAACTATCTACCTGGGAGCAATACAATACGTAGAAAATACCAAAGACGGGCGACGAAAATTTACTCTAGAAAGTTTCTCGTGAGCGGGTCGTGTGTAAATTAAATAGGCGAGGGCGTAGGGTACTTGTCCGGGTAGTCGCGGGGTTCAGTCTTTGTGCCGACTAACTTTCTCGACGCCTGCGCCCAACGCAGTCGCTCTCCTCTTCTGCTCTTCCTCGTCCGCATCGACATCTTCGTCATCGTCAGCTCCGTCTCCTCCGTCGTCAGACTCGTCCTCAGAGTCTGAACTGGCTGTGGAAGCCGCCGAAGACGATAACGGCGACTCGTCAGTCAGTTTCGTATCGGCGATGCCAAGCGCGTCGGACGAGCTGCGATGATGGCCGTGACCGTGATGCCCGCGGAAACCTGCTGGTAAAGTCACCGCGCTGAGGATATGTTCCTCCGCGGGTGGGTCCGCAACAATGGGTGGCGGGTCCGGAGCCAGCAACGCCGGCGATTGGATGGGAGATGAAGATAGTGGCGCCGCCTCTGTCAAGGTCGGCGTCGAGTCTCCAGGCTGTGGTTGTTTGTCTTCGGTGATGGGGTCCGCAGCCTCAGCCTCGGTCTTCTCCTTCTCAGCACGCTCTCTTGCTTCGCGTTCCCTGGCCTCGCGTCGACGTCGGACCCAGGCCATCCCACTGCCATCGTCGCCTTCATCTCCGTCCCCAACAACTCCCATCCCTACATGAACAGCACCAGATGTCGTTGCGTTCGTCCTGGGAGTGGTGCTGTTGGTGCTGTTGCTTCCGCCAGCCTGGACGCGACTCCAGGCAGAGCTGCCCACGCCGTGCCGCACGGAGCCCATGCCGCCATATCCCCATTCGACGAATTCCGACTCGGGCTCGTCGCGCGCGTTCCCGAACGGGTTATGCGTCCCTGGTAGATGCGAATGAGCGCCCGATGAAAATGGAAGCCGTAGAATGAATGAGTTGCGCACCGTCTGCGTTCTTTGCGCCGTAGACCCGGCCATTGAGCATGCGTGTTCCGCGCTTGGTGGCGACGGAGTTGGCGAACGGGTTGGGTAGACTCCCCCGCGCGTGGTTTCGGCTTCTTGCCTTTGATGCTGCCGCTGGTGCTGCCCCCGAGGCTGAATATTGACCGCTTTGCGCTGCTTGCCGTGCTCGACTGGCTTTGTGTTCGAGCAAGAGGCGAGCCGATGGAAGGCGCAGCGCTGCTTCCCGACGACCAGCGTTGCAGAGACGTGCCCCAGGTCGTGTCTGAGGCGGAATCGAACGATGGCGTCGGTGTAAGGCTGTCCGTCGACGACGCAGGCGTGTTGTTCCCTTTGCGAAACGCTTGCAAAAGGTTCTTGGTAGGACGGGGCCATGTTGAGGATGGCTTTGGTCCCGGCAAAGGGCTAGGTGATGAGGGAAGTGACGTGGTCTTGGCGGCGGGCGACGACGGAGCCACATCCAACGGCCGGTGTACCGCTGGTGAGGAAGGTTGAGCTGAAGAGTCCTGCTGGGGCACAGGAAGGGGTGCAAAGCGTATCTTCCTGGATGGTAGTGGTTGGTGGGTGTCCATGGTGCTCACGGAGGTGCGTGACGAGGCGCGCGACCCAGGCTCACTCGACGAGGAGGCCGAGGACGAGCTTGCCGCGGATGAAAGGCTGTTAGTCGATGGTGGACTAGGAAGAAGAATCGAGGCAGGTGCGAGCTGCACTCGAATGGACATGGGGGGTTAGGGACAAGAGCGGGCTGAGGGTCTTGCATGGCGGTTACAGAAAAAATGAATGTTGTCAGCGTCTCTCACCAAAAGTCTAGATCTGTGATACCAACAAAAACAACGTTATGTCTCTTATCGTTTACGTTCTCTTGCTCGCAGCCCGCTCCACGCCGCGCCGCGCGCCGTCGATTCCCGCTTCGTGTCGCGCACGTTCTCAATCAGTCAGGGTCGAAGCCTTCCCTCGTCCCCGGCTTTTATCGCAGTCCTGCGAGTCGACAGACCGCATCTACCTCGGTGCTCCGTCACCACCGGCACATTCCGAGTCTGTTTCTGTTCTCGTTTGTTCTTCTGTCGAAGAACGTGTCGTCCAACACGTCTGAGAAGATGAACAAATCCCAAGCCCTTCAGAAGGTCAACAACTGCCGCCCTCGCAAAGAAAAACACACGTCTGGCTGGCATTTTCACACTCACCCGCGCCTACCGCCCGCACGTTCGCTGTTCGGAGCCCTGTGGGTCCACACCACGCTTCCCGACCTCCGAGGTCGTCGCGTTAGCGATGGCCTTCACAATTCACCACAGCGGGTACTTCTCACCACTCCATCTCGTAACTTTCCTCAGCACGCAAGACTTGCGTTTTTGGATTTTCCGAGCACGTTCGTCTGCGCGCCACCTGAAAGCCACTTATCCAGTGTTGCTACAGGTCGCTAAGTGCGAGTCTGTGGGTCCACCTTCCCTCGCTCCTTCGACCAACGTTTCTTTCCTTTCGAACTCCGCTACCCTGGCTCGCACCTTCCTGGAAGATCCAAACTTCTTGTCTCCAGGGACAAGATCGGTGTTTCGCTTCGAACCCTTTTCATTTACGAGTGGGAGATACACACGGCAGACACGCATCGAAGCCAAAGCATACGACGCCAAGGATCTTGCGTTTTTCTTGTCTGTTTCAGACGCTTTCAGTGGCATTCAGTCCTGCCTTTTTCGGACCTTGACGACGATGGCGCGCCGGGAGGCTCCGGACACGGATCCAAAACACAGACTGAACTGAATGGAGGAAAGACATCTTCGTCGCGCCGCGGCGATGGCGATGAGTCAGAACATCGCCAAGAAATTGTCTCCGCCGGAAAAAGGTCAAAGACAGGGAGCAAAAGGAGCTACCTCGGACCTTAGACTTTTTTGATCTAGGAACTGAACCTGCTCGACGCCGTGGCGAAGTCACCTGTATCTACCTGACTTTCCCTCAAGAACTCGAAGAAGCCACCGGCAGGCGCAATCGGGCAGGCCCGATTCCAAACGAGGGTATGATAGATTCTCGCGCCGGCACTAGGCGAGCGAGGCGGACGCCACACCACGCCACTGGCACCCAATCCATCTCCTTGGCCTCATGTTTTTCTTCTCTTCTTCCCTAACTTTGACCTAACTTATCGCGACCTGAGTTGGGGTGCTGTCTGGTACAGATTTAACTCAGCCGCACACACGACATCCTATCGTACTTATCTTCAGCGCATCTCCGCACTGTCTCCTCCGCCTCCGGGCAGCCTAGGCGTGTATTCTGATTTCGTGTGTTGCCGCTGGAAGGCAAAGTTGCCGCAACGCGACTATCCTCCTTCCGGCCTGAAACCTTGAGAGTTTGCGGAGGGCCTGGCCTTCATTCCGCGGATGCTTTTTGTTGAATTCGGAAACGCCGTCGGAGACCGGAGCCGTACTGGAGATAAGTAGACTCGAGAAGCCCGCGATAAGATGCGGAAGAAGATTGCACAAGCGATTGCAATCATACTGATAAGATTGCAGGTAGATTAGATGGAGGGAATACAATCTGCTCAGCCAGCAAGGCAGGAGAAGGCTGCGATGCGATGCTACATGCAAATCGACGCTAGGGCGCTTGAAAACCTGTCGAAAATGTGTCGGAAAAATCCTAAATTGAATCGGACCTCTTCGGACGCGTTGCAAGATGTTCAATGGTGAAATGGTGAAAGGTGGTTTGGGACCGATAGGTCAGGTCCCTCTAACCGGTCCCAAACCACCCGGGTGGGTTGAAAGGCGTCGAGATGTGCCCATGGATCTCGACGCCTTTCAACCCATGCCAAAGGCGCCAGCTAAATCCAGCTAGCCTCCCGTTTTTTCACTCGCAAATACCATGGAAAAAAACAGTCAAAATTCATTCATCTATCTACGCTACAGATGCTTGCAGTACCCTGCTACTTGCCAGTGATCCCATTGGCGATTATCGAGCACTGAGGAATTGTCAGCACTGCTCGCGGCGGGAATCGGGAACGCACCAGTGGCCGGAGTGAGGCATACAGACTGGGAGCAATAGATAAGCCCGCGTTCGCGACTACAAGACAAGACCCGGCGCACCTTGTATGCAGACACCCGCTCCCACTCAGCCCTCATCCCGACATCTGAAATCCGAGCGCGAAAGGGCGCTGTTGGACGTCAGCGAGTTGCAGCACGAAGGCACCGAGGAAGACGCACCAACGTCGGCGGCGAGGTCGAAGACGGGGAGGGTGTCGTCGGTGACCGATGGTGGGAGTTAGAGGTCAAGAGAGGTGAGCGCACGTGCCGAGTGTGGGGCTCATTTATGCACGACTGCGTGATGACGTCATTACCTTCGGCCGGTGTTCCCTCCAACGCCCTTCCCTCAATGCTGCCTCTCCGGCGCACGAACACCGACACCTCACACGTCTCCGACTCGGAGCTCGAGCGGGAGGAAGAGCGCCGGCGCCACAAGGCGGAAACGGCGCGCAAACGCCCTCGAGAAACCCGGAACAAGACGAGCCCGCCATCGAGCCTCCAGCAATACGACGTCGTCTGCGGCTATTACGGGGCACGTATCACGGCGCTAGAGCAGGAAGTTTCGGAGCTACGGGACATGCTGCAAGGGCACAGTGCGTCGCCGTATATGCTCTCAATTTTTTGTTGCTAACCTTGGCCTCGAGAGTCAGATTTGCCTTGTTTCTTGCGCTCCCGCGGACGCGTACCGTTCCCCTCCATGCACATCCCAACCCTCTCGCGACCTCGTAGACATTGCTGTCGGCCCGGACACGATGTTGACGCCGGAACGCGAGCGCACGCAGACATTCCGCTCTGGTATGCTGCTCAATCTGCGCCTGCGTCGACGAAGGGAGAATGCACTCGACTGTATTTACGTCTGCATGGCATAGAATATTTTTTTTCCTCCTCCAAGTTGTGCCGTTTGCAAGCGGTTGCAAACCACTCATGCCTTTGAAGGGTACCCAACCCACCCGCGAGCCTTGGATCCCCATCAAACGCGTCCAAAGGCTATTTCAGTCGCCTTTCAACCACTTCCAAACCGCCAAACCGTTCAATTCCGTTGCAACCCAACTGGGTTTTTTCCGACATGCTCCACGCAGCTATACAGGTCTGGAGATGAATCCGAAAAGATTGGATAATCAATGTTTCGATGAGATCCTCACTTGAGAGCATGCACAACCAGGTTGAGACATGCATGCCTATGAACTCAGCCGACCGACAGGGAGCGCCCGGTCGTTGCTGATAGAGGATATTTTCTTTTATGTAATCCAGTGGAAACGGATTTCAGCGACAGTGTTCAAGTTTCAAATCTTTCGTGCTGCTTTCCTTGTGGTTTGCCCGTCGTCTTAGACCAGCTATTTGTAATTTTCCCGAGCCATTTTGCCGCCCAGGGACGGGTAGTAAGCTTAACTCTAGGTCCATCAGCTGATGAGTTTGACGCACACAACGTGTTCGAGCCGAACTATCACCATCTCCACAACATGCTTCCTGTCTCGACTTGGTCTCCTCTGCGCCCACACGGGCCCAACTCGTCGCTCAGCAATGTTTTCTGGACTGCACCCACCGTGGGATTGCAAGACCGTCATCATATCGTCAGGGCAACTGAAATAGCACGCATACGGACGGAAACGGAAACGACTTCTTTCTTTTCTCTCTCATGCCGCCACCCACCGACGACCAGCCCATCGCCACCGCTCCGGGCTTCCAGTATGAGCCTCTTCGGGCTTCGGTGCTGGATGTGTTCGAGCAGCTCGGCGCGTTTGACGAAGATAGCGGGTTGGTGGAGTGGATGTTTCCCGACGTGCATGAGGAGAAACAGCGGAGACGGCCGAGGGTGAAGCTCACGGAGATGTTTGACGAGGAGCCGGAGCCGGAGGAGACACCGCGCAAGTCAAGGCTTACTTCGAGGTTCTTTGGGATTCGCTCGCGATCGCGGTCCAAATCACAGACCCGCGGGAAGAAGGAAAACAAGGACAAGGGAACGACACCGCCCAAGTCCAAGAAGACCTCGCGCTCGTCGCCGAACCTACGCAAGGACAAGGAGACATTAACCGACGGGCCGCTCACGGACTCGCCTGAGCCGCCACCAATGCCACCGCGTCGCATGTCCATATTCCAGCGGAAACCGCCTCCGACCCAGGACGAAGCTGCGCCGCGACCGTCCATATCAGACGAGGAATGGCAGCAGATTACGATGACCGGGTCTATCGCCGATTATGAGACGGCCAACCCGTTCATCTCGGTCCATTCCAATTCCCCTCCGTCATCGACACGGAAGAGTAACGATGTGCGTTCGCGTCTGTTATAATCCCTTCAAACGCTCATTATATTTGCCTTTGCAGTCAGCCTCTACGACAACAACGCCGAAACGCAGCGGCCCGTTCTCCCGCTTCACCAGTTCCTTTACGCGTTCAACGCCCGCGTCGCCAACACGCGAGCATGCACAATCCCCCCTCTCGCGCCGTACACCGCCAACCAGCGACCCCGCGACGCCTACGCAAGCGTCTACTTCTGGTCCAATGCAGCCTTCAGGCAGCCTGGACCCCGAAGTCGCTTCCACACACTCGAATGCATCTACTTCGACGCTCCAGGCCGTGCCCGCGCCTCCGAGTCCCGAGGACTCCACCACGAACCGCGTGCCGCTACCGCCACAGGACGATGACCGCCTCGAGACCACGTCGCAGATAGATCATGTGCGTATGAGTCTTTCAGACATCTCCGAAGGCGAAGGTTCTGAAACCGCTGCGTCGGTGAAGAATGCGGGCTCGCACCGCGCACCGACCCCAGAAGAGCCGGATCATCAGGAACTGGACTCGTCGTCGGGGTCCGAGGACGACTACGGGGTCCCGCTCGAGAAGCAACGCAATCTGGATGCGGATATCGAAGTCGCGACGGACGATACTCATACTTCCAGCGTGACACAGTGAGCGCACGGACTTGTCTCTTTGGGGTATCTTTATTTCTCTTCTACGGCCCACACACGCTTAAATAATGTTCTAATCATTCGGACACCTAGAATACGTGCCCTTGTAATTTGCCACTCTCTGCGGATCTACTGCTAGTCGAAATACAGTACGGTTATCGTCTCGTCCTCGACATGGATGCAGGCACTGGAAGCAGTCGACGACATAATTGCACGTCCACGAGGGAGAAAATCGAATGTGCCAGTCGCACCTTCGGGATGGAGGATACAACAGGCACCCGGAGCATCTGGCATTGTCTGGGTGCGAATGCATTGGTGCCCGGAGTATGTCACCATCCAGTTAGACGAGGCGAGATTCGAATGTCGCGGTGGTGAAGTATTCTTGACTCCGAGAACACGAAGTTGCGGCTTCATGCCCGTGGATTTCGAAGTCGATGAGAGTGAGAATCCATGCAGCTTCGAAGCTGACGGAACCACACCCAGTGGTTCGAGTTCTGCTATAACGAGCCAAATACGGTGCGCATCGTCAGAGAGCACACTTGGGAAGGCCGCAAGCCTTTGCATAATCGCAACGCCGCCATCTGGACGCCCTCTGGTCACCTTCTGGGTGAGCACGGCTGGATCGAGCACCGACACCCCGTAATCTGGTATCTCCCGCGTAAGCATGGTGCGTTGGTGGATGGGCACCATGCGCCTTAAGATCTCTGACGCGAGGGGCACGACGCGGAGCTGAATATCGCCCGAATCCGTTGTAAGCGCCAGTACCAGGAACTCTTGCATCAAAGCAACTTGTCGCTGCTTGTACGAGTCGTTGAGGAAGATGACTATACCCGCGGAACTGCGCCAGTCGACCAGGAACATCCGACTGTACGCCTCGTTGAACGTGAAGGCTATTAATGGCCCACAAAAGCTGGCGATATTCATGGTCCACGGGACGTGTTGGATCTCGAACCAGCAGAGCTGCCGCGCGACCACCGCCGCACCTCGGATATCGAGCTCGAAAACTTCAAAGTTGAGCGTTCTGTGTCCACATTGTCAGCTAAGAACTGGAAAAAAGTGACTTGTAGACTTGCGCCCAACTGTCGTCCACTCGATTGAAAATTGCGACAACCCTCAGCAACCCGACCTCCTGCTGCTCAAACGCAAAGTCTCCAAGACGCCACAGCGTGGCGGATTGCGGGCTGTTCCAGATTTTCGTTCCGGTGTGCATGTCCCAGCATTCCAGCGTATGGCCGCTGTGAACGAGCAGGTGCCGTCCATCGGGGACAGCTTTAACGTCGAAGATCGGTGTGTTGTCCCCGGAGGCGTGTGTGTGTATCACGAGTGAGCGTGTTACTCGAGGCTCGAATGTGTCTTCCGTGCCGACGGGTCGCCACGATGCAGGCCCATGTATCGCGCGCTTGACGCAGTCGACGAGCTCGGCTTGCGAGAGCCCAGCAAGTCCGTTGTCAGGCCCGGAGATGAAGGACGCGTCGAGCAGTCCGCGGGATAGCAACCGAGCGACGAGGGCATCCCAAACGGGTTTCGAGGAACCGACGGCATTCAGCCGTTTGCAAGCCTTCGTTCCTCCTTTAATATTTTGATTATTTCGAGTTTGTTGGACGGTCACGGACCTGGCTCAAGCTTAGGACGCAAGAAACGTCGCAATACGACGCGATTCGGATGAGGATTTCGGTTGGGATGCTGCTGATGTCCATCCCACTCGTGGTTGGTCAAGACAAGAAGCCTCACGGCCCGGTGTCCCGCGGACCCGAACATTTGATTGCCTCTCTCCGGATCTTGCGGTCTCAAGTGCCGGACGTCAACGGACTTGTGCCGTTCAATGCCGCACACTCGGCACCTCATTTTGTACCACATACTGGAGTAGAGCAGCTACCTGAAGCGCAGTATAGTAATCTCGTCTCTCTCCGCATACGCCCAAGCACCCGAAAGTGACGGTGACATGAAGACGTACCCACCTCCCTCAGGCTTGAGCTCCGGAAGCTCGATGAGCCCTTGGTGCCCATGCGGATGCAGCACATGTATACTTTGGCCCCGCGAACCACTCGCCATCCTCAGGAGCTGTCCATGCCCTGAGTATGTTATACTCGTATGCATATTGTTGGGACCGATGATTCCGTTCCGAGTCGTCCTTAGAGTCGTTTCAACAGGTCCCGCTGGAGCGGGCTCGAGACGTGCCGATTGTCCAGTCCGGTTCCTAGTCGGCAGGGCCAGCGAGAAGTGATGCAGCAGCAGGTCGGCCGTATTGAAGGCCGCGCGGCGCTGATACGCGCAGGCCCACACGCGGAAGGTATCGTCGACGAGTGGACTGGGGTAAACGAAGAGCGCGAACGGAAATTCCGTTCCATTTGGTTCGGCTGGCGTGATTTTTTGCTGGAGAATTGGAGAGAGAGTCGACGACAATTGGACGGGAAAATTGTCAAAGTATGCGGGACTCTCGAAGGGCTCGAGGGCTACGGATTGTGGGTCATAGATCTGCAAGCAGATCGGAGCAAACACCGTTTCCGAGTCATGCGGGGGGAAAATGCCCCTCCCGAGAAGAAGAATTATGCAGTTTGCCGTCAGGTTGAAACTGTGCACATGGTAGTCGACTCGGAGGATATTAATGCGGGAAGCGGTCTTGGCGCGCCAATTGATCAGAAAGAGTTCATCGGTGCCGAACAGGTTCAGGATGCCGAAGTCGCCATACAGTTGTACCTCTGTGTGATGCCAATGGACCTGGGGCAGACCGACGATATCCAATTCGAGGAGTTGGGTTTGCACCGCATCCAAATCGGAGTCCGAGGCGATATCGAGTTGTACCACCTCAAATATCCAATCGCCGCGGCTACGCAGCTTCAACTTGAATGACGAATCGAAGACGCACGAAATAAAGCTCACTGGTTATCCAGGGCAGCATACACCATGGCAAACCGGAACATCCCAGACGCACAGCGCTCAACGGCATCCATCAGCAGCCTCGTGTTCTCTCGAGGAGGTTTACTGTGCCAGATTTTTCTTGCCCTTTCGATATCCCAGCATTCAAGACTGTCAACGTCGTTGCCCTTGACGAGAAGAAAGTCATCGCCCGGAAGGAAGGTCACCAGGCGCTGTAGATCACTACCCGCCCGTTCGGCAGGCATTGGTGCAGGAAGAGTTGTTCTCGCAACCTCGAGATGGGGCTCGAAACTCTCTTGTCCATCCGCCACGCGCCAAGATTCAGGTCCCAAAACGACGCGCTTCACGAGGTCAACCAGTGCCTCCGTCGAAAGTTCCGATGGATCGGGTGCCTCCCTCCGAGCGATTAGACCTTGCTGTTGAAGGCGCTTGATGTGCAAAACCCAAATGGCCTTTGAGAAGGACAGTGGACGGAGAGCTTTGCATGTCTGGGGCGAATGAGAATTCGAAGGATTTTCGGAAAGTCGGAAAAGCCCCACCTGGCCCAGCGCGAGTAGGGTTGCAATGTCGCAGTAGCTAGCCAAGATGAGAACGAATATTTCGGGTGGAAGGGCTATGAGCGACATGGGCGTAGATCTCAAGTTGGATTCAAACCACCGTGAGTCACGACGTGCCCTTCACGCTCTTCCTCAACGTGAGCGGTCTGTTCCAAGACGCGACTCCTTGCTTCACAACGCGTACGGGCTTGTAACGACCAGGGGTAAATCCACGGTAAAAATAATACATCGTGAAGTTGGTAGAGCGAGGAGGGCTATGTGACCTTCCGTTCAGCAGTAACTATTCGTCGGAGGTGAGTTGGAGGTGAGAAGAGCGAACGATGAGCACGCACCCCATGCCCTTCTATCCATCGGACACTGCGATTTAGAGGAGGGAGTGCCGATCCACTTGAGGAGACAATGCATGTGGAAGACGTGCGAGCATTCGCCCCAGACTACGACGAGCGAGCACAACCTTTGTCAGTACTACCGCCGCCGACGTAGAAGCTGAAAGACAACACGCACTTAGAGGACAATCGTCTCCAGGGACCTTACACGACGGACAACATCCCTCGTACGCCACCCGACAGATCCCGCAAACATCCTCTTCCTCGTTCGCGCCTGCGTCCTCCGGTCCGGTATCCCATCGCCATTGCGCGACGGCGTGCCAGTGGTTGATTGTAACTTTCATTATTTCGTGGGTCGTGGACGGTGGCGAGAGTCAAGACGCGTTCCGCGCACGAGGTGCCACAGTGTGTGACCGTGTCCCCCGCTTGGCTGGCTTGCTCCGAACCCTCACAGTCAGCATGCCTCCCAAGGGCGGAAACGCAAAGAAGGAGAGCGGGCGCGCGAAGAAGGCCGAGAACGAGGTCAAGAAGAAAGAGGCTGCAGATGCAGAGAAGGTGTGTCGCCGCAACTCTTGCAAATTTCATGCCAACGATTGCTTTGTAGGAGCGTAAAGAAGCTGCAGCCTGGGCTGACGGTGCGAAAGGGAAAGGCACCAAGGAAGACAAAGAGGCGAAACGACAGGCCGAGCTCGCGCGCAAGGCCGAGAACGCCCGCTTGCTTGCGGAGGAAGAGAAGGGTGCGCCGGCAAAGGCGAAGGCGGCACCAAAGGCCGGCGCGAAGAAAGCACAGCCAAAGCCAGCTGGGCCCGGAGCGATCGCTGCTGGTGGTGGAATTGGCGCTGCTACGTCGAGTACAGATGGGGCAGAGGACAAGGGCAAAGAGAAGGCGCCAGACGATGGGGTCCCGGAGGTCGTCGAGGCATTCGCCGCGACGGGCATTGACAACGCCCTCGATCTGCTCGAGGTCGTGAATGCCAAGACGGATAAGGCCAGTGTAGGCCAGGCAGCAGCTGGCCTGGAGAGGCATCCGGAGGTTCGTGCCGTTTCTTTCTTTCCTCGTTTTTCGGATCTCGTTTGACTCGACTCGACTACAGCGCCGATTCAAGGTACGCAATCTTGTGGCCAATCGTATCACGACGCTCAACATCCCCAGGCGGCATTCGAAGCCTACCAAGACCGCGAACTGCCCAAGATTCGCGAGGAGGTGCGTGTTTCGCGTGCCCGTCCGGATCCAGCCATCTCACTTGTCCAAAGCATCCCGGGTTGCGGCTACAACAGTACAAAGTGCGCTGGATGTGTATTGCTCACAACCTGGATCTCTCATGGGATCGTTGCAGGATCTTTTGTTCAAGAACTTCCAAAAGTCCCCCGAGAATCCGTGCGGTTCCCGTGTTCCTTTCCCCCGAACGCTTCTGAGCCGCAAAATATAGGTTCAACCAGACCGTGGTTGCCTACGACGCGTCGAAGGAGGACAAGGTGGATGCGCTCAAGCAGAAGAAGGCGCAGGTCGAGCAGCGGTTGCGGGACAAGTCGGGATAGAGCGACGGTGCATGTGATCACGGAGATCGTGTTATCTCTTGATCTATGGCTCCGGGATTCAAGATGTGCAAGCGGGAGTAAATAGCGCATGGTGCGGAGTGTATCTACTTAGCATGTACAGTAGACGAGATATACAATACAAAACAAGGTCAGGTCATGCGGATAGCCTTTTCATCTCCTCGGCCGTCTCCGCATCGGCCTCCTCGCGCTTCAATATCCCCGCCTCTACGTCGCTAAACTGCGTCTGCGTCGCGCTGAGGTCGTGATCGCGATACGGGCTTGGCGCGGCTCGGAACGTGTCCTCCTTGCGGCTGAGTTTCCACACGTCGCGGCCGCTCTGCCTTGTAGAGCGAGCGCGCGCAGAGCTGGATAGGTTGATAGAGACCTGTGTGTCGTTCCCAGAGTCGCGGTGCCGTATCTCCGCGCGGGAGTTGAAGATCTAGTTGCATCAAACCACGGTCCCGAGAGGGTTAAATTGGTGGCGTACCAAGAGGATGCTATTGGAGTAGACCTTGGAGAGTTCGATGCACGCCGCGAGGTGCATATTTGTGGTCTTTGACGTCAGGAAGAGGATCAAGTCCGCGAGGACGAACACCCCGCAAACTGCGCCGGTCTCGACCGTCAACTGTTCACCTAATTTCAGCGACTAGGCGCGCTAACAGCTTGCCAGTGAAACGCACATAGAGAATCCTGGACACGGCCGAACTGACCCTGGCGCTCCCGAACTCTTTGTCCTGCGCCTTTGCGAGGTGATAGAGCATCCCGGCGGAGATGACCACATCGCAGAGGAACGTCGAGCCGAGCCAGAGAGACGTCGGGGCGTCGTTGGTTTGTTGAAGTGCGGAAAACGTGCCCGCGATGTGGAGTCGCGCGCCGGCCCAGACGCCGCCTGCGAGTTGAACCAAGGATATCTG
This sequence comes from Mycena chlorophos, assembly GCA_014461115.1. Classification (NCBI taxonomy): domain Eukaryota; kingdom Fungi; phylum Basidiomycota; class Agaricomycetes; order Agaricales; family Mycenaceae; genus Mycena; species Mycena chlorophos. The sequence continues at coordinate 4,087,575 of JACAZE010000001.1, read as the reverse complement.
GGTGGATTAGTGCTTGAAGGAACAGACGGAACGGAGTGGAACGCACCAGGCAAATGAGTATGGGCAAGTAGAGGCTCTTCTTCCCGATGAGGTATATCCGGTACGCGAAGAATCCTTGTCCGATCGACGCGACTATGGTTGTGCGGTTAGCTTCACGACGGAGCAGAAGTAAAACCATGACACACTCAAGGGGCTCATCACTGGCACGCTAAACCACAGCCAACCGACCGTGTTCAGCTGGTTATAGTCTCCCCAGCCGGATCCGAATAACGAGATCGTGTACCGCATGTTTGAGACCGTCTCGATGACCTCGAGGAGGACGATGACGGCGACGCCGATCCGGGACCAGCGGTGGTCGTGCGGGAAGGCCGTGTAGTAAATGACTGCAACCAGATCGGAAGGGAACAATAATGTCGGAGGAAGCTCAACGCACAGACTTGGACGAGAAGAACGCCGAAGAACGCCCAGTTGAGGATCGTGCCAATGAACTAGGCGCGTTGGTGAGTTTTCGCCTTTGAGAAAGAGAGAAAAGCACCAATGGCAACGTTCTGCCGCCCTCGTTAGCTCCGGACGTAGCGCAGCACGAAGAACAACCAAGACTCACAGTTTTACAATCGGTACTGCGGTCGACGCCTCCATGGTCTTGACCTAGCAAGCTCCAAGACGAAAGTGAGCGGAGAAGCACAGTCCGCGCTTCCGCGCTGTTTATATGCATGCTTCTTCCAGTTGCGGGAGGCTATCAACAGATCGCCGCCCACCGAAAGAGAGCCACGAGGACGATGCTGACAGACAAAACGGTCAAGTTCCCTACCATTGGCTAGCGATGAACATTAGGAAGCTCCCCGGTGTGTTTTCACTGCCCTGCAGTCGTGGCACCTCTGACGGTCTGACCGAAACAGGTACGGCGTCGATATTGGGGCGGTTGTTGCAGACACAGGCTCCACGGATGGCCATGGGTGGCGATGATATGCTCCCGAACAGACAAGCTCAAGAGGTTGGTGACATTAATGAGGACGACGAGGCCGCAACTCGGTCTGCGAGAGACAGACCGTGGCTATCCACGACGAGAGAGTCTGAGTCCTGGTGGTTCGCTTAAGGCAAGCGCAATGGAGTCACGTGCTACTGATGGAATCATCTCATCTGATGCTTATCTAAGCTGATATCAATCCGCATCTGATGACATTCTAGTGCTCTGCCGCGAACGACGAGCCTGTGCAGCGCAACATCCGCGGCTTATGTGCCGCGAAGCATGCAGGATAGCGCTGAGTGCGATCAATTGAACAAAGCTGCGCGTGCCGAACGTGGCTGTGTCCGAGTCAGGCCCTTCTTGCCAAAAACCACCAAGTCCGCGCCTTTCAACTCCAGGTGAACCCAACTGACGCTCTTCTGTTAGTGCAAATCAGCTGCGAGGATGCTCGTACCAGCTTATGCTATCACTGCGACTACCGATTCAAACACTCGGTCTTCAACACCGACCCCATAACTTCCGCGCTGCGCTCCAACTACTACCCCACACCAGCCGAGACGGAGGACGTCCAACGCGCGTTGACTCTCGTCGAATGGAACTTGAAGAACATGGAGCTCGAGATCTCTCGCATCCGAAGCATTTTCGACGCGCTCTTGGCCCACAAAATGGAACTGGAACGGTTTCAGAGACACTGCGCCAGCGCCATGGCGCCTATCCGCAAACTCCCTCCAGAACTGCTGCGACTGATCTTCATGGCTCGTTTCGACAACAAGCCTGACGTTGTCCCCGTCGCTGGCCAGGTTTGCCGACATTGGAGAGACATTTGCGTCGAAACTCCTGAACTTTGGTCGCAAGTCTCCGTGGGTCGCACGCGATTCGGGGACCACGAGAAGTATCGTGCTCTAGCGGCGCTGTTTCTAGAGCGATCTGGAACTAGACCGCTCGGCGTAACGATACGAGAGCCCGTCGCCACAGGCTTGCTCAATGTGCTGGTAGAGCAGGCCCAGCGATGGGGCTCACTCAAACTGGCCGCAACCCACAGCACATTCTATTCCTCGCTTTCTCTCGACGAAACGGAATTTCCGAACCTCGAAAAACTGGAAATCGTAGCCCTCAGCCCCCCTCATGCAGACCAACCTAGGCGGTCCACCCAAAAAGTTCACTCTACCCGGAGCCCCCAATCTCCGACGAGTAGTCCTGAAGGACGCGCTCGTGCAATGGGAGCTTCCATGGCGCCAACTCACCCACTTCCAATACGACACGCCCTCCGTCCAAGACGGGCTAGACGTCCTGGAAAAGTGCAGCGGTCTCCTAAGCTGCTCTCTGGACCGTCTGCTAACCCTCCCCCTCGAGGATTCCCGTTCCGATCCACCCCCCGCCCCGAGCGCTCCGCCTCCGCCACCTAACCAAGCTCCGGCTCGCAATCGACACCTCCGGCGTCGTGAGCAACGCCCAATCCATCATCCGGCCCTTCCTCACGCGCATCCACGCGCCGCGCACCCTCACCTCCCTCGAGCTGATCGGCCAATACTTCCCCGACGACCTCATCGACTTCCTCGCGCGCAACGACTGCAGGCTCGAGCACCTCGTGCTCGGCACGGGGTACCTCAAAGACGAGAGCATCATCCAGGTGCTCGAGGCGCTTCCGCTATTACGCAGCCTCGAGCTGGACGCCGACATTGGCACCACACGACGCATCCAAAACCGCGTCATCACCGATAAGCTACTCACCCGGCTCATCGTCTACCCCGAGTCGGACACCGTGCTCCCTTCGTTGGAGCGCTTCACTCTGCGAACGGCGCTCAACTTCGACGACCAGGTCCTACTCGACATCATCGCTTCGAGATGGGAGATGTGGGCAGTCGAGGTTTATGGAGTGCCCGTTGCACAAATCGGCGAGATCAACTTCCATTTCTGTGGTCGGAGAGAGCATCTTCAGTCGGATACGATCGAGCAGCTTCGCGAATATCGTGAGGACGGACTGCAGATCACGTTGCGGCAGGGCATCGATTGGGTCAATCTCGAGAGTTCGTCGTAGTCTACGTATCGGATGTTAGGCTAAAGTCCTTGAACCACGCATACTGGTCAACGGGCGTTGTATAGTAATCCCCATGCCCACCGAAGAACGTGCTGAAGACAAGATGAGCGACACGAAAGAAACGAGAGCGGAAAGTAAGTACCTGAAGAAGATTCCGGAGAAGCCGACTGGTTTTGTTGGCTTCTGCGCCGCTTGGTCGCTCACCGGAGTCATCGTTGTTGTCGTCGTGTCGTTGGCCGGCTCGTCGGGGTAGAGTATAAAGCCCTGCCCACTCGCAAAGACCTGGGGCGGTTTCGCGGCCGTCGTTGGGTGAACGAACGAGAATGGCACGACATCAACTGTCCGCCGAGCGATAGCGCCGACGAGCGGACCAAGCAATGGTATCAACCCGACGAGGCCACCATCGACACCTTGCGTGGTGGTCGGCGAAACAGTGGTTGTAGAGGTCGCGCGAGCAGAGCCGGACGGGGCGTCGCGGTAGAAGATGTCTGTGCGATGGATGACTCGAACGCCGTTGACCACAAGCGTAAACTCTCCGTTTTGTTCGCCCGGGGTATTGAGCTTGACGGTCTGCGCCACGTATGTCCACATTCCTGTGGCAAAGTAGAACGAGCCACGGCCGATCGAGAAGCCGTATTGTGCGTTGCATTCGGATTGAGGGTCGGCACAGAGCGCTTGGGTCTGCTTATCCTTTTCCGCATACTGCAAATCTATTAGAACAGGAACTCAAAATAAGACCGGACAACGCACCAGGTAGAGTTCTCCTTGGCCGTCTTCTCGCCACATGAGCCTCGTGCTGAAGCAATCCACCGCCGCATCGCCTCCCGAACAACCCATCTTGCCTCCATACAACCCCGGCATTTTCCCGCCATGCACCCAGTCGAATCCGTCCGGAAAGAAGACGCTGTAGGCCAACGTGACGACTTGGGCTGATTGAAGAGGTATCGGAGACGCGTAAAACTGGGCGCCGCCTTGAGGTGTAGCAGAAGGATTGGCCGAGCCAGCGGGGTAGACGACTTGCATGGCCGTGGTCTGGTTGTTCCAGGTCGTGTATCTCGCATCTCCGAAGGGTTTGTGTGGTGTTGGGCTGGGGGATGCTTGAAGAATGCCACCGATGCCGTTGACGAGGCCAAGGATTCCTGCACCGTCGGTGGAAGTCGGAGTGGAAGTGGACGAAGAAGAGCTGGCGGCGGTCGCGTGGGCGGGTATGCCATCAACGAGTCGAAAATTCTGGCTGCCGGTCGAGAACTTGGAGATATTGAACGACGTCATCTCGCTCATTCGCGGCGGAGCGGCCCATTGCGAGCCACTGGGCGAGGATCGGTCCGGGGAGATGTCCGTGGAGGGAGTGGTGGGAGAGATAGTCGAGGTTGGGGTGGACGTGGGGCTGGAAACGAAGACCGTAATGACATTGGTGACTGTCGCGTTTGCGGGGACCGTTACGGTTGTGGGCGGGCCCATGAGCACCTCGGCGTCTGTGGCGGAGCCACCTGCGTCTGAGGTAGGCAGGAGAACGGGTTGGTCCGTCGTGGTCTCTGCGGTCGTCGTTGCGGTTATACTTGGATCCATGAGTACCTCAGCGTCCGTTGTGGGGCCCTCTGCGGGAGGCGCGACTGGATCCGGGGTCGGAAGGGCGAGTTGGTCGGTTGTGCTTTCGTCACCGATGAGGATGGCGCTGTCTGTCGAATCGTCCAGGTCGCGGGCCGGTAGTGGGATAGAGTGTGCGAGCGTAAAACGACAGACGAGTAGGTGGAGTGTGAGGAAAAAGAGCGTGGGGCCGGCGAGGCGCATGGATAAAGAGTGTGCTGGTCGTGGAGGGAGAGAAGAAGCGACTAGTGTGATTCTCAGCCGCTCTGAATGTTTCTCAGCAGCAGCAGGAGCAGAACTACAGGAGTAAAGTTTGCCAAGTGATTCGTACAAAGTTCGTTTGTGAGCAAATCCAGGCCTAGCTTCAAGCCATGCTACGAGTTCTCTGGGTCCGACGCTTGCAACAAGACCTCCTGCTGTAAAAACGTGCGGAAATCTTTCAAGCCCGGGTACGCAGCGCGCAACGCCGGGATGTCCGTCGTAAATCCGGAATCATTGAACCACTAAATACGAGTTTTCAGCCAAGGCGACGGAAAACCCAACGAAAAAACAAACGTACCTGGAACATCAACCGAACCTCCTTCATCCCATTACCCACCAGCTTCGCGGCAAGCGGCAACAGAAAGCTGCGGTATCGCAGCTCCTCGTCAAAGCCCTGTGTGTTTCCCGTGAACACCTCGCGCCAAACCGTCTCCAACTCCAGCGGACTCAGCTGGTCGCCCGCAAGGTCGACCTCCTTGAAGCGTCCGTCGGCACCCAAGTAGCTCCCGTCTTCCTCTCGCTTGGGGTTGAGGTACATGTCCGGATGGGCGAAAGTGAGGGCAGCGACCACCCCGATGTCGCTGACGGCGATAAATTGTTGGTGAGTGCTTGGTTTGAGCTGATTTGCGAAGATGAGACGCGTCAGACGACTCGCGATACTGCTCGTAGGTTTGCTGGGGTCTTGCGCGTGTGCAAGTTCCGGGATGACGAGTTGGTCCATGAATGTTACCGGGCGGAGAATTGTTGTGGGTAGTATCGGATGAGTGCGTTCGATGTATTCTTCAATCTGCCGTTTAGATTCAAAGCTATGGAAGTAGGCACTGTGAGCGAGTGCCAACAGAGAGAAGACCAAGGGACGCACTGCGGCACGATGCTCTTCCGGTCCTTGGCAGAACCAAATTGCACACTCGAATGGACGAAATGCTGGATCCCGTACATTCTCGCCGCGTCCGCTAGGGCTTTACCCTCGACCACCTCGCCCTCAACTCCCTTGACATTATCCGCGCTCTGCTGCGCCGAGAAGACCCCGTAGACAGGTAGAGGCGTGTCCGTCGGTAGGTTCTCCTCCTCGAACAACGCATGCGGCCGTGTGGGATCTCCCTTGAGACCATGGACGCCTGGAAGCGCAAATATTGTGTTGGGTTGGGGTGTCCCCGAGGGTGGGTTCCGCGTTTGCGCAAGGATGAACCATGGCATAGGTTGCGAAGCGGCCAAAGCTGCTGCGTTGGCTTTAGCCAGAGCTACGACACATTATGGTAAGTTTCAAGGTCGCATAAGTAGGCACCAACGCACCGCGAACGACGGCGCTGCCCTGCTTGCCCGTTGCAAGCATGACGATGATCGCTCTTGCCTTGAGCTCAGAGTCGCTGGAGGCCATTGGAAAGGAAACGAGTTGCTGGAGCGACGAGCGTCGTATTTCAACGTTCTAGCCCTCCATCCGCAACTTACTGTATTCGCCGACGCTCCACAGACCAGTGTAGATTCCGGGTCACCCGCCGAAAAGTGTTGCTCCCTATTCATTCAACGGTCTGAGGTCCGTGGGCGCTGTGAGGTGTCAGGACATGTGCCAGAACAATTCGAGGGCGCCGTATGCGCCCGCCTGACGATGGGGTTCAGAGCTAAGGAACGCTTTCACATCAGCACGTGTTCCGTGATATGTTCTCCTGAACCGCCATGAACACGACTTTGGTCGACTTTCCAACCGAGATCCTCGTTCACATCGCCGCATCGCACTGCGACGTAGCTTCTGTCCTCAAGCTGGGGCAGGTTAGTAGTTTCAAATACTAGAAACCACGGCTCACGGTTCTGAGCAAGACTTGCAAACGCTTTCACGCTATCGCATCTCTGAAATCCGTCTGGGTTTCACTCGTTGACCGCTTGGTATCCCGTGGACTTCTCGACGCATTTTTCGTGCCGAATTCTCTCGCATTGTCCGAGGCAGAGCTCATTGCCCTTGTCAAACGCGCGTTTCGCGGACCAGAGTCTTGGTCGCCTTCAGCGGATGAAGATACCTTTGCGCCCAAAGTCCTCCACTCCTTCATATTTGAGCACCACATCCAAGACCACACCAGGATCCAGGACGTTAAGATCGTCTCTGATGGACGACATTTGCTCTTGCTCAACAACGGGAGACTCGAATGCTGGGACATCCGTCGCAAACGCAAGATATGGTGTTCTGAGAACGACCCTGCTGTCCTCTTATTGAGGGACTTTGCCTTTGAGCAGCAAGAAGTCGGGCTGCTGAACATCATCTTGAACTACTCTCAGCTGGACAATCAATCGAGGCAGGCGGATATTCTCGTCTTTTTCGAGCTACACTGACAACGCTTCAGACGTATAGAATCGCTTAATTTCGAGGTCATCCAAGTTGATTTGCGTGGGCAGACACCCGAGCGACGACAACTGTGCTGGTTCGAGATCTCCGGATGGAGCATGGCCCCTCTCAGCTTCTGCGACCATTTCGCAGTATTTGTCCTCGACGCACCCGTCAAAACTCCAGAGTCGAGGAAACTGGTTCTCGTAGACATCGACAAAGCCGGTGCTCTCGTGCTGCGCCTTGACGACATCTACCAGCCCAAGCACTGTTCAGCGAGCCTCACGACGGATGCACTCGTAATGGCGTTGGAGACGAATACAGGCGACCTTGACCTCCTCGTCGTAGACCTCGCAACCAGAATCCTTCCCCACATGGCATCCGTCCACCGAAATGCAAAGTTCGCAGACATACCCGAATTTCCCATCTCGGCTACAGACGCCGCTCTCACCCGAATTGTACCGAAACCTCTGCCCGAGGAACGCAAGGTGGTCGGCCAAAGCCTCTTCGTCTTCCCCAGTCCTCTCTCGGACCAGACATACCGCGTTTGGATAATGTCGAGTGAAATATTACCTTTTGGCCCGCCCCCGCGCAGCCGTCGACTGGAGGAACGGCTGCGAGGGTTCTTGCTCTCGTATTCTCCTCATCTGGGCACCGGCACACTCGATCTTCTGATCACCGCCCCTCCGCGCATGTTTCAGCAAGCTCCACAAAGAGTTGCCTTCTCCGGCCATGGATACACCATGTTCATCGCTCCACCAGATCCGGCGACCTTCCGTATTGTCCATCCGCGTGGTGCTTCCGGGAAGTTGGAGCTGGGAAATGAAGGAATAGACCTCGATGGACTCGGTTACACGCTCATCTCCTCGAATTCTGGTAATTTGGTCCATGTCGACGAGAAAACGATGGGATCGGTATATTTCGAGTAGCGGGACGACGAGGGGCCAATTGAAGTCTCGGGAGTCGCCGGCAGAAGTGGCCGTCCATGCCGATGACCCACGTGACAGCACACTACAACTCCCATGTAATGCTACGCGACAGTTTGCATTCCATGCTATGTAGGTGTAGGTCCATGATGTTCAAAATACTCCAAAACGTCGGCGACCAGGCCACCAAAAAACACAAAACACAAAAGAAAAAGAATCCCGCCCTCGCTCAGACCCAACCAGCCTTTCGCCTCACCTCCGCCTTCCTCGCCTCCAAAAACTCCTTGTGCGTCGGCACATGCACCGGCACCTCCTTACGATAGCGCCCACCCATCCCCATCATCGCCAGCAAACTCGGCTGTTTGGGCGGCTTCGGTAGTCGAGGAAGCGACGCAAACCCGAGCCCCAGAGCCGACTCCGAGTCGAGATCAGACGACGCAGGCGTAGTCGGCGGGCTGGAATACTCATCGCTGTACCGTGCGTTGGTCACGTCGTCCTCCGATACGGTGCTCCTGGTGACAAACGAATACGACGACGACGCAGACGAAGAGCACGAGACGTTGTATGCCGAGAACTTGACTGGTACTGCAGGCGGCATAACGGCAGTCTGGCCTGGCCGCGGGGTCGCTTCGACTTCGGTTGGTTCATCGTTGAAGGAAAACAGTAGGATCTCGTTGACTGACGCCCGCATTTGGGCAATGGTCGCGCGGCGGGACGGGTCTGGGTCGAAGCAGCGTTTGAGCAGGGCATTAGCTTCGCGGGTGATCTCGAGTGCGTGGTAGAGGTAGTTGTTGTTGCCGCAGAACTTGGCGTAGCCGTAGTCAGTCATCTCGGCGGATGACCATGGGTGGCGGCCGGAGATGAGGTTGGTGAAGAGGACGGAGAGGGCCCAGCGGTCGCTTCCACTGGCGCTGTAGCAGCCACTGGGATGCGCGCGGTCCAGCGATTCTAAAGGACGATGAGTAAGTACCCATATGAAGCACAGGACGCCACTCACCAGGCGACATGTAAAACCTCGACCCGCACCCAAATTCGTTGGTGAAGTCGACCTGCGAGGCAAGACCAAAGTCCGCAAGTCGAATATTGAAGCCGTGCTCGTCGCAGAGAATGTTTTCGGGCTTGATATCTCGATGGTAAATGCTGTTGCGGTGAAGGAATTCGACGGCGTCCAGGATCTCGTTGAATACTTTCTTGATGAGGGTCGGCTTGTGGCGAAATACCTCGCGGTCGACGAGAGCGCTGAAGAAATCGCCTCCAGGGACGTAGTCGAGCACGACGAAGGTGTGGTCCTCGCTGGCAAAGGTGCGATGCAGAGTGACGACGTTGGGGCTGTGGCTGGCCATCTCATGGATGCGGAGTTCGGCTCGTTGAATACGGTCCGCGCGAGACTTGCGTTCGTGGCGACGCATGCATTTGACGGCGAAGAAGCGAGGTTCAAGGGGCGAGGCAGTCGTATCGCGGGCTTTGTACACGAAGCCGTAGGCTCCTTTTGAGCGGCGAGATGAGTTTAGGCCTTTTCTGTCGGGATGGAACGCACCTTTTCCGAGCAGCGAGATGAGTTCCAGCGAGCCACTGTCGACCAGCTCGCCGCTGAGGTCGGGAAGGGATTCGGATGAATTCATGGCCAGCACGAGAAGAATTGCTGGGAGAGTAAGCCAGCAGCGTGTAGGTGTGGCGGCGCACTCACCAGTAGTGTCGTTAGAGCGGGTGTAGCTTGTGGTGAACGAGGATGAAGGTGTAAGGCAAAAGGCAGCCTGAGGCGTGATCCGAAGTACACGCGACCAACGCCTGCTTGCCCTTGTACTTCTACGACCAGTTACGCGTCCCTCCTCTACCTCTACTCTCACCAAGACCGTCGTTGGTTCTCTCGACGCCCTAATCTCGACGATCTACCGATAACTTGTACACTATATGGCCGACCAGATCAACAAGTGGTCCGCTGGGGCTCACTGTGCGTTTCGCTCGCATCCAGCGCGAAAAAACGCAGTCTAACGACGACCAGACGGTCCTGTCCTCTCGCAGACAGACCTGTACCTGCTCAACACGGAGCTGGAACTGCACCCAATCATGGCAGGCAAAGATGGAGGTTTCCACCTTGTCTTCAACGTCATTACCGGAAACACGAGTGGTTTCAACCCCGACGCGCGCGACCGCGACCTCCAGTTCACGGCCGGCGACCAGCCCGCGACGCTACCGCGCGTCTCGCAGCTCATCATCATTACCGAAGCCAGCCCATGGTGCACCATCGTGGTCAATGAGCGCGGCGTTACGATGAACGATGTGTGCGATACGTTGTACAAACAGTGCGTGCTCCGACTTATTTGCATTTACATGTCGCTGAATTCAAGTTAGTTATACTGAGCACTATGTCACCGACGCAGAGTTTGCTGCTCTTGCACCGAGGCTACAAGAGCAGGTCAAACGCATGGCCGCCCATAACGCCGCTGCAGCCGCTGCCAGTGCCGGAGGGGGCTGGAGCGGATATTACGGCACGCCTGCTGCTGCTCCAGCGCGTTTCAAACGCTCTGGTGCGTTTTGCGCGCCTTTTTCTTCCTCGACTCATGCTAGACAGACTGGCTGCGTGAACGCACCTTCTTCGAAGGTTTACGCAAGAGCGACGGCTACGCGGTTAGCCGCCTGGGTTTCAAAGCACCGAATATCTTCGTCATGGACCTTGTCGCGTAGAAAATGGAGACGGGGACTCGCATTCTAGAATCCACGCGTCGTTTGGACCTGTGCTTTCTACGGTTGTTCTATCTGCACCGCTATCTTGTTGTATCGCTGTACTTATCTCGATCCGCAGAATTAAGGCTTCATTCTCGACTCGCCTTAACACATGACGATACTCTGATAAATCTTCACCGAATTCGAGCAACTCCGTCCCGAGCCGCAACTCGAGCCTCTACCATTGTGGTTTGGATTTCTGCCTGATGCCTGGATCACATTCTCTCTGGCCGCTCCGACGGATATCCCTTCGAAGCCTTCCCAATCGTTCGATGGCATTTGTTGGAGGCTTAAAACTCTAGAATCCGTCGGGTTCTCCAAAGGATCGAAGCCTTCGATTTCTTTTTCCGGCGGTTCAGTTCCGCAGCAAGTGGCACTTGATCGCATCGTATCTCTCATCCCGAATTACAGCAGCGATCTGCCGCAAATCGAGGATTCGCGTGAATATCTGTATTAAGATCTGATTCTCCCAGTAGCTCTCCGGAAGAGACGCTAATCGCCAGAAAATCGCGTTCAAAAACTCCCAATCTTGAGCTCCGCTGGCGATTCCGGCGGGTCACCCGCACCTGTCCATCATCTTTCAGGATCAGCCGTCCATTGACAGCTCCGTCGTCACGTCGTCGTCGTCAGCGCCCTACCACCCCCGCGCAGCCGTGTGTACGCTTTATTTAAAGCCTCCACGACCATTTCCGCAGTCTCTTTCCATCCACCATGTCCTCGTCATACCCCAGCCTCCCAGCAGGCACAACGAGCAAGCTGCTCGTCTCCGTTGGCGGCACGCTCGGCGCGTACCTGCTCTACCACCTCTTGCGCCTCGTTTACGAGGAGTTTCGCTCCCCGTTGCGATTCCTCCCTGGCCCGAAATCTGCACACTGGCTCTTCGGGAACATCAGAGAGATATTCAGGGCGGAAAATTCCGTCCTGCATGAGCAGTGGGTGCGTGAGTTTGGGGACACGTTGCAGTATAAGCTGTTCTTCGGGGTGCGTTTATGCTGCTCAAGAATGTGTTGCGGAGCTGACGATCTCGTTGCAGCGCAAACGGCTGTACACGGTGGACACGAAGGCGCTCAATCATTTCCTTACGAACAGCTATATCTATCAGAAACCCGAGCCGCAGCGGTTCGGGCTGACGCGTATTTTGGGTCCTGGTACGTTTCTCGGCCTCTTGAGCACGATAACGGCTGAAGGGCATCAAGGCATTCTCGTCGCGGAGCAGGATGAACACAAGCTACAGGTGCGCCTGGTCCCATGCCCGGTCCTCGATTAACCTAATCTCGTCGTAATTGCAGCGCAAAATCATGGTACACTTCCTCAGCATCCAACCAACCTCTGTTACTTAAGGAGCGTGTTCTGCAGAACCCAGCCTTCGGATACCCACAAGTCCGCGAACTCACCCCCATCTTCCTCGACAAGTCGCACGAGCTCCGCGACATCTGGGCCGCCGAGATTCGGAAATCCGACGACGGAGTCGCGCGTATCAACGTGCTCTCGTGGATGGGCAAGGCGACATTGGACATTATCGGGCTGGCAGGTACGTGAAGTAACAGAAGTACAATGAGTCAGTTTCTGAGCTTTCGCGCTTGCAGGCTTCAACTACTCCTTCAACTCGCTAGCCAAAGAAGGGGACAGCGAACTCGGCAAAGCGTTCGAAACCATTTTCAACGGATCGGAACAGTTCCGCATCTTCGGGCTCCTGCAGATGCTCATTCCGATACTCAGGAAAATCGTGCGTCGCCCTTTCCAAACTCGACTCCCAGCTAACACCCTTGTAGCGGACAAACATCGACAAGACGACTGACTCCGCCAGAGAGACCATGATGCGCGTCGCTTCGCAGCTCTTGCAAGATAGCAAACGCGAGATGGCAGAGAACGGGACGTTCGAGAAGGGCTCAGGGCCGCGGTCGAGGGATTTGCTGTCGTTGCTCGTCAGAGTCAACACGGAGAAGGATCTGCCGCCGAATCAGCGTCTGTCGGATTTGGATGTTATGGCTCGTGCGTCGTCCCATATATTCTGGGACGGGCTGATAGGGAACCAGAAATCCCGACGTTCTTTTTGGCTGGGCACGAAACTACCAGGTAAGCCGTTTTCTGGTCTCGTTCTCGGGCTGTTGCGCTAACCGGGAGGATCTTCCAGCACCGGAACGACATGGGCACTCTTCGCGCTGACGCAGAACAAAGCCGCGCAAACACGTCTCCGGGAAGAACTCTTCACCATCGAGAGCGACACCCCAACCATGGACGAGATCAACGCGCTACCGTTCCTCGACTGTGTTGTGCGCGAGACGATGCGCCTTCACGCTCCTGTACCCTCGACGAGTAAGTTTCCCTAATTGACGAACAACAAACGTGTTTAACACTCGACCAGTTCGCGAGGCGACGCAAGACGATGTTGTTCCTCTTGCTACGCCGTACACGGACGTCAATGGCGTCGTGCACGAGACGCTGCAGATTTACAAGGGCCAAACGATGTTCGTATCGTTTTTATCTTGCCTTTCACGGCTCACTTGTCTTTTAGAATGATCCCGATCCTCGCTATGAACCGCGACGAGAGAATCTGGGGCCCTGATTCTCGAGAATTTGTGTTGATACCTTCCTCTGAGCGAGCTCTCCTTTGCTAAAGAACGTATCAGACCCGAGCGTTGGGAGAAGGACGTTTCCAACAGCATTCCCGGAGTGTGGGGCCACATGCTGACTTTCCTCGGTGGACCGAGAGCATGCATTGTGAGTTGCTCTCCTTCGGCTTTTTGTATTTCCCCAAGCTCAATCGGTTTCAGGGTTACCGCTTCTCTCTGGTCGAGTACGTCAACCTCTTTCTGTTCTGCCTCTCGCATAGAGACGCTAACATCGCTGTAGGACCAAATGCCTGCTCTTCTCCCTCCTCCGCGCATTCGAGTTCGACCTTGCCGTGCCCGTGGAGGATATCGGCAAGAAGTCTACTGTCACGCAGCGCCCGCTGGTGAAGAGCGAGCCCAAGGTTGGATATCAGTTGCCGTTGTTAGTTCGTCCGTATGCGCGATAGTGAGCGGGCTTGGATCATGATGTACTGCCAGTGTATCTCGTGGTTATTTGCAGGAAGATGAGAAATGTGGCGTCTTTGGCCCTTGTTCGACTTGATGTTCTGCTACTCGAGGCGGCCTCTACGCACAAGGCCCTCTTTCGCTCACGCAATGAAGCGGTCCTGAGCAGAGCGCTGGTGGCCGAACCCGGCCCGGGGCCCGGGCCCCCGGGCACACCAAGACGTTACACAGATCACACACCAGCGTTAACTCTGGCCTCTACCCACGACCAACCCGATCTCTCCAACTCTGAGAGATACAACAGCTGCGAACAGCTGCTTCGAGTTCATCTGGCGCCACTTGCTGCGGAATATGGGTCCTAAGTTAGCGGGCTCAACTTAATGCGACTCGCCGGACTCGGAGTCTCGAGACGGGGAAGGATGTGCATTGCCGGTAAAATTGGCTACCCCCCTCTCACCGAAAGAAGTACACTCGGACGCCGCGAACATTGCTGACGGGGAAGGATGTGCATTTAGCCGGTAAAACGGTTGCATCTCATTGGCCAAGCACGACTAGTATAAAGGTGCTCAGCATGGGAGTCCGAGGTCTTCAAAGCCCACTCTCACAACTCTCATGCCAACAACCATCCTGCTCAAGAACGGAACCGTTCTTCTCCACGGGGAGAACGACCATGTAACTCCCGTCAAGGCCGACATTCTCGTCTCCGGAAACAAGATTGCTCAAATCGGCCCGGACATCTCTGCACCGGCAGCGGATACGGTGGTTCTCGATTGTACCGCGAAACTAATCTCACCTGGGTTCATCGACACGCACCACCATGTCTGGCAGACACAGCTCAAGGGCCGACATGCGTACCATTTGCTTCTGGATTATCTTGCTCCCGGTACGTACTTTTTGTGAGATTGTCGATTCGCATCACTTATTCTGCGACTACCAGGCAATACCGCTGGGGCTCTTTTCACTGCCGAAGACACGTTTTGGGGTCAACTCGGCGGTTGTATGGAAATGATCGACGGCGGCACGACGATGGTCCTCGACCATGCACACATTACCCATTCTCCCGACCACGGTTCGTGAGCTTTTCAGTCATATTCTGGTTGACCGCTCAGCTCGTCGACGATAGCTCCAAAGGCAATTTCAGCTACCGTATCTTCCGGCATCCGCTCCGTCTTCGGATACTGCGAGACGGCCACCGTCACCTCGTGGACACCGCTTACTTTTGCGGCTGCTCCGCCTGACTGGTTCGTCCCCCAACTTGTCGACCTCGCAAAGCAACAACCCTTTGGCGACGGACGCGTTCTGCTCGGTTTCGCCTTCGACTCTTACTTCCTCCCGAAGGAAATGGTCGTCGAACGATTCGAGCGCGCGCGGTCCCTTGGGTTGCAGCTCATCACCTCGCATTACGTGCGCGGACCCCTCATCGGCCAGCACTCTGTCGTCGAGATGCTCGAATCGTATGGGCTTCTGAGCTCAGATATTGTGTTCTCGCATGCGAGCAGTGCACCACCCAACGACGCGATCCTCCTCAATAAAACCAATGCTCACGTATCTGCCACCCCCGACACCGAATTGCAGATGGCGCACGGTTTCCCTGTCGCGTTCCGCGACGACCTATTCCCTGTCGCGTCTCTCGGTGTCGACTGCCACACTAGCAACTCGGGCGACATGCTCACGCAGATGCGGCTTGCGTTGCAGGCCGCGCGCGGCATGCACAACGAGAAATTCGTCGCTGTTGGCAAGAACCCGTGGACGATGAAGCACACCGTCGAACAGGCGTTCAACCTCGGAACGATCAAGGGCGCGCGTGCCGTCGGGATGGCGGACCAGATCGGCAGCATCGCGGTTGGCAAGTTCGCCGACCTCGTTATCTTCGATACCGAGTCCCCTGCTATGATTTGCGGCGCCGAGCACGATCCGGTCGCAGCGGTCATTATGCACGCGTCGGTGCGCGACATCGAAACGGTGATCGTGGATGGCCAGATTCGCAAGAGTGGCGGCAAGCTGTTGCCCGTTGCTGGGTTGAACGGAGAGCAGCTTGAGTGGAAGGATGTTGCGAAGAAGTTGCTTGAAAGTCGTGTGCGCATTGAGGCGGAGGTTCAGAAGATTGACATGGAGAGCGCCAAGAGCCGGTTGATGGAGTCGTGGCACATGAAGCAGGAGAACTTTGTGGACAGTCTGTAGGTGCATTCACGACAGGCAAACCTAGGAAGAGAGAAGAATGAACATAACAACAAACCCCAAGAGAAATGACTTCTTGAAATGCTCGCAGTATAAGGCGAAGACGGATTTGAGGGGAAAAGGCATCACATTCGTACAGAGAAAGACAGGAATCGAAGAAGTCGGCGGCCATTCGCAGCCGACCTAATACCTGTAGCGGGTGGAGTAATCTTGAAAAGCAAAATCAGCAAGCGGAATCGGATTCAGGTCCATGGATCGACGCACCCTTCGGCGAAACGACCAAACCACGACCCTTCGACGCGCCACGATAAACAGTCTCGATAATGTCGATTAGCTATCGCACATGAGCGTTAGATTCACTTCTAAAAAAACTCATAGCGAGGATAACACACCTCCTGCTTGTTATCCATAGCCCAATTACTACAGGCGCCGACGCGATGAGCCACGAGAAAGGAACAAGCAGCGAAAAAAACGCACATCTTATTGTTGTTACCAGTGCCCAAGTCGATCATAATGTGTTTGTTGCTGTGGAATAGCATAGAAGCACCATTAGCGTCTACAGAAGGCAAACGCAGCGAGGGCACGCACCGGTAGAAGAACATGACCGTGCACGGATCGTAAAGCTCGTACATCTGCGTCTTCATCAGGCTGCATTCCACCAACCAGCGTGGACGGACCTTGTTGAAGTCGGGCACCTCGGTGATATCGCAGAGGTACACGACTGCAAAGTTCTGGACCTTCTCTGAGACCGAGTACAGCGTCTCGTCCATCGTCATGCACTGGCTGTCCCAGTCGTGTCCGAAGCGGATGACGACGACGCGGTCTTCTTCCGACTTGATAGCCTCGTCGACGTGCCACCCAGAGGGCAGATGAGGAAGGAAGTACGACATGAGTTGAGTTGGGTCGAGGTGGTGAAGGGAAGAGGCAGGCAATGGCGTGTGATCGACACAAGGACAAACAATGCTTGGCCGCGGCTTTGTTCCAGCTCACGAGGAATTCCTGCTTTCATCCCTCGGCATTTCATTCTTCTGAGCTCGCAAGGTAGCGCTCATTCATCTCTATCTAATGTTACAGTTACACTACAGGCCCAGATTCGTGGTTCGGTTCGTATGTAAACCCGGCGGAAAAAGAAGGGGAGGGAGGGGGGGCATCGCGGCGGTAACGTCTGAGAGGACTGGGCCCGCGTGCGAGATGGGGTGGAGTGATGGTGGGTAGCGCAGCGGCGCGTCGCGTACGTCAAATGCGGTCGTGGAGAGATGATGAAAGGATGAGCGTGAGTGAGGATGAGGGCATGGATGAGCGGGTCGGCGTGAGTTGATGGCGATGCGTGAATGAGATGCATATGAGATGCGTAAGAAAAAGAGTCCGAAAGATGCGTCCAGGTACAGTAGGTTGTTATGCGGCGGTCGGGGCCTTGGCCATCGCAGTGTAGATAGTTGTAGACGGGTTGTATGTTGGTGATGATACATGGCGGGATGACGGCCGATTATACTCGGTTTCACGCGCGCAAAGCGGTTGGGGGCTAAGCCAAAAGGACTAGGGAGGTTTGCCGAGCCAAATCATGGTGACGAAGCGGCTGGCCGGACAGTCGCGTCTGTCGGCTCCTGGACGTGCAGCACTGGTGTTGTGGGAGCGGTTTCGGCCTCGGCCTCCGTCTCAGCTTCATCCTCGGCGTCGTCCTCCGAATCACTACCAATAGCCATGGCAGGACCGCCGTCCTCCGCAGTAGCAAACGACTGCATCGAGACGCCGCTTGCCCGCGACTCGGCGCGCGAAGGAACCGTGACGACGACCTCCAACTGAGAAGGTGTCTCGGGCTCGACATCCACATGCGAACCCGAGTTCGACGGCCCCGCGACCTCTTCCCAACCAGGCGGCTGCACCGTCTCGTCCAGCGCAACCCGACTGGCACTGGCGCTCGCCGCATAGCGCACCGCAACCTCACCAAACGGCACCCCGAACCGGTTCAGCCCGCCGTCCTTTGACCCACTGATCATCTTGAACTGCTCCGGCGTCAGCCCCGCCTTTGGCAGGGACGTAAACTCGGTCTTTACGAGTGTATGCGGGAGCGGGGACGATATCGACGCCAGTGAGATAAGAGACGGGGACGTGAGGTTGTTCCCGTTGAGCGACTGCGACGACTTTTTCCGTCCGAGGGAGAAAAGCGTCGACGTAGACGTCGAAGGGCGATGTCGTGAGCTCGAGGGAGGTGGCGAACCAGCCCCGTTTGTCGTGGATCGTGTACGGGTGTGCGTAAGAGAAAGATTGCTCCTGCTGGCTTCTGGCGACGTCGTCGGTAATGGAATCGACGACGTTGCTGCCCCAGCTGGCGCTGGTCGGAACATTGAGAAGAAACCCGAACGGCGCTGGGTCGTTGGGGCAACAACGGTAGCAGGTTCAGATCCGGCAGTCTCCGGAACTGCATCGGCGCTAATGCCCGGCGGATAGGGCTCGTCGACGACCTCAAAGTACGCAGGCGCGACACCTCGAGGGTCTTCCTGAGCTCCCAGCAACGGCGAATCATGCGGGGAATGCGGCATCGGGACATATCGCGAGTTATCCACAGTTGACCGTCGGCGATTTGCCGCGACCGGGTTATCGCTGTTGTCATTGTCGCCAGCGTCCTCTGCATGCCCCTCATTCGAGTGATCCTCTTCGTGCTCGTCGTCGTGAATCGTCGCAGCAGGAATAGCGACGTCTTCTCCGTCCGGCCCACGGGTGACCACCAGCTCCATCTCGCCCGGCTCCTTCATATAAGCCGGCAACGAGACCGTGCTGATCTGCGACGGAGTCCGACGAGGTCGCCTCGTCCGCCTCGGGGGAGCTGCCGGGTTCTGGTTGATGCTCCCCACCAGCTGCTCCGCGGTGAGCTCACGGACAACAGGCCCGGTGCCGCTTGCAACTGCGACCGCATTCCCCACAGTCGACAGTCTACCCCGGAGCCGGCGCGAGCATATAATGAGGCTGAGAATGAGCAGGACACCAGCAACGACGGCGACGGGGACCTGATAGAAAACTTTTATTCAGTCCAGTCCCCTCCACACGCAGCAGCCAAGCAACACACCCAAGTCGACACAGGGAAACCGCTCCCGTTGTTGCCGCCTCCTGGCGCGCGTGAAGAAATGTACATGGTGGACGCAAGAAAGAAGAATGGTCTGGCCAGGAAGCGGCGCCCAGCCCCGATTGGCTTAGAGGCAAGCGAGGCTCCTGGCTGTGTCGTGCCGTCACCACGCCACCAAATCTCCGGAAACAAATCAGGGACGCGTCGGCCACATCCCCGCGTCCTGTCCATTGCACTCTCTAAAGAACCTAGACCCAAATGTACACGTCCTCTGCTCGACCAGCATAGTCCTGAGGCTCAATGATTCCCTGCTGCAAGGGCGGAAATGAATGCCAAGACGCCACGCGTAATTAGGCTGGAGTAATTGCTGCGGGTTGGTGGGTATAGTCTGTGGCTAGCCTGTGATTTCATGACCGACGACGTTTGGCGAGGCGGATATCGACGTCGAGCTTGACTGGAGGGATAACGAGGCGTCGGCGCGACTTTCCCTGCACAAGCATAAACAAATGTGGGAGGGAAATATCTTTCGACGCGCACCTCAGTCATAGAATACTCAATCTGCAACGACTCGTCGGGGTCGTCGTTCTCTGGCCGCGGACGCTTCACCGCCTGACGCGACATGACCTTGAGTTTCTTCTCCAACAGCGCTATCTGCAACGACATAAGCACCGCACTCATGCAGACGACAGAAACGCACCTTGTTATCCCTTCTCTCCAGCTTGGCCCTCAACTCTTCCATCTCCGCATCCTGCGCTGCAACCACCTGATCCTGCTCCTCAAGCATCTTGCTGAAACGCGCATTCTCTGTCCGCTCAGTGGCAAGCGCCGCCTTTCGTCGTTCCGCGGCCGACGCAATCTTCTTGTGCTTCTCCTCCATGCCCACGATAGTCTCTTTGAGCGTCTCGATCTCCTGCATCTGCGCCTCGGACTCTTCAAGGCTGCTCGCGCAGATCTTCCACTTCATCCATAAGCTCCGCATTCGTGTCTTTCAGCTCGGCGAACATAGGCGACAGCCTCTCGTCCAGGTCGCGTGCAGCGTCCAGCAGTTCCTTCTACGCGTCGCGAGTCAGCACAAAGAACGCGTCAAAGACAATCTGAGCTCACAGCAACCTCCTCGCCCGCGCTCCCCCCGCAAATGCCTCACCGCGCCGCGAATCTTCCCGCCTGCCTTGCGGAGACTCTCCGGCGGCGCATCCACGCCAATCTTGCCCAGCCCCTCGGCGACATTCAACGCCCTCTCGAGCGGGTTCGGGTCCACGAGCGTCAGGAACGCCTGGATCGGCTCCTTGCGCCCTTTGGGCTTGCGGCAGATCGCGCATGTCGGCTGGGCAGCGGTCTGTTCGGTGCAGGACACGCAAAGACCGTGGCCTGTTGATGGTTGACTTTCGTTGGGAAGATGGTAAACGGGAGAAACGACGCGTACCACACGTCGGAAGGACACGAAACTGGTCGAGCGGATACTTTTCGAGGCAGATATCGCAGTGCACCTTTGTGCGAGTCATGGTCGCGCGCGACAAGCGCTATCACACGTGACTGGCTGCTAAGCCTCGACAACGATTCACTGCTCGTCTTACTGCCAATATACGAGTCAGATGGCTACTGGTCGTACCGCTACTCAAAGTACACCGAGCCAATCGTCGTCGGACCAATATGGACCAAATTACCGGAATTCGACGAGATGAGCGTGTAATCAAATCCCTCGAGGTCTATTGCTTCATTTCCCAGTTCCAACTTCCCAATAGTGCCACCGGAATGGAAAATACGGATCGACTTGTATCCATGGCCGGAGAAGGAAACTCTCTTTGGACCTGTGCCAGAGTGGCGTGGAGGGCCGGTTAGAAGAGGTTCCAGTGTGCCAGTGCCGAGATGAGGAGAATACGCGAGTGAGAACCCTCGCAGCGTGACCTCATCCGGAGGCCGGGGCCTTGCATTGCCGCTGAGTGGGGACACCGAGTAGTGAACGGGTATCAATCCGGTCGTCATCCAAATGCGGTATGTTTGGTCGGAGAGCGGACTGGGGAAGACGGACAGTAGTCTGGTGAGCGACATACGTCCTCCGCGCTGGGGTTTCGGTAGAATTTGGGTGAGAGCGGCGTCCAGAGCCGAGATGGGAAATTCGGGTATGTCTGCGAACTGTGAATTTCGATGGACGGATATCATGCGAGCAAGAATTTTAGTTGCGAGGTCCACGACGAGGAGGTGAACGTCGCCTATATTCGTCTCCAGCGCCATCACAAGTGCGCTCGTCGTGAGTGTCACCAGAAACTTGGGCCGGTAGATATCGGCAAGCTGCAACACGAGAGCGCCGGCGTTTTCGATGTCCACGAGGATCAATTTCCTCGCCTTCGGAGTGTTGGCGGGTGTGTTGGGGGCGAATGCTATGAAGCGGCCGCAGAAACTGACAAGTGCCATGTCCCATCCGGGAATCTCGAAGCAGCAGAGTTGTCGTCGCTCGGGTGTCCGCCCCCGCAAGTCAAGTTGGATGACTTCGAAATTGAGCGATTCTCGGCGTCTGAAGCATGATCAGCCTGAGTGTGGCTCGAAAAGGCATGAATACCTGCCTCGACGGATCGTAGTTCAAAATGATGTTCAGCAACCCGACTTCCTGCTACTCAAAAGCGAAGTCTCTCAGTGGGAGAACAGTAGGGTCATTGTCAGTCCGCCATATTTTGCTTCCGAGACGGATGTCCCAACATTCGAGTCTGTTTGTCGTGCAAGAGCAAGTGACTTCCACCAGAGACGATCTCAAAGTCCTGAATCGTGCTGTGGTCTGGGATGTGGTGCTCAAATACGAAGGAGCGCTTTGGGCGTAAAGGTATCTTTATCCGCTGAAGGCGACCAAGATTCCGGTCCGTGAAGTGCGCGTTTGACCAGGGCAATGAGCTCTGCCTCAGACAGCGCAAGAGAATTTGGCACGAAGAACGCGTCGAGAAGTCCACGGGATACCAAGCGGTCAACGAGTGAAGCCCAGACAGATTTCAGAGATGCGATAGCGTGAAAGCGTTTGCAAGTCTTGCTCAGAACCGTGAGCCGTGGTTTGTGGTATTTGAGGCTACTAACCTGCCCCAGCTTGAGGACAGAAGCTACATCGCAGTACGATGCAGTGATATGAACGAGAATTTCGGTGGGAAAGTCGACCAAAGTCGTGGTTCGGGACAACATGCTCATGTCACCGTCATGTGGTCTGTGGGACCGCTCATCCCTCGTCATGAGCAGTTTGTGGCTAAAGTACTCCGTCCAGGACTCAATCGAGGCGATAACGATACGTATAAACGTACAGAACGCACACAACAGAACAACTACAACGATCGTTTGCTTCTTCTTACTACGCTATACAACATTTCCGTTTTATCCTTTCAACCTAGTTTAGACGACGCCCGAAGAGGTGATGGTGACGGTCTTGCTGGGCGTGCCCGACTGGGTGCCGACAGCCTCGACGGCCTTGACGACGTCCTGGCCCTCGACGACCTCACCTGCAAGCAGCGCATTAGAGTTTTGGTTGACGTGAGAAATCGATGACGCCAGTTGAGGCGATGCGCGATGTCGGCGGCGCGATGAGATGATTTGGGGTTGTGGGGCCAGTACTCACCGAACACGACGTGCTTGCCATCGAGCCAGCTGGTGACGACGGTCGTGATGAAGAACTGCGACCCGTTGGTGTTGGGGCCGGCGTTGGCCATCGACAGCAGGTAGGGACGGGTGTGCTTGAGCTGGAAGTTCTCGTCTGTGAGAAGCAGCAGCAGATCGCGGCGAAATCAGCTCAATCGCGTCGTGCAGAGAGCACAGGCACCGCACCCTTGAACTTCTCGCCGTAGATCGAGACACCGCCGGTGCCGTTGTGGCGAGTAAAGTCGCCTCCCTGGAGCATGAAGTTGGGGATGATGCGGTGGAACTTGGAGCCGGCGTAGCCGTAGCCCTGCGCCGACGGGTTGCCGTCGATGTCGAGGCCCTGCGCGAGCTTGCGGAAGTTGTCCGTCGTCTTCGGGACAACGTCGTCGTACAGCTTGAACACGACACGCTTCGCCGGAGCGCCGCCAATGGAGATGTCAAACTGGACGCAAGGTTAGCGTTCATCGTGGCCAGCGACGACGAATAAGAGTGTGGCCACGTACGAAGACGTTGGACATGGTGGTAGTGGAGAAGAAGGAGGCGGTGGAGATCGATGAGCGACTAAAAAGGCTGAGCTCTGATCGATAACGCACGGGCGTCACTGCCCTTCTTCACCGCCGCATTATAGTTCAACAAACAAGATGGATGCCAGTCCATGGCTCCAAGTCGTCGCAGAGGTTTCGTCGAGCAACAGATGTGCATCTGCGCAGGCAAAGTTTGGCGCAACAAGATAAGATAAAGAAATTGATGATTTTCCGGGCACGAGGCTTCAAAATAAGCCCAGCCCAGACTCGCTTTGAATCCGCCCGTAAATGGCTCTCTCCGCGACTCGAGAACACCGCATTCCCACTCCAGATGCATGATCACCAAAAAATCCACCCATCCATTCACAAAAATCCCGAAGTCCATAATCCGCAGAGGCCAAACTACGTCGTAGCACCATACGAAACCACCTGCTCCTCCACAATCGCTCTAATCAGCACCTTCCTCCTCTCCCGACTCTCAAACACCGACGCATGGTCCAGCCGCGGGAACCACAACACATCCAACACACCCGACCGTCCAGCCCACAGCTCACAAACCCCAGTACCGCCAACAGGCGTCGTCCACTCCCCGGGGTCGTCGAAATTCGACGTGAGGTACTCCCGCACCTGCGCGGTGGGCACGATCTGGTCTCTCCCTGCCAGGACGACCGTCACCCTGCGCTTTCCCGTGCCCGCCCCGGGGGCATCACGGTCCGCGCTAAACGCAGAGAGGTCCTCGCGCCAGAGACACCCTTCCTCCCAGAAGAACCCCCTACTAAGCACACGCGCGACGTCGGGGTCGCGGCTGGCAAAGTAAAACAGCTGCCACTCATTCGCGCGGTACCGCCCTGGCGAGCGGTAGAGGAAATTATACGCGACGGCGGGGAGATGGAGGAGCAGCGGGATCGGGTCGATCAGGACCATCCGCGCGATTCTGTGGTTCAGGGTGCGTGCCGGGTCGAGCTCGTCTTCTGGAGACGCGCCGGGTGTGGAGGCGCGTATTATGGATGCGCTGATATGTGTTCCATACGAGTGTGCAGCGAGAATGACCTGCTCGATCCCCAGGTCATCCAGCACGTCGTTGATGACAGCCAATGTCGTCCCAGTCGGAGGCATGGAACTCGTCATTCGCATGCTAATGGGAAGGAATTCCATGAGTAGAATTCCCTGGGTGGGGTCGCCGCGAAGTAATTCGCGGAAGAGGGGGACGTAGGGATGGAGACCAATCTTTGCATTGTCAGTGCCGGCAAGCGGGATTTGCGAGACGACGCACCCCGATTCCGTGTAAGAACAGCAGCTGCGGCTTTCCATGACTGTCCTTCCGCGGTGGACGATACCAGTACGGAAAATACTGGTTGGCGGCGCGTCGGGAGAATAGAAACGTGAAGAGGCGCGGTGGAAAGGCGCGGAAATAGCTCCCGCGGGGCGCGTAGTGCTTGAATCCAAGAGAGAGCAGGAAGATAGATGTCGTGGTATCAACTAAAGCAACTATCTGCACGCAAATTTCAGCTCCAAAGCAAAGGGGGTGCAGAATGGATGACGCACAATATACCATATTAGCGGGCGGTGGAGTGTCTTGACTGGGTCAATCGAAAGCCGGAGGCTCTCTACGTCAGGCGCGCGCCCATCCTCGAGGGTGCGTCCTGTAATCTCTTGCACGAGGGCAATGTATTCGTCAATCTCATCGTTCCATTCTGGTAGTGCCCGTTCCGGCGTCGAGTCAAACAACGCCCAAAGAATCCAATCGCGGACGTTCTCGCGCTGGAGGACGGCATTGTGCGGCCTGAACCACTTGGAGGGATAGTCTTTCGTGAGGTTGGAGGCGCATTTCTCGAAAAGCGCGCGGCGTTGTGGTCGTGTGAGTCGTGGCGGGGTGGGTGATGGAGCCTATTTGCAAGGTCGCGTGAGATGTACGGCAAGAGGAGAGACGACGACGACAACGAACGCGGTTGAACTCCCATCTTCTGTAGAGGTAGATGCCCAAGAACCCCACTTCGCAGGCCCCGTATACGACGAGCCATATTGGTGCCGCGGCCAAGTGCCCAGTGATCCAGGCAACGATGACGACG
Organism: Mycena chlorophos; assembly: GCA_014461115.1. Taxonomy (NCBI): domain Eukaryota; kingdom Fungi; phylum Basidiomycota; class Agaricomycetes; order Agaricales; family Mycenaceae; genus Mycena; species Mycena chlorophos. The sequence continues at coordinate 4,062,300 of JACAZE010000001.1, read as the reverse complement.
ATGCTGAGTGGGGCGACGAGGCGAAGGCCAGATATCGACGCGAGTATGAACCAGTACTCGGGCAGGCTCTGGCCTATCATGGCGGCGAGACGGAAGGGACGAGGAACCAAAGCGGAACGGAGCACAATGCGACGATCATGATCTCATAAGTACTCCCCAAACAAGGGGCCCCGAGGAGGTTCCGGTTTAATTTTTTGGGGAGAGATTCTTGGTGAGCCTCATTTGCCGCTTCAGTCCTGGCCTGGAATGACGGCCATAGTGTTGGCTGCGTCCAGCCCTGGGCTATGAACGGAGCGGAGGTATTTTTCACTGGACCGGAACTTGCACAGTTCCGGAACGCGTTAACGCAGCGTGGTAATTAACGAAGCACTGGCCTGCAAGACACTTGCGTCCCAATCATCGTGCACAACCGTTATAAAACAGAGCGCTACACTGTAGCAGCAAAAGGAGACTTTTTTTTTGCGATTCCTGGCGCATATCGCAGGCTAATCCAGCGGCAACAAATGGTCTTCCTAAGGCTGCGACCGAGGCCGCAGCAGGCTCGAAGAATGCCACGAACGTGGCGACTGTCTGGGCCATGTAGGCTCGAACGTCAGGGTTCTGCGATCCAGCTTCAGAGCTTCTGTGCCTATTCATCGGAGAATTCGTCATCGGAGTTGCGGGCAGAGAGCAATTGATGGGCATCAATCGGCCCGTTCAGGTGTCACCGCGTCAACGCGAGTTGCTCCATTCCCCCACCTCAAGCAAGCCTCGAAACTACCTTCTTCCCTACAATCCGCCCTCAAATCCACGAAAAAGGCCTTATACGCCTCCCAAGCCCCATCTTCTTACTTGAACGTGTCTAATCGTCACCGCTGTTCAATTCTCCATGGTCCGCTCCAGCCAATCCACCACATTCTCCTCTTCCCCATATTTCTTCGACCGAGGGTACCATGGCACCGCCCAACCAATAACAGAACGCGTATCGGTACGCGTTCCCGAGTTTTAGAAAAATCTGGTGTCTGATTCAGCATCGTTTAACAGCCCCATTCCTCCCCCGTCGTTAGCTATTATTTTCCAAAAGGCGTTGGCCAGCATCACTACGGGGTAAGCGGAAACTCAATACAAGCTCCAAATGTATGTTGAAGTCAAGCTGGAAAGGAACGACACCCGATGAAACCCCACCGGCTGACGCTGACCAACGCGCTTGTGATGGGCTATGGTCTCGAGAAGAGGATCCACAATATCGTGTGTTTTGTCTTTCGTTGCAGGAAATCTGCTTATGGGTTTCATAGTACGACGTTCGGGCCGCGACGCAAGCCGAACTGGAAGCTTATCACGACCACGACTACATTGACTTCCTCTCTAAGTGCGTGTTCAACTCCCCCTCGGTCTCCTAGCTCATCTACGTGTAGAGTCACTCCGCAAAATCAGAATGAGATGCGCGACATGATTGACCAGTTCAATTGCGTAGAAGACTGCCCGATTTTTGCCGACTTGTACGACTTTTGTCGGATGTATGCGGGTGGTTCGCTAGCTGGCGCGCGTAAAATTGTTGCTGGGTCCACCGACATTGCTATCAATTGGTCTGGTGAGTATTCAATCCGCAATGGATTCAAAAAATGAAAATTTTAAGGTGGCCTGCATCACGCGAAGCGCGGTGAAGCAAGTGGATTTTGCTACATCAACGACATTGTCCTTGCGATTCTTGAACTGTTGAGGTATCACCCTCGCGTGCTGTATATCGACATCGACATCCACCACGGCGACGGCGTCGAACTCGCATTCTACCAATCGAACCGCGTCATGACCGTCTCCTTCCACAAATACACAGGCGACTTCTTCCCGGGCACAGGCAAACTCGACGACAACGGCTGCGGCCTCGGCAAATACTTCTCGCTCAACGTCCCGCTGCAGGACGGGATCGACGACGAGATGTACCTCAACGTGTTCAAGTCCGTCATCGGAGACACCATCGAGGCGTTCCGCCCCACCTCCATCGTCCTGCAATGCGGTGCCGACTCGCTGGGCTGCGATCGGCTCGGCGCGTTCAACCTCTCCATCGCGGCACACGGCGAATGCGTCAACTTTGTGCGCAAGTTCGGCCTGCCGCTGCTTGTCGTCGGCGGGGGCGGCTACACGATCAAGAACGTCAGCCGCTGCTGGACGTACGAGACGTCTGTCCTCGTCGGCGCGGAGATCCCGAACGAGCTCCCTGCGACGATCTACGACGCGTTTTTCGCCGACTCGAAGTGGAAGCTGCATCCGCCGCTCACGGGCCAGGTGGACAACCAAAACAGTGCCGCGTCTCTACGCCGTATCACGACGAGCATCAAGAACAAGTTACGCTACCTCCAAGGCGCGCCGAGCGTCCAGATGCAGGAAATTCCGCCGGACATTCAGGGATTCCTGCACGACGAGGAACGTTCGGCGGAAGAACGCATGGAGGGGATCAGCACTGCGCTCGCCGGCGAGCGGAGGACGAGTGAGCGTGTGCTGGCACGCAACAACTCGTTCTACGATGGCGAGTCGGATGTGGATCATGATGAGCCCGTGCCTCCGCCGATCACGGTGCTGACGCCGCCGGTTTCGGCCCGAGGGCGCGGCGCGACGCCGAGCACGCGGAGAGGCGGGCGGTCACGTGGGCGCGGGCGGGGACGCGGTCGGGGAGCAGCTGCAGCCACGGCGCCGAAACCGGCGACTGTGTACCGCGATGAGAAGGAGCTTAGTGAGGAGGACTCGGACGACGATGATGATGGCGACAACGACGCGAACGACAAGTCGTTTGTTCCCAAGAACCTGCCGAAAGGAACGGGTACTAGGGGACGAGGGCGTGGACGCGGGAGAGGGAGCGCACCGACTAGTCGAGACACGGCTCCAGTAGCGGGGAAGGAGAATACGCCTGCGCCAGCTCTGCCACGGTGGGTTCGTACCACTGGCAGCCCGCTCGACGAGGATGTCATCGTCGAAGAGCTCGATCCGCCGAAGACAAGACGCGCTGCCATTGAGGCCCTTGCCAGTGGTGCAGAGGAATTACCATCGTCCGCTCCCGAATCAAAGGCAACATCCGATGTAGAGATGACGGACCCATAAAAGCGCATGTATTTCTACCTTCTTGAATTCCCTTCAAGAGACAACTTTTTCGCAAGCTCCAGATCTCGCAAAAACTCAGGATCCTCCTCGTCCGAGTCGTCCGAAGCCGGTGCTGACCCGGGAACCGGCGCTCCACTGGCAGCCTCTGCCGCTTCCTCTTGTCGATTCACCTCCTCCACTATCGCCGCCTCCGCCATCTCCTTGTACTTCTTCTGCCTCTCCATCGTAGCGCTCTCCGTCCTCAACTGATTAAACACCCGGATTGCTTCTGCACGTTGAGCTTGAGAGCTTGACCGTGCGGCAGCAACACCGTCGGCTATTCGGACCTCTCGGAGGGTGTGGTCGCGCTTTGCCGTGACGGGAGGCTGAACGGACTTCCACAGCCCTTGAATCGGGTGTGAGATGGCGCCAGCGATACCACCGGCTGGACGGATGGTAGCATTCGCGACTGCCAATGTTGAGTTGAATGTAAGAACTGAAAAAAAAAAAAAAAATGGAAACGCACAACTGCGAAGCGAGCCCTTTATCGCGCCCGCGAAACCGTCCTTCTTGGCACCCTCGTAAGGCTCGCGTACCAGGCCGGTAATCCCATCGTAGTACCCGTAAAACAAGCCCTAGCATAGTTCAAAACCCCAAATGAATCAAACACGAAGCATACCTTCCCGCCCTCTTTGATCCCACTCGCAAAGTCAGTCACCTTGCCCGCCTTCCGGACTTTCGAACCGTAAAGCTTCGGCATGTTGTATATGCCCTCATGCAGGGAAACGACGATGTTGATGACGCCGCGGGGAATGGCAGTGGTGGTTTTGATAACGCCTTTGACGGGCGAGCTGCAGAGGTCGTCTAGATCAGCGCATGCTCAACGCACGAAGGAGTGCTTGCTCACTAGAATATCTGCGCGATCCCTGCGTAGTAGTGCGTTACGGTCCAGAATATCGCGCTTGCGCTACCGGTAACCGGATCGGAGACCTCTTTGCGCGTCTCGTACTCCTTTGGTCCTAGAAGTAACGTTGAGTTCGAGGACCGCGATGAGGAGATCTGAACGGACTATGGAGATCTAAGTCGTCGAGCTTGAGCAGCTTGGCATCGACCAAGACTTGTGCAGAGAAGCCGCTGAGCTTCAAGCACTGTTTAGGTTAGCCCTCCGCATGCAGTGATCAAGCAAAGGAACCACGAACATATTCAGTCGACCACCAAACAGCCAAGCGCGTCGAATCGACATCGCAGCGCATATTGAGCAAGGGCAGATGCCGATAGAAACTATCGACCCCGCTCCTCGTCCCGTCCTTCAAACAACCATCAGCAACTTACTTCAACGCGAAACCTCTCAAAAAAAAAAGAAAAAACCAACCTCCGAACGAATCTTCTCCGCCAACCCCCTCGCCGCTCTCCTCGCCTCCTCCCCACACACGAACCTCAACGCCTCACGCAAATTATCCACCCCCAGCTCCTTATGCGGGATCGGGGCCGGCCCCGCACCAGACTGCGCGATCATCTGTCCCCAGAACGCCTGATCGCCAAAGAACGGCACGATGACCGTCGGCCGGCCCTTCGCGAGCCCGATCGCGGTCGTCCCTGCGCCGCCGTGATGCACGACGGCGCTCACGCGGTCTTTGTCGAAGAGCCAGTCGTGCGGGACGTTCCCGAGGATGAAGATGTGTGAAGGGATGTCGAGACCGCCGAGGCCGCCCTGAGATGAGATAAGATTAGATTGACGGGCTGTAGATACGATAACACGGGACGGGACGGACCCAGCCTGCGGAGACGAGCGCGCGGACGCCTGCTTGTTTGGTGGCTTCGAAGATCGTTTCTGGCTGGTATGAGATAGAAGATCGGAGGTCTTCGAAGGGACTCAACTCGTCATCGTTTGTGGATCGTCTACAACGACCGAGCCGAATCTAAGGTCATCTCAACAAAACACGGTAATCCGGCCCATTTTACTGACCCGATGTAAACAGGCGGTTCTCCGGCAGCCAAGAACGCAGCAAGGTCTTCCGGAGGCTGATACGTCGTAGCCAGATCAAGAAAGTAAAAGCCCACGACGTCGATATGATTTCTCCAGTCATTCGGTTTCGGAACGAGGGCCGGGCTCATGCAATACGTCCATGGTACCTTGAGCCGGTCGAGGAGACTTGGTCCTGAGCGTAAAGAGAGTGGCTCGAGCCCGAGAGACCGTTTGCGAAAGTTGTTGATTAGGTCGCCGACGCTGGAAGCTGCGTTAAGCAGACGTTGCAGGAGGTGTATAGTGCAGACTACGAACCCTTGCCAGGTCAAGATGTCTGCGAGCGCGTAGGTGAGATAATTCGTGAGCCCTTTCTCGGCGTTGGTCGCGTTGATGTTCACAAGCGGGTGGGCGAAATCCGTCGTTGGGCACCAAGGCATTGCTGTATTTCTCATCGATCAGCAGGGACGATAAACGAGAAACAGAAAAGGCTCACTAAAGCTCATTAAGAGCGGTATCCCGAGGGCCTCCGCACAATGTATGTGCGCAAATGCCGGCGGATTCGAGATAATAGTATCTGCAGCAAAGGTTCTGCCGGTCTTGGGACACGGTGCATGGCAGGAGAGCCAACATCCCGAGATCATCTGCGACACGTTCATCTATCCCAGCGACCACTCCAAAGTGTCCTAACCTCGTTGAGCATCTTGCGCTTACGCCCGATATCGCCGTTCGTCAAGGATGTAACACCAGGTATCAGCCCCGGATCTAGCGAAAACACAATGAGCGTGGCCTTCTGGAGTCTTGGGATGCACCCCACTCACTCTTGACCATATAGCTCATCAACTGCTGCGGATCTCCTCCAATACTGAAAAACTCAAGGCCGTGATCCGAGTCGGCGATAAACTGGCGAAACGTCTCGTGCGTCGCGATCCGCACACGGTGGCCATCGGCAAGCAGTGCCTTGCCTAGCGCGACGTATGGCTGCACGTCGCCCCGACTGCCGACGATCATAATGACGATATTCAGAGGCGGGCTGCGCGACCCGCTGGGCCGGTCCTTGACGCTCGTGTCGACGGCGAACTCTTGGACATCGCGCGTCGTGTATTCCGGGGGCAGGTCGGGAAGGTGGCGCTTCAAGTCCAGCGAAACGACAATGCGCCCGTCGGGGAGTACGCGTGCCGCGGAGGAGAGTCCCTCTCCGGAAGAAACGTACTCGGCAAACGCTATCCAAGCGCGATCAACGGTTCGCCAAATGCTTAAGACGCGAGAAACGCGCACCCGTCCTCGGGTTAGTGAGGATGGTACCAATGTCGACCATGCTCGAGCCCTCCTCTTCTGGCGGTGGCACATCTTCCTCAAGCATATGATACGGTCGGTCGCGGTCGCGTTCAGGCATGGTGGTGGTGTAGAGCAGAAAGCGGAGATGCATGATGCCATTGATGTCATAGCTCACGCGTTACAGCCACGCGTCAACAGTATCGAACAACCCAGCTGGTAACTACGCGCCGATTGGCCTATGCGAGCGTTAACAGAGCTAAATGGCCCTGAAGAGAAACACCCACATCAGAGAGACCCACAGCAGCTTGAACATCATCCGCCACATGCCAAGCCTGGCGTTTCGCCCGCGCATGCAACTTCTCGAGATCGGCAGCGTTACGACGACGGCCACGCAGCGGCATGTCGAATTCCTTCTTGGTCACCAGCGTCGAGTACAAGCCTTCGATGAGTGCGACAGCAGTAAGATGCGAGATCGGGAACTTGAGCACATCCGGTTCTAAAGTAGGGCGACATCAGCAAGATGGCTCGTCAAGGAGAGACAAGTTACGAACCCAAAAGGGCGTTGAAAAGCTTGGACCACGTTTCTTTCTGGGCGTAGTTCCATGCACCGTCGAAGTTCAGCAGATCTCGAAGCGACGGCAGAGCTTGCCAAAGCTCGTCGAGAAGCAACTGCGGCGAGCTGCCCAGTCGGTAGTTCAGCCCCGACAGGACGTCTTTTTGCGCCGTCTACAGACGGGTCAGCGTAGTACTGAACGAAGAGAAGCGCGGCATACCTCGAGATCCTCGAACGATATGGAATGCGGTGCCAGATACTCGTACTCGCAGGATAAAACCGGGTACAGCGGGTCCAGAAAGTCGCGGAACATCTGTATAACGAGTCAGCAAACGAATAAGTTGATAGAAAAGCGTACCTTGACGCTGATTGCCAGGCACGCGACGGCAGCATCCCATAACATCCATCTCCAGCCCTCGGATAACTGCATTGTGATATCCTCCGAATCCATGTCGGCCACCGGCACCTCTTGCAACTCGTCAGACTGAAGCGCCTCAATGCGCGCGCGTTCCTTTTCGTTAGCCATGAGAATCCGGAAGTATCGAAGAAACAGGTGGGCAGCATGGAACCGGGTTTCAGGCGACGTGTTGAGCTGGTCCGCGAGGTCAGGGACATCGTCTTCGTCTTTTTGGGTCGATATTGAAGCAAAGGAGCTTTCGCGGGAAAGTGCACGACGACCGGACGGGCCGGAGAAGATTTCATCGTACATCTCGCGCGTATACGCGACCTGTTGGAACGTTCAGTCGGTCTTCGAAGATAGCCGTCCACAAACTCACGTCAAGGAACCACTTGATGACGCTCTTCCGCGCAGCGCCGATCCCGAGCGCAGCCTCCCATTCGACCTTCTCTCGTTCTATAGAATCCGAGTCGACGAGGGCGCCCGCGACATCCAGCTTGTCCAATCTTCTCAGCCGTTCCTCTCGCGCGATGAGGTTCACGATTCTTGTTTTCGCGGCCACTTCTGCTGTTACAGGCAGTCTCGCGAAATAGTCTGCAGGCGGAGCGATGATGGGGACGCGAAAGGCTGGCGATGGCAGGTCGGGTGTGTTTGGACGTGTTGGTACTAATTCGTCCAACTGAACAAGGTTAGAAACCACTTCGAGTTCACTGCGAAAGCAACGTACCTCGGCCGAATAAGTACTTGATTGCAACGAAAGCGATTTGCGAAGACTGGCAGGCGCCTTGATAAGGTGCGTTGAATCGAAAGAGCGATTCAAGGAACGCGAGGACGAAAGTTTGAGTTTCGTGTTGGAGGAGAAAAATGACGACTGTTTGTCGAGCGACGAAAAGTTTCGTTTAGCGGATCCGAGGCGCGGAATGGATGTTTGTAACAGAAATTGAGTCGGGGTAGCGCAGTTGGACGAGCTAAAGCAATGTCAGCGTCCAGACAGCGAGGGAGTGGACGTATCACGCACTGAACAAACATGTCTTCGGAGTCCGCTTCATAACCTGCTGCAGAAGGCGGACGAGGCGAAGACATCTCCGACGGCGAAGCACCGACACACTGCTGGCACATGCAAAGACGATTGACGAACACGGTCGGCGAAAGCGGAGCTTGTTCTTGACGACCAAACGAGTTGCCCCTGGGGGAGCCTGCGGAACGGTATTCCGGAGTCGGCGGATAGCTTCGATCGTCAACAACGGGAGGATAGGAAATAACACGTCCGGCTGGCAACTGCATGAGGCGAAGGTTCAGTTCGCTCAGCTGGTCTTGGTCCATAGGCCGGGATCCGTCGCGGAGAGTCCGTTTGGGCGGGACATAAAGTGTTTCGTCGGGTTCCGAAGTTTGTGGTGAGTAATCCGACGCGTCAATGGGGAAGAGGGGATCGGAAGAACGTGCCGGGGAGCTGCTGAGCGGGGGGTGGTCTTCGAATACGTCTTCTTCGATGGCTTCTAGAGGCGCTGAGGGCGACAGTGTATGCCAGCGACTCGACGGTGGGCTCCGCACGCGCAATGGCAAGCTGGGAGACCGCATATATCCACCTTCGCCACTGGCATCGTCGTCGGACGGCTGGAAAACGCGCATATAGTCGGGTGACGGCTCGTCTTCGAGATTATGGAGCGAATTAGCAGGTCTGCATGGCGCGTATTCGCGCGAATGCGCAACAGGTGGTGAAAGACGGGTCTGGCCGAGAGCGGGATAGTGAGAACGATTGTTGAGACTCGTCTGGGAGTGCAACGAGCGGTACGGAGCAGTCGAGTGTCGATGGACGACGGGAGTGGCCAGGATGGTCATGGTGGAACTGGCAGCCTTGGTGGTGGTCGAGAGCAAGGCCAGGAAAATCTCGTGATTTTTGATGGCACACTCTGACCAGAACTACATCGTCGCCGCGTTCCTCGACGCCTACCCCTTCGACGATGAAGCCACCGCCGTTCTCGACTTTGCCTGCGGCAAGGGTCTCATCTCGCGCGGGCTAGCACCGCACTGCAAAAGAATATTAATTGTCGCCGTCGACACGAATCCCGACTCGGTCAATTTTTTCGCGGAACGAATCCGAAATCAGGGTGCGCAGTGTGCTCTTGTTTCTGCTGCGATTGCTCAAAGAGGCCCAGGTATACCCCCCCGAGGAGATGAATGCTGTCTGCGCTGAGCTGGAAGGTCTGCCGACTGAGCTGAACGGTGAAAAATTCGACGTGGTCGTGGTTCGTCTCGTTTCGGCGGCTTTTTAGAGTCCAGCTCACTATAGCCAGTGCTCAGCGGCCTATCACCACCTGGAGTCCATCTCCGACACTACCCGCACTCTCGCATTCTTCCTCAAACCACACGGCCGTCTGCTGGTCATCGACTTCCTCACGACCGCCGACCCCATTCCAGAAGATGTACCCCACAAGTTTGGCTTCTCTGAAGAAGATATCCGCGCTGCGTTCGACGCGGCTGGGCTGCTCGACTTCGAGTTCACGCACCTTTCGGACGCTATCTTTCACGGACAGCGCGTCGGCTTGTTTCTGGCGCAAGGAACCAAGTCAGAGACGGTCCTCGGTTAATTCACAGCAGGACGCTTTGGGTGAGTGCGCCTTCTTTTCCCTGTATGATGAGAAACCTATCAGACCTGTTCTGACGCTCATGGAGACAACCTTATATTGCCTTTTATTTCTGAATCTTCTGCGCTTCTATCCTTGCTTCAACTCGATGCTAATCGTGTCTGCAGACCAACTCTTCGGACTGCGGAACTGGCTACAATCTACCGACAGTAATCGCGCCCACCTGACCCGCTCCGACGCGTCGACGTCATCCTCGTCATTGGCTCTCATCTCCTCTGTGGGCGCCAATGACGTCGTTGCGCATATCGCTCTGTATAAAGGGCGGTGGAAGACCGAAGAGGACCAACAAACTGCCCAACATCACTCAAACCACTCAATCCTAACTACCCACTCGCATTAACATGTCTTCCGACAACACTTCCTCTACCTACAAGTTCGTGCTGCTCTTTCGCAGTTCGAAACGTCGCTAACGTTCTTCGCAGCAAGTCCACCGGCCAGTACCACTCCGTCAAGGGTACCGCCGTCGAGACAATCGGCAACATGACCGGCCTCGAGTCGTGGCAAAAGTCCGGCAAAGTACGCTTCCTCTATCCTCCAGCTGCGCATAGTCCTCTTACTCATTCGACGCGCAGGAGGAGCACGCCGCCGGCGAAGCCGAATACAAAGCCGCGCAAGCGCACGAGTACGTCGACGGCGCGACGGACCGTATGCACGGCAAGGGCGAGGCCATCTTGGGCGCGGTTACCGGCGACAAGACGCAGCAGGCGAAGGGGAACTTGAGGCACGATAAAGGGCAGGCGCAGCAGGAGATGAACAAGTTCTAAGCGGGGCGCACTTGAGCTTGAGAGACGAAACCTGTATATTTATTGTATTTGTAGACGCCTTTGAGCGTCGTGCTCAATAAAGTGTATTACCAGTCCTCTGAATCGCGTTCGCAAGTCCTTAGTCCGCGCAGACAGATGTAGACAACTTGGAGCTGACGTCCGTCCGCTTGAACGCGGTACAAAACTCTGTCGAGGATCTGCACATTTCGTCAACTGAGGACAGCAGCAGGGTTTCGTGCAACTTGACATGCCTCTCGCCTTTTACTAGAGGCATCCGTGTGCGGAACTCATTCTAATGCTGCTTTAACCAATTTCTCAACTTCCGGGTTTCTTCGGAGCCTGCTTCTCTTCTTTGTTTTGAATTCGTTTTTATAGAGCCATTACACCTTCCGCAGGGGGTAGGTTCTGACCAGTTTCTAGTTTCTTCGGGGCCTCTTTGCCTAGACGGTCAACACATGACTCGTCACCCTTTGCACTCGACCGCCATGGGTCTCCCGGCCCGACTTCTCACAGTGGCCTGGTTCTCTCGGCGCTCCGCTCCCCGAAAGTCGTCCTTGCGCGTCAGCTGCCCGTCCTCCAATTCAAGCCAGCTGTCACCAGGCCGTCTCGCAGACAGAGAAGCCAAGGCGCGGAGCCATCGGCGGTCGTGTGCCGAGCAATAAAAGGCGGAGCAAGAAGGGGAGCGAGCCCACGCTCCCGACCTTGGTGTTCGGAGCTTCGTGCGCGCTTGGCTTCAGAGGCGGATGTCTGTGTCTGGTCTTCAAGCTGCGAAAGCAGCGCGCCGCATTGAACTGGCGGGGCCTGCGGGCCTTCGTGGGCTCATGCAAAATCCGCGGTTGTTGAGGCTGGCGATGATTACGACGTGCGTGGGCCGTTTATTGGAGGTTTCATTGCGCTCAAGGTGGTTCAAGGCTAGGAGCGCTGTGCTATGGCTACGAGCAAGGCGCATACTCGCAAGTGCTCGTGATGGATGCGTTCGTGAACGACCCGCGGTTCGCACGAATTGCGAACGACGCGAATTTCAAGGGCTGGAGTGTTTCGTGCGTCGTTCTGTTGTGTCTTTTTTGCTTCTTGTAACGACTGCCTTCAGGACGCTTGGGCTCGGTGGATGGGCAGGCGCGTTATCGAACGTAAGAGGTTCCCGTGTTGGAATTCGCGAGCTCAACTTCGATAGGGCTACCTCTGCGACGTTATCTCTCGTCGGTGGACCCTCTTACTTGGGGCACTGATTTGCCTTCTGGGGACGGCGTTGACCACTGGTGCCCAAAACGCGGCTTGGATGGTGCTTTTCTTCGTTGCTTCCGCTGCGTTCCTTCCTGCAGCTGACTCGCGCAGTTTGTTGGTAGATTTTTCATCGGATGGGCAGTGGGCAGCCTCTCCGCGGCCGTTCCATTGTAGGTTATGCTCAATCTCAAGACCCAAATTCGTCTTGATTGACCACGTCTAGATACAACTCTGAAATCTCACCGCCCGAGCTACGGGGTACCGTCGTCTCGATCCAGCAATTCTGTGCGCGTCTCTCGCGTATTCGCAGTCGTGGCGCTTACTGGATTTATGCAGCCATCGTGACTGGCATCTGCATCTCGTTCTGGGTCGGCTTCGGCACGAACTTCATTTCCGAGACGAATTCCGCGTCGTGGCGCGTGTGCCTCGCGGGCCAGGGCGTCCCTGCGCTGGCTTTGGCGCTGTTGAGCTTTACGCTTCCGTACACGCCGCGATGGTTGATTCGGAAGGGGCGGAACGATGAAGCGCTACGGACGCTTGCGTGGCTGCGTCGGATGCCCGAGGATTCCGAGATTATACAACTCGAATATACTGAGATTCAAGCTGAAGCTCTGTTTGGTCAGTTTCCTTACGGGCATCGAGGTCGCGATCTGATTTTACCCGACACAGAGGCGGAGACGACCGCTGAAAAGTTCCCGAACCTGACAGGCAAGGACGCATGGACAGAGTTCAAGCTGCAGTTCGCACAGTTTGCGCAGCTGTTCACGACGATCCACATGTTCAGGCGGACTGCGAGTACGTTCCATGGCGATTATCTTTCGGAACTCGGAGCGATAACGGGCTTGCTACCCTTCCACAGTTGCATGCTTGACGCAATTCTTTCAGCAAATGTAAGAGCGACAGCTGGCCCAATGAATCAACGCTGATTTGCATGCACAAAGGTCGGGGATCGATGCGATTGTAGGTGGAACCGCTTGCGGATTAGCATGTACCGAGTGCTTGCAGGTGTACTACGCTCCAACGATCTTCCAATCACTGGGATTGCCCGGCAGGACCGTCTCTCTCCTCGCTGCGGGTGTTATTGGCGGTACGCGAGCTCCATGCCAATCACTCCAATACGGCTCATGCTTCCACTCACCACAGTGGTGTTCCCGATCTCGACCGTGCCAGCAATCGCCACCATAGACCGAGTTGGCCGTCGACCGTTGCTCATCTTCGGCGGTAGCGGCATGGCGCTGATGCTAATTCTCATTGCGGCGCTATCGGCGACCTACGAGCCAGAGTGGAATAACTCGGCGGCGGCGTGGACGACGGCGACGTTTATCTGGATCTATGTTGCGTTCTTCGGAACATCCTGGGGTACGTGTTCCTTGCTTGCTTTATCACTTCGGCGGGGTTGTTTACTTTGGCGCAGGGCCCGTTTCATGGACGGCAAGTACAGAGATTGCAGATCGTAGTGCGGCCTGAATCGCAGCTAGGTGATCTCAGAGGTGTTCCCTTTGTCTACGCGTGCACATGGAGTCGCGCTGGGTGCTTCCGCAAATTGGATGACGAACGTGGGTCTTTGCTGTTGGCGTCTTTGGACGCGATCGGTTGGAGGCTGACACCATGCAGTTCATCGTCGGCAAGGTCGTGCCCGATATGCTGAACGTGTTCAAATATGGGACCTACTTGTAGGCGCTACGTATCTCCGCCTTCGGTGCACATATGCTGACGCGTACTCCAGGTTCTTCCTCATGTTTATGCTTATGGGGATCGCGTTTGCGTATTGGGTGCTACCGGAGACGTTCGGCAAGTCGCTCGAGGAGATGGTTTGTATTTCCGGTATCTGCGACGCGTTTTGCGCTAAATCGAGCACAGGACCTCGCGTTTGGGTCGGGAGAGGGCCAGGAGGATTTGGCGCGGATGGAGCGCATCCTGGTGGCGCTGGAAACCAAGGACAAAGAGCATCCGCGGAAGTCAGATGCTTCCGAGACCAAAGGGGAAGTGTGAGGTCAGGGTCGTTTGAACGTTGACAACGGTCGCAATGGAAAAAAAAGTCCAAAGGGGGTACGAGGCGGGGTTGACGACCATCACCCCGATTACCCCGCGTTTTTGGCGCCCACTGTCTAGGCGATCCCGCGGAGCCAGGCCGGCGTTTGTGCGACGGCGTTTAATCTCGTGGGCCCCAGAAGCGCAGAGGAAGCTTCTTGTGGGGTGCTCGGTGGGCCAGGCACTCGTCTGGTTCCTAGCTAAGCTGGCTTCTCAGGGAGCCCTTTTTCTCACAAAAAGCTTGCCACGCGTCCGAGGTTGTGCGTCATCGGCAAGCAAACAACAACCGCTGATGAAACAGTTTGTCTTGTCCGGCCATGTGGCGAACCGACGCGTACGCGGTGGGTCCTGTGAAGCCCTGTGAAGACGTGTCGGAGCATGAACTCGACATTTGTGGGTCCAGATAAGACCTTCTCTCGAGCTAGCAATTCCTCTTGCATGGCGACTCTAGGCGGCGCGAGGCGCCATGGCTCGCGGTCGCAAGGGTGTTAATGGGGATAAAGCAAGGATAAACGCGCGTGTAAAAGCGGATAATCGAGTCTGTACCTCATCGGCTGATCACCTGCCAGCCTGAATCAGAGTATATTTTATCCAACGCGTCCACGAGCCGGTGTGTCCACTCATATCCCCCTTCCCGCGTCCCGCGTCCTATGGGCGACCCCCTTCAATGGGCTGAATACGAAGACCTCCCGCCTGGAACGCGCCTCACTCCCGACGACGGTCCGTGGCCGCGCGCGTATTACCTGCTCGAAGACGAGGAAATCTGGGAAGAGTTTGAACGCGTCGCGGAGCCCTCGACGCTGCTTTATTCGCGCGAAAAGGGCTGGCGAGCAGATGGAGTCAATTTCCAGCCCGCTCCGGCGGCATGCACGCAAGACCGCTATGTGTTGCGCCAACTCAAGATCCACGGTCGGCGCTGGTCTCTGACGGGGGTATTCGACGGTACGGTTTGCTGTTCGGAGCTCGCGGAAACGGCGTTTAAATTGGTTAATACAGGTCATCTCGGCGACGAGACCGTCGAACATGTCGCCCACCATTTGCCCATAATCGTCGAAGAGTTTCTTTCGAAACATCTGCAACCAAAGCAGCCGACGACGCCTGAGCTCATTACCGACCTTTTTGAGCGCTCTATTGTCGCCTTTGACAATGCGATCGCGTCCGACATCCTCGATCTCTTTGGCGGGCCAGACAAGCTCGAAGAATTCTCGGACCGCGAGATTAGCGACATAATCAACGACCAGGAGAAAGGTGGCGACAACTACCGCAAAGCACGGTTGTGCATGTACGGCACCACCGCGCTCGTGGCTCTGACCGACCCGGACCACGAGAACCTGTGGGTGGCCAATCTCGGCGACTGCCAAGCCGGTGCGAATCGCGTTCATTCCTTCTGCTACTCGGAACTGAAAACTTCTTCGCAGTACTCGTTTCCCCGAAAGCGGCCGAGGACTGGGACGTCGAGTTTCTGACGAAAGAGCACAACGGCGACAACGACGCGGAGATTGCACGAGTCCATCGCGAGCATCCCGGTGAACCCGAGTGTGTCGTGAATCGGAGGGTCCTCGGAGCGCTTGCGCCTACACGGGGTAAATTCGTTAAGCTCAAGCTTTGCTTCGCGCCTTCTAACGCTACACAAGGCCTCGGCGATATCCCGTTCAAGCAGCCGCCGGCGTTTACGCGTCGCATCCTCTACAACCTCGCGCCCGGGTTCAGCGACATCGGGCCTTGGGAGCGCTGCCTGGAGCGCAACATCACCCCGCCGTATATCTCCGCTACGCCCGACGTCAAGCACCTGCCCCTGCCTCGGCGAAACTCGCGGTCGTCTGCCCGGCCTTCGTACCTCATTCTCGCGACCGACGGGTTCGCAGAGCTGTGTCGGGGTCACGCGGAGGGCGAGAAGGAGCTGTTGCGCGAGTGGGCGATGCGGGAGGACAACTCGCCGATGACGGAGGAGCCGGATATGGACCCGCAGGATAACCTTGCGTGTCGGCTGTTGCGCGAGGTGCTGGGTGGCGAGGACCGGGCGGCGGTGTCGTGCATGCTGACACTCGATGTCGAGGACAGCCAGTGGGTGGATGATACGGCGGTGGTGGTGCAAACGCTTTGAATCTGCTGCATCTTTCTTGGGTCTAATCTTGGGTAACATAATCTGGGTAGCAAGCTAATAGTGTCCGTTTAATGCAAGTGCTTGTCTGTTGGGCTGTTCCGCGTTTCGTTCCAAACCTCTTGATCTATTAAACAAAGTCGTGCTAACTAAATGCTACAATGAGTGGTATGCTACGTATGCGTCGTCGTGTGTAAATGAATGCAAGTCCATGAAATCGAAAAACAGAGTTCATCGTCTGAATGGGTTGTTCGACGATAGCCCCGAATTGCCCGTCACGTTCGGCCGTATCCAATACGCGCCGTGCGTGTCTGCAAGCGAGGGACGCACCGCATCCGCATACGCCTGGGCTTCGGTGAGATCAACAAGCTGGGCTTCCGGGGGTGGTTTGGCGTAGGCGCTGACGATCGAGCTGGGGTACCGCGCCAAACTGGCAAGCTCGTTCTTGCTGACAGGTTGTCTCGGTTCGGGTCCCGCGCGTGGGTTGCCCGTCACAGAGGAATACATCGACCCACGGGAGACGCGTTCCTGTGTGTCCAATTCAGGAAGAGCCGACGGTGGCCGATGGGTCGACGCGTAGCTCTTCCGCTCGTACTGGTACGCGCCAAACACCTGCATCTTCTCCATCTCGCGGTGATGCCGTGCCTCTTCCGCATTGCGCATCTTCATCAGCGCGATCGCCTCGCTCTCCACCGCCGCGTCTGACTGCTCGACGGGCAGCTGGATCGCACGTTTGGACCGCTTGTTCCCAAACAGCCGCTCCCCGAATCGGAACAGCCGCCAGCGCCAGTTGGTCTTGGGATCGAGCCGCTTCGTCGCCGCCCACGCCGCGGTCTGCTTCGCGCGCTGTTTCCTCGCGCGGCGACGCCAGCACATGAGGACGAGCACGAAGATGAACGCGCAGCCGAGCGCCATCAGCAGGATCTCCCACCATTCCAGCGGCCGTGAGCTGCTGACGACGGAAGGGGACGGGCCAGGCTGCGTGGGCTCGGAGATTGTGCCGTTGTTCGCTGCGGGCGAAGTCACGTGCACGAGGTCTGAGAGACAGACGCCGAGACTGGGGACGACGCTGCTCGAGTCGGCGCAGGTGGCCGCGACACACGTCCCGCTCCGGAGGACCTGGCTGGAGCTCGAGCACGCGAGGCAGTTACTGGGCCCGGATCCCGAGCAGCTGGAGCAGCTCGAGTCGCATGACTTGCAGGAGCTTGAAGTGGTGTCGAAGAACTCGGTTTGGCTGCAGATCGGGAGGCAGCGGCCGTTGCTCAGAACGGGCCGGTTGGAAGGGCAGCTGGAACACTGCGAGAAGGAAGAGCCGCTGCATGTGGCGCAGTCCGGATGGCACGAAAGACATGCGCCGTTGGACGAGAAGGTCGAAGACGGGCAAGTGGAGACGCATTTGCCGTCCGATGCGAGTTGACCGTTGGGGCAGGTGAGACAGGTCGTCGATGAGCCGGAGCAGGTGCTACAACTCGGATCGCAAGCTAGAGAAAAGTCAGATACGACGAGAAGAACAAGATAAAACGCACTCGTGCAGGTGACATTGTCCTTGGGCGAGAGGAACGTTCCGCTTGGGCAGGATCCAATGCACGCGCCGTTCGACAACACGCTGCCCTGAACGCAACCGGTGCATTTGGCCTCGTTGACTGTCGAACCGGCGTTGAAGCTTGAGATTGTACAAGTCGTGCACTTTGCGCCACAAGCTGGTAAAATTCAGCATCATTCAGAGCACCCTCAGGAAGCACGTACCATCGCATTCACCCTTGTTGTTGTCGGCAATAAGATTCGAGCCCTCGCAAACACCAGTGCTGCTGGCAGTAACGCAAGTCCCGTTGTTGGTCAGGAAGCGCGACGTCGCACACGCAGTGCAGTCGTTCGAAGTCGGGCCTGAACAGGAACTGCACGAGCCCGAGCATGGAGTGCAGCTACTCCCGTCGGCGAAACTCCCGGCTGGGCACGTGACCCCGCTGGCAGTACTCGGGACTGCCGTGCATTTCGTCGCGTCGTTCTGGTCTTGGGTGAAGTTGGGACCACAGGTGAGACAGTTTCCGCTGATATCGGCGCAGCTCGAACAGCCGATTTCGCAAACTGAGAACAATGAGGGCAAGTCGAGCCTAAAATGGCGCTTACGCACCTTTGCAGTCCCCGGTCGACGTAGCGAAGAACCCGCTGGCGCATTTCGCGCATGAAGTACCGTTGGCCGCGGTGGTGAATCCGGCGTTGCAAGTGCAGGTCCCGTCGGAGTTGCAGTTGCCATTCAAGCAGTTGCATTGTGTGAGTGGGTCGACTACGGGCGACGTGAGGCAGCGCCCGGTTCCCGAAATACCTTGGTCGCAGTCGGAGCAGCCAGCAGGGCACGGTTGGCACGTCGGGCCGAAGAATCCAGGTGCGCAGGTTTCGCAAGACGTGCCGTTGAACCCCGGCGCGCAGAGGCAGGTTCCGGAGGAAGAACACGTCCCGGAGCTCGCGCATGGTGACGAGCAGGTCGATGATTGCATGTCGAGTAGGGAAATGGAGCCGGAACTGCTCGAGGGCAGTTGAGAAGTGTCCGGAATCGAGTCCCAGACAATGACGCGGCCGTTCGAGCCGACGGACAATGCGGCCCAGACGCTAGACCCGAGCGCCATGGACTCTGCTTTCAGCGGCGTCGAGCTGTTGCCAACCGGGGTGGAAGGAAGACCGTTGAAAGCAGCCTTTCCGGAATACAGCGACTGGGCGTATATCGCGAGACCGGGAGAGACAGCGACATTCAGCGGTAATGAAGGGGTTGTTGAGTTTGAACCGAAGCCCGTGGTTGGAGTGAGAGTGGCGTGTGGGGACGTGAGGAGTTCGTGAACTAGTTGGGGGTTCGTTGTTGTTGTGTATTGGCCAGGCAAGAGTAGGACGCTCGTGTTGACATCCGACGCGGCTAGCGATACGCCCACTGCCGAAGCATTAGCAAGGACTGGACTCGAGAAACGAACCACGCACGCGTCGTATTGGAGTCTCCCTGTAGACATTGGCCAGCAACACAAACGATGGCGTTGGAAGCAGTGGCGACTTGGGCGCCAAAGGCCGCAATCTGGACGGCGGCAAAGAGAAGTGAGAACATGATGGGAGAAGGGGAATGGTGGTGGGAGAAGAAGAATAAAAGGAACGGACTTATGGCTGCATCGAGGCATTGTTCAGGATTCGGTGGCACAGCCACACATCAGGCGAAGCTTATTGTTTGGGTGATGCCCAGCATTTGCCTCCATTTTTCGGTGGTACGTTCGGATGGAGCAACAGATAGTAGCCCTAGGTGGGTTGTACTCATGAGGATGGTGTTATATGCGCAAAAAAAAGGTTGGACTTGCTCACATCAAAAGGAACAAGGACATTCTTCTCTCTTCGCAATAATACAAGAACACTCAAGTTACAGAAGCGGTAACTCGGAGATCACAGCATGGCAACCAGCTCGGAGAGAAAATGCACGCGATGTATGAAGTACGTTGTCGCGGAGCATACGGACGGAGGATGAACTACATTCAGCTGCTCTTGTTCTGGAGCTGTTAACACAAGCTCACCGCAACAAAGAGACACTTTCAGGTCGAGCTAAAACTACATGTTAAATGCTGCAAAAATCCAAATTAGGTTATAAGGTCCAAGCTACACTTTGATTGATTTTACGGGTTTATAGCCAAGTTATAAGCAGGTTATAGCCCTGGTCATAGCCTGGGTTATGGCAAGGTTATAACCTAATTTGGATTTTTGCCACAATTTTTTTTTTAGCTCGGGCCAGGCTGGACCACCCCGGGCCAAGCAAAACGTGTAGTTTCAGCTCAACCTGAAAGCAGTTGCTTGTCATTGTGAAGGTTATATGCTGGAATGAAAAAAAAAAAAAAAATGAGAATTAGTGCTCAAAGTACCTACTGCACTTGCCATGAAGACTTGAAGGACCGTACAGTGTTATTTGTTGTCGCTAACTATACGGTCTATACCTCCCGGTGTCCTTAGACTGCCTCTGTGTATCACTGACCCAGTGTTATTCTTGGGATTAGGCAATTTGCACTCCCGCTGCCTTTCTTGGATGTGGTAGCTTTTTTCTTACACTCTCAGAACCTTGACCCCTATCCACCAACCACCAAGCTTGTGGAGGTCATGGAAATATTTATATGTTGACTATTAATACGACTGAGGCCTGAAATTTCCTCTGAAGCAGCGCTTCAGAAACTCGTATCCTTGTCGATATAGTTGCGATTTGAGGGCTCATAGCCTATAACATCACTGATCAATGATGCAGCGTTGCTATCACCATCCTGTTCACACGTCAACCCTCGCTCAGACTGCGACCATGTCCTCGTCGGCCTACTCGCCGCTGGCCACATCGTCCACGTCTGACGACGCCATCGACCTTCTAGAGATGCTGCGCACCGCCGAAGGTTCTCGGGCACGAAGACACAGACACGTTGCACCAAAGTCAATGTCCGCCATCCTATTCTGTGGTGCAGACCAGCCAAGTCCGGACAACGCCGCGTGTGCTTGGGATGAACAGCGACCGTGGCGTCTACAGGTCGTCCCTGATGCCGAGACCCCGATGCCTCCTCGAAAACGACAAAGACGGTCAAACGGCTGCGCGGCGCAGCTTCATGCAAGCGCAGATTCGGGCAAGCGTTGGACAGGGATGCCTGACGGGGTCAGCGGTGTGACGACCTTGGACGAGCGATATTTCTCGCACGAAGCCAAGAGGGAGCTGATGCTTGGCAAAGAGCGGTGTGGGTGCTCAAGAACGGGAATAGGTTGTACCATTTGGTACGTGCATCGGAAGTGTCTCTTGGACGATCTAACCAACCTCTGCGCAGCGGAAATCCAGTCGGCGCCTTATTCGAGCCTTGCCAGCGACACGCCTTTCTATCCCACCTTCCCAACCTATCAAATTCACACTACGTCTTCCTTCCCTCAGCAGTATCACCACCTCTACCCACACCAATTCCACGCCGCACCATGAGCTCGTCTTCCGACGGGATCCAATTCGACTTTAGCCCCCGCGCACCGGGATCCGATTTGCGGTCTCTGTTCTCGCGAATACGAGCCGGCGGAATGCAACCCGAGAACCAGCCTGCCTCTGACACCCGCACACGGGCCACGCTACCTCCATTGTTCCCTCGAAACTCTCCACCACCACCTCCGCGAGTGCAGACTCCGCCTTCTGTTCCGGCTCCTGCGCCAGCAGAAGAGGACGTAACGGCAGAACGCGTCTTCGAGGCGTGGGCCGAAGAGACGATCAGCCGCGCAACGGCCCTTGCGGCCACGACTATCGATGCGCCTCCACTAATCGATCTAACGACACCGCCGTTGTCCGCTGCTACGGTGCCGCGTCCAGATTCGCCTGATTCTGCGTGGGCCAACTTTGAACGCGACTGGCCGCCGATAACGCGCAGTTACGAACGGTCAAGCGCTACGCAAGGAGACGAGGACTCGTTGGGCTCGACCCCGGAAGAAACTGTAACAAGGCGGGAAGAGCAGGAGAAGCAGGATGCGGTTTCGCGCACGCTATTCGAGCGTTGACCAATTGTAAGATCGAATTAAAAACAGCGGGTGTTGACCTATAGTAGGATTGTATAAACTACTCTGTGAGTTTGAACTGCTCCATCAAACCCGTCCCATGGTAGACCTCCCCGCCTTCGACGACGGCTGTTACGTTCCCGGAAAACCTCCCATACGAAGGAATATCGGCCACTAAACGCACCAGGCTACCGATCGTCACGTTCATCTTCGGCGCGCTTTCGATGCTAATCTGGTAGCCTGTCGGGTCGGGCGTGCTGAGTGTCGGCGGATAGACGTCGGGCACCGGGCGGACTCTGATTGCGTTGGGCACGCAGCTCGCCAGCTCGATTTTATCGTCCCGAGCGACGTAAGCACTCACGTGCTCGGTCCCGCCAAGGTCGAGCATGTCGAACCAGACGATGGAATAGGGCCCGAAGCGCGCGTGGCCCCAGTACCAAGACTGGACGTCGGTGGCGAAGGGAACGCCGGCCCAGTTCTAACGGTTTCAGTAAAGGCCCAAGACGAGAAAATGTGCCGCAAGTACCTTGTCGTGGTACCCCGACCCGCTGAACTTGAACGGTTCTCCACCAACGACTAGATCGACGACAGCCAACGCGTCCGGGATGATGTTCACCCAGCCTACTTGTCCGCCGAGCAACATGGTCCCGTCGTTGGTGACTTCTCCACAAGGCAAGTGCGAAGGCGCGATCTACGAACCAAACTCTTTAGCCTGAATATTCCACAGAAATCGCATAAAGCCACAAACCGCGTTCAAACTCATCGTTCCTTTGACTCCAAGAGCCGGTGAATCGATGGAGATGAGGTACTCGGAGGAAGAACCCGTCCAGCTGAATCCGCTGTCCGCCCAGACGCCCTCGGTGAAATCCTGCCCGATGGTCACCGTCGCGCCATTCGTGTCTATGGTATCCGTGCTGCCCCAGAGTGTCCCATTGGGGTACGACCCGATGATTTGGACCCAAGTCGCCGCGTCTGAGGCTGGCAAGAAGGTGGGGAGCGCGTTGTAGCTGGCTGTGTAGAACACAACGGTGAAGGAGGAGCGATCCTCGGGGTTGAGGGAGACGACGTCAAAGTACCACCAGTCCCAGGAGGTGTTGGTGACGGAGGAGATCTTCAGCGCGTCGAGGCCGAGGGAGGAGGAGTAGACGAGGTCGGCGATGGCCGTTCCAGGCTGCACTTTGGCGGGGATGTTGTATTTGTGCGCTTCGGCGCTAACGCCAAACCAGAAAAGTAGTGCGATAGCTGAACGAAGGAGGAACGAGGACATTTGGTGTTGCTGGATGTGGACCAGGTCTTGGGCGTGTTTTTATACTTCGACCTGAAGCTGGACGGGCGCAGTTCCCTGACAGGTATACCGGTTCGCGGGTTTTACAAGATCATAACTTCTTGAACGGGATATTTGGTGCCCACTCAATATCCCGATTTGCCGGACGTTTTGCGGCGAACCGAGCTTGAGGGCAGCCGACGCGTACATAGATGTTACGCGCAGAGGTGAGTTTTGTCGGAGGTGACGTCCGAGTCCTTTGTTTAGTCAGAACGGAGGACCAACCAGGTTTGCATTCGGATGCATATAATTGCTTGCGGGGCGGTTCTTCGGTTCTTTGCATGGATCTACTCCGACGGTTCACTTACGAGGTCGCGATGTTGTTCGGCGCCGTCACGTACCAGTTCCAAAGTGCTCAAGGTCTCTCAGAAGGCCTTATTTGAACCAGGTTTTCTTCTGGCTCATGAAGAACCTCCCGCAAGTTATTGGGATTTACTAACACATACATTGTGACCCCAAATACAACACTTTTACACTTCATTTCTTTAGTAAGTAATCGTAACTTGGGCGTCCGTCGAGCCCTCAGCGTTGACGGTGGTGGTGATACCATCGCCGGGGTCACTGACGGTGGACCAGGTGATGGCGGGGAACGTGCCATCGTCAAGCTCGAGGTTAACCGACGAGAAGACGGTCGAGCCGCTGGGGTAGCTGGCGCTGTTCTGGACCGAGTAGGTTTCCTAACAGGCTGTTAGACAGGCTAACAGAAAAAGAAACGACGGAACGAACCAGGGTCAAAGTCGCCCAGGTCAATTCTTCACCGTTGTCGACCTCGTAGCCCGAGTTGGCGATGTTGGTGAATGAGCCAACATAGTTGTAGGTCGATCCGGAACCGCCAACGAGTTGAATCTCGCCGTCGAGGACCTGGCCGACGTTGACGTCGATGAGGGTGTTGACGAAAGTGCCGCCCGGGTAGAGGTACCAGGTGGCCACGGCCCAGTATGCACCTCCACCGGCAGCGGAGCCTCCCCATTGCAGGACGGGCTGGAAGATCGCATCGAAGGAGCTTGGCCTGCCAGGGAAAACCCATCAGTATCGGACACAAAGAATGAAAGATGGCCGAAAGCACGCACTCGATGCTGTTGAACAGGAAGATTGTTTGACCGACGTTATCAGCGGGGGTCGGAGGGACGCTCCAGGTGGTCTTGAACGAGCCGATGGGTGTTCCGCTGTTCAACCAGCTGGCGTACGCGACCCAGCCAGTCTCCTCGGGCGTTGG
This sequence comes from Mycena chlorophos, assembly GCA_014461115.1. Lineage (NCBI taxonomy): Eukaryota > Fungi > Basidiomycota > Agaricomycetes > Agaricales > Mycenaceae > Mycena > Mycena chlorophos. Next base: position 4,038,233 of record JACAZE010000001.1, on the reverse strand, counting down.
GGCACCAGCTGCGGGAGTCGGTGCAGGCGGGTCGAGGTCGGGGCGGAGCGTGACCTTCTTCACGAGCGCACCGGTGTGGTCCATGATGTGGACAGTGGACTCGTCGATGTGGACGACCTTGCCGCCAGACGGGACGGTGTGGACGGTGGACGCATCACGCTCTCCCTTGGGCGTTCGGACAGTGTTGGCGCGAGGTGCGGGCGCGGGGGTGGCGAACGCCGTGACGGCGAGGATGGCAACGCTGAGCAGGCGAAGGGCGTACATCGCAATCTGATAGTGGCAATTAATGAGTTGGCAACAACCGAAAGGCGAAGATGTGCACGAACGAGGGCAGTCGAGGAGACCCGGCGGCTGGTATGTTCCCGTTGACCATCGCGCTTTTATGGGGGTTACGAGACAGGTTGCTTGCGGCATGCGGTCGCGCGTATCCTGGTATCCTGCCTCATGATGCGAGAGCACAAGTTCAGCATCAGAGAAGGAACACCCATTTGTATAGACCAAGGCGCCGTTCACCAGATAAATGGTAGGGCGTAATCGCCACGGCGAAGCGATCTAGGGTGTTCAGGTGCAACAAGGGGGCGCCCGGTGGTCATGTTGTGCTCGAGACCCGCGTTTGGCTAAGAAAAGCGGAACGACCGTGCGCTGGTATGGCATCGAAGAGACGGTTGGGGATAGGTAACCAGCATGATGGTGATGCGCTGCAGAGAAGAAGGTCATGAGTTGGTTGCGTCATATTCCAGCACTCGCACTGGAGTTCTAGTTCACCTCAGAATCGGGGACTGGCCCGGTGGCCGCCCAAAACCTTGCTGCAAATCGAGTCCCCGGACGGCCTGAGGCCGAGATTGGGGCCCAGCAAGCCCGAAACCACGCGTAGTCCGGGGTAAGTAGAGCCCTAGATTTCTGGGTAGATCTGAGCATCGTAATCATCGCGCTTAAACGGATGCTTTTTCTCACCAATGACCGCAGTTGCGACGCATAGAAGTCGCATAGACAGCCATATGGCTCGGCTCCGCCCCAGTGCGTTCGGGACGACATCGACGCGTCTCGAGAGTTTGGGATCAGCACGCGAACGTCACGAGCCCGTTGTCCATTTTGGGAACAAACCAACACCATGCGCCTCACCTCCACCATTAACCCTTCAACGCGTCTGGAAGAGGACGTCCCTGTCCTCGTCGTCGCTCTTGACGGAAAACGAAAGTTCGTTTCGCGGCCCAAAACCTACAAAGTGCGTTTATTCACGCGTGTCTTGTTTGTTGACTGACGATCTCTGCAGGATCTTCAACGGTTGATTCGTTTGAGATTCGCACTGCCAGAGCAGGCAGTGCTCGTGCTGCATGTATCGACACTCGATGTTTGTGCGGGGAACGATGTCGAGTTCACGGAAGAAGAGTATCCCCTGCTCGCGCCAGTTTTGGACGTTATTTCCGTCTCAGTGGCTCTTGGTGCGTTGGTTTGTGTCTTTTTTGTGTGGTGAATCTCACAATGCGCAGACGGGAGCATCCCAACACCTGACGCGACGCCGCCTCTGAGCGAAGAAGAAGAGGACGGAGCCGGGAATGTAACGGTGCACCAAGAGCCAGAAGCGGAACAGAATGACGAAGAGGATAACGCGGAGGTGGCAGAAATGATCATAAACCGCGTGAAGCAAGAGTCAGACGACGAGGAGGTCTTTGCCGGCAGTCGGTTTGGGGGTGGCTCGGACACGGAAGAGGAACGTGCAGAGGCACGTCGACGCGTTGGAGAGGCGCTGTTCCCCGAAGAGAAGCCTGTGCATGTGAAGAAGGAGAAGGTGGAGACGAAGCCGTTGCGGCTTCAGGAACGGAGTGCGAAGAAGGCGCCAAAAGTTGAAGAGGAGGTTCCTGTCGTGACTCCGAAGGCGCGCTCGCACAAGACCCACCGCTCCGCCTCGCCCACAAAGTCGCACGGGGCAAACTTGACGCGTATGTCAGCTCTATTTTGCTTCCGCGGACACAAAACTGATATGTTTGTCTGCAGGCGTCGACACGACCGCCTCTGAGCAATCGGAGACGAATAGCGATCCGGATCGCTTCAAGCTTAAGATTACGCTCTCCATCGCTGGTCGCGACCGCGATTGCAATACTCGCGCGGGACACAAAATCGGGAAGATACTCGATAAAGTGGCCGAAAACCTCGACGTCAACACCAAAGGGTGCGTAGTTTAGTCGAATTGGCCTCAGGTTCACTTACTGCCTGAATCCAGCGCGAGGATCTACCGCTTGGAATACGATTCCGAGCAAGAGAACTACAGGAAGATTCAGTGTGGGCGCGACCAGACGTTGCGGGAGATCCGTGCCTGGGACGGTATGCGATTTGAGATCAAGTTGTATGACGAGCCGGATTCGGACGAGGAGGAGGAGGAGGAGGATTGAGATGGCCACTGTACGATTATCTTCTTGGAGCCGCGCATCTAATGGAATTTGTCATGAACCACCTGACGTGCTTATGGCGAGACACTGACTGATTAGATTCTCTTCCTGCGTTCATGGCTACGAGCACCCTTGACCACATAGTGCATCTTACGCCCCCGGGAACGTTGAAGCAGACAGTGGAACAATGGCGTGAGCTTGGGTTCAAGTGAGTTTTAGTTCGGCGAAGCACGTTGAGATGACTCAAGGTATACAGCGTGATCGAAGGAGGCGTGCATACAGATGGATTCACAGAAAACGCGCTCGTGGTTCGTCAAATTACTTCCATATTCACCTCCCACACCAAAAACCACCGTAGATCATCGCAGACTGGAGCTACCTCGAGCTCATCTCCTTCACCAACCCACCCTCACACTACCCTCCCTCGTCACCGCGCCACACACACAAATGGGCCTCACGCGCGCCGGGCTGGATCGACTACGCGTTCCTGGGCAACGGAATCCTGAGCGATCCCAACGGGCCGGGTGGGCGCGGCCCGCCGCGTATTTCCGATATGATTAACCAGCGGTGGGCGGGGTTGTACCGCGCTGAGGTGCCGGGAGGACGGACGCGCCCGGATGGGGTGCGGTTGGAGTGGGTTATCAGTGCGCCGTCGGCGACGGGGGTGTTGCAGTTGCCGTTCTTTTGTGGGGATGTAACAGACCGGGGGAAGCGGGTAGGTTGGGTTGTTGGCTTTGCGTGGGGTTTGGTGTGTTGCTGAAGTGAATGCAGGTTCCGGCGATCCCGCACGAGAACACGGTCCACCCCTCCGGCGTGCAAGGGGTGTCGCACATCCGGATCCTCGTCTCTCAGTCGGATTTCTCGCTCGTTGCGGACCAGATAAATGCCGTCGTCGACGCGGCTGCGTTTGAACGCACTGATGGGGAAGCGAAGTGGCATTTGTCGACGCTGAATGGGAGGCGGTCGCCGACGCTGATTTTGAGTGTACCGGTCGATGAGGAGGAGGTGGGGTTCGTGCAGGAGCGTGGTTCGGAGCCGGGTATTTACGAGGTTGCGTTTTGGGTTGAGGAGGGTGGGAAGGAAGGGAGTGCGGTGTCGCCGTTTGGGAGGATCGTTTGGGTCAAGTGAGGTGGCTGGCGTAGGTGCTGTGGAGGCGGTTAGCGAATGGCCGGGAAAAGAGCGGCCTGCGTACGAATACCTGCTTTCTCGATGAGGAGAGACCGTCATGGATGTCGTGAAGCAACTTTGGCCGTGAGTCTTCCGCGATGAATTTCTTGTGGCCGTCGACTCGTCTGAGACTCTGCGCTGGAGTTCGCAGGCTCCAGAGGTCAACGAGCCAGGCGCAAGCAAACTCAAAGACGATGGTTTGCTGCAAGTTCAAACTCCGCCCATTTTGATGGCTTCTTGCCTGAAGACCCCCACCATGAGGCCACGAAACCGAGCCGCTCGCTACGAAGAGTAGCGGAGACTCTCTGGGTGTCGAAGGGCTGGCTCCCCGCCTGACTTCTGGGCGGTTGGAGTCACGGTTGGAGGCAACAATGGCCCACTTCCGACGACGCATTTTCTCCTAGAAAATTGTGGGCTGCTTGGAGGCGGATTCCGGCTGACTGGTGAGTCCCCTGGCCTCCTACCCACCGACTCGCCTGCTGACCACCCTGAGTTCCAGTGCTGGTGGCGTTGCCACTGTCGCCACCCACGGGCAGGGCACCAGCCAAGTTGGGCAGCAACTCAGCCACGCGAACAGGACCAAAAGAATCCGACGGCTTCCAGATTCGCGGTAGCTAGAAGTCGCTCGTCTGCTCGGCGGCGCCGGGAAGGACGACTTCTGGGCTTCCGCACGCGGGAAGTTGGATTCCGAAAAGGTCGCAGTCACGATTCCTCGCGAAAAGAAGGACGTTTTGGTGGTTGTCGTTGCTTGAGGCATGCGCAGGATGGTCGGTTGTGGTGAGGATAAGCGGTGCGTCGCATTCTTGCTGGAGACTTTGAGGCTCACGCGGATCATTAGAACTCGGACCCGTTGTGGGCGCAATTTTGCATGACTTGGCAGCTTCAACCTACCGCGGATCGGCGTCGAAGGGGCATTGCTTGTTTCTAGAAGCAGTCGGCTTCAGGTGAGTGGCGTATGCGCAGGTTCCAATGAAATCTAATACTTCCTTCCAGCTTGAAGAAAGCGCCACGCCTGTATGATTGTTGTTTGCAAGCAGACTTGGGCTGGCTGGCAGTGAAGTATGTCGGGAGCGCGCTTGAGCTTGAGGTCTTTCTGAGGTGGAAGTGGCGACGGGCTTTCGGTGCGTTATTATGACCTCACTTGGGCAACGCTAACGCAAGTTTTCGCTGCTTAGTCGCGTCTACGAGAGGCGGGGTTCAGGCGGTCTGGGACGGAGCTTCCTTGTACGAGGACGATGGTGGTTGTTGGGCAAGAGGTGTACGGTTCGGACCGTCTGGATAAAAACGCGTTCGATCTCCAGCGCCGTGAGATTCTCAATTTTTGCGTGAGAGTCCGACGCGTCAAGAAAATGACTCCGCTCCTGAAAAAAAAAAAATGTTGCGTTTGCAGGAACATCTTGGTGGTTGATCCCCAATGCGCGAGTGGTGTTGCAGTAAAGCCTTTGTTTTGTCCCGAAGGGTCCAGGGCGACCGGAGCTGGCTTGGCCTGTACGCGCATTTTATTGTTTCGATCGCCGACGGTCAGCTGGGACGTCGATATCCGCGGAGGTGAGCCCTTCTATCACCGAAACAATGATACCCATTCAGAATTCACGTTACCCCGTCACTCCTCGCGGAGAACGGCCATCATGGACGAAGCCGCCCAACCCAAGCTAACTAAACCCGTTCACACTTGCACTCGGTGTCGGGCAAAGAAAATTGTGAGTTGCGACCTCCTCCAGACGAAGCGGCCCTCAACGTTGTCGGGACAGAAATGCGACTCCAAGCAGCCTTGTGGGCCGTGTTCCCGCGCGCGTATCGAGGTCGAGTGCAGCTATACCGTCGTCCCCAACCTTTCGCAAGGCCCCGAGTTGCGCAAGGGAGCTGCTTGTACCGCCTGCAGGTGCGAAATCGTCCCTCTGTCTCTTTCGGCGCGCTCATAGGTGTGCTAGACGCAAGAAGAAGGTGAGGCGCGGCTCCCACGCGCCGCCGTTTAGCTCACGACCATTAGAAATGCAGCGGCGACTGGCCCTGTCGGACCTGCATCGCGTCCAAGAAGGAGGACGAGTGCAAGTTCAACGACAACAGCCAGATGAGCTTCACGCGCGCCTTGATTGAGCGGACACTCGAATTGGAGCAACTTCTTGCAGAAGCGAAGCAGACGCCCCAGCAACCGCAAGCGGGGCCGTCCTCGTATCCACCAGCGGCCCAGCTCGACCAGATGTTCGCTGCTCACGCTCTTCCCCAGTCCATGGCCCCTCCTTCCCCGACGCCGTCCCAGCTGCCTGCCCACTACGAAGCTGTTATTACTCCAAGCGTCATAACTCCGGCACCAATGTTCATGCCAGACCATACCCCCGTCGACTTAGGCTACGGTCCTGAGTCGCCTCTGGCTGGAACCTCGTCCGAGACGATCCCCGAAAAAATGCTCCGCTTGTGCGTCGCTTACCGCCCCGCTCTTGTGTTTGCGTGTTTCTGATCTTCTATTCCAGACGTCGCAAGTTTCTTGCCAAGCGGCTGCAGTTCGGTTTCGTCCTTCCCGAACCCAAGTTTGCAGCCATACTGCAGGGCGACCTGTCCGGGAACACTGTCCACCCTGTCCTCGTGCATGTTTGCCATCTTTGGGGCGCGATGCTCGACTATTGCGAGACGCATCAGACGTGGACGTACGCGACAGACAGTCATGGAGATGAGGTGCAGCATATGCGCCTCGTGCTTGGTGGTATAGCAGGCATGCTCGGGCCACCACCGGACGCGGCGACCAAGCTCGTGGCGTTCCTCAGCTTGTCGCTGTATTTCTTCCACAAGCAGGATTTTGGGCGTGGGCAGGAGTATCTGGGCGTCGCGGCGGATGCAGCGATCGAGCACAATGTCGACTTGGCGCTGCTTGCCGACATACCGATGTTAGACGCAAACCCCAACGGCCAGGACACGTCGTACTCGCTCCTTCCGATTACCCCAGCCCACGAGCTCCGATCAGCCTACTCGAAGCTCATTTGGGTCGCATTAAGCTCGAAGCTGGTGCTAGGGACACCGTACGAGATAGACCCACGTCTATTAACCGCATTCGAGCGCCTTTCGGTAAGCACTTCGGGCACGGGGTTTTACGCCGATTCTGACGAGCTCGGTAGACCACCAAGGTCCCCAACAACGCGGACATCAACTTCCACCGCGCGAAAAGCAACCTCCTGCTTACGAGGACACGGCGATTGACCACCAGCTGGAGCAACGGTGCGTTTTTCCGGTCGCGTGGCTTTGGACCGACACTGATCGTCAACTTTAGTTGAGGCTGCTCCGACTGAGTGGTTTGACGAATATTGGCGTCTGGTCGAGCAACTGAGCACGTTCATCGGGCTCCTTGGCCCAGTCCAGATTCGGGTGTCGTTCATGCCCGAGGCGCATACGACCGAGCTCGTGCTGAAGCTCTGTCTGACAATGGCGACGACGAGTTTGGCGGACCTGTTTGGCGTCTTCGCACCCGCGCATAGCGAATCATCGAGACGGTACCGAGATGCGGTTTTGGAGATTGTGAGCATCAGCAGCACCTTCACGATCGAGGACTGCTACCATCTCGATCCCATTCTGCCGGTACGTCCCGTTGCGTGTGGCCCTCATTTCCATATCGTACTCACTGCGTGTAGGTCTGTTGGGCGGTGGCGACGAAGCGGATTCTCGACAACACGGTCGTTTATGAAAACCAGCAAGCGCTGATCGACGCGATTCGGGGGTGCAACCAAAATCTCATTCGATATGTACCATTAGTGAGAGACTTTGAGACGGGCACTGTTGCTTAGGTGCTCGTCCGCTTTTCTGTAGATTTACTGTATATTTGTTTTCTTCCCTCCTTCGGGTTCGTTTGTACATATGTAGCGACTTTGTGGTCTCGTGCACGTCAAAGCGGTTATGAGCGGCACTCACCGTGCGCCACCATGAACCGCGTCCTGCGAGTGGCTTTCCCTCGACGTACGCCGGACAGTCTTCATGGATCGGCAAGACGGTATTTGACTGGACGCATGTTATGTCGCTACGGGCTGCTGGCAGTCTTGCTCGTCACTGTCTCCGCGTTTCTGTTCTCCAGCCGCACCGCTCATGACGTGAATTTATCTCTGCCGACCTACGAAACACCAACTGCGGCGCCTACCGATCCATGGGCGGTCGCGGCTTTTTCTGCTCTCGTCTGGACAAAAACCATCTGCAGGAGCGAAGCATTCCAGTATACGATAGAAGTGATTACAGTAGAGGCCCCGGGAAGCTGCTGTCAAGGGTTGTCCGGCTCCCCCAAATTTTTGCCATCGGCTCCAACCCTTTGATGGCCGGCTGGAGGGCGGAAAACGTGCGCATTGAAGTCCTTTACAACCCACAAGAAACCGCGACCCGATACCTGTAGCCGTTGCCGAGATATGGGCCATTTGATCTGGAGGTGCTTCGGCTCGAGCCGTCAAAAATCCAATTTGATTGCCATCTTGATCGCCGATTTCCCGCGCCATCTGGCCGAATTCGGCCATCATTTCTATATGGGCGGGTAGCCCTAAGCGGTCCACATCGATTCCCGGAGGTTTCGAAGGCATAGAGGGCCATGGGCGAGCGAAATCGGCGAGACACGTCAAAAAAATTGGCTTTTTTGATCGCCCGGACAAGGCTTGACAGCAGCTTCCCGGGGCCTTACAGTAGACAGGTAGCCGTCCACCCTTGTCGTTCGAGTTCCTTCGCGTCGTCGCTAACGATTTGCCAGTCAATTTCAACGATGCAGACGTCTGCTTCCGCTCCTCTGACAAGACCTTCTTTCGAATTCGGATACCAGGCCAAACCGGCCACACGAGTCCGAAGTGCGCCTTGCCGTTCTGGTTCTTCACCCGCGATTACGGTTGACGGGACGGTTGCGGATGAATTCCGAAATTCAATCTTGACAGTTGCTGGGATGGGAGAGTTATCTTATCATGCTGACCTTACATCGGCGGTCTTTTGGCGAGAAATAAGCCCTTGTTAGAGGTTAGATGGGCTTTCAAAGGAGGTACTACTTAGAATCACCTGGGATCCGGCGAAAATCACGAGTTTTCTTGGAGATCACACACGGCATAGTCGGCAGCTTGACATGTCATCCGGAGTCCAGCTTCCGAGAGCATCCGATGACAGATGCCGTCATTGCCGGAAGCGGCCCCGGGAGCTTTAGTGCCGAAATACTAGCCTCAGAGCACTATAGGTGCCTTCCCAACAGTTCTGCACAATGACTTACTCTCATATCTGAGGGACTGGCACAAAGCCGAGCACAAATCAGTCGGAACATCACCGTAACTTCATCAACAATCTCGGCAGCTTCGGGCGGTGTTGTCACCGGTTTTGACACCGGATCTGACTTGTCCCGAATGCTTATCACCGTTCATCACCTTAGGTAAATCGCGATCAGCTCTGTGATGGCTCGAAAATCGCTGCATTTTCTGCCAGTAGCAGACAATCGGACTCAGATTCAGGCTCAGCTACTTGCCCCGCACCCTGCGGAGTCTAAATCAGCGCGAAATACGCAAATTGATCGCGCTGGATTGCTATCATATCCCGATAACACGACGTCACCAGTTACCAGTTACCAGTTAATTAACCCGCGCGGTCCCAGTCAAGTGGATGTCAGAAACGAATTTCATCCACAACCGTCCCGTCAACCGTACCGCGATCGAATGGCTCGTAGCCCTGCCGGCTCTTCCTCCTCACACAACCCAAGGCATAAACAAGTAGAATTTCCGCCGAGTGTATGTACATATGTAGTTGAGCGCGACGGAACGAGTCGGTAGAGGATAACAAGCCAGGATATAAAATAATCGAGAATCGATGCGGTATGGTACGTGGGCGTATGAACGTGCGTAAGAAGGACAGAGACCAGAGCGACGGAGAGAGAAAAAGAGAAGATACAAAAACAACAAACCGAAGCGGTCCCTTTACAGTTCGTCGTCGCTGACCTCCTCTCCGCGCTTCTTGCGCGCCATGCGCTCCTTCTTGGCCTTGCGCGCCTCGGACGCGGTCAGCTTCTTAGTCTTCTTCGAGTCGATCTTGTTGCCCATCGCATCGTACTGGTCGTCGTCCTCCCCGTCCTTCTTGTCAATGCGGGGACCCGAACCTTGCCCCTCGACCCAGTTGTGGCCAGACGCCTCGAGGTGGCCGTCGCGCATCGCCCAGACTCTGCAAATATCAATCAGTAAAAACAATTGGCATGGTCAAGAACGCACTCCTCGCAGATGGACTCGGAGAAGTCGCGGTTGTGCGTGATGACGAGGACACCACCCTCGAAGACCTTGAGGGCCTCGATGAGCGCCGCAAGGGACTCACGATCGAGGTAGTCTAACAAAGACATCAATACACATAACCGAGAAAAACGCAAAGAAAAATCAAAACGCACTGGTGGGTTCGTCAAGGCAGACAACGTGCGGGCGACGCCAGGTCGCGGCACCGAGGACGATCTTGACCTTCTGTCCTCCGGAAAGACCACGCATGGTGTTGTGGCTGACGAACTCGGGCTCGAGACCAAAGTCGGCAAAGTGCTTCTCGATCTCGCGACGAACGAGCGGGCGCAGGAGACCGAGGCGCTGAGCCTCGCGGGTGTCGACTTCGAGGACTTTCTGCAGCGGACGTTAGAATAACACAACCAGGATGTGCTGCAGCACGAACCTTCTCGAAACCGCGCTTGATGAGATCGTCGCGCGGGAGCCAGATGTTCTCCGACGAGCTCATGCCCTTGAGCGAGCACTCGTACTCGTAGGACTGCTTGAGCTTCTTGCGCGTCAAGACCTCGTCGATGAGACGCTTCTGGCCCTCAATGACGATCGAGGCACCCTCCTTCATCTTCTTCTCCTCCTCAGCGGTGATCACGCGCGTCGCCTTGCCCATCTCCTCCAAGTCCTCACCGGTCTGGTAACGCCACAGCATGTACTCGAGGGGCGTCTTGTCGAGGTGGTTATCGATCTTGGGGACCTTCAGCACACATTCAAGAATGATAACAAGAACGCACATGGTGGAAGGCATGTTGGGCGACGTAGCCGATGACGAGGTTGGGGTGCTTCCAGATCTCTCCGCCTTTGTTGGGCTCCATGTCGCCGATGAGCAGCTTGACGAGCGTGCTCTTGCCGGACCCGTTGGGGCCCAGGATGGCGACACGCGACTTGAGCGAAACCTGCAGCGTAATGTCGTACAGCTGCTGCTTGGCCTGGGTGGGGTACTGGAAGCCGACTTTGCGCATCTTGAGCAGCGCCTTCTCCTTGGTCTTGACACCCTCGAGCAGAGGCGGGTCGGGGAGCTTGAACTTGTAGTCGTCGGCCGCCTCGAGCGTGTAGTACGACTTGGCCTCGGGCACAGCCTGGACGAACTTCTCGAGGTTGCCGCGGTAGCGGCGGAGCTTGAAGCGGTTGAGGTGCAGGACGTCGGTGATGGTGTTGTTGAGGAAGCCAGAGTCGTGCGAGACGATGACTGGAAAAGAAATGAGTCGATGCTTGTCGTGTACAAGAACGGAAACGTACTGGAGGTGCATGTCTTGAGGCCAGTGAGGTAGTTCTCGAGCCAAGCGATGTTGACGACGTCGAGATGGTTGGTCGGCTCATCGAGCAGCAGGATGTCTGCGCGGAAAAGCATAGCACGCGCAAGCGCGAGCTTCATCTTCCAACCGCCGGACAGGCTGCCGATGGAACTAGCCTGACGCTCGTCGTCGAAGCCGACGGTGGCGAGAGCAGTGATGATCTCCTCCCTGGTGGCGAGGATGCGCTTGTCGCTGACGATGAACTCGAGAACAGAGGTGTCCTCCTCGCTGCCGTCGATATCGTGCTCAACGTAGAAGGTGCGGACCTCGTCGGGCGACGGGAAGCCCTCGACTTGTCTGAAGCGGGGTTAGACACGTGACTTGGCAAAAGCAGAGAAAAACGCACCCATTGCAAATGGCGCGCATGAGCGTCGACTTGCCGGTACCGTTCTTGCCGCAGAGACCGTAGCGGTGGCCGCGCTTGAGACGGAGAGTGGCGGTGTTGAGCAGGATCTTGGCGCCGTAGGCGAGCGAGAACTGGCAGTTGCACAGATCCTCGCCTTCCTCCTCATCTTCGGGAACCTCGGGGGTGTCGTCGTCCTCGACCGCGGAGCGAACGACCCACTCGCGAGCAACGGTGATGGGCTCGGGAGTGGCCGCAACGAACGAAAGGTACGGCGCAAGGCCGTCCCACTCGGGAACGTCGAAGTTCTTGAGGTTGATGAGGTTGGCCGCGAGCGCACCAGCGTAGAGGGTGGTCGCGTCGGAGGTGGGAACCTCACCGCCAAGCTTCTTGTAGATGGACGAGAGGGTGTTGACGGTTTGGCTGGCCTCGGCAACCTTGAGCGGCGGCAGGTCCGAGCCGTCACCAGTAGGGACCTCTCCAACCTGGCGCAGAGTCGCGATGGCCTTGCCGATGACACCACGAGCCTCGGGGTCGCCGATCGTGGTCTCGACCTTGATGAGACCAGGGAGCAGCTTGGGCAAGAAAGGCCGGACGGTGATGGGCGAGTCGACGAGCTTGGCCATGTTGTCGACAATGCTGTTGTTAATCAGAACACGATCGGGAACTAGAAAAAAAAAACAAGACGTACACCGCGACCTTACGCTTGGTAGCCGTAAGCTTCTCATTGAGACCGCGCGACAGCAGCGGGACCATGAGGGAGAGGGTGGGGGAATCTACTTCGGAAACGAATGTGGTGGCCGAGAGGAGCATGATCGTGTTCGGGACCTCCTCTACGGGGTTGATTAAGGCTTTGATAAGTGCCGGGATAAAGCGTTCAATGTCCTTGTTGGAGACAAGGGCGGTGGCCTTGGTGAGCGAATCGCGTGCGGCCTTCTTCACGTCGGCCTTGGTGTCCCAGATGACCTCGGAGAGGACGGGGACGATATCGGGCATGAGACGGGCCGTCTGGGTGGGGCAGCTGACGACGAGCTGGTTGAGGATCTCCAGCGCGCCGGTCTTGATCTGCCACTTGCCAGCAGTCTTGAGCTGGTGAAGAAGGGCCGGGAGGATAAGGGCCGTTGCCCAGGGGTTCATGGCTGCCACATACTCGCGCACAGCGGCGACAGCGGCATTGCGGGCCGCGGGCATTTTGTCTGCGAAACCCTCAAGGAGGGCGGCGAAGAGGCCGGAGCTGATGAACGTCGGCTCGATGGCTTTTACGCCGCCGTTCTTGGCGAGCGTCGTGATGGCGTCAGCAGCACCCTCGCGGGCGGCGGGTGACTTTTTGTCGGCAAGGGCCTTGAGGACAGCGTCCGAGACGCCAGCAAAGGCCGCGGGGCCCTTCTGTTGGGCATGCGCAGCCAGGCTGGTGGCCGAGGCGTCACGGGTGGCCTTGTCGGCGACGAAAAGGCTGGAGACGTCGAATTCTTTGAGGGATACGGGGGCGGAGGTGGCAGCAGGCATTTCGGAGGTCTAATCGCAGGCGATGAGTAATACGAAAACAAGAAAAAAAAGAGAGGCACCTTGAGTGGTGAAATGGTAAACTCTATGGACGTTACAAGGACAGAGAACGCTCTATCGGCAGTCTATGTGGCTTAAAAGCCTGGAAGGGCGTCAGCACGAGCGGATGGGACGGGCACCACGACAAACCGTCTATGGGGCGGGAGGGGAAGAGGAAGGGAAGAAAAGCAGTGCTGATAGCTCCCTATAAAAGGGAAAGGTCACATCTGTGATAGTAGCGCCACTCGATGCCGCGATGCCGGCCAAAAATGAGCCCAATCTGACTGTTTACAAACTGTTTACGCGACGTTCGAACGTGCATTCGACGTGGTCTCAGGTCTGCACGCCTCACCGTCTGTGGCCTCTGCGCAGTGGTGATCGTCGTTTTGTCCTCGTGTCCTCGATCGCCTTGGCTTGTAACAACCCAAAAACGAAATAAATTTACCAAGTCGCTACGGATACGTACGACGCCCAGGGCCCGCCATGAAACAGTGCGGGGAACGTTGATCGACCCCACAAAATCTGTCAGTCGCCGTGTGGGGAACGGAGCCTGCGATAAGGCCTTGCCAGCGCGACAGCTATCTCGATCACGAAGGAGACGAGTATTAGCCGCCAAACATGGAGGGCGATAGAGGCGGAGATTGCGTCAGACCGCGCCTCACGGCGGTGTCTCCGTGCTGTAGAGCCGCGCCCATTCCAGAAGCACGAGAGCAAAGTAGCACTCGTTCTGCTCGTCGGTCAGGACCTGCTCCGCGAACACCCGGCCGCGCTCCATGATCGCCCGGGCCTCGTTTTCATGCTCCATCGCCCAATGGACTTGCTGAACGAGATCGGCCAGGTCGGCCCGGACGGGAATGAAGTGCTGGAAAGGTTGCAACCAGTCGCTGAAGTATTCCTCCCAAACAGTCGACTATGCAGAGGTCAGCAAAATGGCATACCTCGCGAGCACACGAGCCTTGAACACCAACGAGCCGGACCGCAACAGCCCCAAGAATCGTCCAGAGAACGTATTGCCGTCCACATCCAGAAGATACTTGAACCGGTAAATGTCCGTGTTGGGGTCTTCCGGCCCACGAATGTGATATTCGCGGATAATCTTCCTCTTGTCGCAGCCCTCCCCGCAGTGCGAATAGTCGAATCGCGTCAATCTCGCGTCGACGAGCTCCGGATGCTCGCGCTTGAGATCCAAAAGCTTGAAGCGCGGAAACCTCCGGTAATTATCGCCGTAAATCCGCCCTCCAGTCGACGTTCCGCGCCAATCTGCATCTTCCTTCATGAACAAAGCTCATCGAAAGGCAAAACGACAGCTCACAAATCTGCGCCTTCTTATCTTCCCAGGCGACCTCGTTTGGATACCGAAATTTGCTCGCGAACCAGGACGTGCTGTGGTAATACTGCGCCGATTAGAAGGAACCCCAGATCTCGAGCAGCGCGGGACGCGAACCGATGCGGGGAACAGAATGTCAGAGAAGCAAGGCGAGATCTGCGTTGGGTATTTTTGAGCACGCTTCCTCTAACAGCAGGCAGCAAACGAACCTTGGCCATGCTTAGAACGGGCCACAAATCCGTTGTAAAGTCCGTGTTTGAGCTTGAAACGAAGACTGCACTGAACTGAGCGATGTCTAGGTTGTAAAATAAACGCACTCACAAGCGACATCCTCACTCGAATCGTTCGTGAAACCTTTCCGCGCAGTCCAAGGAAGACACCCGCTTTGGCTCTCGAAAAAGTCGAGGGTGGACTTCGGCGCTACGCGAAATGGTGCTGCTTCTCGCAGCTCTAATGCGCGCTGCATAGTAGCCTGGTCGTGGTAGTTGAACACAACGCGCGGCTCATCGCGTCCGTTGAGAATGAACTCCATGTCGGGAAGGAATTCAGCGACCTACGACGCGTCAAAACATGACCAGTGAACTGCAAATACACGCACCTTGCGCAACATGCGCGGAATATCGTTATCGTACGCGGTACTGGCGCCGCCCACCATCTTCACGAGCGCGCGGTCAACAGAGACCACCGTCATGCCCCTCGGGTCCTTCCTAATCTTCGCAGAAACACAATAAGCCTCAACCCACCCTGAAAAGAAGAAGAAATCGACACCCACAAACTCCTTCGCCCTCCCAACCAACTCCGCAAACCTCCTCGGGTCCTTCTCCGCCACGCGCCAAAACGGCTCAAAGTCCATCCACACGCGCTCATACTCGTCTATCAAGCACCCCTTCTCCCGCGCGTGGCGCAACCACCGATCGTAGCCCGGTGGAGGCGAACGGCCCGTCTTTGCGGTATATCGTTCCGTTGCTTGTTCCAGGGTTTTCGACTGCCGGTCGCGTAGTTCTTGCACCTTCCGAGTCGCGAAAGCTGCGGCCGCCCATGGATCGGTAGGCGCCGTAGTTATTTGGGCTGGCGTTTCGTAGGACGACAGAGATAGATTCACGTCATGAGCGGTGCGGTTGGAGAACAGAATCGCGCAGACAGTGACGAGCAAGACTGCCAGCAGCCCGTAGCGACATAACATGCGTCCAGTCAAATACCGTCTTGCCGATCCATGAAGTCTGTCCGGCGTACGTCGAAGAAAAGCCAGCCGCAGGGCGCGGTTCATGGTGAGGCGTCCATCTTGATGGTGGTCTCGGCCCGGCTTAAGCCCGTGAGGCCCGTGGGAACACTTCAACAATCTCTATGAGCGACGCTCACCACGAATTCGCAGCCGCAAATCAACTTCCCGCCGCACACTGGTAATCGCCTCCCTCGATCCAATACACACAGCAGCTCCGCACTGCAAAACGCGTCGTCCCCCTCAAGCTGACGAATTTGTGATTTGTCGGTGGCCCAGCAGCGCGCTTTTATATGCAACTTGAGAAGAACGCCTATTGCCATCGTCGACGATGAACACAGCTCACCAACACGAACACGACCACCACAGCTCTGCTCATCCGCCCGGGCCAGGACACGACTTTGCCTCCGCAAACCAGGCGTTCTTCGACCAGCACGCGCATCAAGCAGACAAGCGACATGGCGCGGAAGAGATGGCCCAAAGGTGCGCTATCGCGTGAAAATATCTTCTTCCTTCTTACATACCGCATTTCAGCATCCGCCAGGCGATCCTTGAAGCGTACCCATTCTCTCAAGAAGGGACCACGGTGCTCGATTTCGCGTGTGGGACCGGGATCGTGTCGCATGGGCTGGTTGGACGCGTCCAGGAGCTTGTTGGAGTTGATATCAGCCAGGGAATGGTTGACCAGTTCAACAAGAGTGCTGCTGAACACGGTTCGTTTGTTCCCCTTCTCGTCCCAAGGTCATTCAAGCTCACGCGTCGACAGGCATTGCACCAGAGAAGATGCGCGCGCTTCGGGTCGAGCTCAGAGGCGAAGACCAAGAACTGGACGGCAAGAAATTTGACGTAGTCGTGGTGAGCTCTTCTTATTCACGACGGAGAAACTGCTGCTCACAGTGCCGTCCAGTGTTCGCTCGCTTTTCATCATATCCAGGACATCGTCGGGACCACGCGCTTACTCTCGTTCTTCCTCAAACCCGGAGGCGCGCTTCTCATCGTCGACTTCCCGATAATGGATATCTCCAAGTTTCCCGACGAGGCGGCGGCAGCGGCGATGATTGCGCACACGCACGGAGTTTCGGAGGCTACGATGCGGGACGCGTATGGGCAAGCTGGACTGGGTGGATTTGAGTGGAAGCTGTTCAAAGGGCCAAAGGGCGGCATGCATCCGGAGGACGTGTTCTTGGCGAAGGGCGTGAAGCCGTAGTCAGTATGTGTAACGCGGCTTGCACTCGACAATTGATTACTCTTCAAGCGCGAGAATATCCAAGAAAGAGTGGTGGATTGACCGTGAAAATAAAGCAAGAACTCCCGTTACATGAATACGCGTTTGCTAGGACGTGCTGGTATCTTCGGTGACTGGAGGAAGCAGTTCCTCGTGCACGTTGAAGTACCTGAACGCACAAGTGAGCTATGAGAGCAAGACACGACGCGACGCGCTCACCGAATGATCTGGCCTTCTCCACGACAATTCCCTTCGCCGCCTTCGCCCCAGCGGACGATCCACCGTCCGACGACGTTGCCTTTTGCATCGAAGGTTTCTGCCACGATCTCCTCTGAGCCGGGGGTTGGTGCGGCGCTGCCGGAACGCATTTCGGACGGGAGTAAAACGAGCTCGAGGAGTTCCCATTTTGCGAAAGGGCGCGAGCAGCGGGTGGTGAACGCGGGATCGTAGATCTGCGAATGGGCCGAGAGGGTTGAGTTAGGTTCAAGGGCCATATACGGTGCGACGTACCTTGGTTATCCTGGGCTGCAACGTCAACGTATACGTCGTAGCCTCGATCTCCTGCACGCGATCCGTCTTGGGGTTCTTCGCTATCCGCAGTGTTGTAACATAGCTGCGCCCAGCCCAGCCAATCAGGCTGGTGCTGACGCCGCTCGTGGCGAGTGCGGTGCTGGCGAGAAAAGCACGCGCCGTCATGGGCAGGTTGCTCTCCACGACAAACATGAGCGGGGCCATTGTGGTTACGAGGGAGAGGGAGGAGAGGGAGAAGATCTTGAGCCGCCGGAAGGTGTTCGTCAATGGCCCGCGGTAGAGGACTTTGTCTGGCTGAACAGAGACGGAGGCCGCGGTGGTTTCATGTCTGCGGCTGAAGAGTGCGAATGAGAGTGGTCTTGTTCGGAAGACGGAGTGCGAGCAACGGTGTAGCATGGTGGGGAAAGGCAAGACGCGTTCCTCCGGCAGCCAAGCCGCGGCCGATTCACGTGTTTGATCGCAAGCTGGCCTTGACTTCCATCCACTCTAACGCGTTTTCGCTTGCCTTCTACTCGGTCGGGATGTTCAGCGTCCTGCATTCCCCTTCTGGGTCAATACCTTCCTCTGAACGTAGAAGTCTGTCGGCGTTCCGCACCCTTGGGCTGTACGAAACCTGCACTATTTAAGCTGCGAGCTGTGAGGCCACAGCTATTCGCCTCGTCCTCAGGATGTGGCTGACTCGCAAGGCACAACTAGCCTGGCTCCTGCTTGTGTTCGCGGCGGCGCAGGTATCTGCTCTCGAAGTCTGTCCGGATCTCGATAGACAGCAAGAGGACGTCTTCGACTTTATTGTCGTTGGTGCAGGTGCAGGTGGAGGGCCGTTAGCCGCCAGGCTGGTTGAGAATGGGTATTCTGGTGCGGTAGCCTCTATCAGCTCACACATTGGCCAATTCTTCGTTCTAGTCTTTCTCGTGGATGCGGGGAGCAACGCGACAGGATACAACTCGACGTTGCCTGCGTATTGGCCGAGGGCAACAGAAGGTACCGTTCATTGCGCCTGACGGTTGTTTTACTGACAATGAACAGATCTAGCCACTTCGCTGGGCTACAACATCACTGAATACAGCACACCGGACTCGAGGGTAGCCTGGTATCCCCGCGCTAGTGCGTTGGGCGGGTCTACAGTAAGCTTCTTCTTCTTGTCCCGAGACTTTCGAGGTTTACAGTCGTGCAGATCCACAATGCGATGCTCAACATCATCGCGGGGACGCGCGAGGACTTTGACTCGCTCGCCACCATGTTCAATGACTCATCCTGGTCGCGGGATTCGATGCAGGATTATTTCAAGCTCGTCGAGAAGAACGAATACCTCCTGCAACTCTTGAACAGCCGCGACCATGGATTCGACGGATGGATGGAGGTCACCGCCCTGCCTTACTTGAATTTGCTGCACAATCTCAGTGAGTTTCTCCTTGTGTCGATTTCCAATCTAACGGCGTTGCGAATAGCCATATTAGATCCGCAGCTGCTTTCCATCTTTGCGTCCCTCTCGTTCGCTTCCGGGCACCCACGCATATCGGATTTGAACGCGCTGGCCTCGGATAGCGCCGCCGGCATTGGATCGCCGGACTTTACAGTCGACCAGAACCACGTCCGCTCATCCGTGCACAACCGCCTCAACGCCGTCCATGCTTCTCAGAGCAAGTTGCTCAAGATCACGCTCAATACGCTGGTCACGAAGGTCTTGCTCTGTGCTGGGCAGGGATGGCGCGCCAATGGCGTATGGTGTCGAGCTCGCGGATGGCCCTGGGGTGGTGTTGCCGGTCGCGGATGGGTTTCAAGGGAAGCAGGAGTTGGAGGTACGGAGTGTTTTCGCGAGGCATGAGGTGGTCGTGTCCGCTGGGGTGTTCCAGAGTCCGCAATTGGTGTGTGTGTTCCTTTCCAGTGTTTGGGTTCGCAACTTACCGCTGCCAGCTTATGGTAGGATTCTTCTTATGCACTCGGTACTGAAGCGGATACGTTTTTAGCTGTCTGGGATCGGGGACTCGCAACAGCTTAGCGAGTTTGGCATCGAGACGGTTGTTGATCTTCCTGGCGTTGGGTCGAATCTTCAAGGTCGTCCTCCGCCTTTTCGTATAATCTGCGCTGACCTTCGACAGACCACGACGAAATCTCCATTATCTGGAAGCTGAAGAACGACTTCAAGCTCCTCGTCGGCTGCAAATTCCTCTCGGACCCCGAACTTGACCCATGCTTAAAAGACTGGGAGACGACGAACCACGGCAACGTCTACGCATTCAGCCCCGCTTTGAACGCCATAATCGACTACTCGAATCGCAATCAGTCCACGCCCGACACGCTCACTTACATCGGGTCGGCGTACTTTGAGGGCATCGCGCCCGGCATGAGCGAGAAGATAGTGGACCACCCCAACGGCTTTTCGTCGATCGTGTTACTCGCGCATCCGTCGTCGCGCGGGTATGTTCGCCTCACTGGGTCACACCCACAGGATGCGCTGGACATCGCGAAACGCCATTTCGAGGCACCGGATGGTGCTGGTGCACGTGATCTTGAAGCGTTGATGCTCGGGTTGGAGCGAATGCAGGCGCTCGTTAGCGGCTCGTGGGGGATCTCGACATGGGTGGAGGAGCAGGTGTTCCCTCCCGAGGGCGCGAACTTGACGCAGCATGCGCTTGACCATGTTTTTGGGCACCATGCGTGTTGTACGAATGCGATGGGTGCGGACGATGGTGAGTGGGCTTGCTGGGTCTGTTTTTAGTGCTCACTGTGACCAGACCCAATGGCGGTCCTCGACGGGGACCTCCGTGTACGCGGGACGAACAGGCTGCGCGTCGTTGATCTGAGCTCGTGGAAGGACGTTCCAGGGTTCTTCGTGACTACGCCGATGTACATGGTGCGCTGTCCTTTTTTGTGGCAACAACTCAGATTCACCGGACTCTAGATGTCGGAGAAGGCCGCGGTCAGTCTCATACGCGATGCACAATCGAGGACAAAGCAACGTCTGTTTGAGGGCGAGTCGCAGAAGAACATGGAGGATGGTAGAGAGGAGTTGTAACGACGAAGCATCCGCCTTTTGGTTCTATCGGACCTGCTACTCGTTCAGTGTGGTCACGAAGAGGAGAAGGCACCAACCAGTCATTGGCTCGGTCTCGAGATACCCGTGAACGCCAGCACGAGATTTTTGGGAGCGACCGCGACGAAAGGCTCAGCGACCCTGATCGTCGTGCGGAACACGATATCAAGCAGCCGTCGGAGTAGACGCGCGACTGGTTCAAGAGTGTCGATCTGAAGACCGCGTTGACTTGGAACCCCTCGCGGAGTGGCCTCCGAATCGTGTTGTTGTTGTGGGTGTGGTCGTTTGCTCCCCGTGAACGTTGGGGTCGAAGAACCAGAAGGCCCGCTGAGCCCGTATTCGGATTGTAGTGCGCCGAACGCGCTCATGTAGTCTTTGCATTGCTGGATGGGGGGTGTGGTGTCGTCGGTTGTGGATACGGCGGTCGCATAGCTGAGAAGTGAGGATTGGGAGGAGCTAGGACTCTCGGTCTTCATCGACACGTCTGCGAAGCAGGGCGCTTTCTCGTTGGAGTCTGGCGTATACTATATATGCGGGGCTGCGCTGGCATTTCTGAATCTGCGCTTCGGACGGGGCTGGGGGCATCGCGAATCGAGATGGCGTGTGAACTTTCAACAAACTCACTCTCCAACGCCCATGTTGGATCCTGGCGGCGCGCTCTCGCAAGACAAGCCGCACAAACGCCTGCCGAGCTGACTCGTCATCCACACGCGATGATGGCCGCAAGTCTACGCTTGTCGGACAGCCGACCTCAGGGCCGGCGGCTACCGTAATTTCGAGGCGCCTCGCGTCGTTTTTGCCTTGCCTTCGTCTTTCATGCCCTCCATTCATGAATCTCGCGCCGCCAAGTGGGGAACGAGCGTCTTTCTCGCAGAATGGCTTGCAAACATCTTTGCGTATTGCACCTCGTCTTTAGAAGGGAAGAAGGCGTTCTGGGAATGGTGAGCAAGCTTTGAGCTGCTCTTCGAGCTTACGGTGGCATAATGCAGGGTTGTTTTACAACACGGAGCGGAGAGGGCCAAGCAAGAACTAATCCAAATGACGTCCAACAGACCCGAGTCGAGCGCGTCTTCCAGCAGCGAGAAGTTCTTTAGGCTTGCTGCGGTACGCTCGATTAGTAGGCTTCAGCGAAATAACAACTCACTGTTTTTTCCTTCAGCAAGAATTTGGTTCGTCCCCTTCAAGTTTCAAGTGCATGGTCGCGCTCGAGCTTCGTGCAGGCACGTCAGAACTAGCGATGCGAGAGTACCTCAATTTCGCACTCGACACGGATGCATGCGCTCCTCCACGAACGCAACCTGCTCCAAGACGGTTCCGCGGCGAGAGCATGGACGACTATCGCGGGGAGAACTTGGCCGACTTGAAAGCCGTACGTCGTGCTTCATATCTGTCCCTACAGCGCGCTGAATCAATGTGAAGCGGCGTACCCAAGCCTTGTTAAACGGTGGCCAGACCCCCGACATAGACTGGTACGTTGTCCGCATGATCGTGTTCTCCGAGGTCGTGAGTGGCGTTCTGAAAAGCCACCCTCGCAGAGCTGATTCTTTTCTTAGGACAAGGCCGCCGATACTCGGGGTATCTGGCATAACGACTTTGATATCTTCATGGCGAAAATGACCTCCTTGGCGCCGGCCATGTTACTTGATCGCGTCGTTTTGCAAGAAGGGAGCCCGGAGCGGGAGCATTTCAACCAAATGGAGCTCGCGTTCAGGTCGTCCACATTTCTCCAGTCGGTGGGCGATTCTGCGAGGCCACGACTCTCCTTCCTGTTTACTGATCACTCGTCCAGTTCTCGCATATGACCTGGGCGACATTCGCGACTCTGTTTCCTGTGTTCGCCATGGTAGGATCGAGCACGGCGGCAATTGAGGCAAAATACCAGAAGAGCGACGTCTTTATGTGGAGGTTGGTCGCCACTTGGTCTCACGTTTGGTACCTCTGCGGCCAACGTTGGCAGCGGGTCCTAGAGCTCGTTAGTGGGAGCGAACATTACAAGGCCTTTTTCACTCGTTATCGGGTGTGTGCTCGTTGCCTCTTTTCTTTTCTTCGCCTGCTGACCTTCTGCTCTAGCTGACCACTGGCGAAATACGCGTCAAGCCGAGTCGGGAATATCTGAAAACGATGGGCGACAAGATCACTGAGCTGGACCGACAGGTGGTCGAGTTCATTGGTGGCGAGAGCGATTTCTGGATAGAGTCGCGCTTTCTCGATCGCCTGAACGAGCTACTCGTCAGTGGAAGTTGTTCTTCGACGCCCATTTCTGATCACGTGTGTAGAAAGCTCATCCAGACGAATCATCGAAATTCAACAAAGATGTACTCGAAGAACTCGGAGAGCTCGAAACTTGTACGCCACTTCCCCTGCCTTCCGCCAGCTTTCTGATGAGGATGCAGTGGTCGAGTGCAAACTGCAACTCTTCGACACTCCATTCGGTCGCAAGCTCATCGCATATGCCCAGACCAAAGACGCGAAGTGCATGCAAGACCCGTCGTTCTTGAAATACATCTCACTCATCGATCCTGACAAGCTTCTCTGGGCCAAGCCCGAAGACACCGACTGGTCATACGCCTGCACCGTTACGCGCTCGGTGGGGAACACCTGGCGCCAGCTCGCCGTCAAGAGAGCCTCGATGATGCACTTCTACGGGCTTCTCGAGGTGCTGAAGAAGGATCTCAAGTCACCGAAATTCGAAGACATCCCGGCCAATGTCGACAAGGCCGTCGCGGACTTCGCCGAGGAGGGCCGCGTAGTTGACCCGGAGGATCTTACGCGCGTGTTTCTGTTCGCGGAAGCGTGGGGTCGCGCCGACTATGATATGGGGCGCGCGTGCTTGGAGTTGGCACGTCCTGGGCCGGGAATGATGGGAGGACTCGCCCACCAGTTTGGGGTTTTCCAGTCCTCGAAAGGCGACGACGGGGCCTGGCAGGGTCCGTTGGGGCGTATGTTGCAGCCGCATCAGAGGCAGGAGCTCACGGATAGGTCCATTCTGCCGCCGGGCGTCAAAGTCGCCGGTCTAATAGAGGCATATGGTTTGACGTCGGTCGAGGGCACCGGGCTGGGATTGCAGCAGACGGTCAAGGAGCGCTGGGAAAGAGAAGAGAGCGACGACGCTGAGCAAGAGGTTGACGAAAAGCGAGATGCCCAGTCCGAGGACAAGGTGGAACAGAGTTACCGCGACTGGCAACTCTGTAACCTAGACGGGTGGCCTGGCGAGGAAGAGTTGTCGGATGTTTTGCCGACGCAGTTCAAGCTTGGGAAGAAGGTCGTCAAAGTAAGTCCTGAAGCTCAAATTGGCGGGCCTGTACTGACGCATTACCAGGTCTTCCATCGCATTTTGACGCAGCATGAGTCGACGATGCAGTCGGACACGACGAAATCGAGCCAGGTTCTGCGGTGGCCGGACTTTGAAAAGGTTCGTCTTCCATTATGCGTTTGTTCGTCGGCGACGGGCCAACTCCCGAGAACGTAGGCGATGAAGCGCATCGGCTTTACCACGACGCATACGAGATTAGGAACGAGTGTTCGATTCGACGCGCCGGCCAAGGGCGAGCGTCCAATTGCGTTCAATCGAGTGTGTGCTTTGTTTTTTTTTTTTTGTAGGAACAGCTTGCTCATCGTTCGCAGCCGTCCCCCGACCCCGTACTGACGGCGACGGATATCAAATGGCAAGTCTCCGTTCGCCCCAAGCAACGCGTCTAATTCGGGTTTTAGGATTGATTGTCGGTTGAGAAAATGTTACGGATGGGAGCCTGAGATGTTCGAACGGGGAGGGGCGGATGAATGAGAGGGACGGAGAGAAGATGAGTGTATTAGTCAGCAGTAGCACGTGCGCGACCTCTGTTGTTTCCGACGACCATCTCGTTCCACTTGTTTTGCTGGGTTTTCCTCTTCCATGGCCCTCCATCCACCACCGCCGTCGGCAGAAAAGTGGTCCTGAATGCCAAGCAGGCAGGCACCGATCTCAATGTCCGCATTCCGGCACTTGAAACCCAAAAAAACGCGTCCCTCAGCGTGTAGGGGCTCCGGAACTCTACTAATATCAAGTCTCTGCTGGTATCACTGACTGACTGGGACCCTGACCCACTCACCCACACTCTTTTTTCCCCACTCGCGCTTTTCCGCGCCATGAAACCCACCACTCTCTTCCTCTCACTCTTTTCCATCTACGTTTCGTCCGTCGTTGGGACGAGTCACCTCAGGCCGCGGTCGGGCTTTGAGCACCGTCGTGCGACGGCCCCTGCGCAGTGTAGCGGCGGGCGTACTGCGAACAACGCGCAGTGCTGCGTGTGGTATGATGTCCTTGACGATATCCAGGCGAACTTGTGCGTTATTCCCGTCTTTTCCGTTCTCGACTGGCTGGCGTTTGACCGTTTGAACAGGTTCGAGGGTGGTCAATGCGGTATGCTCTTGCTTGATATTCTGCGCGCGAAGACGACTAAGCTCCGGGGTAGGGGAGGACGCGCATGAAGCTCTTCGCGTGAGTGTTCTTTTCTTTTCGCTATCTACATGAGAAGCTCATTACTTGCAGCTGTCCTTCCACGACGCCATCGGCTACTCGCCGGCCCTCAAAGCCTCTGGTCAATTCTCCGGAGGGGGCGCGGATGGCTCGCTGATCATGTTCGCCAACACTGAGCTCGGATACGACTCTAACGTATGTTTTGTGGTCCCTATTTACTGCTTAGCTAATAAACTCGAAGGACGGCCTCGACGATATCGTTTCTGCGGAGAAGAAGATCGCGGATAGGCATCACGTGTCCTACGGCGACTTGTGCGTTTAGCCTCTACGAAGGACCAGAACTGACTAATACGGACCTAGTATCCAATTCGCTGCTGTCGTGTCTGTGCGCAACTGCGCCGGCGGACCTCTTATTCCTTTCCTGGCTGGTCGTCCGGACGCGACCAACGCTGCGCCGGATGGTCTCGTCCCTGAAGCCTTTGATTCGGTTCGTATTTCTGCGAGATATGTTTTTTGCGTTGACTCGCATTGCAGGTCACGAAGATCCTGGCTCGGGTTACTGACGCAGGGCTGACTTCAGACGACCTCGTTGACCTACTTGCGAGCCATAGCATCGGGCAGCAAGATACCGTTGATACCGTGCGTCTTCCTTGCCTTACACCCAAGATAACTTCGATGCTGATCTGGGGAAATCCAGAGCATCCCCGGAACACCCTTCGACACTACCCCCTCGGTGCTCGATACCAACTTCTACCTCGAGACGCTCCTCCACGGGACTGTGTGGCCCGGCAACGGCGCGCACCAAGGCGAGGTGCAATCGCCGTTCAAGGGCGAGTTCCGGTTGCAGTCTGATTGGGCATTGGCGCGCGATTCGCGTACGGCTTGCCGGTGGCAGGGATACATCAGTACGTGCCTTCTTTCCCGGTCGTCTCACCTTTCTCTAAATGCCTACTTGTTTATAGACGACCAACCGACGATGGCGACGCGCTTTAGCGCCGCGATGGCCAAGATGGCGCTGCTAGGCCAGAATCCGAACGCGCTGACGGACTGCTCGGACGTCATTCCCGCGCCGACGTTGAGTGCTCCGAAGGTCGCGACGATGCCGCAAGGCAAGACTGTTGCGGACTTGGACTGGACCAAGGTGAGTCTTGGAGCTCACGTGACTGCAGATGGTGCTGGATATGGAGCTGATTTATTCGTGCAGTGCCCGGCGAGTCCGTCGACATCGACCTCGAACGGCGGGAGCGGTGGTAGCGGGCCGGGGTCGTGGTCCGGGCCATCTGCTGGTGGTTCTGGCAAGTGGCCTGCTGGCGGTTCCGGTTCCGGGACATGGCCCGCTGGCGGTTCCGGGACGTGGCCCGCTTCTGGTTCGAATTCGGGGCCAGGTCCATGGTCTGGCTCCGGTGCAGGACCAGGGTCTAACTGGGGAACCGGAACGGGCCCGGGAACTACTCCGAATAATATGAACCTTGCCGGTACGTTTACTTGTTGATGCGCTCGACCAGTGAACTCACGGCTGACTCGTATGTGGTCTGCAGATATCATAGCCAAGCTGCTGCATCCGAACTAATGAGCTTTCCTTCTTGTGGACTTGCGGACTATGGGTTATGTTTTTGTGAGACATATGGACACATTGCATAAATACATTATAGTCTTAATGAGAAGATATGATTCACTTGCTGAGCTTCGGCGCGCGGGACTGGAAGAACTTCCACTCTCGGTATGTCGGAAGCAACACGTGACCGTGACTAAGCGTCAACCAAACTCAACCAACGCTTGAACTGCAACAGTGCAACGACGATGTTCTCGGATCGCAACCATCCATCTTTGTGCGATTGACCTCGAGAATTCTTGCAGTCTCGCGGCGGTATGCACTGTGGAGGCCGCCAGCCACACTCTCCTAAAATATTCGGGGCGGGAGGCTACTCCCGCTACAGCCTACAGCTCACGCGCAGGGAACGGAGATTCCTTCACCTTCTGCCGATCTCGTTCCTGTCGAGCGGTGATAATGGCCCCACAGAGCGTCTAATCCGAGCTTCAACCAATGAGTCTTTTGATAATTCTGGGTGGTACATTCATAGACGGAGGAGCGGTTGCGGTGGTCCTGCCACTCTGGTGGCTACTTAACGCTGAACGACAGAAGGGATGCTTACTTGTGCACCTCTTCCCGAAATCTTCTGGCACACATTATGGATGTCGAGATTGGACAACTGTACGAGCCACAGTTTCCTTCGATCCACGACGCTGAACTGACCAAAACGCAGAACCATACCACTGGTCAGTTCTAACCAGTTCAACTACTGCTCACTCACTCACACAACCCAGTTCGTCGGAACCCTCATGAATTGGTTCCTCCTCGGCGCCCTCCTCGTCAACGGCTACTTCTACTTCCTCGCCTTCGCGACCGACCAGCGCGTCAACAAAATCATCGTCGCGTTCGTGCTCGTCGCAGAGCTCCTGGAGACTTTCATCGACACGCGGAATACGATCGGGACGTTCGGTGCGGATTGGGGGGATATGAATGAATTGGATCTCGTTGGCTGGGCGTGGTTCAGTGTGCCTGTTGTTGGGGCGTTGAGTGCGTCTTGCCATTGAGGCGACCGTGGCGTTTCTTGTGAAAGCTGACCGGTGATTAGTCGCGTGCTTAGGCCAAATCTTCTTCGCGTGGCGGATTCACATCATCGGGAACAAGACGCTGGTGGTGCCAGTCGTCATTGGAGTCGTGGGTCCAAGTAACCTTGGATTCTCCTCCAGTGATCAACTAACTGCCCGAAGCTGGCCGTCTTCGAATTCGGTGCTGGGTTATGGACCGGAGTCTTGATCAATCGCGCAGGAAGATATTCGCTGCTCACTTACGAAGCAATGAAGCCTCCTGTGGTAATGTTTTAACCAGTCCTCTCTTCGGTCGTTCTGAAAAATCGGATTTTTGTAGGCATGGCTCAGCGCAACCGCTGCTGTGGACCTCATCATCGTCTCAGCCACCATATACTATCTCCTCAAAGCTCGGCAGCCTGGGTTCCGGGGCGCGACATACGCTGCTATCAATCGTATCATCAAGGTCCGCTAACGGTGGGTGCATAGCGATTCCGAGCGCTGATGCGTTCGATTTCTTTGCAGGTCACCGTCGAGACCGGTGTGCCGTGCGCAGTGTTCGCGATGGTCGATCTCGCGCTGTTCGTGAAATACAACGGGAACAACTACCACCTCGGAACATGTATCTGTACGTCCACCATCACCATCAGGCGCCGCGGCGGGTGCTGGTGAACTAATGAAGACTCGGATCCTCACAGGGTTATCCAAGGTGTATTCCCTCAGCATTATCATCGTAAATTCCCTTCCCCAGCTCCCACAAACGCATTAACCCACCGAACACGCACTGGCAATAGATCCTCAACTCGAGAATGTCTCTTACGCACGACGCGGGCTCGTTCGAGGCCTCCGTGAACCTGAACGTCTCGGATCTGCGCTTCGGAACGCAGCCGGCGACAGCGGGTCTTCATTCGCAGCGGCTGACGCTGCAGCTGCAAGCGAGTACCGGGAGCATCACGAGCGAGTCCTTGGAGACTCGAAGGCGCTCGAAAGAGGGAGAGTTGGAGGCTGGATGTGGAGTGCATACGGGGATGCCAGTGGAGGGACCCGTTAGGCGGGAGAAGGAGCTGCATCCGGGTGGATTCGTAGCTTGAATAAAGTTGGAGGGCCGAAAGTGAAGGATTTTGCGGGGCATCATCTTCAACTTCTCCGTAGAAAGCCAGCGTCGTGCTCAGTGTATATTATCATCCCATTTCATTGTTCAAAACACGGTCTGCAAGAGCTTGAGAGTACCACCACCACCAGCCGAGAACATCTTCTGCGCCGCGTCCGCGTCAAGGAACTCGGTGACGCTGGAGAGCTTTCCGTCGCGTGTGTGGACCACGAAGATGTATTCGCAAGCGAACGGCTCGCCTGTTGTTGCGAGTTCGCCTTGGGCAACGAGCAGGACCATGGCTGAGTGCTCGGATTGGAAACTCTCGATTGGTTCCTGTCGATGTCCCCAGCTCAGCTCAGCTGCGACAACGACGAAACAAAGCGGGGAGCTTACGCACACCGAAGGAGATGGATTTGTAGACACGGCTAAGGTGAGCTAGTAGGAGTAGATAGTCGCGTTTGGTGCGCGGGAGGACGCTGAGTGATTTTGGAATGAGTTTCCAGGTAAAGTTGTCGGCGAGGAGAGGTTCGAGAGCGGTGGGTCCCAAGCCGGTTTCTACGATACGGAGGTAATCGTGCAGAAGAGCGAGGGGAGTTGGCTTGGCCATGCATTTTCGAACGAGTGCGTTGACGGTTATATGGACTGGTCGGATGCGAGCAACGCGAGTGTGAAGACTGACTGAGAGACGATGGCATGGGTTATTCGGGCGCGGAGTGCGACCAAGACGCGAACAAGACGAGAGGCGAACGAGGATCACGCGATGGAGGCCTAGGCCGAACTACGTACACTCGGACTTTCACGGCTTGTCCTCTTCCAACTCGTCGTTTCTCGTCTCTGCGCGTTCTACGATGCTCCAGAACTTGTACAGCCGAGAACATGGGCCCGCGGCAATCCTAGAAGTCATAGCCCCGGTCCCCTCGCAAGCTTGATTGACTTGGGGCTTGCTTCGATCTAGCACAGAAGGCGTCCACGGCAATTCAAGCTCCCATTCGCGCGTCGCGTCGAACGATAAGGGAGAACCTCCCATGTCTCGCGCGACGGTTCTGAGCGCCACTGGCATCAACCTTACGCGACTGGATTCCGCCTCAGGGCCGGATGCGAGGCAGGAGTTTGTTTGCAGACTCCGACGCTTCCGGTCCTGGAGAAGGCGGCGTAGGGCAGCGCGTGAAACCTCCCCTCGCACGTTGCATCCCCCTACATACGACAACGTCGAGCAGCAATACACGCCGACTTACCTCATCTGCGTGGTTTTCGCCAGCGGGCGCCCTGACTTGCCAACATATTGTTTTCTCCTCGCAATCGCGGGTCCTTGCACGTGCCCGCCAAATGATTGGCTGGCGAAAAGTACGCAGCCATATCCGCAACCGGAGCCAGCGAAAAAGGCCGTGACGGGCCACTGGTGACCTTCCGTCTTCCTCTCCTGCTCCATGGACAAGGCCCCTTCCCCGGAAATGGCATCCCCCGCTCCCAACGAAGAAGACATTGTCGCGACACGCGCAGTCGCCTTCCATGATGACCAGGAAATCGAGGAGAAGACGAGGCCCAAAGGTGCGCGTCAACAATCGCTGCTGTACGGCCGCTCACTCTACTAGGCGTCGAGCTCAAGCACACCATGACCCAAGAGGACAAGGAACTCGCCGCCGCCGGGTACGACCACCTGGAGCAGAAGAAAAAGGCCGAGGAGGACAAGTCCAACGTCGACATCACTGAGCACAACATCCCGCTCAGCGACCTCAACGAGAAGATGCTCACGGACATCAACGTCAAAGACCCCGGCTCCTCGCATGGTCTCAGTGCGGACGAGGCTGCCACCCGTCTCAAACGCGATGGTCCGAACATCCTGACGCCACCCAAAAAGCGCTCGCCGTTCCGCCAGGTCCGTCTTCGCTGTGCTACGTGGCATGCTGATTGCTCAATTTGACGCGTGTAGTACATCGACCGTCTGTTGACGATGGTGCGCCCATTTGCCGTCTTGCGATACCACGCTAACGCGTCTCTAGTTCAACATCCTGCTAATCGTCGCCGGTATCCTCGAATACGTGCTTCTGGGCATCGACTTCCACGCGAACTTCCAGAACACCTACCTCGGCGGCATCTTAATCGCGGTCGCGTTCCTCAACGCCTTCATCGACTGTAGGCGCAGGTCTTGGCGCCGTATTAGCTCAAACTCACGTTGTGCTTTTGCCAGGGTACCAAACGCAGAAGTCCGAGGCCATCTTGGCTTCATTCTTGGCCATGATTCCTCCTTCATGCCGCGTCGTGCGCGATGGGTCCATCACCACTCTCCCTGCGGCGGACTTGGTCAAGGGCGACGTCGTTCTGCTTCGTTCGGGAGACAAGACCCCGGCGGATTTGATCATCTTCGCGGCGACGGACTTCAAGGTCGATAACAGCAGCTTGACGGGCGAGTCCGAGCCCCAGGAACGCTTCCCAGTCGCTGCCGGTAGCGAGGCACGTGCCGTCGAGGCTCAGAACCTGGTGCGTAGGATTACTGTTTCGTGGTCAGTCGGCGCTGACTTCATTGTGCAGGCTTTCAATTCGACGCTTGTTGTCAATGGCGAAGCTTGGGGCAGTAAGTTCTACTCGGCCAACTTCATGGAACGTTGTATTAATCCCTTTTAGTCGTCGTGCGGACCGGAGACCATACCTTCATCGGACAAATCGCGTCATTGACTGGCGGGGAGTCGGGCAATGAGAGTCCCCTTGCCATCGAAATGTGCGTTTATGTCGGTCAATCCTTGGTTTCTTCGTGCTCATGTTTCCAAAAATAGTGGCCAATTCGTCGTCAAGATCTCCATTATCGCCATCGTGTTCGCCATCGTCTTCTTCATTGTTGGGATTACGACCGCGTACAAGGGCAAAGCGGCGCAGACTGTTACCTTTGCGGTGTCCATTCTGGTCGCGTTCGTGCCGGAAGGTGCGTTATCTCTCTGTGTTCCTGGGACAGTACCATGCTGAATGCTTCTAGGTCTGCCGTCGGTTGTAACACTGCTGCTTTCGATCGCTGCGAAGCGCATGGCCGCGCAGAACGTTCTGGTCAAGGACCTTCAGGGTGTCGAGACGTTGGGTTCCGTGCGTCGAAGTCTTTGCTGGTATCGAGATACTAACATTGGCTTCAGCTCACGCTTCTGGCGACCGACAAGACCGGCACGCTCACGCGCAACCAAATGACCGTCACGAACCTCTGGAGCGGCGGCAAGATGTACTCGGCCTTCCAATCGAACAACGACGAGGACACGACTGCGCCGTTCTCGTTGCAGGCGTCGGGTATGACGGAGATGGTCGACATTGCGGCGCTCAACTCGCGCGTCAAGTTCGACAAGACGGACGTTCCCTTTGACCAGCGCCAGATTCTCGGCGATGCGACTGAGACGGGGCTGACGCGGTTCGCGGGGCGGTACCTCACTTCTGGTGGTGGATACGACGAGCATCAGAAGAAGTTCCCGAAGGTGTTCGAGGTGCCTTTTAATAGCACGAACAAGTGGGCGCTCGTTATCGTGAGTGCACGTGACCGTGGATGGATAGGCGCTCACCAATTTTTGTACAGCTGAACAAGCCCCATGCGGATGGCTCCCTTACTGCTTACATCAAAGGCGCGCCGGAGCGTGTGCTGGCCAAGTGCTCGACGTACCTCCAGGACGGCGCGCCGGTCACGATTACCGAAGAGTTCCGCCAGTCGTACGACGATGCCTACAACGTGAGCTTCTCTCATTGAGTCTTTCTGGTGCTCACGCTCCAACAGTATATGGCCTCTCGTGGTCACCGTGTGATTGCCTGCGCACAGATCCTCCTCCCCGGCTCCAAGTACCCCGTCGACCACGAGTTCACGCGGACGGATTTCCCTCAGGCGGACTACTGCTTCGTCGGCCTTGTTTCGCTGGAAGACCCGCCGAAGCACGGTGTGCGTGAGGCGATTGGGACTTTGCGGTTGGCTGGAATCAAGGTCATGATGGTCACTGGTGCGTTTCTGCCGTTGCCTTCGCCGTGCATGTGTTGAGTCGGTGGTGTAGGCGACCACCCGAAGACGGCTGAGGCTATTGCCCGCAAGATCAACCTCATTATTGGCGATACTCGCGAAACGCTTGCTGCACGTACCGGCCGTTCCGTCGACGAGATATACGAGGACGAAGTCAACGCGGTGGTCATCCATGGAGACGACATCGATAACCTGCAGGGCTGGCAATGGGATCAGAGTTTGTGCTCCTGCTTCGTTCGCAGCTCGGGCTCACCCTGTTGTAGTCTTCAGCAAAGAGGAGATTGTGTTCGCGCGGACCTCGCCAAAGCACAAACTCGAGATCGGTGCGTTCCTGTGGCTTTTATATGCCACCGGACTCTTGGCTGACTGTTTTTGGTACGTCAGTGAAACGTGCGCAGGCATTAGGCCACATCGTCGGAGTGTTCGTCGTTTTTGGTATTACTCTCTGCGTGGTCCCATGCTGACCCTTACTCAGGACTGGCGATGGTGTTAATGATTCGCCTGGTGCGTTCACTGCGGGCGTTGGCGAAGCTTGACTCATCGTTTTCAGCGCTGAAGAAGGCTGACCTGGGGATTGCCATGAACATTTCGGGTTCGGACGTTTCGAAGGAAGCTGCGAATATGATCCTGCTGGACGATAACTTCGCGTCCACCGTCAGTGCGTACACGATCGCTCTCTCTGAAGGTCATCGACTAACGCCTCTTTGCAGAGGGTGTCGCGGAGGGTCGGCAGATCTTCGTCAACCTCAAGCGGTCTATCCAGTACACGATTTCGCATAGTACGCCTGAGGTCATCCCGCAGCTTCTTTGTGCGTGAGGTTTATTATTATGTGGCGCGCGAAAGCTGAAGATCTCGGTGCAGATGTCGTGGTCCCGCTTCCTTTGCCGTTATCCGCGATCCTCATCCTCGTCATCGGTCGGTGTTTTCCTGCTTCTGCGTGATTCTGTAGCTGAGTTCCGTAGATCTTGGCTTCGAGTTATTCGTCGCGCTGTCCTTCGCATGGGATAAGCCGGAGACCGTCGACGGACTGATGCGCATGGCGCCTCGCAAACCGGTCAACGAAAAGTCGATCATGTCGCTCAAACGCAAAGCGCTCCGCCGGACGAAGACTCTGCGCCGGGACCCCGAGACGCAGGAAGTCGTGCCGCCGAGCAAGCTCTCGGTGTTTGTCGACAAGCTCCGCAAGCCGTTCACGCGCGAATACTGGGAAGACGCGATGGAGAGCAGCGATGGCGAGACGCTCGTCGATGGCAAGCTGCTGTCGTATTCGTACCTCGAGGCCGGTGTGATCGAGATGCTTGGCGCGTTGGTGGCGTATTTTGTGGTGTTCTTCAAGGGCGGCTTCTCCCCGAGCGACTTGCGCAGGGCCCAGAAGATCGGGAGTGAGTCACGTGTTAATTTCCTTATTGGGGATGCTGAATGCGTTGTGCAGCCTACTTCGTCAAGGGCGCTCCGGATTTCACGAACTACAAGGGCCAGGTCCTCGATGCGTCGCAGCAGATCAACGCGTTTGCGCAAGCACAGTCGATCAGTATGTCCTTGGTCTTCTGCACCCTGGCCTCGGCGCTAACGCCTTCTAGCCTATCTCTCGGTGTTCATCATCCAATGCTTCAACGTCTTCGCCGTCAAGGCCAAGTTCACGTTCCCCTTTGGGCGCAACGCCGTGGGCAACGTGTACAACTTTGCGGGCATCGTCGCGGGTGCGTGCCTCGGCATGTTCATTATCTACACACCGCCGTTGCATGTTGTGTTTGGCGGGACGGATAAGCTGTCGCCGCTTTATTGGCTGATACCGGCGGCGTTTGGGTGCTTGTTGCTTGTGTGGGCGTCGATTCGGGTGGTGTTGTTGAGGAAGAGTATTGAGGAGGCGAGGGTGAAGGATATCAAGGGATTGATGATGTGTATGTGCTTTTCCCTTCTTTTTCTGGTTGAGTGGAGGCTGATGGTTTGTTTGTTAGTCCCGACGATGCGTACTATGAGTATGCGCTCGAAACAGCAGTAGTACTACGACCGCATGACATACCCACGATTTTTAGCACGAAGTTCTTATACTTAGACGGGTGGCTCGATGATACGCAAGAACATTTGTAGTTTTGTACAATTCTTTGCTCGATAGCATACAACATTAATCATACAACGCGTGGAATCGCCTCGGTGGGAGCGATTACTTGGTGGCGTGAGCGGCGGTAGCCGGCTGGAAGAGAACCATTAGCCGGTGCTGGGAGTGATGTGGTGCTAGTGGGAGGGACGCACGGCGTTGGAGATGCCCAGGGCATTCGCGATGGCGTTGAACTCGGACGTGGTGGCTTGCTGGGCGCCAGTGCAGACTGGTGGACGATCAGCCGCGGGCCGCGGGATGAGACGAGAATAGAGCGTGGAGAGACGAACTGTCGATGACTTTCTGCTCGGACAAGCCGACTTTGCCTGCGATGGCGCCGTAGGACATGCCTTTTGGAATAGATTCTCAGCCAGTGAGCTGGGGGATGGCAAGACTTGCTCACCGGAGCGGTCCTTGGCGGCGGCGAGAGCGGAGCACTGCGGGTTGGGCGGCATGGGAGATCGAGATGGAAGCTGAGAGCAAGAGCCTATCGAGGCGTCCTTATATAGCAGGTCATCAGCTGAGCGGGAGCAGTAATCGATTGCCGGATATGGTAGAAATTGGCCCACGTGAATGTGACTAGACGCGTCTTCGTGGCTTCGAAATCTTCCGATTCCGGGGCTGGATGTCAGCATAGTTTGAAGTTAATTCGAGAGAGAAAGCCAGCGAGGTCTGCTGAGCAGCATGTGGCTACACTTTCCTGGCCTTGTCGGGTCTCG
Source organism: Mycena chlorophos (assembly GCA_014461115.1). NCBI lineage: Eukaryota > Fungi > Basidiomycota > Agaricomycetes > Agaricales > Mycenaceae > Mycena > Mycena chlorophos. The sequence continues at coordinate 4,002,989 of JACAZE010000001.1, read as the reverse complement.
GAGGATCAAAATTCCTTAACTGGCCACCTATACTCAAAGGACAAAGCTTCGAACGAATCTCATTCGGCCCGGAGATACGGAACTTCGGGCTTCATTTCTGTTTGAAATGAAAGTCTCACCCAATGGCTAAAAGCTCTTGAAAAGATTACACCGCGGGAGTATCGTCCACTGTCCCTTGCGGGTTCGGAATTACTCGGAAAAGCCTGCTTCATTCCAGCTGAAACTCCTTCGGCCGACCAGGAACGTTCGTTGTCCTCGGCGGGGATTTTTATCGGGTCGCTATGCGACTGCTCTCTGCGTCGGGCAGAGGATATTGTGGCTATTTCCACCTGGAGAAAATATGATGAGTGGCTGTTTCTCGAACGAAAAGACCCAAGCGACGACCTTTGGAGACCGTATCGCTCGACCAGAAAAATAATGGGACCCATAATACCGGCGATCATCAATACATGGCTGTCGGCGTTCAGACCGTTGCCTTGGTGTTCTCCGTTTGGCCCGCAAGCGTGAGCGCCAACGGTCCGCCGAAGAGAGCCGATGGATTGTTTTACTGACCATAGCAATCCTTGCATGAGGAACTCTGCAGAAATCGTTGTGAGCACGCTCTTGAGCAGCATCGATAAACTTTCTGCTGGAAGATCCCGAAAACCACTCCTATCTTTTCTTATCTCTCAATAATTTCCCAGGCTCAAAATTTGACGCGCGCCGAGGCCCGAAAGGGGTTGTTGGTATGCAGTAGGAAGGATTTTGGGCGGGCCAAGCTGCGTCGACGTCTTTGTTCTGGCTCTGGGTCCCGGTCCACGCGCAAAAAAGGCTGAGCTCGAGGCTCGTCGAGGTGCTTCTCCAAGATTCGGCCTCAGCGTAGTACGTTCCCATGTCATGCTTCGGCTAATTGAACGCGATAACGGCGTTGACCGGGCATCAAAGCGCAAGCGACGGCGAGTGGCGACGCAGAAAATAGTTGGAAAATGGGGACGAAAATTGCAACGGATCGTAGCACTGGGGGGCGGTAGAGAGGCATCGGCAGAGGGAAGCGACATGAGAGCGTGGAGCAGACGCGAGCGAACGAGATGAGTGTTAAATATGAGAACATGGATGACATGGGCGGTTACATCATACCTGACGCGGCGAAAAAAGAGGGTTGCTGTCGACGGTGGCGACTAGCCTGCGTATTCCAGGCACTGGAGCCCAGGGAAGTATCGAAGAACGATGGAGGTGGGTCCAGGACGATTAGAACATTAGAACAGGCTTTGTGTGCCAAACCAAGGTCTGGGCGTAACTGAAGTTTCGTGGGAGATCAATATTCGACATCCGAAAGCGGCGACTTATAAAACACTCGCCTGTCTTTTCCTTCCACCTTCAAGGCCGCTCCTGCCCGCCCTCCCCCCGCCTCCCGCCGTCCCGCCCGCCCCTTGCCCGCCTCTCTGCCTTGCGTTTAGGCCACCTTGCGTCGCACCCGCTCGATCCCTTGCTCGCGTTTGCCCATCCACCCAACGCGACCCGGTCGAACCTTGACTTGCACCACCCGAGCAAAGTCATTTTAACCGCGGCCGACCACTCACGCTCGCCCCGAAACCCAGCGAGCGCTTCTCAGAGCTTCTGGGCCATATCCACATACTCCCGGCCTTCTTTCTCTGCGAGCTCAGAGAAACGCAATTCAAGCCAAAGGGTGTGTTTGTTGCGTTTGTTTTGCCTTCGTTCTTTAATTCATTCAACTCTAGCCAATCTCTCTCCCCCATGATTGCGACGTTGGCGATGTCCCCCAGCATCGACGCCAATTCGGCCAGCGCGCCTCTCCCTATCCTTCCGCGACGCTCACCGTCCGCAAGCCGCGTATCCTTCCCCAGCATGACTCCTGCAAAGGCGTCTTCGTCCGTCTCGCTTGTCTTGCAACAGGCGACCCCGCCTTCGGACGACGAATCGTCGTCTACCTCGCCGACGGGCACATCGGCGGTTATCTTGATGCGACCCAAACGATCCCGCGGCGTACGTCCTCCTGCGCAGAGCACGCCCATGCCGGTGTCTGCTCGTGCCCCGCAATCGCCTGCAGACGACGACACACCCCGTCCCGCTGCTCGCCCCCTGCTGTATTCCCCCGGGAGCAGGCAGCCTACGGGCGCTCTCCATGTCGAGCATCCCTGCATTATCACCACCGCCTACCCCAAAATTCGCAACAGACGAGACGCCACGCATCATTCGCAAGAAGTCTGGCGAACCACTCAAGTCGTCGCTCAAATCATCCACGCCCCGTGTCCGTGGCTCGCTAGAGGTGGTCATCAACGGTGGCACCGCGACCAGCAGCAAAAGTGTGCCGACTACGCCGACAGGGAGCCTCCGCGTCCACTTCAACTCGCAGCTGGAGCAGGTGAAGCTGTTCCTGGCGGAGCAAAAGCCGCTCGCGGTCAGCCGCGACGGGTCGCCGACGGACGATACGAGTGGGACGGAGGAGTTCCCCGACTTTATCTTTGGGCGCGATTCGGAGGACGAAGGGACGTTGGAGATGCAGGTCGAGGTGCCGCGTCCAGTGGGCGAGCTCGACGTTAAGCTGCAGACGTTTGCGTTGACCGACGACAGAACGGGTGTTGCGGGGACCATCGCGGTTCGCAACCTGGCCTTTGACAAGAGGGTTGCGGTGCGATTCACGCTCGACGATTGGCAGACGACGAGTGAGGTTATCGCTCGCTACCAAGAATCGATGCCCGGCGGCATGGTCGACATCTTCGCGTTCAATATTCGGCTAAACGACGTTCTTGCGCGCATCGACGGGAAGCGCATGGCGGTTGCCGTTCGGTACAACGCCGCAGGGCGTGAAATGTGGGACAACAACGGCGGGAAGAACTACCTGGCGACGTTCAAGCGCGTTCGTTCGGAGGCTGCAAAGGCGAGGACGGGTCAAGCAGCTGCTGATCTGCGGAATCGGCTGGAGCATGTTGTCAAGACGCAAGACCGACAAGATCCACCGCCGATTGCGCTTCGCAATAGCGCCAGCCAGAACAGGTCGGCAACGGTTGGATTCCGCGCAGGAGGCTCGCTTGCTTCGCGGTATGACTTCAATGCCTCGTCACGTGCACCGTGGCGACCTCACCAACGAGCGCAGTCGCATCCGACTTTGGACTCGCCTTCCCCGCCGAATACCGTTCCGTGGCCTCCGCAAAAGCCGCGTGCTACTCTCGCCCTCGGCTCGCCGCGTGACGTGTCCGACGACGTCCATCCCCGATTGAGTGCGCCGTATGTGCCTTCATCCGACACCGAAAACCACCCGTTTGCGCTGCCCAAACGCCAACACCAGCGTGGGTATTTCGACGTACCCCTGCGCGAGACGGGGTCAATGCGAAGGACACCACCGGGAACCCCGCGTTCGGGAGGTGTGATGCCGCTCGGGAGTCCCGGAGGGCGTTACAACTCGTTTCCACCTCTAGACCCTCGCGGTCTTGGGTTGGGGCTCGAACTGCCGATACCGACGCGGGAAGGGAGCAACAGCGAGGATAGCACACCGAGCTTTGTGGGCAGCAGCGACAGTGGGTCGGGGACGAGCGGGACGACGTCGCCCGTTAGTCCGCCGGATTTGCTCGCGGTTGAGGCGAGGTTGGGAGGATTGGATATGGCTACGTCGCCGTCGACGCCGTCAACATATCACAACTTCCTCGACAAGTGCGTTTGTTTTCGTCTTCTTCTCGTTTAGGTGCTGATTGTTGCCCGACAGATTCTGCTTCTATACTGGTGTGAGCCCCCTCGAGAGCCCCAGTATACCGCGCACGCAATCTGCGTCCAGTGTGGAAGAGCTGCTTTCGGTTGTTTCTGCGTCACCGCAGCTCCAAGCACTCGTCGATTCGTCGCGGGGCGATGAAACCAGCCCCATCAGCACGCCGACCTCGACGACGCCGAGGAACAGTAGCTTTGACACGCTCGAAGCTGCTACGCTGTCTTCACCGATCCCGACCGTCTCGGTTGTGCTGGCGTCTCCCGAACCGAGCACGATACCGAGGACTGTCGCTGCTTGACCACGTCGGTGTCTGTCCCTCTTTGCTTCCTTTCCTTTCTCTTCACATAATTCGGTTTGCTTTGCCCACCTATCTTTATGGCCTATCAAAACTACACACGGATATACGTAGATTGTCTTACTACGGGTTTTTTCATCTTTTTGTACCAACAACACGCACCAACGCCACACGCATCCCATCCATCCCATCCCATCCCATCCCATCCACGAACCTACACGCACACACACACACATACGTCCTGCACGATACATACGATGCATTTTTCGCATACCTCGCCGGTGTGTTCTTCACACTGGGCATATCTCTGTTCCCTCTCTGGGTCTGTCTGTCTGTCTCTCTACTGCCGCTGCGGACTTGTCTTTTTCTTCTTTTGGTTCCCTTCCCATTCCCGACTGGGTTGTTCAGTACATATACTTCTTCCTTTGTCGGGTTTCGGACTGTGAACCTACGTATAAAGAACGCTTTTTGCGTACGTACGTACCTACATACCTACGTACTCTTTTTTTGCTGGGCTGTTGGAGTAGGTAGATTTTCCTCTCACTGTTGAAATGGAATATGACTTGCGCGATGAACCTCGATGTGTGTGCGTGTGTTGGAATGGGCTTGTTCGATTCTGAGTGTGCTCAGGAGAGGAAGGATCGCTGCCGCGGCGGCGTTCTCGAATGCGTCTGCCAGTGGAAGCCCGCAGTGAGTGGTCATGAGATCTTGAGATCTCGAGCCAAGCGGAGGTCCTGTCGAGGAGATTACTGCTCGTTTCCTTCTACAGATTCCTTTCCTGGATGGTTGTGTTTGGTCTGGATGGACGTCAAAATCCAAGCACCGTTCCCCGTACACGACGCTGGGGACTTTTTGTTTGAAAGAAGATACACAAAGTGATACCTCACTGCGAGGCTTGAGGATCTCGATGAACGCCAAGAAATCTAAATCGGCCATTGCCGCCATCATCTAAATCTGATTTGATCTAGAGAACGCATGTTTGTTTGTTTGTTCACCGTAGATCCCGCAGGGATCCAAGGCTAAACCTGTTTCGAGCCAGTGTATCGGGATCCGCATGTGCTAACTTCAAGACCGGCAAATTTACAGCGGTTTGGCGCCGCTCTGAGCGCGCTCTCTAGGCCGTGTTCAAGTTCCTCTGGCTCCATTTTGGATCCCGAAATAACTCAGCGCTAGCTATTCTGTTTGCGTCGGAAGAGGAACAATCCATGTAGCATCTTACGTTGTTGGTGGCGCGACGGCGGGATAGGCACCGAGTCGCGGCGCAGGTTGCCGTAACGTTTGCCGGCCAGCGCACGTCTTGAGCTTGAGGCCAGGTTTCTGGTACGCCTCAGAGCGCGTTGGAGGCGCGTGCTCTCGATCTCAGCCTGCCAATTTTTTTCGCCTTTTTCAGCGATGGCGGCACCCTTCGATGGATGATCCTGATCCTGACTTTCAGCGACGTGCATCAGAATCGAGATGCGTTCTATTCTTACAGGTCCGGTCAGGGATGTGTAAGCACGATGCGCAGAGATCGTTTTACGGAGGAGGAAGGAAAGTGCGCTGGAATGCGCCGGAAATTAGGTTTTGTGTGGCCAGACCGCTTGCCTGAAGACTATCAAGCGGATCTAGACGACTGGGCTCCCGTCGGCGTTTGTACGCATTTCCTTTTGTGTTCTCCGCGCTTCCATCATGAATACACGGAAGTATATGGGGTAAGTAAAGCGCATCACTGGAACTGAGATGTTCCCCACGGGCAAGGTTTTTCGCATGTCGCAAGTGTGAATCCCTTCTGCACTTCGCAAGGGATCAGAATTCCAGATCTCTCTGATCTGCGGCGGATTCATTCGCGGACCGAGAGAGAGTCCACCTCCGCAACCGCGTGTTCGAACGCAAGCCGGAGTTTCCCGAGCACTCCGCGTTGCACTCGGATGAGTTTCTTTGGACACGACCTCGACGGCGGCGCAAGCAGGCTTACCCTGCCTGCCTATCCACTGGCAGTTCAACCACTTGGCGACTCTGGCGGCGCACATGTGGACTCGCGCTCCGCCACCCATTTTGTATGCTGATGCCATCCAAGTCCGCTTGCCTGCCGCCAGATTCTTACGAGATCGCTGTATGGGCTATAACCGACGACGGATTTTCCAATTTAGCCATTGGGCAAGGAGGACTTTCCACTTTTCTTCCCTCCAATCAGCTGCGATGGTCCCACAAGGGTGCGCTTGCTTCTCTTCAACTTCTCACTGGCGCCCGTTAGCAAAAATTAAACCAGCTTCCGCGGCGGATCCGGGTCTGGATCTTGGAAGATATGTATAGGCTCCGAGAGTGGACCAAGTGCTAAATGATTGACGGGCGTCGAGGTCGTAAGCCCGCTGTTGTTCTACGAAGAAGCAACCCTACCCAGGAACCTGGGGATGCTCCAAGACATCAAAACAATTTGGTACTGGTAGAGCGGATAGATGGGCGAGGAGAACGGTCTGCCAGAGCTACCATCCAACTCCTTAGATCGGATTTACGGCGAGATCGTGCATTGTTGCTGTTTTTGGGTACTGGTAGTTTGACAACCCATCAGGTGGACACAGCCTCGAGTTGACACGGAACGTTAGGTTGCCGGCAGCCATGATGTTTTTCCAGATCTATATGCTGCTTACCCCCATTCTCTCGCAGCCACAGGCCCGCGTTGCTTCCCCCGTCATATAGCCCTGAGTTGATTCCGCACTCAACTCTCGCGCTCACCATCGATGGCGACGCATGCCTCTGCGCACCCCGCGTCGACCGCAAAGGTCTGCTGTCAGCTCCGCTCAGTTGGTCGTGTGTTAATTGCGGCTTCAGATGTCCCCGACGACGTCCCAGCGCCCTCATTCCCCAGTTTCGCCGACTCTTCCATCTGGTTGGATAAAACAATTCGACCCTGCATCGCAGCGGCATTTCTACGTGCGTTTTAGTCTTTCAGCTCATTTGAGCCAGAAATTTACTTTTTATCCTAGGTGGATACGGCGATACCGCGCTCAACGTGGTCGCACCCGTATCAAGATGAGCAATACCTCCGCGAAAATGGCCACCCACACGCGAAAAAGCACCAAAGCGTCCGCCGACACAGCTCCGCCAGCCAGGGAATCGCGTCGCCAGTCATTGTTGCGCACGGTCAACAGCACCATCACCAAAAACAACACGTCCGCGAATGCCCGCCCGACGAGCAGCAAGAGCCCGCACGTAAGAAGCCGAAGCTTACTGTTCATTCGCCGGAGGCTTTTCAATCAGCACCAGGCGCTCCCAAGGAGGATCTCACGGTACGTGTCTTCTTCCTTGTCAGGACGAATTTTTGAACTCCTTTGTAGCGAGATCTGGAGCTCTTGTTGCGGCGCGACTTTTCCTTTCCGGGACAGTATTGCCACGCAGCGACCATGACTTCCGCAGCGAATCCGGGCCTGAGTATCAAAGGCATCGGCATCGTGGGCCTGCCCTTGAGTGATCGCGATGCGGAGCTCGTTCGCAGGCTCGTGTCGTCCTCCTCGTCCGCGGAGCAGATGATGAGCAACACATGGGAACTCGACGCGCAATCGATCGAATGCCTCAACCCCGCGTGGGCGGCGTATCTGCACGAAGTCGTCCTCAAGGTCATCTGGAGGAAACTTGCCCCGCAATGCGCCGGCCTTCAGCTGAGTTTGCAAAGCCTCATTCTTTGGGAACACTCCGCCAAGTGAGTGTTACCGATCTGGCTGTTCAACTCGCGGAGAAGCTAACGAAACGGCCTGAAATAGTCCAGTTGCATATGACTGGTGCGTGAAAGTCATTCTAACTTAGAGTCATGATCCTGATCTCCGTGCGACAGCACTCAACGCCAACAATCCGATACCGAAGAGTTCGCGAGCATTCATGTCATTCTGCCTTCGACGTACACAGGTGGCGCGGTACAACTCTCGTTCGCCGGGTCGCCCGAGCAATACGACTTGTCCCCAACATCGAGGTTCGCGTCCATTCTACCACCTTCGTCGTCGATTGATCCTTGTTGTTGTAGCTTTTCGACATCCTTCGTTGCGTGGTATCACGACGTTGACTGCAAAATCAAGCCGCTCGAGTCTGGACGACGTCTCGCGCTCTCGTACCGCATCTTTGCAGCCAGCGGTCCGCGTCCCATGCTCCCCATCATGTCCGACAAGCTGCAGGACCTGCGTCGGTTCCTGCGCAGATGGTCGGGCCTTCCCGAACACGATCCAGACAACATCCCGAGCATCATCGCGTACCCGCTTACGCATGAATACCGCGACGACGACCTGCGTGCCGACACGCTCAAGCTCGAGGATCGACACAAGGTTATCCATCTCAAGGCGCTCTGCGACGAGATGGGCTTCCAGCTTGGTCTGGCTACGCTGGACGACCATCTAATTGGGACGGCGGACGAGACGGGCGGCAAGGATGCGCAAGGCCGTCCCAAGCGCATGCTGCGCGTTAATGCGCGTCGCCTCACTATCAACGAGGTGTGCGACTTTGACGGGATGCCCATCCAGAGCATGACCAAGCTCGAGCTTGAAGAGGGCGATTTGGTCAAGATCGTCCCTCCGAACGAGTCTGCGCCTGATCTGGTCGTGTATGATGCGAAGAATTCGCATGTTATCGAGTTCCGTGAGTGGGTTTCATACGTCTTTTTCGCTGTCTGAAACGTTCTGCAGACTATTCTCGTACGGTTATCGTTTTATTCGAGAAACGCCGCATCGTCGAAGTGCTGCTACACACCCGGCGTACACCATACGCCCTCGAACGGCTATACAACGTCGACCGCCGGACCTCTTCGCCCATCGAGCGCAAAATCGTGAAATACGTTCTTGCGTCGCTCTATCACCAAACACCATACAACGCCGACGCGCAAGCCCGCCTCGCCGAGATCGCGCTTGGCTGGCACGATGTCCAGCTGTGGAACGAGACCGCGCGAAGCACCGTCCCGCACGGCTCGTTGGTCTCAGCCTTGGAGCGGATCCGCTGGTTCGATGCATGGAAGGAGTTCTCGTTTGCGAGCATCCGCGAGACGCTCGAGCGGATTTGGGAGATCAAGGGCGCGCACAAGGCACTTGATTTTTACCTGTCCATGGACCGCGAGTTTCTGGCTGCGATCGAGCCATCGGAGGATGTCCGGTACTGGTTCAACGACGTGCTGCAACGGACGTTGGACGGCCTGCAGCATTTAGAGCGGGAGCACGTGCCGCTTTACATCAACGCGATTCGCAAAAAAGGCGTCCAGTTCTTCTGGGATGTGTAAGTCAAGCCAATCTAACCTGGAAATCTGACTAATGTTTTGCGCAGAATCATGCGGCCGATCATCCGTGTGCCCAACGCCTACGACTTTTGGCTCGAATTCCTCCGCTCGGTGTACGGCCTGCGCGTCGAAATGGCACCAAACGACCACGAAACGAAACGCTTCGTCGAGATCTTCGACGAGGGCCTCGACTCGATCCTGAGCGACTTCAACATGGTCGTGCGCTCGGGCGACATTCCCCTGCGCGGACGGCGTCTTTCAGAGATTATCAGCCTCTGTCTGACGACGCGCCGTCTCGACATGTGCCGCCGCGTGCTATTCATGACGGTCCCGTCCAACCAGGGCGAGGAGTGGGTCGCGGGGATCACCAACCCGTCGTACGTCCCGCCTCTGCGGCGGGTCCTGCACGAGCACGGCATGGAGGTGTACCACAAGCCGTTCTGCGACTTTTTCAGCGCGGTGATTGGGTGCTTTTTGTACTTTGTGCTGGGCGGGTATAGTAACGCGACGCGCCGGATCTGCGGCGCGTGTGGCGTGTGTTCGGCGCTGGACGACTTTCTCGCGTCGTCGAATCTTTCGCAGGCGCAGTTCGTCGGCACGCAGGCGCAGGCGGAGCACCTCGCGACGCATCTGGGACCTGCGGGCGACGTGGTTGCGTATCAAACCTACTCTGACCCGGGGTCGACGCCGGGCAACAACACAGTGACCGTCGTCCGCAAGCTGCGTGAGGCAGCGACCGACCCGGCGTGGCTGAAGCGCAAGAACGCTGCAGGCGACTTCCTGATGACGATCGGGGACATGAAAGTCGTCGATCGTATCATGGGGAGGAGGTACAACGACGTGTTGTTGGCGCTGGAGGGCCAGGCGCGATTCATCCACTTGGAGGACGGGTCACGTGCGGGGTCGAGTAGCGGCGCGTCGGCGGCGAGAGGTGTGGCGATTCATCATCAGGTGCAGGGACGCTGGGCGGCGACGAGTGTGACGGATGGTCGAGAGCCGCCTCCGCGGTGAGGTGATTTCTCCGCTGGACCGTTTTCTTTTGATTTTCGCTTTCTTGGGTTTGTGGATACCAAATGTAGCACTGGTCTTTGTTGTAGCCTTCCGTGTAGTAACATCTGACAAAACAAACGTTTTTACTCCAAGTAGATGCCCTCTTCGACCTCGGGGCACCCATGCATGTGTCCACGTTTCTCGAATGAGATCTTGGTTCGAGGAGATAGCCGAAGACTACCCGCGGCCAGTTGGGATTCGAGACGGAAGAAGAAAGATCGAGGGGAGGAAGGACGTACGCCACGAAGAGGTGGAGGTGATCGTGGAACGAAGAGGTGAAAGGAAGACAGACGGCTGCTGCGCCTAGGGAGCAGCACGAGTTCAGTGAAAGAAGAATCCGAGTGCTTGAAACAGTGAAGCCGTCGACCGCACGATGCTCAACAGCATGTATACAGACACTACGTGGAAGTGGCAGACGGGGTAGCGCAGTTTTCTGACCCATCGGGACTCGGCTAGCAGGCCTTCCGCCGCGAAGCTGTTGACGCGATACTCACAACTGCGCTAGACCACATGCAAGTTGTGTGCGACTGTTGTCGCGGCTGTGAAAGGAAACTTCCACGTTCGGAGACCGAGTAAACAAAGGCTGTTGAGGATGGTCCGATACGCGCGTCTGTTCCGGGATGCGCAGCCCCCGAACCGTCGGTTGGAGGCGAAGGGCGGATGTTCCTGGACTGCGCAGTGGCATTGGCATTGTGGCGAAGTGTATGATCGGTGTGTTTCGGTGGTCGAGGGCGGTGTGGGTGGCCGATAGACCGTGCGCTGAGGTTTGTTGAACCACTCCAAGTCGAGGGTGCGTGGCTTTTGAACGTTATCAATCGCATGTTCAAGTTGTGGATTAGATTCGATTGACGCGTTTCCAGCATTGTTTGTTCTTTTGCGGGCATACGTGTTGGGGATTCGGCAAAATTTCCTGAAACGGGGCACAGCTGAGGCGGAGCGGACAAGAAGCTGTGGTGCACGTGATTTTGACATGAGGCTCTTAAAACGGCCCACATTTTTTGGGCACTGACGCACCAAGCCCCACTCACCTCTCATCCACCATGGCTTCTCCGATTTTCATCTCTCTGCCCACCACCCCGGCCTGCCCTACACCTGGCCAGCCCACCAACACGCTCGCAATAACGTCGCTCCCGAAACAATTCTTTGAACCCGACGTGCTCAGCATCCTCCGGCGCCATTTCGCGACATACGGAGAGATCAACCGCTGGATCGTCCTCCAGAGCTTTGCTCGTATCATGGTCGTTTACACGTCCAACGACGACGCAGAGACCGCCAAGCTCCATTGTGACCCCATCGTCCTCGAGCAAACACACGATCGGTGCGTAGATGTGTCTCTTCTTCTAAATTTCTACCGGCTAACGAGTCGCGTGCAGCTCAAAGATCACCCTTCGCGTATACCGCGCCGACCCCAACCCGCTTCTCCCACCCGGTGACGTCGTCGACGTCCCTGCAGCAAATTACCTGCAGCCGCCGCAAGTCGAGAAGAACTTCCTCATCTCCCCACCCGGCTCGCCGCCCGTCGGCTGGGAACCCATCCGCGAGGAACCGCCAAACGCCACTCCGCTCGCCGACGACCTCATGGCCGCGTTGCGTAAACTACAAGTGCACGACCGCGAACGCGAGAAGCCTGCTGGCTTGGAGGTGCTGGTGCATCCCGAGGACGGAGATACCGGTGTCGGGATCTACGTCGAGGACTGCGCGAGCGATGATGACGAGTCGGATAACGAGGAGGATTGGGTGTATGGCCAGCCGGCGCCGTTCCGGACACGATACCTGCCGACGTCGATGCCGCCGCCGGCCTCTTCGTGATTATGTGAGTTCTCTGCGTCTATGTTCTCTCGTTTCCGGATGATACACATTCAGACCTGTTCCGACTTTGGACTGAGGATACTATACATTGCCTAATTCTTTCTGATCCCTTCTCTCTTCATACTCGTCCTGGTTTTCGTTTGCTGACCCACCTGTTCACAGTGCACTCATTTCTCTGGATATAGCATCAAAAACATTGTACGAACATGGTGAGCACGCTCTTCTGCCGCTCGTTCTTTCTCTCCCTCTACGACGAAAAACACTATCAGACCTGTTCTGACTTTGTTGGAGACAACCATATATTGCCTTTTCATTCTGATCTTCCCTTGCTTTCTCTTCTTCCTCCCTCTGTAGCGTGGATGGACTGCGAGCTGACGTCTTTTCGTTCGTCTAGGCATCTGCATACATGTAAAAACAAGGAAGGACTTGGGATTTGGATATGGACCGTTAATTACGCTAGCTGTTCTCTTTATGTAGAAACGCATTCGACGCGTTGGGACTTTCTTGTAGCTTTTCGTGGTTTAGCAAAAAGAAATTCAGCACCGGCTTCTTGTATGAGACTGCAGGCCGACCTAGGCAAACATCCACTTGCCAGTGGAACGAATGTGAGTGCGAGCGAACATGACTCCGAAAAGGAAGAAAACTCGAAGCAATAAGAGAAGTAGGCTCCGAAGAAACCCGGAAGTTGAGAAATTGGTTGAAGCAGCATTAGAATGAGTTCCGCACACGGATGCCTCTAGTAAAAGGCGAGAGGCATGTCAAGTTGCACGAAACCCTACTGCTGTCCTCCGATGAGGAAATGTGCAGATGCTTGACAGAGTTTTGTACCGCGTTCAAGCGGACGGACGTCGGCTCCAAGATGTCTAGATCTGTCTGCGCGGACTGGCGAACGCGATTCAGAGGATTCAGACTGGTAATACACTTCATTGCGCATGACGCTCAACGGCGTCTACAAATACAATAAATATACAATCACGACTTTCAAGCGGGTGCTTAGAACTTGTTCATCTCCTGCTGCGCCTGCCCCTTATCGTGCCTCAAGTTCCCCTTCGCCTGCTGCGTCTTGTCGCCGGTAACCGCGCCCAAGATGGCCTCGCCCTTGCCGTGCATACGGTCCGTCGCGCCGTCGACGTACTCGTGCGCTTGCGCGGCTTTGTATTCGGCTTCGCCGGCGGCGTGCTCCTCCTGCGCGTCGAATCAGTAAGAGGACTAGGCGCAGCTGAGGAAGGATAGAGAAAGCGTACCTTGCCGGACTTTTGCCACGACTCGAGGCCGGTCATGTTACCGATAGCCTCGACGGCGGTACCCTTCACGGAGTGGTACTGGCCGGTGGACTTGCTGCGAAGAGCGTTAGCGACGCGGCCAACTGTGAAAGAGCAACACGAACTTATAGGTGGAGGAAGTGTTGTCGGAAGACATGTTAATGCGAGTGGGTGGTTGGTTTGAGTGGTTGTGTGAGTGTTGGGAGGTTTGTTGAGTCCTCTTCGGTCTTCCGTTGCCTTTTATACCGAGCAACTTGTGCGGCGACGTCATTGGCGCCCACAGAGGAGATGAAAGCCAATGACGAAGATGACGTCGACGCGTCGGAGCGGGTCAGGTGGGCGCGATTACTGTCGGCAGATTGTATGCAGTGGCCTGTCAAGCGCAGTCCGAAAGGTTGGTCTGCAAACACAATTAGCATCGAGTTGAAGCAAGGATATTAGGAGAGCAGAAGGTTCAGAAATAGAAGGCAATATAAGGTTGTCTCCATGAGCGTCAGAACAGGTCTGATAGGTTTCTCATCATATAGGGAAAAGAAGGCACACTCACGTATAGCGTGCTACTGTGAGTTAACCGAGGACCGTCTCTGACTTGGTTCCTTGCGCCAGAAACAAGCCGACGCGCTGTCCGTGAAAGATAGCGTCCGAAAGGTGCGTGAACTCGAAGTCGAGCAGCCCAGCCGCGTCGAACGCAGCGCGGATATCTTCTTCAGAGAAGCCAAACTTGTGGGGTACATCTTCGGGAATGGGGTCGGTGGTCGTAAGGAAGTCGACGACTAGTAGACGGCCGCGAGGTTTGAGGAAGAATGCGAGAGTGCGGGTAGTGTCGGAGATGGACTCCAGGTGGTGATAGGCCGCTGAGGACTGGCTATAGTGAGCTAGAGTCCGAGAACGAGTTGAAGCGAGACGAACCACGGCCACGTCGAATTTTTCACCGCCTAGCTCAGTTGGCAGACCTTGCAGCTCGGTGCAAACGACGCTCATTTCTTCGGACGGTATTCCTACGTAGAGTTGAGCACCAGCAGGAACAAAGAGCACGCTGCGCACCGTGGTTTCGGATTCGTTCCGCGAAAAAAATGACGGACTCGGGATTCTTGTCGACGGCGACAATCCTTTTGCAGTGCGGTGCTAGCCCGTGCGAGATGAGACCCTTGCCACATGCGAAGTCGAGGACGGTGGTGGCTTCGTCGTCGAAAGGATAAACGTCGAGAAACGCGGCGACGATGTAGTTCTCGTCAGACTCAGAGTGCGCCATCAAAACGTGACTACAGAGCTCTGAAGCGCGAGGGCCATACGAAGCTAGAGAAATACGAGGATACACTGACTACAGCTTAACGCCCTTCGCTAAGAACACGTCCTCGAGCTCCGGATGCATGCCGCCCTTTAAAGCTTCCACTCGAATCCACTCAGTCCAGCTTGCTCATAAAACACGCGCTGCATTCGATTGTCGAGCTTCAGCTCATCCTCCCTTGGAAGCGGCCAGGTCAAAATTTTCTTGGAGAGACTAGTATTCCTTCCTCGATCGGTCAGCGGAGCTCTAATACCCAATCTACGGACACTTTAAGTTAAACGTTCAAAACGTACAAACCGCGGATGTCGAGCGGCTGGCCGGGAGTGTGCGAGGACTTGCCCCAAATACGTCGCTGTAGGAGCTTCGACTCGAGTTGGCGAAGCAACTTGAACGACGTTCAAGTTGGGATCTTGAGGCTAGAAATGATAAGGGACGCTGAAGGCTTGAAGGTCATAATCCACGGCACTCTTGTACAACCAGAACGTGCATTCATATGATTATCTCGATACACGAGCTCTAGGGGCAGTCCGCAACATGAACAAACACCTCACGACCCCGCGTTTCTGTCATCAACTACCACCATGTCTTCCGAAACCGCCGTCTCTGAACGATGCACGCACCCTTGTCGTTTCTTTGCGTCGTCGCTAACGGTTTGCCAGTCAACTACACCGATTCAGACATCTGCTTCCGCTCCTCCGACAACACCTTATTTCGAATTCACACCAAGAACCTCGAAACATGTCCCAAAAAAGCCGGGTGGGTCATAACGGGTCAAAAGCGCTGCTAAGCCGTCATAAGAACCTTAAGCAAAACCCTTGATTATAACGGAAGCGAAAAAGCATCTAACCGCTTATAACCAAACTGGGCGCAGGTTATTTTTTTTTGTGAAAACCATGAAATTTGTTGTTTAACTGGATGAAATACAAGCAAGTACACTAGCTTAGGTACCGGTACACAAACTAACAAGACCCCATTCATCCTTGACTCGATCCAAGATGATGTCGCGGTGGGCAGATGAAGGCTCTGTGCAGATGTCAGCCGGAAAGAAGGGTTTGGGACACGGAAGCACATACCGTGACATCCGGCGAAGGGTGGTGTCTGTGAGCAACGACGCGGTGACGAAGCGTGAAGACTCACTGGCACTCCGATATTCTACTCGCAAGTGTCTCTCCCGACACCCCCTCCACCCAAATCCAACCTCCCAGAGGATCAAAGGCTGCCATGTCATGCAGAGGAAGCGGAAAAGGTGGGCGAACGAGAATCCAGACGCCAGTGATCATGAGGCCGATGGTGCCGACGCTGTCAAAGATGATCAGCGCGTGCTGCGGGAGGGCCTACGACGGCTGTGCACCGTGAGCTGGGCCGTGAGGGAGGGCTGGACATCGATGGTGGTGGTTCGAGGTCAAGAATGGTCTGCGTGTGACGGTGTGGGGCCTTCTCCGAAAGTCCCCGAAGATGACGTCACAACATGACTTAGCGAAATTCGAGCGGTGCAACAAAACTCATTATCCAGAAATTAGCTGCTATGAGCTCCCTTGGGTGTCCCGGTCTTCGTATATTGTACCCAGATGCATAAAGTCAAGCTCGCTATCAAGCTAAAAACTGGCTGACTGATAACTGCTTCGAACTGCTTATCACCCAAGCCTTAGGGTGATAAGCGCTGAAAAGAACTTCAAGCGGAGGCAATCCGTTATAACCCAACTGGTTTTTTTGGGACATGACACACGCGGAGGGTTTTCCACCCACCGCGTTCTCCGCCGCTTCGAATTCACGCTCAGCACCAAACGTCGCCGGATCATCCAGCAGCGAGCCCGCTGCGGGAATGGAAGTCGTCGACCTGACCGAACGCGCCGAGACCCTTGAGCTGCTCTTCCAATTCATCTACCCGCAACGGCAGCCCGATCTCACGACGCTCGCGTTTCCCGTGCTCGCGGATCTCGCGGAGGCGGCGGAGAAGTACCAGGTTTTCGCTGCGCTGGATATATGCAGGATCTTCATGGGGTGTGTTCCTCCGATCTCCTCAATTTCTGCTCGACGCGTTGATTCGCGTGAAACAGGAACGGCTTGCAAGATAATGCTTTAACAGTGCTCAACTATGCTGTGCGGCACGACTACCTCGAGATTGCAGACGAGGCCGCGCCACTGACAGTCTCTTTACCACTCGACGAGATTGGGAAGCACATGCACCCGAACTACATGGGCAGCTGGGTGGGTGAACGAACTCGAAATGGAGGCATTAATTGCTAATTTCATTGAAAGCTACGCTACTACGCCGAATGGCAGAAGATCCTCGAGTTGGCGTCGAGCGAAGGCTGGCGAATCGGACACACCTCCGCTTGTCGCATCACGAGCAACGTTCCTGCGTGCCCGCACTGGAACTCTGCCAGGCAAAGTGTTCTCACTCGTTTGGGGGCACGGCCAGGTGCTCTGAATGACCTTGCGTCCATCTTCACGACGGCGCATGGGTTGTATCCGTGTGCGATCGAGAGTCTGCGCCAGTGGGAGTATTTTATTGCGGTCAAAATGCGCGATATGCCCCAATTTCGTTCATTTCTGTAATAGTTTGTGCTGTGTACCTGTACCACTGTGGGGTTTAGAGGGCTTTGTTACTGGTCAACATTCACTTGGAAATAATTGAAGGGGTGAAGTAAATTTTCAATGATGAGCGGAAGTTTCACGGACGACCAACTACGTTCGCAGTGAACTAGCCTCAATGTATGCGCGTTTCGTCAAAGCACATTGACAAGCGCTTGTTGTCCTCGTCATACTGTATGCATTGTCCTTGTTCGTTCGTTATTTACATCCTCTCTCGAGCCAGTTTTGAAAGTGCCCGTTCATAAAACCGTCAGCGTGAACCCGTGCATGAACGGCAACCCAACCGTAACGCTCGCAACCTTCGTTGTCGCGTTATATTGTACGTGACTTTGGGGAACAGGCTTGCCGTTGAGCAACACGCCCCTCGGTGCCCGAGTCGAGCCCAGAACCTTCACCCCAGCGACATTCACCCCCGTCGCAAAGTCAAACGAGCCCGACACAGACAAAGTCCCGTGCCTGAAGGTCATCGAAACGAGCGTCTGCGCCGGCTGGTCGATGTGGATCCCATCGTCGACGTACAGTGTCCCCGACGCGCTTCCATCCGTGCCGGGCGCAACGACAAGCTCGAAGTCCGTCTTGCGCAGCTCGGCGGTCGTCATCTGCGATTGGTTCCGCAACGGAAGCACCGCACCACCCTTGATGTGCACGGGGATCTGCGTGAACGAGACGTCGTCCAGCTGAACGTATTCGCCTTTGCCTTGCACGGGTGTGAAGGTTTCAAAGTCGTAGAAGATGTCTTTGGGGAGGTAAATCGACACCGAGGTCGAGTTTTCTTCGGTGACGGGCGAGACGAGGATGGAATCTCCGTAGAACCATTGGAGATCGATGGGGTAGGTCGTCTTGTCTTTCGGATACTTGAACCACATTGGGCTCACGACAGGAGTGCCGTCGGTGTTGGCTTGGTGGAAGGCAGTGTAGATGTAGTCGAGTAGACGGTACCTGGGATGAAGAATCGGTTGCTGAGAAAAAACAGGCAATAAACAACGTACCTCATGTCCAGAGCATTCTTGGCCGCCTCCGTCGTAAGAGGCCAACGGTAGAACTCTTGCGAAATCGAAGTATCCGCGTTATGCTGTGATCAGGTGAGTGATATTTCAGCGAAGAAAAACGGCACTCACGTTGCGCATGAACGGATAGAACGCGCCCAGCATCGCCCACCGAGCACAGAGCGTCTCGGTGGTGTCATCCGCATAACCACAGATATCCGCCCCAACCATCGGGATTTGGTAGATCGTCGCCATGCCCAGCACCCCCGAAATCGAGTTGCGGTAATGCGGCCAGTCCGAGAAGTTGTCTCCGAGCCATTTTCCGACGTGCGCGCCGGCACCGGCGAACGTAGAGCGCGTGATTATCAGCGTACGATTGCCTGGCCGACGTGCGAGCATCGCCTGGCGCGTCGCGATGGACATCATTGTCCCGTAGAGATTGTGCGTGTCGTACTCGTATAGGCCGTTAGCGTGAACGGTGTCGGTCTGTAGGACTATTAGCAGAAGGTCAACGTTTGGAGAAAAGGAGGTACATATGCGGTCTTGCTTGAGAGGTTCCCGCCCGGCGCAGCGTTATTGATCCAGTATTGCGGGGTAAGCAGGTTGTCGCGCTTGTTCCGACGAGTGACTGCCGACTCGTCGAAGATAGGCTGGCTTGGGCTGGGTGGGGCCGATGTGCGTGCTGGAGGGAGGTCCTGCTCGACTGCTTGCTCGAAGGGGTCGTCACAAGGGAGATTGCAAAACTGCCAACTCGTCAGTAAAAAAAAAACCTCCCAGCTATCTATTGAAAGCGCACGCTGGATGGCTCGACCATGTCGTTCCAACTACCATCGATATCTATGCCCGTATCCGCGGAGAAGAACATGGCATACTCGTTGGACCAATATCTAGACTTGATTAGCTAAGCAAAGCGGACCAGAGACGCCAAACATACGCTTGAGTGTCGTTGTTAAACCAATCTAGACGCGCTTGTTAGCCCAATTGCCTCTCCGAGGCATAAACTCGAAGGTCATTACCAGGCCAAACAGTGACTCCAGGCCATACGAGTCCCAGGTGGTCACTTCCGTTCTGATTCTTCAGCCAGATACCTGCTTCTTCCCCACGATCGAATGGGCCGTAGCCCTGGCCAGGCAGATATCCAACAGCGGGGTCAGTCATGAGAACTGAGTTGCGGGTAAGGCAAGGTTCGCGGTAAGTAGGTGATGGCGCACCGTATTGTTGATTATGAGCATGAAGATACGCGACGATTTCTTGCATGCGAGGCAGCGGGAAGTATTGAGGGTCGACGGTGAAGATCCTTCGTCTGTCCATGTAGTCCTAGGTCACGTGAGTCAGTCAGGCTGAAACCATGCTGTAGGTCGCGTACAATGTCCGTCCACATCGTCTCCAGTGGAATTCCGGCCGCAGAGTAGTTCGTGATAACGTTGGCAACGTCGATGTAGTCTGCACAACAAGTTCGACGCCGGACAAGTTCGTGAATAGAATACACTCACTTTGATAACCGAATCGACACTGGTGCAGCCCAAACGACCAGTAGGGCACCTCTGCCGGCGTGCCCACGATCTCCGCATACTGCTTCGCGACTTGGGCCGGGTCCGTCTGACTCCCAGCAAGGAAGTAAAAGTCGAGGACACCGCCAATAACGTTGTACTCGAGCGCCTCGGGCGTCAGCTTGATGTCCATTCCGTTGGAGGAGAGGAGCATCACGCCATGGGTGCCGGTGGTCCGCTGCTCGAAGTAGATGGGGTGGTTGCTATACAGATTCGTGCCGTTGGGAACCCCATACGCGTCGCGGCTCCATAAGGTCAGCGTTGAGTTGTTTGGATCCAGACGGAACGAGTTGGTGTGCTCCCCAAGGCCGTAGATGTTCGCGTCTGCTGGCAGGACCGTTTTGACGCGCAGGTATTGCGGCTCGAAGATGATGGGGTGCGACGCGGTCGAGAAAAGCACCTCTGACGTCGCCGAGCGCACGATGGAGAAGCTGAACGGGGAGGTTTTGTACTCGAACTTGATGGCGGCTGACTGGGGAGACACGGGATGGGCGCTTGACGGCCGAGGGAGTACGGATTCTGGGACCTCGTATCGCGCCGCCGAGGCGTCGGTGAATTTCACGTGGATGCGGTCAGCTAGGGAAGCAGCTGAGCACGGCCTTGGTGAAAGGGATTCAACACGTACCCGTCTCATACACGACCTCGAGGTTCAGCGACGGAATGTCATTCCCAAAGACGTTGCAAGCCTTCCCGGCCAGCTTCAACGACGCCGTCAACGTTCCGCCACTGGTCTTGACGTTGCTAGCGGTGTAGCCGGGGCACGCATCGAGGACAGCAGGGTCCACCACCGTTCCCGCCTGCGCACCGAGTGTAACGGCGGCAAGCACCACCGAGGCGACTTGGAGAAAGCGTCCCATCGTGTGCGACCGGTGCGAGGCCCTGGGTCTGCTCCATTTTATTATGTATGATGCCCAGAGAATTCGAGGGCTGCTTCTATGAGCCGCTGGAGACCGCTGGAAGGGTCTGCTGACGCGTTTTTACGACAACGGCGTCCGACTGGGTTCGGGAAGCTATGCCTCGATCCAAAGTCGGTGCCGACGGGCGGCGCAATTGAGTCTGCGTGGGACGACGCGAGGACGGGGGGCGCATGGCCGTGGTCACTGGTGGTGGGTTGGAAAGAAGAAGCACAACTGGGATGGGCAAGCCACATTGATCGCACTACTACTTCGTGGTTGCGCTCAACTCGTTCCACAAACCCGTCATGGCCTGCGAAACAACATTCCCCGCAGCCTCCAACCTCTCCCTCTCGTCGGGATCCATCACACTCTTCAGCTTCGCCTTCCAACTATCTGGATGGAACATGAGCATCGCACGGCGAACGAGCGCCTTGCGGATCGGGAATGTCATATTCGGCGCCCTCTGCAGTTGATGAAACAGCGCCTCGACCGCGTCCCATGAAATGTCCGTCATCTGCAGATGAAGGGGGTCGACGAATACCGGCCACGGGATCGCACCCATGGTCAGCGGCAGCGTTTCCGAGAATTTCGTTCTCTCGAACTCGTCCATGACGCTCTGCAAGCGTAGCAGCGCTTTCGAGATCGTCCATGGTCCTGTTCCGCGCATCTGCATGTCCCTGTCCCGACACCGTTGCTCGGCCTGGACCGTTGCTGTCTTCCACTGGTGGGCGCGCTCGCGTTCACGGGCCAGACGTTCTTGTTCTGCGCGTTCACGAGCCAGGCGTGCCCTTTCCTGCGCCTCCCTTCGTTCCTCCTCTTCGCGTTCCTTCCGCATCTTCTCTTCCTGCTCGCGGCTCGCGCGTTCCCTAGCCTCGGCCGCTTTTCTCTGTTGTTCCTCAGCCGCCATCGCCGTCATCCTCCGGCGCATCTCTTCGACCTCCGCAGCCCGATTCGCCTCTTCAAACGCCCTGAACTTCTCCTCCGCCGCACTCCGCGTCGTCTCCGCGCTATCCAGCCGCGCACGAAGCCCCTCCATCGCGGCCCGCATCTCCCCCATCTCCTCCGCCTGCGCGTGAAACCGCGCCGCAAGCTGACTCAGCGCGCTCGTCGTGGCGTTCAGCTGCGAACGCGCTGCGTCGAGCTCGGCCTGCATCGTGTGCGCCTTTGCTAGCGCGTCGTCGCAGCGCAGGTTCGCGCGCGCTTCGCTTTCGGTCGCGAGCCGCAGTTGCGTATGGAGCTGGTCGAGCTCGTTTGCCGCGGCGACGCGTGCGTCCGAGTCCTTCCCAGCGTCAGCTCCGTCATGGACATTGGAAGCCGGCACGAGAAAGAGCGCACCTCCTGCTCAGGTTCCTTGGCCGTGGCCGCGGATGCACTTTCGTCCGCCGGCGGCATCTGGTACCGATTGCTCGACCCGAACTGGAACGTCGGCTGCGGTTTAACTTTCTCCCGATCCGCCGGCGACAGTGGCGCAGCGTTCCCCGAGCTCGGGTTGGGTACATGATAAGAGACGAAGAGCGCCTGTCCACAGAGCTCGCGTCCGTTCATGCCCTTGATGGCGTTCCAAGCTAAAAAAAAACAAAAGGCCGGTCCGGCGGTCAGCGAGGAGCAACAACGAAACCCTCAGGCTGGCACGAAAAGACAAGCCTTGCGATTCGTTCGAGAACGTAATTCTCGCCCGGCCGTTGTTACTGTTCCCGGCTTTGTTCTCCAGGATGATGAGGCTAGAGGTGGTTGAGACTCGGAGCAGCGCGTATGGAAGGATGTGCTGGCGTACGCGGTGATGTCGCCGAACTGTGGAACGAATGCCAGTGAGTTGTCGGCAGTGAGCCTGAGCGCAATGCATAAACCTACGGCGTTGAAATGCATGCGCAGAATGGCCTCGTTAACGTCGATATGGACGTTCTAAAAACAGTTTTCCGTTATCAAAGATTGAAAGAAGAACAGAGGGGCAATTCAACGCACCGAACAAAAGACCACGAGCGGACTATACTCCTTCAACAGCAAACCGGCACCAAGGCCAGCCGTGGCTTTCTCCGTCGCAGCCTGCGTCCAAAACTGCACCAACGCGCCGACGACAGGATCGTTCGTGACACGAAACAGAGGGCCATATTTCCGCAAGAGGTCAAACAACTCTTCCGCGGACTTGAATTTGCCCCAGTTTCTGATGATGCACGGTGCTCCTCCGGGCTGCAGGGTAGATGGTGGGTGCACAGGGGACTTTGTCAGGAATTCCAGAGTTATGGGAGCGGGGACGTTGATGATCCGCCCTTTGAACGTCGCGAGGACTTTCTCCGCTACGAAAACCAACCATGTGAGCCAACTCTCTGATCGGAGGCGTGAAGAAAAGGCTGCCACACCAGAGTAGACGTTCCGAAAGTCGATTTTATAGAAAGCCTGTCGTCTTTTGGGCTGGACGAATTGGACAATGGCCAGAGGGTAGCTCTTCAAGGCACGACGGAGGTGCTCGGCGCTGAGGCCAGGCGCGGACGCGGAGTCCAGGAAGAGCTCGGCGCTCTTGAGCTGTGGGTGATTCGTGGCCATTGAAGTTGCGGTTCAAAGTGGGAACGGAACGTACAGCCATAAGGACCTCATGGGCGTTGCTTGAGGTAAACGGACACCGCGAGCGCCTTGGGCGCTTATAGTAGTATGGTTGACACACCAACACCTCATTTGGGGACGCATTTGGCCGCACTTTGGCCGCTTAAAGCCTCCCCGTACGATGAATTTCGCGGTCTTCGTAAAAAATCAGGTTCAAGGAGCATCGAATGTGTTGAATAGGTGGTGGTCAAGCCAAGAGAGAGCGCCATCAGTCACAGCACGTGATATTGTGACAAACTAAGTATCCCCTTCGTTTCCCTCCACAAGGGCGTCAAAGCCTGAGCAACCGAGTTCCCTGCAGCCTCAATTGCCGCCCGCAACTCTTCGTCAAAAATGGTTTGAAGAATGGCTCGAGAGCGCCATTTGTCGGGATAGAACATCCGATGGTCCTGCAACTTTGCACGCTCGGCGTCCTCGAGTTCGGTCCGCAAAGCGGCAAGACTCGCAGCACGTTGTTGGGCGCTCTGCTTGCGCCGCACTTGCTCCTTCGCGTCTTCAAGCTCAGCCCGAAGACGGGTCTGGTCGTCCTTGGCGGCGGCTTGATCCTTGTCATAACGGGCCTGAAGCTCCACGTGATCCGCCCTCTGTTGCAAGGCCTCACGACGCAGTCGCTCCAGCTCAGCCTGCAGTGCGGCCGACGATTCCATCTCCGCGAGAAACCTTTTAGAGATCTCAACGACCTTCATCTTCGGCGGCGTGACGAGCTTTGATCTCCTCGTCGTAGCGATTCTGGAGGTTTGCGCGTTCAGAGTCGTGTTGTTCTCGATGGTCCCGGTCCTGCTTGACATGTTCAGAAAGCTCGTCCCGGAGAGCCTCGTAGAGCCCTTTTAGTCCTTCGAGTTGAGTGCAACGTTCACAGTCGACGACGGGAACGGCGGCGGGTTCGACAATCGGTGGCTGCTCATCAACCGCGGCCGGAGCCGCGACGGGCACGAATGATTTCGCCGTTGAGCTCCTCTTGACGATGGCATACGATACGAGGATCTTGCGCCAGTGAATTTCGTGCTGGCGCATGCCCTTGATGGCTGCAGCGGCTGGAAATTTCCAGTCAAGTTCGTTGAACGACGTCTGAAGTGATAACGCACCTTGACTTGGTAGGAGAAACGAGATAGTGGCAAGGCCACGGCTCTTCCCGGTGCGAGGTTTTCGGAGAATCTCGGCGCTAGAGTCCTTATGAGTCGATGAACCTGGTGGGTTTGTCTGGGACGAACTTGGTGATAGTTCCGTACTACAGTCGTCGATGAGTGGACTGTCTGGGTGAAGAGAACATTATACATACGTTTTCAAAGTACGAGCGCAAAGTAGCCAGGTTCATGTCGAGGTCGAGATTCTGAAGATATTCAGGCATGGGATCATCGGAAAGTTGAAGAACCACATACCGCGCAAAAGACACTACATGAATCGCATACCTGCAACCTGCGTTCCTTCTGAGAGCCCAGGAAGGCGCCATTCGCATCTTTCGCGTCTTCCTCGTGCCAAAATTGGATCAACGCGCCGGTAGTCGGGTCAGCACGGATAGTGTGGATGGGTCCGTGAGCTCGTAGCGTGTTAAAGAGCCCAATAACACATCCTCCCTCGACCCAAGGCTTGATGAGACGCGGCCGTGCTGTTGGTTCTTCGACCGACGGTGCATTGGTTCTGGTCGGCGGCCAAACACTGAACTCAAGGAGAGTGAGTGGCTCGACGCATGCGCAGGAGACGGGTTGCAGGTGAACCAGCGCAAGGGCTTTCTCAGCTATTCGATGCATCAGCTGTTATACATACTGAGCTAACCAAGAAATGGGAAACGCACCGGAATAACGTCTGTGAATCGGACGCGGTGAAAATTTCGTTTTTTTCCTCGGTTTGACGAGCGTTAGCGTGGCAGCCAGTCCAGACCCTTGCGAATTTGGTCCTCAGACACGCGAAGACGGATGAAGTCGACGAATAAGACGGGTTTGGAGAGAAATGGATGGGCTTTCATGGTGGCGAAGACTCAATCAAGAGTCATTACAATCCTTCGAGGCCCCAGTGCGACGCGTCACGAACTCTGGCTCGGCGTCCTGGATTCCAGAGACGCTGGACTCATTCGGATGGCTCAGAGTCGCTACAGGACCACGAAGATCAAGGGAAATGGTGTGCCGCATGAGCGTCAGAAGGAAATGTCCCCGGCTGACTCAGCCTATCAACAACCCGACGGTCACCTCGGCGAGATGCCGCAGCCCGCCGCAGCTTGCTCCCAACCATGAAGCTCGTATCCCTGCTTGCGTCGGCCCTCTTGCTCGTCGGAGCCACCGCATACACGACGCTCAAACACTCAGCGTTCCCAGACTACGGTGTTCGAATCAAGGCAACCAACAGTCGCGTATGAACCGTGCATGATCTCACGACGCGTCTTCCTCCCAGAAAACGACGGGATTCTGCGATCCCGGTGTCGAGTAAGATCTATTGTGCCTCAAAACGCAATCTGACAAGAAAACACAGGTCATACGCTGGATACATCGACTTCCAAGCGCGACACTTGTTCTTCTACTACTTCGAAAGCCGACGGTCACCGCAAACGGACGATGTTGTTTTATGGTTGAACGGTGGACCAGGCGGAGCCTCTTCGCTTGGCATGCTCATGGAACTCGGTGCGTGGGACGGGTCCAGCAGTCGCTGCGATTAGCTCAAGACAATTTTCAGGTCCGTGCACGGTTATCTCGGAGAACGCGACCGAAATAAACCCCTACTCCTGGAACACGAACGCAAACATGTTATTCATCGAGCAGCCTGTCGGCGTCTCGTTCTCGTACGCTGAATACGGACAAACTATCGACACCACAGAAGCCGCCGCCAAGGACATTGCTGCGTTCTTGGCAATCTTTTTCGACGCGATGGACTTGCAGGGCCGGCCTTTCCATATCGCCGGCGAGTCCTATGGGGTATACACTGCAAAACTCGCTCGTCTTCGTCCCCCCTAATCACCTTTAGGGCCGTTATGTTCCACTGTTCGCCGCCCAGATCCACGACAACAACCAAAAGTTGGTCCAGGCAAATTTCCCGCCCATCAACCTCGTCTCCGCTATCGTGGGCGAGTAATTCCCTGGTGCGCAAAACCGTCTTACTGTTTACAGGCAACGGCTGCAGCGATCACGTCCAGTACGGTCTTCTTAGCGAAGCAAGGCTTGTAGACGAAACATACATCCAACAGCACCACGACGTCGTACTACGACATGCAATGTGCTATCACTACGCCGAACGTTCGTCCATTGCAGTCCATTAGGTAGCTTCCTTCGCTTGCGGCGCCAATAATTTCTGAATAAAATATAGCGCCTGTGTGCAGATGAAGAAGATCGCATGTCTAGTTCTGCCCGTCGTTCGATTAACCTAACGTTTTCATAGCTGCCTCGATGCCAGAAGTCTCTCCAGGAAAACTGCGTCGACACCTACGATGTGATCAACTGCGCAGCGGCTCTCAGTGTTTGCAGCGACGCATTCATTGGACCTTTCATGGATACAGGCGAGCGCGCTGACTGATCTTTGGCGAAACTGACTGTTAGCAGGCAAGAGCATGTACGATATGCGCACGGAGTGTATCGGTGAGGTGCAGGACACGCTCTGCTACCCTATCACCAAGTGAAGCGCCGGCTTTGCCTATTTTCGCGACGCTAACCTATCGCGTCGGCAGAAAAATTGCCGCGTATCTCAACGCCCCGTCGACCCGCGCTGTTCTCGGCGTTCCACCCGCCCCGGAATTCCCCAACATTACCATGGCCAACTTCACCGTCAACAGTCAATTCAGCGCCTCAGGGGACGTCCTCCGGACAAGCGCCCCCTACTTTTCGGCGCTGCTGGAACACGGGGTGAACGTCCTGCTGTACGCCGGGACGACAGACTTCATCTGTAATCATGTTGCCATGGACCGAGTCGCGCGCGGATTGGAATGGTCCGGTCAAAAGCTGTTCGCATCCCAGCCTTTGAGAGAGTTCGTGGTCGACGGCGTAGTTGTCGGTCAAACGCGAGAAATCGATGGACTGGCATTTGCCACTGTCTGGGATGCGGGACACATGGTGCGTCTATTATTCCATTCCTCTGCCTACGTCTTTCAATGACGACGAACCCTCTTTCTTGCTCTAGGTCCCGCACGACAAGCCAGCCGAGGCATTGGCTCTCATCAATCGCTGGCTCGCCGCCGGGCGTCTCTCGTAAACGGAGGTCTGCACCGCTTGCAGTTGGTACAGTACTTGCACACACGAGTTCGCCGCTTTGTGCGTGATCCACAAACTGTATGCAATCCACGTCTGTCCTCATTACGCCGAGCCAACACTGGTCGCTGTCTACTTTTATTACATCCTTCCGTGTGTCTCCGCCAGATAAGGTTCTGTACGAGGTGGCTCCTTTGCGAATCGGAAAAGTTCTCCGTCGACGGCAGCGCGCCCCGGCTTGCGCGTCCCTGACATCTGATTACGCGCGATTATCTTTGAGCAATCTCAATTGGGAGAGACGCCGACGCCCACATGGACGTGCTCGGCTACTACCGACGGGGAACTCACGGCTAATCTTGTAGCTCTTTGCGAGCGTCCAGTCCGGCGATGTTACGGAGCCGGCATTGGGCGTCATTACTCCGGCGTCGACGCCGGCCTCCGAGTCGATCGCAACCTTCGATACGCCCAAAGACAGCGAGGAGCGGATCTGGGTACGACGTCGAGCATCCCGCATAAAAATGGGGGATACACGGCTACGTACAGAGACTGCTTCCTCCACTTTCCTCGTGGCGATCGACGGCGGCGGTTGGAGAGGACGAAGAGAAGGAAGCTGAGGAGAAACTTGAAGAGCGTAGAGCGGCGGAGACGGCGTTCTCTCCATCGAGCTAAATACCATTGGCGGAAACCTCATTTTCCATACGGACGTAACTTGAAGGGCTCACGGCACGATGGAAGGTTTTAACGCTTTCCGAGCGCTGCTCTTGGGGCCGTTACGTTTGCATACTCGGTATTTGTAGGCGAGAGAAAGCAGGGGAAGACTCGGGGCTGATACGTGCGCGTGTCGAGCCGTGCCAATCGCGGAAGAAGGAAAAAAGAAAAACGGGGTGCTTCGCGGAGTTGCAAAGCATCTGCACCGGGTGCCAGTGCCAGTGGGTGGCGACTAGGGTTCGACGTGTGCCTTGCTTCGCAGTCTAGGCCAAATTTTATGACGATTTTGGGGGTGGAATCGCGTGAAACTTAAGTGCTGGAGCGCGGATCACGCGAGTTTCGCATGACCGTGCCCACCAAAGCCATCAATGATCACAAACTCTGCTCTTGTCCTGAACGTCCACCATGGCCGCCGTGCGACGCACCTCGTCGCGGCTCGCCTCGCGTCCAAGTCCATACAGTGCTGGAGTCACTCTGTTCAAGTTGGAGGACCTCGACGATGCGGACTTTTTGCCTCCACCAGCGACACCGCGGAGTCAAAAATACGGGGTCAAGAAGGAGGAGGAAGACACGCTATCCATGGACGCGCTCATCACGTTGGAATATGAGGACCTGAAGCCGCTGTCCCCCTCAAAACGCAGCCGCAGTGCCAATTCGTCTCCAGCGAGTAGCCCCGGCCCGTCGTCCTCTCCCAAGAAAACCAGGTCCAAGAAGACGTCCTCACCCAAGAAGTCGCCTTCCAAAGCGACGTCGTACAAGAAAGCGCTGTCTCAACCGGACCCAGCACCAGCTCGCTGGCGGGAGGTGTTCAATGCAATCCAAGAGATGCGCAAAGGAATAACGGCGCCAGTGGACACGATGGGTTGCCATATGGCGCAGAGGCACGAGACGGATTCAAGGGTGAGTGCAGGCCTCTCGTTTCATTTCCTTTGCTTATTCACTTCCAGAACAAACGGTATGAGAATCACAGCGACAACTACATTCTGTTAAAGCGGATTCGATTCAACAGATTCATCACCCTCGTATCCCTCATGCTCTCTCCACAAGCCAGAGACGACACCGTCGATCCTGCTGTCACCCGCCTCCGCGACCTATTAGGCGGTACACTTTCTCTCGAGAACATGCTGGCGGCGGACGAGAATCGCATCCTCAAAACTATCCGACCTGTTGGCCTCGGGCCAGGAAAGACAAGGTGTGCTCTTGCATTGCTGCATTCCGTGCAGATCCTCTCTCAAACTCACCCCCAGGAATCTCAAAGCGGCGGCCGAACAGCTCCGCGATCGCTTCAACGGCGACATCCCGCAAACACTCGAAGAAATCGTCACCCTCCCGGGCGTCGGGCCCAAAGTCGGCTTACTTGCGCTCCAAAACGCGTGGAATATGTGCGTTCTCTCCGCTCTTTAGATCCATGGTGTCTCAACGTTCTCAACATTCACTTCAGCAACGCCGGAATCGGAGTCGACACGCACGTCCTCCGCATAACGCGCCTCCTGGGATGGCACAAGTTCCCAAAGGAAAAAGTCGAGCATGCACGGTGAGTTGTCCGAGTTCGCCACCGAGTTATATGCCCACGTGTTTCTTCTCGGGATAAGAGTGAGCCTTGAATCGTGGCTTCCGAAGGAGCACTGGCGCGAAATTAACCCGCTGCTCGTTGGGTTTGGTCAGGTATGTATGCACTCGTGCGGTGGACATGGCTGATCCAAGTTCTTCTGCAGACGATATGCAAGTCTGATAACCCGCTGTGTGGGCAATGCACGCTCAGCGCGTCCGGTCTGTGTCCGAGTGCAAGGAAAACAGTACCGTTGGCGAGCCCTCGGAAGGGAAAAACGAAGGGGAAGCAGAGTTCGCCAAGCACGGACTGGTGAGCGATGAATTCCACCAGGAGATATATTAGGGACGTGCAGCGCGTTAAACAAACCCGAGCTGGGGGGTCTAAATGGAATCTAGAGCTACACGAAAGCGAGCAAATGTCTGGGTACTTTTGCGTAAGATACTGGGCGATATAGCAGTGAGTGGGGGTCGAGAGCAATGCGTCGTAAGGACGTTATAACGAGGAGAGATGAGAAATAAACGGCCCTTTCATACGTAGTTGGCGAAGAAGGGGATGAGCGACTGCGCGAGGGTGTAGCTGAACACGAGTTTGGGACCAACGACGAGGATCTATGGGCGCATTAGCTTCCTCATCCGAAGAAAAAACAGCCAGAAACGAACCTTTGGCGTCAAACCCTTGAAGAACGCCGTCGCACCCTCGTTCTTGACGAGCTCCCGCAGAGCTGTGAACCCAGAAACGTTGTTCTCAAAGTTGGCATTCTGGATGCGCGTCTTGATCACATCCAACGGGGCGGCGACGGTGATCGACGCGACCGCGCCGGCGATGGACGCGATGAAGTTTTGCGTCCAAGTCGCTTTGGAGTAGTCCGTGACGCCGAGGACGTAGTCTTTCGTTACCGCGGAGGCACCAAAGAGCTGCAAGGAAAGTATGTCGGCCAAGGCTGTTCTCCGAGAAGACAGCGAATGAGAAACACGCACAGCGAAACTTCCCGGTGCGTTACGCGCCATTGTCCATCCCCAGCCGCGATACAGCGTCGTGCCCTCTTCCATGAAAATTCGGATGACGCCCCGACCGCGGAACGCCTCCGGGTTGACCTGACGCTTGATCTTGAGCGCGTCGAGCGGCAGCAGGACCTGTACAACCCGTTGAGAAAACCTTCTCGTGAGCACGTTGGGCACTCACCACTTCGCCAATGCCCGTCAAGCTATTTAAAAAAGTCAATAACCTCCAAACGCGAAAACCACGCTTCAACGCACCTCCCCGCCGTCGCCTGGGTCATCAACTTGCCCTTGCGCTCCCCAAACACATTCGTAAACTCGGTCTTGTAATGCCGGTTAATGAGGTCGTTGAACCACGGCTGCCCGCCAAACTTGTATATCCGCTGCGCGACCTTGTACCCCGCTGCGTAGCCCAGGCCAGGGAACAGCGACATGAACTTCCGCGGAAGGGACGCGGTGGCGTAGTCGCGGAAGATGATGGAGTTGGCGGTGGTGAAGGACATCTGCAATGCGAGTTTTTGAGCGTATGCGAGAGTGGATGGTTGGGTTGTACCTTGGCCTTGTTGCTCATTAACCGCTTGGCCACGGTGTCGACAGGGTGGAAGACGAGCAGCTCAGCGACGCCTAGAACGCGCTCAGTCGTCCCGCAGCCGAGTTTTCAAGGCCAGCGCTCACCAGAAGCGCCGGAACCGAGGACACGAGCCGTGCCAGACTCTTTGCCTTTTGACGAGAGTGGAGGAGACATGGTAGAAGGGAATGGAGGGGAACTACGCCGTGGCTCGTGGACGTTGAGAGCAAGAGGAAACACCAACTTCAAGGCGAAATTTGAAAAGTCACATGTATTCGCCTTCGGTACTCGCTTCCGAGCCGACGAAATTCCGAAAGAAAAGCTGGTTCATGCAGTTCCTACACCTACAACAAAACCGGCACTACAACTACGGTGACTGGAAGCGCAATGAGATATCCTTTATCGACTACGCAGATGCGATGCAGGGTTCAAATGTGTATGCAGGACTAGCCATAGACTTGAAAAGAGGTTCCGTTTGCGGACCACGCTGCTCGCAAGCGCGCGCAAAAAGATATATGACGATGCAATTGCGGGTATCGGCGCTGGAACACGGGTCGACGCGTTCATAAGGCCATGAGTGGGTGTTGAAAGGTTTCCGAGAAGAACGCGATATGTGACGATGAAGTGAGCGGGTTTGTTGAATGAGTGGTGAGGGGTCTCCGGTTTAGAACCAGTTAGAAGGAGAAGCCGTCGGCGCGACGGTCGTGGCCGTGGCGGCGGTCGTGCCCATGACGCCGGTCATGGCCGTGTCGACGATCATGACCGTGTCGGCGGTCATGACCATGGCGGGATTCAAGGTCCTCATCGTCGTCGCGGCGGTCATGACCATGTCGGCGATCATGGCCATGACGCGACTCGAGTTCCTCGTCGCGGCGGTCGTGCCCATGACGCGATTCCAGGTCCTCAACATCGTTGCGGCGGTCTTCATCGCGGCGGTCATGCCCATGCCGACGGTCATGGCCATGGCGCCGGTCATGACCATGTCGAGCAGCGAGCTCCGCGCGACGTTCCCGGATGCTGCGCTTCACGCACGTAGGCGCGGCAGCAGCAGCAGCACTGCTGGTCGCGCTGGGCGCAACAGTCGACGAGGACGTCTTGCTGGTCGTCGTAGTGGCCACCTTCGGTTCCTCCTTGACGGATGTGGTGCTGCTCGTCTTGGCGCCGCTGACGGACCCGCCCGTGAAGATGTCGTTCTGGGCACCTGCAAACCAAGTTCGCACATGTAAACTCTGCAAAGTACGGTGAACGTACCATCAGCGAAACCGCAGTTGCCGTTATAGCCGGGGCTCTTGGGATCTCCAGCATTATCGTAACCAGAAACCTCGATGTTGTTGCCCTCGAGCTGGTTCCAGTAAACCATCTGTTTAGGGCCCTAAGCAAAGCTCAGTAACTGTTGTAATGGACCAGCGAAGAAAAGCTCACAGAAACACAGGAACTGGGGTCATCCTGGCACCAGACGGGAGGTTTGGGAGTTCCAACGGCCTTGGTGCCTGTAGCACCGGTCACCTTGCAGCGATACGGCAGGTGGTACATGTTAGGCTCGCCGCAGCCGTTAGGAACCTGTGGTCGAGCACTGTCAACTCCTTTGACCCAATTTCGACAGAAAATTGTACCCATCCCCACTGAAGAGAAGTTCAGCTCAAGATAGGGCAGAAAGGACAGATTACGCACTCCACAGATGCAACCACCTTCAGGGCAGGCAGGCATGGCGGCGGGAACGTCGTAGCTGGCGACACAATCAGTCTTCTGAACGTCAAACGCCCTGAATTCCAAATTTACCTCTGTACTCGCTT
Organism: Mycena chlorophos; assembly: GCA_014461115.1. NCBI lineage: Eukaryota > Fungi > Basidiomycota > Agaricomycetes > Agaricales > Mycenaceae > Mycena > Mycena chlorophos. The sequence goes on along the minus strand of JACAZE010000001.1, from coordinate 3,969,948 downwards.
CCAGGGTGTGCTGCAAACAAACAAGCAATTAGACTGGATTTACCACCACAGACGCCACACGCACTTGTAAGCAACCGAGAAGACAACAAGGTTCCCCGGGGTGACCTCCGAGAGCGTCGACTAATTGCGCCATCAGCAATCTATCTGCAACGCGTATGGAGAAGCACACGCACGGTGTAAGAGATGGCGAACGCAGTGCCAGCGGCCATGGACTGGTTCTGAGCATGCACTGACACGCAAGTGAGATGGGTTCATGCTGAAGCGCATGGGCGCAGGCAAGGGTGCTCACTATTGGGAGAGGTGATGCAGGTAGGGATATTCTGCCAAACGAGTAAGCGGCCGAGCAGCGACGAATGGTGTTTTGAAAGCGCACGTAGTCCTCGGGGTATGTATTACCGTCAGGCCACTCGCTGGTGTATGCACCGTTGAACGATAAGCTCGTCTTGCCCTGGTTGGAGGCAATCTCGACGGTAAACGAGCCTCCGGCAGGTCTGGAAGGTCGTCGGGAGGATGTTCCAATAAGAACCACAAAGCTTACAGCTCCAGGAAATCGCCGTCGGCCGGAGGGAAGTCAGGAACATTGTTGTATCCATGGACTGTCGGGAGTGCGCGCGTTAGCACCCAAGAAACAACGCCACGGGCCCGGAGACGGACGTACACCACCAATCCGACTGCGAGAGCTGCCACAAGGGATAAACGACGTCTTCATTGTTGTAGTTGACCACTCCCGCTACGGCTCCCTATTCCAGACAAACTGGCGTGAGCGAAGTCCTTCGGATAGCAACGAAGACGCAGTTTCGCGTACGTTTAGAGCGTACATGCCTGAAGATAAGGTCAGCAAAAGTGCCTCTGGTTGCAATGGTCTGCAAACTTGCCCTTGACATAGGGAGCCAGGTGAGCCTGGACGGCCGTCGCCGACAAGCCGGCGACGGCGAGGGAGCGGAAGATCATCGTTCGTGAGGGTACAGAAAAGAAGGTGGGACCCAGCGAGAGGGCGAGGGAGGAGGGAGGGACGAGGAGGCGAAATGAGACCGGTGATGTGGTGACTGACAGCGCCTACCCTTGCCGAGTCTCGACGACGTCAAGCAACAACAACGGGTGTTCGGGGCCAGCAAGGGCGTCCCCAAGATATTATGCGACCTTTCTCTGCTCCACTCAACGAGCGACCCCGAAATTACGCGCCTAGTACCGCAGTGCATTATTGGGATCAAGCGATTTGGCCATCTCGGGCATTAACATTCCGCGTTTTCTTCAAGGTTTTGCGACTCGCGCAGCATTCTCGCTTCGTGTTTTGAGGGAGAAACTCGTTGTGGTGGTGGTGGAGACGAAAGAAACGCGTGCCAGCGCCTCTTCGCTTCCGAACGCGTCATGCTCGAAGGTTTTGATCTTCCTTCTTCGTCTTCGTGCCGCCGACAGGATGCACATCCACTTATTCGGACGTGGGTCGCTTTGGGTCTCCTTCATTCTTTGGATACAGACACGCCATGTATGACGACCTCCAAGCCCTCGATCTCTTTCACCAGATCTCGAAAAGCATGCATGCACGCATCCCTCCACCACTCCCAATCGTGCCGTTTAGCCAATTCAAGCCCAAGAAACCTGAGTCCCGTCATACCCGCTATTTCGCGTATATCTCCGACGAGCACCTCGACAAGGCCGCTTCTCAGAATGGGGCACGCCTTGATTCGCAGGGTATGCAAGCCCGGCAGAGCCCCGGCTTTCAAGCGATGTAGAACCTTGGTGAAGAACGCCTCGTCGTTCCAGCACAGCACGACTTCGAGCTCGGAGACGCTCTGCATCGCCGGGATGAGCGAAAGGTAGCACGAGATCTCGTGCGCCGGAATTGCAGTCAGCCGCAGGCGGCGCAGTGTGCTCGAAGAGCGTTCCATTAGGATGCCGACGCTGCGCCAGGCATTCACCGCGCCGAGTATTTCCAGCGTCTCCAACCCTGGCACCTTGAGATGGCCCAGTGCCGCAGTGTCGCCCCATGAGGTGCGCAGGCGAAGTGTACGCAGTGTAGGTAGTGTGACATAGTTGGGGGAGGGCATCATGATATGATCGCCGAAACCGAAAAGGCTCAGCATCTCGAGATGGGGTGTTCGTTGAAGCACGGTAATAGCTGACCCCAGAGAAAGGCCCTCGAGAATCAAATGCGTAACATTGAAGGCTAGTTGGGAGTCGATCTTCGTCGTGAGCGGCCCAATGAGATGCATCCGAGTGAGGTTCTTGAGGGCACCGAGGACACTCAAGTGCCCGTTGGATTCGCCCGGCGTCCGGCCTATTAGGCCCGACGAAATGCGGACACTCTCGAGCAGAGGTAGGCTCGCCGAAGAGAGTTGCGCGTAATGGAGAGCCCTTGCTGGGCCATCCCAACGACGCAATTTTGTCGAGAATCGTCTGATTATTCCAGAGACGATTGAATCCCTTGACTGGATCGACGGGACGTGGGGCATATAGAGATTCACGTCTATGCGCAAATCGATTGGATGATTTTTCGCTCGAGCAAGCCAAACACCGACCATCTCAGCGAGCGACTCGGTGTCCCCAGATGCCATGAGTTTGGGGCAGGGGTAGATCTTGAGCCGTGTCCATAGATGGCTGAGAGAGAAGCAGATATCTCTCCAACTCGTACAGACGCTGGCAAGAAGCAGCTGCCGAGAGGGATGCAAGAGTTGTCGAGAGTTGTCGAGCACAAAGACTTCGAACACTTTGGCGATGATTTCGAATGGAAGGGAGGAGATGTGGCACCGGCTCTCTGTATTGTCCATAGATGCTCAGAGAGAGGCAAGCCGTGTGGTGGTGGTTCATGGAGACCAGTGATTTGATCTCGTGACGATTCCCTTCTTGACCTCGAACCACCACCATCTCCCGTCCACCCTGTTCGCGCTCGCACACCATGACTGACGAGCGCCTTCCAAACGCGGGATACACGGTTGCTTTCGACCCCTTCCTCGATTTTGAGGCGCGACGCGTCATTGTCAAGGCCTCTGCATTGGCGGTGTGGGTGCCTGCCTTTGCTCTGGCCAGTGGCCCGCTTGGCTTCCCTGTGTGGCCGGGTCAGGGTGCTCCGTGTGGGCTCGTCTCTGCGTTGGACACGAGGTGCCCGGTCTTGCGACAGCAGCGTCGTGCGGTTTGGTGCTGGCCTTTTCGTCAAGTTCTTGGGAAGCTTGGTTTCCGAATGCATTGGCCCTCCCTACACCCGCCTTCAACGACGCACGACACAATCATTGACTCGGATTGTGCCCTCGCGTTCTTTGTTCTCGTTTCCCGCTCCGTTTCCCTGTCCCCCGATTCGACGCGCACCTAGACGCCCACAGAGCGGCGAGTAGAGCCGAAGGCACCCGCATCTTTTACATCCTCCTCGCGCCGCAGGCAGGGCGCGGCCATCTGCGTAAACGATCCAATAAGACTCGATCGGCTGCGATTCGGCCGCGATACAGCACATCGGGTCGGTTATCAGTCCCCCACGTGAAATATTTCTATATCGAGACGTCCGTGTCGGCTGCTCTTCTCCGGCGCTCTTCATGAATTATCCGGATGGCCGCCAGGCCACTGCACCTCCTTCCTCACGACTCTCATGTCCCCTCACGACGCTCCCAGCGACGAGTCGGAATCCGCTGCCAGCAACACTCTGCAGCTGCACCACATCCCGTCCCACGTCTCCGCCAATGCGCACGACATCCCCATCCCCATGGCCCTCCCACCACCCCCAACGAGTCGCGCCACGGGTCCAAGCAAAATCATTGACGAATCCATATACGACCGCATCCCGCCCCACAGAAAACACATCATCACCGCCGTGCTCGCGTTTTGCGGGTTCCTCGCACCCATCTCGTCCACCACCGTTCTCTCTGCGATTCCCGAGGTCGCGAGCACGTACAACACAACGGGCTCCATAATAAACGTGTCCAATGCGGTGTATCTCATCTTCATGGGCATTTCTCCGTGCTTCTGGGCACCAGTAAGCCAGGTGCGTTGTTAGGTCCTTACTCCGCTGCTTTCTAGTCGAGCTCACCAACGCGGATCTAGGTATACGGAAGACGTTGGGTACGTGCGGTCCGACAACACCGACCCTCGCTAAATTTGTGCCTCGTTTCTAGATTTGTCTTTCCAGCGCGTTCCTCTTCTTCGCGTGTTCCCTCGGCACAGCATTGAGCCCCAACCTCGCGGCATTCTTCATTTTCAGGGCTTTGACTGCCTTCCAAGGCACTTGTTTCTTGATCGTCGGCGCCAGCTGTCTGGGAGACATTTATCGTCCGGTATGGTTACCACTCAAGTTTTTTGCATTATTACTTATGCTTGAAGGTTGAGCGCGCGACTGCCCTCGGTTGGTTCCTCTCTGGAACCCTCATAGGACCAGCCTTGGGGTACGTTATCTCCACACACTCTGGTTGTTACTAACATCGCCTGCAGTCCTTTCATCGCAGGCGTCATCGTAACCTACCAAAGCTGGCGCGTCATATTCTACCTCCAAACCGCCCTCGGTGGACTAGCGACAATCCTGGTCGTTTTCTTGCTCCCAGAAACGATCCACTTCAAGCGCTCCGAAGAGCTCGTCGGGCTCGACCGCGTTCTGACCGCGAAACGTATCTGGGAGTGGACAAACCCGTTGCGCGTCGTCAAACTGTACAAGTACCCGAATCTCGTGCGTCCTCGCGTCCACTTCCGCTCTTACTGAGACTAAATGAACCGCAGATCGTCGTCGTAAGTCACCCACCCCAACAACCACCAACCACCACTCACTCAACCCTCTCCAGTCCGCCGGCTCCAGCGCCCTCGTGTGGAACATGTACTCCCTCCTCACCCCCATCCGCTACATCATCAACCCCCGGTTTTCGCTCACCTCCCCGCTCCAATCCGGTCTCTTTTACCTCGCGCCCGGGGCGGGGTACCTTGCGGGCACATTCATGGGCGGGCGCTACGCCGACTACATCGTGAGGAAGTGGATCGTTAAGCGCGGTGGGGAGCGCGTGCCCGAGGACCGACTGAGGAGCTGCTTGCCGTTCCTTGGTGTGGTGATCCCCGGGTGTATGCTCGTGTATGGTTGGACGCTGGAAAAAAGGGTCGGGGGGATTGCGTTGCCCGTCATTGTGATGTATATGTTTTCCGTTTGTTGCTTCGGTTTGTCACTAAACGCATCGAACAGGTTCCTACAAGGAATGGCCCAACTATTCTGTTTCCCCAGCCTCAACACATACTGTCTCGGTATGCACTTCTTCAAGTTAACCTTCATCACTCTCTCAATACTCCCCAGACGTCATGCAAAACCGCTCCGCCGAAATCATCGCCGGCAACTACATGGTCCGCTACGTCTTCGCGGCTGCCGCCTCGGCCGTCGTCCTCCCTGCGGTCGACGCAATCGGCGTCGGGTGGTTCTCCACCATCTCGGCGGTGTTCCTCGTCATTTCCGCTGGCGCGGTCTATGCTACCGCTGTGTTGGGCAGAAGATGGCGCGATTGGGTGGATGGCAAACCTCGGGCGGATGTGGAGGCGCCGGATAATTCGCCACAGGAGACTTTGACGGAGAAGGGAGAGCGGGAGTCTGAGCAGACGCAGACGCAAACGCCGGCGTAGTTGTTCTCCTTGGTATCTATTGCCGTTCTATAGAGGCTTAGAGTTTACAGCTGCAAGTACCCCGTCCTGTAGTTCGGGGACTCGGACGCCAAAATCACGTGCAAAGCCCCAACTCGGGAGCTGGACCGTCGCGGCGGCCAGCCCATTTAGGGCGATGATGGCTGTAGCACCACCACACGGGGCCGCGACTCCCGCACCAGATTTCGACTTAGTACTCCCGTCAGGCGGCCCCACGCCTCGAGAATCGAAGTGATATCCCGTCCTGGAGCCTAATCGTAATTGAGAGATGAGATTAGGACATCGGAATCCCCGGGCTTGTCGGTCCAGGCGCGCCTCAGGGTTGTCCAGTGAACGACACCGCAAAGCTTAAACAAAGCGTAACAAAAGATAGTATTAGACCCAATTTGTACACGCAAACGCTTACATCGGACTGTTCGTGCGCACTATGACCATGAGCTCAGGAATTTATGCTCAGCGGCGCATCGACGAGCGCCAGAAATACCCACATAATGAGCGCCCGGCGCGTGTACAAAGTTGCGGATGCTCAAGATCTCCGCGAAATAGAGTTGATTGGTGCTATTCCGAGTCCACTTGCCGCACATCCAGATCCTCCCGTCCAGTCCTCTCTCAGATTAAAGCGCGAAAAGCACGTCAAGGTATGTTGCCCAACATGCTCGATTTTTACACAACCAGCCTCCTGCTCATGTCTTTCGTTGCTCCTCTCGTCCTCCTCCGGATTTGGTTCGCCCCCAAAGACCCATCTGTCCGCATCCATCGTAGTCTCTCTGGTATCCGCAAGATGCTGCACCCCCCGCCCCACGGAAAAGCAGCCAGGACAACTCAACTCGCAGCCCGCGCCGCTGCGAACCGGCTCCTCGGGTCAGCCTTTGGTTTGACCAACACCTTCGTACGCAACGTCATCGAGACCAACGCCGCATTCCGTTGTCGCGCCGGCGATCTGATTGCGCACACGGACTGGCTGCGACTGCTTCACATCTCGAAAGCCGCTGTCGGCGCGTCGGTGCTTGATCTTGCCGACAGCGCGCCTTTCGACGAGTTCGTCCAGATTGCGACGCTCCGCTTTATCATCTGCGGACTACTTCTTCCAGATATTGGCCCCGCGATGTTGGATGGGGATGCCTTGCGTGCAATTGGGAGCCTCATCACCACAATCTGGGTCTCCCTGAAAGACAAAGAGTCCTCATCAGCCATCGACAGCCTCCGCGCACAGCTACACACGCACCTCGAGGCGCTCCCAGCGCCAGTTGAGCTCGACCTGCTCATTCCGACATGGGAAACCTTCTGGCGCGTCGTCGCAACAACAGTCGCAAATGTCGAGCAGGATGTCGATGCCCGGACAACCTTCAGCGCCCTTCTTCAAGCGCATGATGTAGCGGCGCAGTCCCGTGTTTCACGAGAACACAATCTGCCGAGCGTATCCCACTATGTCCTCGAGTGTCTTCGACTCTACCCTCCCGTCAGCCACATCAAGCGCGCTGGTCCTGCGGAAAATATGCACACCTTGAGCTTGATCACACAGGCTCTTTCCCTATTCCCTCGAAACACCCTCGACATTGCTGATATCGAGCGCGCGCACCGTTCCGCGGCCGTTTGGGGCCCCGATCCCACCATCTTTGACGCCAGTCGCTTCTTACGCGACCCCGAGCGGACCAAGGACGTGTTGGCATTCGGGCACGGACCACTAAAGTGTATCGCGGGCAATTGGGCTCCGACTGCTGTCGCTGTTGTCGTCGCGGCGATTCTCGACACCGTGGATGGGGTTCACTATCGGCTCGAGCACGGACCGCGGGTTGGTGGGCGTGTGGGCTGGGATGGATGGCGTCTTGTTAAGCTACAGGGACGCGATGGTGACCTGGAGCTGAAAGTCAAGTAGTTAGGCATCCATACGCCTCAAGAAACAAACCAGCGTTGTTTGCCTCGTTTAACACGGACTCGACATGATTCATGAGGCAAAAAGTGGATGCGGGGGCGTTTCGAAGTCGGTTCGATACTGTTTGGAGTAGCTAGCGCAAGCTGGTCGCTGTGGTCGGCCCAGCTTCGCTGTGGTTACACCTAAGAGCCCGTTCGGATGACAATCCGGCCATACTGCACCATTTTAAATGGTTCGTCAGGCCTCCGAGGCCGTGACATGACGTCAGCCGAAACCTTTCGTCAGTCACGCGTTACATTACCTTATATAGCAGTTTGATCCGACCGGCAGCCCCCGGCAGGGCTGATCCGGGCTGATTTCATCAAAAACTGTCAGATTTTTTGAAAGTTTGCCGTGACTGACGAAAAAATTCGTCAAAATTAGGGGGGTGTGACGTGTGACTGACGAACCATTTAAAATGGTGCAGTATCTGGATTCTCCTTATACGGGAATTTGGATAACTGTCGCGCGATGTGACAAGACTGACGCGGATCCGCAAGCTCGGCCACCCGAAGTCCGACGTAAAGCCGACATTCGGCGAAGTCGGCGCCACCAGTTCTGGACCTTTTTTCACGGTCCTACACGGTCGAAACCACTAAGAAACCATGTATGTGTTTCCTAGCCATGAGAATTGCATGCAAACCAGCGAGCATGGGCAAAAATCGTGTGCCCTCAGCACCTCCGAAATCTTCCGAGGCCCGCTGTCCGTCCCGCTCCGCGCGGTTACCGGATGACGGATCGCCTGACGTGCGTCACGATTCTCATCATATTTTGCAAGATTCATCAAAATTCCCTCATAAGGAGAATCCAGATCTATCCGGATTGGCATCCGAACGGGCTCTAAGGAAGCCGGCACCGCCACCTCCGGAGCTGCTGATTCCGGACCACCTCCGCTTCCTGCTTCCGGCCACCATGTCTACGCTAGGTCTGCGCCATTCTCCTGCAAGCATTTCTCTGCGTCTAACTGCCCACCTAACAGCTACATCCTCCCTATTCAACGTCGAGGGCAAAATCGGCACGCGTCGCGGTCTGGAGTAAGTATCAGCGGTTGAACGGGCTGCAAGTGCTGGTTACTGGGGGAGGGAGCGGCATAGGCAAGTAATCTCCCAAGGAAGGAACGCTCTTCCGACCGTGCCTTGCTAGGCAAGATGATTGCGGCTGGATTCGTCAAGAACGGCGCGAAGGTCTATATCGCCGCGCGGAAAGAGAAGCAGTTGCAGGAGGTGCGTCGTCGCGCCTCGAGATAGGGCTTCCGACTAACACGACTATGCGCAGGCTGTTGCGGACCTGAGGAAGCTCGGGGCTGGGAAGATTCACTACATCGTGGCCAATGTTGGGGTATGAACCCTTTCCGACTCATGGCGACCTATAGCTACCGACGCGTCATCACAGTCGAAAGCCGGGTGCGACGCCCTTATTGCCGAGTTCAAGAAGCGCGAAAGCAAGCTCCACGTCCTCGTGAATAACTCGGGCGTTACTTGGGGCGCGCCGTATGGAGAGTTCCCGGAGGACAAGGGCTGGGACAACGTATTCGCGGTGAACGTGAAGAGCATCTTCTACAGTGCGTTATGACTCGAGTTTCGCTATTCCTGCTGACCCTTGAATTGCAGTGACCGCCGGGTACATCCTCTGCCTTTCATGCCTTACTTTCTCATCCCGAACGCGTCCAGATTAACGGACTACCTCACAAAAGGCGCGACGGCCGACGACCCGGGACGCGTCATCAATATCTCCTCGACCGATTCAATCATCCCGCATAGCGAGAACCTGCTCAGTGGTGACGGGAACGGAACCTGGAGTTGTCAGTGCTGCCTCCGCCGCAAGCTGAGCACGACTGATGCCTTTTAGACCAACCGAGCAAAGCGGCTGGCAAGTCGCGTTCTCTCCTCCTTTGTCGCACCGTATTGCTAAGTATACCGTGCAGTCAACCATCTCACAACACAGCTGGCAGTGAAACTAGGCCCAAGCCAAGTAACGTGCGTATGTTTCCTTGCATTGCATTCACAATACTGACCGTTTCACAGTGTTAACGCGATATTGCCTGGTAAATTGTCTTATTCAGCGCTTACTGAAGCTCACGAACCTCCGCTTCAAGGCTACTTCCCCAGCAAAATGACTGCTTTCGGCCTCAAAACTGCGGGCAAGGAGATCCTCGCAATGGGCCAACCCACAGGTACTCCGATGATAACCTCATGCCATTTCTAATGTTTATCCAGGCAGGCTGGGACAGACAGAAGACATGGCCGGCGTCGCGCTTTTCCTCGCCTCGCCAGCGGCGGTGCACGTGACCGGGGCGCAACTCATCGTCGACGGCGGCGGCCGATACACGCGCATGAACATCGCCGCTCAGGTCAAGTTATAGTTTAGGGCCGAATAATTATTGCATACAATGCACAAAGCTTGGCCGTGACCTCTACGCTGGCACCCTCAACGCTTTCAACCTGCCGCTCCCATCCACGCCGTCGACTGTTCTGCGTTGCCGCGGCCGCACACAACCGCCAACGCCCTTTCGATCGCAGATATCTGGTAGTCTGTGCCCACTCGCGTTAGAAAACAACTCATAGAGCTGCAGAACACACACCTAATAGCGCGCAAGCTGCGTTAAACGGCCGGATTGCTTCAAATCCGCGCTGAAGCAGGGATGTGGCCGCAGTGGTCGATTCCCCAGCAGCGCGGAGGGCGTTGAATTCCTCTATGAGCGTCTGGAATGCACTCGTCCACACAGTCTATAGTGGAGCGAGCATCAAGTCTAAGTCTTTGGAGATTTTCGCCAACAAACATGCGAAGGAAACTCACACCAATAATCGCATTCAAGTAATCAAGATTTCCTTCCAGTCCCTGAGGGAGGGCGAGCATGATCTCGACGATCGTCTTGGCCGCGGCAAAGCACTTTCGTCGAGAGGACGCGTTATTGACGCGCAAGGCTGGGATCCCATGTAGTTGGAGCGTTGCTGCGTGGACCAGGCAGTGCGTCAGCAGGAGCATGCGCAACTTCGTTGGTGTTGGAGGATGTAGTGACTGGGGCGACGGTAGAGAAGCGCGGAATGCGTCGATGAGCGCGTCGTGCGCGACGAACGACGTTTGGAATGCAGCGATCGAAGACGGTGGCATATCTGGGACTTAATTCAACTTCATCCAGATGCACAAAAGCGCAGGCGAGGACGAAGACACGTACCAGACGTGGCCTGCCGCGCCAGTCGATTCGCCCTATGCACCAAAATCGTCGCCTTACTCAGCAACGCGAAGCTCGATGGGCCCGCCAACGAGCCCGTACTTCTTCCTTCAAGAAACTCGTGCAAAGTGTTCTCGGAAGACGCTTTATGAGCGATCCTCCCTCGTTCATAGTCCTCAATCTCGAGTGGCCATGGCGTGTCCAGCTCGTAGAGCGAGCCATCGACGTTTTGATGCGCATCACTGTCGAGCGCCACTGCCCACAGCTTGTCGAGAACAAGCGTAGCCCAGCATGCGTGAATGCGCTCATTCTCTTCTATCGCATCTCGAGGCGCAGGAAGAGCAGCTGCGGCCGCGTCGGGGTAGCGTTTGGAACGGATGAGGTGTAGCCCGCTGCTAAGATAGAGCGAGACGGCGGCCATGGCGTGGTATTTCCCCTCAAGGAATCGCCCAGACGAGAAGAAGTAGTACGCGAGGAGTATATGGGCTTGAAGCGTGTGCATAATCTTGTTGGGATGATCTCCTCTGAGGGAGTTGGCGGTCAACTCGAGGGTATGAGCGAGGATGGATGGCTCGCGAACCGCGAGTCGAGGGTTTCGAGATAGATGCAAACCCCATAGATAGACCGCAAAGAGTACGGCAGGTGCAGGACGCGTATTTGGAGTTTCGAAACGCAGTGCGGAGCTGCGAAAACGGGTCGGGTGAAGAAAGAATCCGACCTCAGAGGCATATGCGAGGAATTTGTCGATTAAGATGGCGGCGATGTCGGATGACGGCTCCAAAACTTCTGAAGATACGTTAACGCGGACCAGCGTTTTAGCAGCAGGATATGCTTACCAGTTTCCGCTGGGGAATGCGGCAGGCTCCGCATGGGCGAAAGGTGAGGGGTTTGCGTTCTTTCAAGCTCGTATATACGATTTTGAACCTTGCTGATTACTTCCTCCAGGACCTCGACTTGCGCCCGTTCGCCGTTGAAGATGTATTCGCAGTCTTCCGACTGTTTGGCGCGTACGCACTGAGTGCATACTGGCTGTGCACCGTCGCATTTCTGTCCGAAAATCAGTGTTCACTCTGGCAGCACTCGAGAAACCTGCAATTTTTCGTCTTCGGCAGTTGAAGCAGGGCCGACCATGACCCGTCTTCCTGCGAGGGCTTTGCGGGGCTTCGTCGAGGACGATGAGATCAAGTTGGAGCTGCGCCATTTCGAGTTCGTTTGGTGGACATTTCCAGCGACGATGGCTCGAGGTTAAGTAGGTGAGCGAGCTGTTTGCGTAGGTCGCCGAGAGGTCCGACTCGAACTTGAAGACTTGTTGCTTTAAAAGATCGTCGCATAGAGGTTCAATGAGGAAATGACGTTGGGGCTCGCTGTGTTCACGTTGAGGACTAGCGTGGGGGGCACTCAAGACGGAGATTCTTGATGAGCTCAGCGAGGAACATCAGCTTCCGAAAGACCGAGTCCATTTGCCGAACGTTTGGCGAATCTGGATAGTTGGTTGCCGACTGTCGAAGAAATGCGCGCTTGCTACAGGTTGGCTGTTGCCAGTACTGAGATTGAAGACAATTTGTTGCAGTCGGTGGTCGGGAGCGCCTTGAGTGAGCTATCCCAGGCTTGCCTCCGAGTGTGGTGGCTGGATCGTAGCTCCCTTTTGGCTTGACCAAAGGAGAAAGGTGGTTCTTGGAGGGCGCCATTGGATGCTAGATGGTCGCAACAGAGATAGCGCCTCACACCAACGCCGATCATTGGGGCCCGGATCGAGCCCGCGAGTATCGGGACCCACGGGCATCAACGGACCCTTCATCAAGCCATCAAACCATCAAATAAAAATGTATTTGTTCCAGGTCTTCGCGTACCAAGTTCACTCAGAGTCTTGTACGTGTTCGGCCCAGAGATCGGGTGGCTGTAGTTGTCATGTCTTCTTCTTGCCAGCTTCGCGCACAGCTTGACCCTTGGGGCTTCCAAAAACTGACTCGGAGCTGGGGATGAGGTAGTTAGCGTGGACATTTGATTTTCAATCTCCGGCGTGTTGTCAGAAAATTTCGGAGTTGGAATGACCGGCGTTGCCACTGCCATCATCACTGGGATCAGACCGGACGCAATGACAGTGCCGACCTGTGCCGCTGGTATTTGACAGCGGAGCCTCTTTTCCTCGCCGTCGACGGTGCGTCGTCCGCTGCGTGCTCGCTGACCCCCGCTCACGCTCAACAGGTTTAATTTATATGGCCACCCACGCCCAGTCGCTCCCTTCCACCGCCGCCGCGCTCAAGTGCAGCCAGTGCGGCTCCTCCCGCGTCGACGCTGCGTGTCCGCGCGGGCTCTGTCGAAAGGACTGCAACAAGGTCGGACCGTGTACCCTGCGACCCCACATGGTCGAGTACCTCAAGAAGCAAGCCACGCTGGCAGCAGCAGCCACCGATTCGGTTGCACCAACCCCACTCTCTGCACCCACGCACCCATCCCTTCTCCCGCCGACCCAAGCCGACCCGCAGACGTCTCCCACTCCCACAGTGGCTTCGCCCCAGCACGCAGAAGCGTTCGTGACGCCGTTCTCTGCCGAGGACGACGTCGATGCTCCAATCCGTGCTCTCGATGAGCTGGAGCAGCGCGGTGGTTTCTCCGGCCTCGACAACGTGCTCTCTCCGTTTGCGCGCGACTACGCGGATTATGGGCTGTGGGACGAAGAACAAAAGACACCAGGGCCGCCGCCAATGCCGGCAATGGCAACGTCCTCAACACCATCCGTGCAACCAACCCGTCCGTCGACGCCTCCATTTCCTCCCTCCGCCCAACCGCGCACTCCCGCCGTACCGCCTGCAGCTCCTCGTGCGACCCAGCCCAAGAAGAGACGCACGGCAGCCAGCGTGCCTGCTCCCGCAACCCCGTGCTGCCCCATTGCGCATCACCACCCAGCTCAACGCGGACTGGCAAGGCAGCGCAGGTGGCCCGGAGATTTACGGTGCGATGCCCACCGCAGAACCGACGTTGCGGACACGCAAAACGCACAAACGACGCGACTTCATCAATCCGCGACTTCATCGCCGATTCTTAGCTGTGTGCTGGACAGACGTGTGTGTTCCTCTCTGTGCTTCTTTACTTTTTCTAACGACGTTCTTCAGCCTGAGAAAGCTCCAAGCGATGACCATCGACGAATGCGCGACGTGGCCGGAATGGACGATCAAGCAGGGCGAGAAGTTCCTCCCGCCGATCCTTCCGAAAACGACCGTGTCGAAGTCTACTCGCAGGAACATCACTACTGGGCATCTATGTCCATCGACTCCCCCTTCGCACTCACCACCAACTGTGTGGTTTTCCTCCGCCCGGTCGGGTTCGATTGGGATGAGGTTGCTGTTGCCGAGAAAGCGCAGCAATTCCTCCCGCCGCCGAAGCCTCACCAGCGGTACAACCTACAACGCGAACGTCGAGCTCTCCGCGATGAATACCGCGACCTCTTATCGCCGGGCTGTATCGAGCAGTCGCCTGGTGGCCGACCAGGACAGCGACACCGAATCTATCCAGTCGCCGCAGAAACGTACGCAGACCGACGCCGAGCTCGATCTTCCTACTCCCACACGTCCCCGCCTGTCCATCGACACGACCATGCCCCGGACAACTCTTCCCTGCCCCGATTCCCCGTCGCCGGACTCGACTGAGCCCTCGTCAGCCGTGTCGCCTCTCGATATCGACATGTCTTCTGTCGAGGATGTAGCGCCGTCTGAGTCGCCTACACCATGGCCCACGGGCTGGTTCTACTGTGATATTGCAGCGGGGTTCGTCGCGATGGATGCAGTCGAGCTCAAGGGATTGAGCGTCGGTGCTCGCCCGAGCGTGTCTTTGGTCGGCGACATGTGCCGCAGACCTACGGGGACAATCGCCGGAAGTGGAATAACGCGCCGGAAGCGTTGCGGCAGGAGTTTAGGAAGGCGGGGCGAACACCGAGCGGGTTATGGAGTGCCTTTTCGCGTCGGATTGCAGCAGCCAAGAAAAATAACAAGTAGCTTACTTCTTTTTGTAGCATACCAAGACATCGTATTGTAGCTTACTATTGATTTGTATACATTGGATTTATGCGGACCAGTAGCGTGGGTTAGCCCCAGCCGCCTCAAGCTTTGCCAGCGTCTCCTTGTTGTGCAGGCGCACCATTTCGTTCAAAAAGAAGTTATACTTCACCGCACCCATCTCACGACACATCGAATGATACCCTCCCAACCACACGTTGTTCTGCTCAGCGATAGACGTGTTGAACCACCATTTGGTGCGGTCCTCGTTCATGAGCTCGGGAATTTGGCAGGATTGCACCATTCCTGGCAGAACGTGTGGCCGACGCCGTGCTTATGAAGAAAATGGAAGACGTCCCACGGGTAGGCCGACATCCTGGAACCAGCGCCAATGGGTGTTCTTGTGCGCTTCAACCTGCTGCTTGGCGTTACAGTTGGTGTCGTAGACAAAGATGTCCGGCTTGCGAGCGCCCGGGACGGAAAAAGACTTCTGAACACACAACTTGCAACAGGTGAGTGAACAACTAAGAAGGACAAGAAGCATACCAATGCATTGGATACTGCTTCGTCTGTATACATGGTCGCTCGCTGCGCCCAGATCCCACACGTGAACGAGATGCCGAACTCGTTGTGCGACCGCAGGCGGGCAAAATGTGCCTTGAACTTGCGGTTCCCTCCCTCCGCCTTGGTAGCCGCACGGCTCCGCGGACCCAGCTGGTGGATTTGAAGATGCACTGGGTGCGTTCTCTGGTGCAGACGCGTTGTCCGAGTCTGCAGACATGTTGTTCGAGTCCGCAGACATGTTATTCGGCACAGACACGCTGTTCGAGTCCGCAGACGGGTCCACAGACGCGTCGTTCAAGTCCACAGACGTGTCGTTCGAGTCCGCGGATGCGTTGTCGAGGAGAGAATCATCGACGCCAACAGAACCAGCGGGTCCGGTCGTAACCAAGCGGATGTCGCCATCCTCGCCAACCTCGAACAGATGCTCTTCGTCGTTCGCGCCATTGTCCGGCTCAGCATCGGCCTCAGCCTCAGCATCAGCATCGGGATCTGCGTCAGTGGGATGGGCGACGCGATGTTTCGAGAGGCGGTCGGTGAGAGTAAAGGCAGCCGATGTCCGCAGGTGGTACATGTCCTCCATCTTGAGATGATCAGGGTTGCTACAGGCCTTCCGGTCGGGGACGACAGGCTCCTCGCACACCTTAGAGGTAGTTTAGAGCGGAGGAAGAAAAAGAGCGACAGAAACCCGCACCACGCAGTGAGATGTAGTGAAATCCACACTTATCTAAAATTGGTCGCCATCAACGACCCAAATCGGGACGCCCCACTTGTCTGACAGGACCCGACACTTCCGACCCGGACGCGTGCGCAATCACAAGCCCCATAGTAGGGGCAGACTCAGTCTCAGTGTCCGTTGGTATTACAATTGAATAAACTATCTGCGCTTGCCCCGTCCACCACGTCCGCCCCGACCCCGTCCACGTCCCCGCGAGCTTGATTGCGGCTGCCCCGCTGTTGTCGATGTTATGGCTCTCCCGCGCGTCCGTGATGCAACGGAAGATGTTGCTGCTGCGGGAGCTGGAGCAGCAGGCATCAATACAGACGCGACGACGGCACCACTCTCCGAGCCTGAGAGGCTATCTTTGTTGCGCCGTTTCCGTGCCTGCCCACTGCCGCCTCCCCTGCCCTTTGCCCGGTTCTTTGCATCGGGCATCACCCGCTGCGTCTCGTTCCAGCTACTCTGGTGCGGCAGAAGGCGCTCCCGTGGAGGCAGAAACAGCGTCGCCACCACGCGCAGATGTATACTCCATCATGTCCGACACGGCATGCTCCAAACCCTCCAACTCCGGCGTCGAGTTCACATTCGTATCCGGGGCGGCTTCCAAGCGCGCTGTCAAGATCCAGAGCTGGGCACAAAGTCGAGAAATACGGGCCGGGTCGTGTTTCGGAGAGACGGGGACAGGACTGGGACTAGATGGTGATAACGACACGGGATCGCTTGCCCAATACGAGGCCTCACGCTCGGGCTCGGGCGCCGTGGTGGACTTGCTCGAGTTGGATGAGAGCGAGACATTGAGAGGGTCGAGTTCTTCGCGAGGCCCAGACGTAGTCGCAGTCGATGTTGCTTTTGCCATCGGGAGAGGGATAGAGGGCGCGTTGTTGGACTCAAAGTGGGTGTCGACAGTGCAGAGGTGCTTGCAGAAGCGGATGAGGGGGAAGTCGGGGCAGCTGCAGGTCAGCGCTTCGGAGTCGACCTCGTAGGAGATTCCGGCACGAGCCTTCGACGCGACGAGGTACGACGATGCTCCTTGCGGGGTGATATCTTGTGCGGTGATGGACTCGGGCGCGCTCGATGATCTTGCGACATTTTTCGGTTTGCAGGTCGTCGCCACCAAAGCCGGTCTCGAGGCGGTGTTGTTTGCGTACGAAGAATGGGAGGACATCGTATATGAGAACGTACAACAGGTAGTCCATCCGGCGGTTGCGGCGCCCCAGAAGGAACATGGACTTGAGGAGATGATGCCAACTAGAGTATGCGTGAGCGAAGATACTCAAACGAACAATTAACTCACGCCTCGACCAACATGTTCGTGTCCACATCGGCGAAGATTGAACGCGTCGTACGGTGGATGTTCGACCACATCTTGATGACCTCGGGTCGCATCCACTGCTTGCGGAAGTAGTCTTGGAACGACTCGCTTGTGAGCTCCGCCACCTGGCTCCACAGCTCGTCGAACTTGAGCTGTGTCGTCGCGCGCAGAAGCTTGTGCAGCAAGTCCCACGCCTCTGGATTCGTTGACTTCCCGAGATGTTTGCCCCACGCACGTAGGACATGCCACCAGCACAGCAGGATGAACGCGACGGGGAAAACGCGTCGGCAGGCATTGATCTGCGCGTCGTCGAAGTCGGACATGATAAACGCGGGGGGATGACAGGGTTGTGGATGCGGAAAGTCTTGAGGAAGAAGTGGATAGTCGCCTCGGTGCCTCGACGCGAGCATCCACGAGACAGGAATGCCGTGGCCCCAGCGATCGCGGACGACGAGCGTGAACAGGAGGAGATTTGCGTAGATGGTCGTATTGTGCGTGGCGTCGATGCAGAGGATGTGCATGCCGTATTTGTCGTACATCTGTTGCTGCCATTTCGTTTGGACAATGAGCACGAAGACATCCGAGGCAAGATCAGAGTCGGGGGGTGGAGGATCGGCGCGGGTCTTGAAGAAGAGGACAGCGTTGTGCCAGCGCAGTGTGTCGACGACCGAGAACAACGGACTGGCCATCGTCCCGATCTTTTCGTATCTTGTCGGCCTCGACACGTTTCCGGATGCGGCTGAGATCTGCAGACTCGATGAAGTCCTTGCGAACGCTGGCCGTGCCCGTGATGCCGTCGAAAGGCGAGTACGTCTCGCTGTGCAGCTTCTTCAAGATCATGTCCGTGGACAGCCCGTCGCGAATGTAGCCCGCAATCAACTCCCGCACCTCCTTCGACAGTCGCGTAAATGGCAGGTTTTTCGCGCCCGTGTCGTGGTTGTGTTCGCCCGCGCAGCCAACCGAGGACCCGCGAGTTGCCGTCGTAGGCTTTGACAATAAGGGCGACGCGGCATTTCGTGACTTTGCGGGCCTTCTTTTTCTTGCGGTCGGGGAACTTCTTCGTGTACCGTTTGTCGCCTGTACCCGCACGGCTGCAAATGTAGCGCATAGCGACAGTGCCGGACTTCGACGCTGGATATTCATGTCGCCGAACGAGCTGGATGCTGGTTTCCGCCTCGAAGTCCCGCAGCCACACCTCGAACTCGGGCCAGGAGTCCCACGAGTGAGTGTCGTCTGCTGCTCCAGATCGTATGTGAGCGTGGAACGCGTTGAATTTTGGCGTTGTGCGGGTGGTGGGATGTGGTTGAGTGTGATCTGGAAGGTGAATTGCGAGCTTGTCGGGGGATTTGGCGATAGACTGGCTGAAGATGCGACAGGTCCTGAAGATGCGACAGGTCCGGAATGGAGGTAAAAGACGCCACAGCCTGGCAAAAGCGCAGGCGTGGGCCGTGGTGCTGGTGGCGGGGGGCGGCGGAGGTGGAGTAGGGTTTGCTTGTCGCTGGCGAAAGGGTGGATTGGACGGGAGAGAGGTCGGCGGCAATGCAAATGGCTGCCAACGCGGTGCTGGCCCGCCGTAGTGTTGAGGCTCTTGCAGCTGGTGGGGCAGATAGTACGGCCCTGCTACAAGCGCGCCAGTCAGCACTCGGACAATTTGCTGTCGCGTGGTCGCGCACCTGTATGAAACGCATCCCATGGCCTCGGTTGCGTGTGCGCGTGATACGACGAGTTCGGAAGATTAGGCAGCCACAGATTGAGCGGTTGTGAGTACAGTGGCGGGTACTGCTGCTGAGCTGAGTGAGGTGGTGGGTGCATCGACGGCGAGGGCGAGAACAAGCGCGAAAGACTCACGTGCAGGCATCGGTCGCGTTCCTTTGCATTGTTTTCAAGCAAGATATAATACAGAATAGTACGAAAACACACTACAAATCGATGATATAGTACATGCAATGCTACAGCGAGTCAACGAGAAAATGCTAGTGATGTACGGTGATACAGACGGGTCAAACAGGCGACAAACTGAACGACGATGTAGACGCAGATGTCAAGGGTGGGGTAGACAACGAGGAAGAGTTGGGGGAGGAAGCGCGAGATGGGATGGTGAGCGAGAGCCGTGGTCTTTTGTGGGTCTTCGGCAAACAGACACGGGGCTCTTCGCAGTCTTCGTCGTCGGTGTCCAGGATCTCGAGCGTCTCGTCGGGCGTGACGTTTGACGCGAACCATCGGTGCTGCCTCGTTCGCGAGGCCATTTTCGTCATCCTCATCGACAACAACGACCTCGGGCTCGGGTTTGGGCATAGCATCGGGCGGGAGACGGTCCAGGAAGCGACGGAAGATGTTGCGAGCGTCGGGACACTCGGCACCGAGGTCGCGAACGACGACTGGCTGGCCAGCAACGAAACGGTGCACGTAGGTTGCCTCGACCTCCATCCAAGCGCTGTACGTGAACGAGAAGGCCTCATAGCGCTTGTTTTGGTTGCGACGGGCGCCACAGCGGGTACTCCGGGCGGGTCCTGCACCATGGAGATCGTCGCCGCACCGCGGATGGCCCACAAGATGAGCAGGAACTCGAAATGTTGCTCGGGGGACGGGGATGGGGTTGCAACGGCGGGGGAGGGAGGGTAGGGAAGCTTCGTAAGCTGCGCGGTTCTCACGGATGGAGCGGGCAAGGTCGAAGTTGCGGGGGGATACGGACTGCGGCTAGGTGAGCGAGTGGCTGGTGGTCGGTAGCGTCGCTGCAGCCACCGTGCTTGCTCAGGCAGCAGCCGCGGCACATGTTGTGCGTGCACTCGCGGTCAAACTCGTCGTCGTCAATGTGGACCTGGCAGTCACGCCCGGCACATCAATAGGCTTGCTCGGCGAACGCTAGGTCTCGGTGTCGCTTCGGGCGAGGAAAGCGGGCGTCGTTGACAGGACGCTGACCCAGCCTGTATCCGCCGAGGAAATGCCACTTGTTGCACTAAGAGAGGTCAGCGAGGTTACAGAAAGGGCGAGCTCGACGACGCACGGCGAGAAAAAAGCAGTACGACCACAGCTTGCCGTCGCTGTCGCAGTAGCGCAGGGTAACACGTTCGTTGCAGTTCGGCTTCGTGCAGCGTGCGGGGGGGATTGTTGATGTCGTGTTCGCAGTACTTGCTCTTGGCCATGGTGGGAGGGGGACGCAGGTGGGAGGAGGTGGTGGTGGAGGGGAGCAAAGGAGTGGGCGAGTCGACGTGGCGGGCTTGGCGTGCTGTCAGCCAAGCGGGTCGGAAGCGTCGGGTCCTGTCAGACGTGGGGCGTCCCAATTTGGGTTGTTGATGGCGACCGGGAATTCTAATAGTGGAAATCCACAGTCCGACGAGTTTGCGCTCGACGAACTGATGCTCACCAACTTGGACATATGTGGGGAGCGTTGGGTAGTGCGTGCGGATGCCGCCGTTGACCGCGTAGTTATGATGGAAGTTGGAGTTGCAGGAGGGACAATAGAGGTGGATTGACCAAGCTGGAACAGCGCCATCCGCGATGGTATACACGACGACCTGACGCGACTCTTCTTTCTTGAGAGGTGTCGTGTGCGTGCAATCGTCGTTTCGACACTGGTGCATCGGTGGAAAGAGGGTCAGGTATGCTAAACGCGCGTTAGGAAACACGCTAAATGGCGCGTCGGGTACGCACTCAGTCCGCGATGCCATCCATGCTCCGCAAACATCTCCTTCTCTTCCTTCGACAGCGTTGGCATCGGCGCTGCCCACACCTCCTCCTTGAAGCCATCCCAGCAAGCACGGATTGTGTCTGCCGGAAGACCGAGGCAATCGACGAGAAATTCGACGATATTTGGCCCGAGAAGAGGTGGAGGTCCGGAGATGCCAATATTCGGGCGGCTGTGGGAGCACGATGTCGTTCTTGAGGACGCTGAGCAGACGCGTCATTGTTGTGAGCTCGCGGAGGGTGATACTGCGACGGCGAGGATCGCTCAAGAACGCGTAATAGAGCGACATGAGAGTTGCGGTCAAGAGCTAATCGCGTCTTGTCACGCACAATCTCATCCACACCCATAGTGAAGTGAAGCAAGTAAGCCATCGTATTCATGGAGAAAAAAAAAAAAAACAGGCTACATAGTGAGAGATGGCACAAAACGATGTACATGTAAGAACAGTCCATGCTGCTTAACGGTGGCGGCGGCGGCGCTCGGACACGACAACAATCTCGCTCTCGTCATCGCTATCGGGGATGTGGATGATGTTCCTCGTAGACGGTCTGGTGCAACGGGTGGTTCTGGGTGTGCGTAGATGCAGGGACCTTGCAACGGCAGTGGTCGCGACGGCTCGGCGCAGGAGCGGGTGCTAGACGACGCGGCGGCAGCACATCTATGACGTGGTCTTCTTCGTACTCGCGGGCTTTCTGGTGAACTCCGCATCCTCCTTGCTCGCGACAGTGTTTCCGACACATGCGGTTGGTGCAGCTGCGGTTGATTCGGGTGGAGCGACATCCGTAAAAGGCACATTGTGAAACTGTATGGCGAGCGGGGCGGGCAGCGGGTAGTGGTGCGTGGTTGCGGTTTGCGTCGTCGTGGTTGTGGACAATCACCCAGCATTGGCGGCCGTCAGCGTGGCTGTCAGTGTCCGTGCACTATGGCGAGATGAGAAAGCAGCTGTGCGAGATGAAAGGCCTCGCACCAGACCGTAGGGAAAGGCCGCCGAGGCAACTGTTGACAGAGGACTTGCGGACAACGAGGGGGTGCGAGGTGGAGGTCTCCGTTCGGCATGCGCTTGGTGCAGTAGACGACGCGGTTGGGACGGCGGGACGCAGGACGCTGGTTGGGGGCCATTGTGGTGGTTGAGAGCAAGGGAGATAACCTGGGTAAGCCTTGTGACAGCTCCGGCTTCAAGTTGATGGATCACTGCTGGCCGATTCCCGCGCCGTGCTGTCGATCACACTGTGCTGCCGGTTCAAACCCCGGTTATTCTATTTCCGAAATGGGGCTTGCTGTGTTCACGTTGAGGACTAGCGTGGGGGCACTGAAGACGGAGATTCTTGATGAGCTCAGCAAGGCACATCAGCTTCCGAAAGACCGAGTCCATTTGCCGAACGTTTGGCGAATCTGGATAGTTGGTTGCCGACTGTCGAAGAAATGCGCGCATACTGCAGGTTGGCTGTTGCCAGCACTGAGATTGAAGACAATTTGTTGCAGTTGGTGGTCGAGAGCGCTTTGAGTGGGCTATCTCAGGCTTGCCTCTGAGTGAGCTGGCTGGATCGTAGCTCCCTTTTGGCTTGACCAAAGGAGAAAGCTGGTTCTTGGAGGGTGCCATTGGATGCTAGATGGTCGCAACAGAGATAGCGCCTCACACCAACGCCGATCATTGGGGCCCGGATCGAGCCCGCGAGTATCGGGACCCACGGGCATCAACGGACCCTTCATCAAGCCATCAAACCATCAAATAAAAATGTATTTGTTCCAGGTCTTCGCGTACCAAGTTCACTCAGAGTCTTGTACGTGTTCGGCCCAGAGATCGGGTGGCTGTAGTTGTCATGTCTTCTTCTTGCCAGCTTCGCGCACAGCTTGACCCTTGGGGCTTCCAAAAACTGACTCGGAGCTGGGGATGAGGTAGTTAGCGTGGACATTTGATTTTCAATCTCCGGCGTGTTGTATACAGCGCAGATTTTCGTCGCTGGTTTTTCGGCCAAACTCTTCAGCTCGCCGCAGCTTTTTGCCTTCACGGATCTGGTCGTTTTGGGATGCAGTTTCATTTCGGAGGACGTACCGTCGACGTCGGGGAGTATTGTGGGTTTCGGGCGCCGAAAAACTGCAACAGTTCACCTCACGTTTAATTTGCAATGGCACGCGGATACTACTAGTTGGGGAAGTTGTGTTAACAATTGATTAGATGTGCTGATTAGATATGATTAGATTAGATGATGACTTGGGATCGGCTTGTGCCTCCCGTCCCACAAGCTTGCAGTACCACATCAGCTCCTCAAGGCGCCGGAAACACTCGTACATCCAAAGCTCTCCATTGCCAGCTGAATATTGAACGTTGAACTTGACTATGAATCTGCTATGCACTCGCGATCTGCTCTCCCAGTCTCATACCGGTTGTGGAGTTGTAGATAGCGGAGGTGGTAGGGAATGTTGGACTCCGGGATCGGTGCATGCGATCGGACCGCGGCCACGCCGCGGTCCCTCCTGGTTATTGGCAGAGAACCGCACTGGTCCGACTCCGCCAAGTGGACGACTAGTTGACTGGCATGAAAACATTATAAAATGAAGCGAAAGCAGTTTGCATGCATTGACGACGTGCTTTCTTCCAACGACATGCGACCCAGAGATGCTACACAGACAGAAACAGAAGAAATACACGATAACACAGCAGAGAGCGGTCCGCGACTACGCTCACAGCCCGGCCGCGGTCAACATAGCGGGGAAGTTCGGCGAGCCCATTCCAGTGACCGGGTCCCATCTAAGTAAGAAAGTAAGACGATGATCAGACCTGGAAGCACGAGAGACTCCACAACTCGAAACTCACCCAGCTTTAGCAGGGAAACCTTGCGTCCCACAGCCAGGGTTCGACCCGCTAAGCAAACACCAAATGTCAGCAGTCTGCGCCTTTCAAGACAAACACAAAAGGACACGAACCTGGTGATGTCGTTGAACATCTGCGGGTTCGCATACAACCACGGGTTAAGGAACCCAAGCACAGGTTTGCCCGCAGAGACCAGTCGGTCGTTGATCAGCCCAATGACCGACGAGAAGATCGGGGACGAGCACGACGTGCCGTCGACGAGCTCGGACTTGGCGTCTACGACTATGGATACAGACTCGCCGATGGCGGACACGTCGGGGTAGCCGCGGCCGGTGGTGTTGTATTTGCCGGCGTATTCCGTGCCGATAGACGCGATGTACGACGCGACGACGTCCGCCTCTGAGGTAGTGTTGAGATTTAAAAAAGTAATGCAGGAGAAAGAAATGCCGACGTACGCCATGACTGAGTCGGGAAGTAGTTGGAGAACCCGCCGGCAGACAAGGACGCGGCGGTCTCGGGAGATCCAGAGGTAGCGCCAACGAGAGTGACGCTGGAAGTGAAAATGAACAACAATCAAGACACACGAACACAGGAACTCACTATGGGCAAGTCGGGAAAGTCGGCAGGAACGGCTTGCCGGTGCACGACTCGCCGGGAGTTGCGGCGACACCACCGTCGCCACTCGCGAAGAGAATAGAGACGCCACGCGCCGTCAATTGCATGTACGAGTCGCACATCGCGCTGTAGAAGGTGTTAGAATGGCCGATACAACGAGAACATCACAACGTACAAAGTCAGACTCTTAGAGAGGGAAGCCTCGGTATCAAAGCCATAGCTGGTTGTGAGGACCTGCGGCGGCGCCGTCTCGCCAATCAAAGCGGTGATAATGTCGAGGAAGCCGTCATCGCCGCCGTCCTTGTTCTTTTCGCCTGAAAATATAAGTCGATACGTGGCCGGTGCGCCGGATTTTCGAAGAAAAACACGAACCGACAGAGACGAAGGTAACAGGGACATCCGTGGCCAGACCGACAGTATACTGGATGTCAAGATCTAGAGCGTTTCAGCAACCATTCGGGGTAAAATCCAGCGCAGGAGAAAGAAGAGACCAGCAAGGACAATCCAAATCGTCATCCCATCCCCGCTTCCTCGCAATGTTTGGCCGTCAGGCGCAACGCAAAGCAGTGCGTTTTACGGATAAAAGCGAGGAAAGGACTCGGGCTGATCACGTGCATCGTGCCATCCAAACACGAATAAACAGACAACTCACTGGCTTCAACCCCAGCATCGCTCCTAGTCTGCGAGTTGGTTCCCGAGTCGACAGACGTAAGCGTGAACGTCGTCGACGAGCTCATATCAGGGCGCTGAGCTTTCAAGAACTGCTGCAGGTCCGCTTGGTTGGCGAACTGGTCGTCAAAGCCCGCAACTCCGATAACGTTGGTCTTGTTCGTCGCGGGCGTCAAGGGGATCTGGTACAAGCTTTGCAAGCAGGTGGGCGTCATAGTGCCTGTAGAACGAACGAACGAATTGAGCGTCAAGAAGTAGCAGACAAGATTGAGAGGAAGCACGCACTGGAGCAGCTGGCCGCGCTACTTGCACGGCTCGGGTGTACGTTGCGGTTCTGCACTGTCTTGATGGTGGGGCCAGAGCGACGAGGGCCGGTGAACGAAGTCGTCGGGGTGACGACCTTGATGTGCGACTGGAGAGTCTCGGGGATGGAGTACTCGAGCGTGCGAATGTAGTCGGTACCACTGTTCGTGTGCGTAAAGACGGTGAAGTCGGCGCCGAAAATCTCGTTTGCTTTGGCCACGGGGACGGAAATCGAGATCCAGTCGCCTGCGGGGGTCACCGCCGACGATTCGATACCGTTTCCGGAAAGCCATTGGCTAACAGCAGCCGTGGTCTCGTCGGTGGGTTTCGCAAAGGCCTCGACCTCCTCCCTGGACAGCCATTGGCCGTACTTGGAGCTCGTCGGGACCGCCGCGTCCAAAAGCGCGCTCTCGAGCCCAGCAAGATTGTTCTGGACGAGGTTGATGCGCAGTTTGACGACGTCGGTCGCCGAAGCAGGGCCGCGGCTGACGAAGCCAGCCGGGACGACATCGCGCCGCTCGTGGAGAACGAGCGGGGTAGCCGAAACAAGGCTCAACGCAGCAGCGACGAGATACAACGCGAGCATCGTTGTGCCGGGACGCGAAGGAAATAGGGAGCGGGAAGGGGGGAGGAGGGCTTGTTGTAATTCACCTGCCCCGCATCTTTAAACAGGTCTCCGTATCTCTGCGTCTTGCGACCATGCCATGCGTTCTGGCACTGCCGAGCCTATGGAACCCCGAAGATGCATGTGGCAGCGATCCAGGATTCGCCCGGAAAGAGTCTCCGAGTCGAGGAAGGTATCAAAGAAGCTAGGTGGCTGCATGCGCGTTGTCGTTGATTTCATGCATCCAAAGATGATCGTCGTCGGGTCCTTCAAGCCGCCAAGAAAATGGGTCCGCGGGCACCGTTCCCCACTGTGGTAGCTGGGAGGTGAAACGTCGGTTTGGGCGCCGGCGCTGAACGTTATCGCGCCTTGCAAGGCATCGTCGTGGAAGGAAGCAGACGTGTGAACGCCACAGTCACATGGGACGAGGAACCCTCGTTCGCAAATAGCTCTCCAGAGCGGCCCGGCGCACGAAACAAAAGATAAGCAAGCACCGAAAGATTACATTCTAACCCGTATTCAAGAATTATACGACGAAGTCGACGCCACCTTCCTCAGCGCCCTCTTCTCCGCCTCTTTACACTTTTTAGCCGCAGCATCTATCGCATCCATCCAAACTAAACAACAATCCGCGCGTCAGTACCAAGCTGAACGAATAAAGAGATGGATGGGACTGACGCTGACAATCCCTCACACTGCCCGCCCTAAGCACAACCGCATCTCCGCCCCGAGGATAGGGCAGCGCAATCTCGAACATCCTATCATCTTTGCTGTTATCCTTCACCTGCGCCTCGTTCAACGGCACCGGCATCCTATACAGCGTCTTCATGCCCGCATCCGTCAACACCAGGATGTCGCTGCACAAGAACCCATGCAGCTTCCTCCCGCTCTTGCCCTTGACCAGCGGACCCTCCTTGACGAGTCTCCGCGCGCCCATATGCCGCGTCGGCGCCGTAAGGTCCAGCCTGCCTTGACCGATCCATAGGTTCTGCGAGATGCGCTTCAGCGTCTCGCGACCCTCGAGATCGCGGATCGACTCGTTGATGTGGCTCAGAATACGCTCCGCTGTCGTGACCGACTTCTCAATCGCCTTGTATTCCTCCCCGAGGCTCGTCTCGGTGTAGTGCAGGATCTGCTTGATCAAGAGCGGGTACCGCGTTATGCGCTGCATCGGGGCGAGCAGGTAACTCGACAAATCGAGGTTCCGGTTCTCATCCTTGAGCCGCTGAAGGTGGCTGGCGAGCTCGGGGTTCGAGTCGCGTAGCGACTTGAGGACCTTGATCGCGTTGCCCTGGTTGACACAATACTCCATGTAGACCGCCATGTTGACCATGTGTGTCTGCAGGATGTCGCCGATCCGGTCAACGTACAACCGGCATTCTTTTTGACGTTGCTCAAGCTCGCTCATGAACGTCTACAACGCGTGTCAGTTCCGTGTTATCCTCTCCGGAATGAATCACCCACAGTGTTGGTCAATAGGATGTCCTCGATGTTCGCAAACACGACGGTGATCGCTTTCCTCTCGAGGATGGTCATCATGCTCGAGTAGAAGCTCTGCGCAGCGATATTAGTGCAAGCACCAGTTAATGGCGTGACAAGAAAGCCCACCTCGACAATGAGCTGCAGGTCCTTCACGTACGTCTCCTCCGTCACGATCAGCTCAAAGATAGCCTCTTGCCGCTTGCGCTCCATCGTCGGGATACCCTCCAACGCGGACTTGTCGACCAGACTCGCCCAGGACTGCCCACCAACTCATCAGCAACAGTAAAACAGAAGACAGAAACCACTTACGGTTCCAAACGCAGGACTATTCGCCCTCGATCCCGCACCACCAGCACCGGAACCACCAGGTCCCGCAGCATTATCCGGCGTATGCAAAATCGGCGCAGAGATGGTCGCTTTGCGGTCCACCATACTCCTCGGGTCCGTCGCCTCGCTCGGCGTCTTCCTGCCCAGGAAATTCAACAACTGCGAATACCCAGACCTCGAACCGGCCCCATCGCCGCTCGCGCTCGCGCTCGTCACAGAGCTCTGCGACGGACTCGCCACGATCCCCGACGGGCTCGACGGACTCGCCGGCACCTCGACCGACGCCACCGACAACCGCGAATGGTGTCCGCGCACAAAGGTCTCGTACCGGTCATACGCGTCGTCCAGCTGAAGCGCCGGCGGGAGCGGCGGGAGGTCCTTGCTCCCCGACCCCGACGAATCCGCCGTCGAAACGACAGACGACCGGTCCCGGTCCGGCGCTGCTGGTGCCGGTCGTCTCTGTTTCGGCTTATCCCGGTCCGCACCACCATCCTCTTTCGACGACCTCCTCCGGGCCGGCCTCGGCGGTGGCTGCACACTCGCAT
This sequence comes from Mycena chlorophos, assembly GCA_014461115.1. NCBI lineage: Eukaryota > Fungi > Basidiomycota > Agaricomycetes > Agaricales > Mycenaceae > Mycena > Mycena chlorophos. The sequence continues at coordinate 3,941,644 of JACAZE010000001.1, read as the reverse complement.
CCTGCTTCACAATCAACCCCGCAGCCTCGAGCACCCTCTGCCGCTCATGCTCCCTCGCCTCATCATCTGCTGCTTCCTCCTCAGATTCGCTCAGCGAATAGTAGTCGTCGTCGCCATCGCCATCGTCGTTATCCGAGTCCGAGGATTCGTCGACCACCTCGATATCGAGCCTCGCGTGTTGGATCGAAGTCGAAGCTTCCCGTTCTTGCACGTCCCTGACGGATACTGCAGCTGACGTGGACGCGTACGTCGATGGTTCCTCTTGCCTCTGCGTCGTGGGTGTCGAAGTCGAAGCAGCTGCAGACATGGATCAAAAGCCAAAGAATGTGGAAAAAATCCGCGTTATATTGGGGTTCATTGTCCGTTTTGTTTGTTTGTTTGTTTGTTTGTCGCAACGGAAGGACGGTACATGTAAAAAGAAAGAAAAAAGAACCAGTTTTTCAGCCTGAATCAAAAAAAGCAGAAAGAAAAGAGGGTAAACAAAAGGGACTCAATGAATGGATCGAGGAGAGAAACTAACCCTCAACAGCCTCGAGGTACGCCGCGGGTACAATGTACACCACGCCCTGCCGCTCGACCTTCCACCATTCCTCCTCGCTCGTGTCGATGATGTCGAGAGTTTCGCCTTCCGAGAAGGAGAGCTCGTCCGCGTTAGCAGCGCTGTACGCGTAGATGGCTTTGGCCGAAGCTGGAAAGAGTCGCGTGAGTAAAAGGTAAGAGTGAGGACACGCCGCGACACTTACTGGGATGGATCTCGGCGACATAGGTCTTAGGGAACATACCCGACCGTCCATCGGTCACCGAGCGGCCGTACCACCAATCACCTCCCGACTTGGACGGGTTGGCGATGAGGATCTGGTTCTCGCCAAACGCTGGAAATACGTGAGTGCCGGAACTGGTGACTGACAGAAAGAACATACATATATCCTCCGTGCCATCCGCTTCATAGGCATAGAGCGTGCGGACTTTGAGGTCTACAAAAAATAAGACCATCAGGTCGAATTTTCCACCAAAACCAGTAAACAACTCACCAATCGAGCGATCCACATCCGCCATCAAATCCGATCCCGCGCTGCTCTCCGGCTCGGGCTGCGGCACATACTCGTCTTCAACATGGATAGCCGGCGGCGGCGGCGCATGAGGCTCGTACGGCTCCTCGACCTCTTCGCGCATCGCAGGCATCCGATCAACGACCACCGGCCCCGAATCAGCCGCCAGTCCAGCGTACCAATCCACCGACTGTCTGTGGTCCGCATGTCCCGGAGCAGCAGGCGCAGCAGGTGGCGGCGATGGAGCCCTCGGCGCAGCGTTGATGTGTGCAGGAGGGGCAGCATCACCAACGATCTTGCCGGAAACGGACGGCCCGCTCTTATCCACTGTGACAGTCTTGCGCAGCGACTTGCCGCCTTGGATGGCAAGCATAAGCGCACTAGTGTCAGGTCTAGCACCAGCAGGGGCTGCAGATGACGCTGCGGGCGGCGGAGGTGCCGGAGGTGCCATCGGCGGAGCAGGCGGCGCCATCGGGGCAGCAGGTGGCGGGGGCGGAGGAGGCGGCGCACCCACACCAGCGCTAGCCGGGGTTGCTGGCGTACCAGAACGCGACCCAGCACCACCAGGACCAGGGCTCGGGGCACTCGGAAGTATATTCTGGAACAACTGCTTCGCGAAATCCTTCCGAGCATCACGTGAAGTCAGCGGGTCGTCGCTATCCGAATCGTCGTCCTTCTCCTGGATATCCTCCCAGTCCTCGTCGTCGTCGATGTTGCCTTTGGGCACAGTGTGATACGACGACGTCTGCGGCGCAGCGGTAGGGAACGGGTTGTTGCGAACCGGGGCAGCGGAAGCTGGAGGAGCCGGAGGCGCGACAGGCGGAGTGACGACGGGAGTCGAAGTAGCGGACGCCCACGGATTAGTCGACGGCGTAGACGCAGCGGACGGGGTACCACCCGCTTCCTTCATGAACCGCGAGAACGGATTGGTCCCCGAACTCTTCTCCGGCGGGGTCGTGACCGGCGGGGCAGGCGGCGGAGTCGGGGCCGCAACGATAACAGGCGACTCTGAGCGCGTACTGAGGCTGGCAATGCTCGCAGTCGCACTCGGAGGCTCGTTAGCGGCGGCGGCAGCAGCAACCCTCGCTCTCTGTCGGGCACGCAACGCCTCTTCCTCTTCCTTGGCCTGCCTTTCTTCTTCCTCCATCATCTTGCGCAAACGCTCCGCCCTCTCCTCGCGCTGCTTGAGCAACGCGGCCTCCCTGCGCTTGAACTCTTCTTCTTCGGGATCGACCTGAGGCACAACAACCTTGGGCGGTGGCGGTGCAGCAGCAGGTGCACGTGGTTTCGGCGGCGGCGGAGCGGCCTTGGCCCGCGAAGTCGGGGGTGGTGGCGCGCTCTTAGGCTTGGGCGGCGGCGGCGCAAACTTCGCTGTGGGCGTCGGGGCTGGCGGAGCAGCAGGTGCCGTCTTGGTCGGAGTGGGGATGGGCGAAGCCGGCTCCTTGCCCTCCTTGACCGCCTTCTCACTGGCCAACCGACTCTGCCTCGCGGCCTCCCGCTCCTCAGCCTGCTGAGTGGCGATGCGTGCTTGCTCCTCTGCCTCCTTCTTCTCTTGCGCGAGCCGTTCTTCCACGCTGGAGTCGACAGTAGCAGGCGAAGGCGAGGGCGTAACGCCCAATGCCTTCATGCGTTCCTCGACACGACGCCTCGCTTCAGCACGTGCAAATGCCTGCTTTTCCTCCGCCGTCATGCTCTTGGTCGCAGGAGCCGGCGACGGCGCAGGCGAAGGCGACGGTGCGGGACGGGCAGCGGGAGGAGCGGGTTCGGGAGGCGCAGCACTACGCGGACGCTCGTATTCGCGGTCCCTATTATCGCGGTCACGATTGTCCCGACCATAATCGCGATTATCCCGTTCCCTCGATGGCGACCGACGACGATACGACCCCCCATCAAAGTCACGATCGTCCCGGTCCCGATAGCCGCCTCGCGAATACGGCCGACGGTCCCGGTCGTCGTCGTCATACCGCCTCCGGTCCCGGTCGCGCTCCCTCTCACGGTCGTACCGGTCCCGGTCGTCGTCCCGGTCCGCAAACCTGCCGAAACGGTCGTTGCGACGGTCCCGAGCCCTGATGGCCTCGCGTTTCTCGCGGTCGCGCCTCTCTTCGCGCGCCTTGAGCCGACGCTCAATCTCGGGAATCCGGACATGCTGGAGCTCCAAGAGCTCGCGCTCGAGTTTACGCTTCTCCTCTTCCCTTGCCCCAGATCGAGGCCCACGTCCCACATAGTCGAGGTCCTCGCGAATGCGGTCGACGCGGTATTTGAGGTCGTCCATCTCGCGCTCCAGTTCCTCGTCCTCGGCCGTTCGCTGCCTGTCCTCCTCGGACGCACGATCCAGCATGGAAGCAGTGTTGGCCAGCGCCCGCTTCATGTCGTTGAGGTCCGCCGTCGACGAGTTGAGCTCTGCAGTGGCACGAACGTCATCCCGGTTGAGATGCCGCGAACGTGGCTTGTAGGCTGACTGCGAGTCGTCGTGTCGGTAGATGGTCGCATCACGGCCGGCCGGGGTGGTCGTCGTGTTCGTGAATGAGCGTTGCGGCTGGTAGGAGACGTCACCGCCGTTTGGGGTACGCGAGCGAGGCTCGTTCTTGAGCAGGTCGGTGAGCATGTTGACGGAATCGCTGATGGCCGTGACCGAGGGCGGGACGAGTTCGGGAGGGAGGACGTCGGGGATCTCGCTGCCATTGAGCCCTATTGATTTCGTCAGATACTGGACGAGAAATGTAGTGAACAAGAACAAGGCGCAATGGAGACCACTTCATCGGCAAGTGAAGAGGAGTGATGGCGGTAAGCTGTTGCAGACCCGCTGCGCAGCTCGTCGCAATATCCGTTATACAAGCCAAGAGCTCCTCAGAGTGCGCCTCGCGACCACAACTCTCGGGTTGGCAAAAGCAGCAACGGTCTCCCCTGCCAAAGAAAGAAAAAGAAAAAGAAAAGGCACACGTACGGCGATAGATGAGACCCATGGCGACATGGAACTCGGCAATGTTGAGCTTTCCGCGGTCATCGACGTCCGCAAGGCTCCAGATCCTAGCCAGATCGTCCTTGCTCAATCCACTCTGCCCAAAGACCTCTAACGCATTCTTCCCGTCGATGAACCCGGTCCGTTGCGCATCCCAGGCGCGGAAAATCTGGTCGTACTGCTTCTTCTCGGCCTTTCCAAGCGCCCACGACACGCGCGGTTTCTGGGTCTGCATCTGCTGGAATGACTGTTGCAGGGACACAGGTTGCTGCGGCTGCAACTGCGGGAGCCCAGCAGCGGAGTACGGGGCGCTGGTGTTCATCGGCATGAACGAGTTGGACATGAGCTGGAGCCGCGGGTCGACGAATCCCGTGGGCTGTGCGACCAGCGGGCGTTGGCCAGCGAAGCCCGTCGGCTGGGGCACGAGGCCGCCAGGAGAGGCGTTAAGGAAGCCGCGGTTCGGCACCGGCGGTGGCTGCGAGAGGAAGCCGGGTTGTTGACCTTGGAATTGCGCTGGGAGAGCGGGGACTGGGGGCGGTGGGGCTGCTCGCTGTTGGAAGCCACCGTAACCCGTTGGCTGTGTCGATAGGAACGCCGGCTGGCCGCCCATCCCAGGCATTCCGGTCTGCTGGGGCTGGACCATTGGACGCGGCGGGACGTAGCCTGTCTGCTGGGGCACAAGACCGCCGCCAGGTACGCCCAAACCGGGATTTTGGGGGAATCCAGGCTGTTGCGGGAAGCCAGTTTGTTGCGGCTGAAATTGCTGAGGTTGTTGCGGTTGCTGGCCGGGGTAGCCAGTTTGCATGGGGTACTGGTACCCGGGCTGCTGCCCCCATTGCGACATGGTGGGCAAGAGGAAGTAAGGAAATCCAAGGCGGCTGCGCGTCACTGATTGATGGCCACCATACATTTCTGGCACTTTCCTCGACGTCGTTGGGCGCTGCGAGCGCAGGAATCCAGTTCAAGTCGACTAGTCTGTGTCCTGGGACGGTTCAAGAGCTGCTTCGAGGCGATTCGCATCACCAATCGATAACAAGTTTGGCGCACTTTCCACCAACGAGCAGGCGGCTTGCCTCAATCCGAACGGCAACCACGTCTTTATTTCTACGCGTGACACCAAAACTCCGTCTCCTCTTGACTTGAACGACCTGCGCCTCTCAACACATGACACCGCCAAAGTCCGGCAGGTGCGTGGCTGCAACGGCTTTGACGTGCTCACTGACCCCATTCTTGCAGCATTCCACTCCGCACGCGAGTTCTCTCGACCCGAAACGGCTACATACGATCCTCAGACCCACGCGGCACGGTAGCCACCCCCACGCTCGACAAAATCGTCCTGCGCCAACGACTCCCGTGCCGAATCGCTTCAAGTCGACGTTGACGACACTGTGCGTCCAAGCTGGTGCATCAGGCAACGCGCCAAGTCAAAGGCTCACCGACTCCGAGGCGTTCTGCAGCGACATCGTAACTCGACTCTGTCTGCAAAATTACGCGTTAGCAACCATCCCGAAGCGGACAACTAGCAAGACGCGCACCTTCAGCGCCAACTCTCAACCCGACCAATGCACCGACATTAGCTAGCCTAAGCCCAGCGGCCATCCCCGACGCAGAGAAGGACCTAGAATAGCTAGGTTAGTCTCTTGTCCCTCTCAAATCCAGCCGCAACTCACGCGTTGATAGTCAAATCAAGTGCCGCAGCAGCGAGGATATCTTATTCGACGGCATTAGCGGCCAACCCCGACTCGGGATTCAACCCAGAACGACGCAAAACGCACCGGTTTCGTCGTGCCGCAGCCCCGCACCTCGGTGACCGAGGCACTAAGCCGGCCCAGAGCAAAGCGCACGGCGGCATCTGCTACAAAAAAGGCAAGCTCAGCCAGTTTTTTTTGACCGAGACCGAATCCGAACAAATCAACTCACTTTGTTTGCAGCTGCGCCAAGGCAAACAGGTTGGGCGAGGATCGATTCCGGGCGCGGCGCTGCAAGTTTCTGGGCCATTCCGAGTTCCGCGTCGAGCTTGCTAGCCGTCTCGAAACGAACGCGTTGAATCGCCGTGTTGTTGCGGCTGGGGCCGTGCTTTCCGGAAAGCAGACAAGGTCAGTGTTGTCTCGTTCAGACAGGCGAGTATGGGACTGACCCCGTTTGCAGGGAAACACGTACGGATCGACGCGGTAGAGCATGCGGTATCCACCCGGGGGAAATGCTGCAAGTACAGGTCAGTGATTCGGGTTTATCCAGATAGTTGGTGTGTCTGCTTACCTCGCTGCTGCTGTCCCAAAGCCCGACTGCGAGACGTCACCGCAAGCCAGAAAAAACACACGCCGAACTCACCAAACGAATTAATGCCGCTCAGGCTGTTCGACGCGGTTACCCGCGCGGGGATACCCACACACTAATCTGCAATCAAGGTCAGTAGCCCCACTGAATACGAGAACGGGTGTTGCTTACTTTGCCTTACAGCACCTCCGAGTCGTTCCGCGCCCCTTCGCGTCGCGGATTCGACCCGGAACGACGCCAGCGTCGGCGTGCCGCGTCCCCGCACTTTTGGGCGACCGACACCAAGAGTCGGTTTAGGTCGGGCCCATCTGCTAGAAGAACAAGGTCAGTGAGTTTGTCGCTGGATCTGAATTCGCAATAACTAACCTCATTTGCAGTTTCACGAGTGAGAACGCGACGGGCGGAGAAGGCGCGGGCGGGTGCCAGCAACGACGCTGCAGGACTTTGAGGTCAGCGTCAGCGCCAACTCAGTCAGGATCGCCGAAGAACATCCACCAACGCACCGACCTATCCCAGCTCGTGCCCGACGACCCTACCCGACGCAGAGAAGCATCTGACACAGCCAGGTCAGTTCGTGTCTTGTTCTGGAGCTACCACAACTCACGCGTTAACAGTCCGTTCGAGCGCGGCAGCCTTAGACGACGGCGTCAGCGTGCAACTCGGACCCATTAGCCAAGCCAAACACCTCGGCCGTCGGTCGCCCGGCCCCAAAGGCGGCACAACTGCTTAAAAAGCAAGGTCAATGGTTTGTTCCTAACTTCGACTTGGCGATAACTGACCTCCCTCGTAGCTTCACGAACGCGAACGCGATCGGCGGGGATCGAGTCGGGACGGTCGCGCTGCGGCATGGACGCTGCAAGAATTCAAGGTTAGGAATGTCCCGCAAATCAAAGCCTGCGACAAAACTAACCCGTTCAAAGGTTGCTCTTGGTGAAAATGGCTGGTGTTGGTGACGGCGTCGTCGAAGCTGAGAAGGCTGTCAGCGCGTGAAAGTAAACAAGATGAAGAGCAGCGATGTACTGAAGTAATGAGGATATACGAGAGGATGGCTTCGACGGCGTACCTTCAGAGTCGCGAGCGCAACGACCCGACGCGACTATCGCGAGTCCGACCACGACAGGGATTCTGAAGTGAGAGGCGGTTGTGAGTGAGGACGACGACTAGGAGGAGCTCGACGCGAACCTCGATGTGCACCAAGGCCCAGTTTGAGAATCGAGGAGGAGGGAAGGAAGGATGGGGAATGCGTTAAGTCGGGCGGCTTTTATATCTGCTGGGTGGTATACGGCACATTCAAGTTGGTAGGCGCCGGGGAGCGAATTCCGCGCTGAGCCTAGACAATGACGAGAGCATTGAGATATTCTCTCCGTGTGGATTTGAAGCCCAAGCGCACGCTGCTGGACGGTTTGGGCATGTATTTGAAGCCTAGTTCACCGCCGTCCCAGCGAATCCAAGTCCGCTGGGAGGTTCTGAAGTGCAAAGATGAGAAATGCGCGAACGAGCAAACTGGACGTACCGAGTTCAACGAACCTCCTTGAAACATGCTCCCACGTCGGTGGAGCATGCCAAATATGCGGTGCGTGATGCGCGGGAGATGAACAGCGGCGGAATTGGGGAGGTTGGAGGGTCGCGGAAACACGGCGGAGCGGATTGCGAGCGTAATTCTACGCGATGCGGCCTGGTTCAAGCGGCGGAGGTCGGGGCCGGAGTATTCACATGACTGGGTCAAGTTTCCGCGAGGATCGGCCAAGCCGATGTAGTTCAGAATCTTAATCTGTGCAAGTTAGAAGAGACGCATCTGGAGAGGATCGCAGCATTGGATAGTGCTGGAAATGGGCTCAAGGTGAGCCTATAGCTTCTAAGCATAACTTCCATCAAAATCTGATTTGGATCGGGGCGGACGAGTCCAACTTTGCTCGGCGAGAGGCTGAAATTGCCTTTTTAGGCAACGCGCCTACAACACCGTCTGCGGGCGCGCAACGACGGCGCGCCTCGGCGGGACCCAGAGGCGTGCTGAGCGGACTTTCAGAGCACTTTTTCTCAGCAAACACTCCCAGACGCGCAAGAAAATAAATAAATAATGTTGGCCTGGAAAAACAGGGTTCGAACTCTGCACAAAACGACACAAGCTCACAGAGAGTCTACGCACACAGCAACATAACCACTGCGCCAAGAAACCTTAGAGTGGGAGCCTAGCCGGACCTACATGTCGTGCCGACATATTTTGTTGCGTAAAGTTTCAAGGAGAATTCGAGTTCGCCGCTGACCCTGAAGCAGTCTAGAGCATTGGAGCTCTTCCGCCGTCGCAACCACGTCTCTCCGGCGGTGATTACAAGCGAAATGAAGTAATGCTTTTACCCCCGGCGGAGAATTCGACTAGGCAAAGATGCTCGGCGCGCTAGGTTCAACTTCAAGCAACCGCGCATGGTGCGCACCGGCGACGGCATTCTCCCCGCAGCTCGTCGTCGTTGGAGGTCCTGGCCAGCGCTCGGCGCTACCTCTGCTCTTCTACCCCAACCCTCAAATTCCAAGCGCCGCTGATGCCGCGCTGTCACCCCATCACGGCATCAACCCTTCTCTCTCTTCACACCCACACACCAGCCCGCCGACTTTTCGTGTTCCTAGCCTCGCGCTCCACCGGACTCGCTCCCGCTTCTGCGCTTACGCCAGCGCCGACTTCCGCCGCGCTAGGCTGAGCCAGTTCAACGGGTACGTCGCTCTTCTCGTGTTCATTTTTGCGCCAAGTCTCAGAATTTTCCCAGAAAATGCGGCCTAGCTTCTGTTGCGGAACCCACCAGGCCTTGGCTACCGCGCTCGGCACTCACCACGCTCGCTACCTCACCGTGGAGCCCGGCTATTGCCAAAGCAAGTTCGCCTTTCCAGCGCTGTTCAAGTTCTGACTTCACCTTGTTGCAGGTTTCTTCTGTGGCTACGACGCGCTCGCAGCGCTCTGGGACATGGCGAGCGGTGAGCTTCTTTTCTCTCTCCGCTGACTTTGATTTGTTTCGTCATCTCACAAAAATCCCAGCTGTTTTTGCGGCGGTCAAACGAGGATCACGGCACCCACCTGGGTTGCTTTTAAACGACCACCGCACCACGGCCTTCCTCCCTTTTTGCCCCCGACTTCAGCCCAAGCAGCATTGAATCTGCCGGAGGTGAGTTCGCGCCCTCGAGCCTACACCGAGCTTGAACTGACCTGTTTACCTCGCGCCAGTACTACCCCGAGCGTGGTTGACTCGACGACGTGCTCGAGGGTATTGTCAGATCAGTGCCGCGTTGGTGAGCCGCCACGCCTCTCGCTTCCTGTAGGCTTCACGCTGATTCAATTTCTTCTTCAAGTATTTGGCTACCTCGAATTCGCATCCTCTGACCAGTGAAGTGATTCAAAGGTACGTCAATTTCTCTCCTTCAACTCGTCCGCGTTGTTAGCACATTTATTAATCGCTGCCACAGTCACCCTTGTTGCTCAAAGACCCCAAGAAACTTCCCTCCCGTCGCCTCCAGACGGCGGCCGGCCGTGTTCAATCCCGTCGCGCGCCTTGTCGCCTGGAGCATCAGACGGACAACCTGCGAACGCAGGGTGCTGCAGCGGCTCCGAGTTGTGCGTCGCTGCTCGGTGCGCTTCCTGTTTTCCTCACGCTAGCGCTGGTTGGTGTTGACGACAAGCCCCAGAGTTGTAGGAGGGACAGCAGCCTCCTTCCGTCCCCCCTTCTCGGCTTGCGCAGCGCCTTGATGACGTTGGACGGCTGCTCTGCAGCTGGAGCATCCAGACTGACCGAGCCGCTGAGCGCGGGAACAGCGGGAGCGACGAAGTCGGGCCTGGGTTAGCAGCCGCGGTACAGTACGCCGTTCAGTTTCCTCGTGGATTCAAGCTAACATGCGCTTCAAGTTGAGCAGTTCAATCCCTGGCGCGCAGGAGGATCCCGCGCGACCGGACAGCCGACCGCCACTACTCGGCGTCGGCTTCTGCGTCGGTGATGGCGGGATTACGTAAGCATCCAGACGCGGCAAAATTTACGTTTTAACGCTCATTTTTTGCGCCAGGTTTTTGCCCCGCGGCGAGCGGCAAACGGCTCTCGGATCCAACTCTGCGTCGGCAGCGACGGGAACGTCGCTGCTCCCGCCGACTTTCCCGGCAGGATCGGCATTCCTAAATGTGATCTCGGCTCGCCTTAAGTTTTCGTAACCCGGGGTCTTTCAAGGTACGTTTCGGGAGCGCTTTTTTTCAATGGAAATGCTCATTTCTGTCCGCAGGCTTTTGCGTCGGGCGAGCAGTTCTCGCTCAGCTTCCCAGGCGCGGCTGGAACCGCGTGCCGCCGCCGGTCCTTTTTCCCGTCACCAAGCTGGTTGATTTCGGCGTGCGTTGCGTCGAGTCCGGAATTCTAACCGACCGTCGGCCACCATTCCGGGTACGTCCCGATCTCGGTTTCCTGGTTGACGTGGCTGATATATGAACTCAGGGTTCACGCGCCGAGTTTGCCAGCCCCGCCATCACGGCTGCGGCTCGCCTGAAGGTTCGTTCGAAGAATGCATTTTTGCTCCAGAAAACTGACTTTTTGACCCAGGATTTTGCCCCGCGGCGAGTGGTGCCGTTCCTGGACTCGAGTCAACGTTCGTAGCGGCATGGTGCCGCCTTCTTTGCGCCGTTTTGCGAACCTCGGCGATTTTGATGCTGCCTCGACCCGCCGCCGCTAAGTGAGGCCTTTTAGTCAGAGCAGGTTGACTGATCCTTCGCGCAGGGCATTCCTCGCATCGCTCATCCTCACGTCCAAGTTGAGCGCCGCGCCGAACCGCCAGGTAAGCGCTCCTTGAACTCCATACTCAGTGTATAGGCAGCGCCCGACTCGACTTACGCGCTCCGCTGAATTTTCTTCAAGTTGTTCAAGTTCTGCAAGACGACGCCGCGCCGAACCGCCAAGGCACCCCCGACGGACACTTCGACTGAGCAAATTAATCCTCGCCGAGATGCGCACCGACCCGACGCGATGCGCCATCAGCGCCATCTGATGGTAAAAGTGCGTACATTTTTCCTCGTTTTTACGCGGAAAAGGGCTCAATTTTTCCAAGGTTTTGACCGCCGGAGGCCAACGCGTGGCTGGAGTTGGTAGTAGTTCGACTTGTACGCGCTCCGTAGCCCTCAATAGATTCTGTTCGTAAACGCGACCCTGAGTTCACGGCCTTGAAACGCCTTCTCCAGGCACCAAACAGCCGTAAATAATGCAATTTTTTTCCTCCGCTGCGCGGGCGCTGTGAAGAGCGTGAAGAGAAACGGCACACTTACGAACACGGCCCAAAAACCTATAAAGTCGCTGGGTCGAACTCGAGCAAGACTTTGCGAGAGCAAGACTTCGCGAACTGGCAGGACGAGATTATTTTCAGGCGTGGTCAAGATTCGGTATGGACTGGTAATACACGCGTCTACAAATACAAAAGACGAGATTATCGAATTGGCTGAATCCAGCTCCAAGAGCTCGCGCTCGAGTTTACGCTTCTCCTCTTCCCTTGCCCCAGATCGAGGCCCACGTCCCACATAGTCGAGGTCCTCGCGAATGCGGTCGACGCGGTATTTGAGGTCGTCCATCTCGCGCTCCAGTTCCTCGTCCTCGGCCGTTCGCTGCCTGTCCTCCTCGGACGCACGATCCAGCATGGAAGCAGTGTTGGCCAGCGCCCGCTTCATGTCGTTGAGGTCCGCCGTCGACGAGTTGAGCTCTGCAGTCGCACGAACGTCATCCCGGTTGAGATGCCGCGAGCGTGGTTTGTAGGCCGACTGCGAGTCGTCGTGTCGGTAGATGGTCGCATCACGGCCGGCCGGGGTGGTCGTCGTGTTCGTGAATGAGCGTTGCGGCTGGTAGGAGACGTCACCGCCGTTTGGGGTACGCGAGCGAGGCTCGTTCTTGAGCAGGTCGGTGAGCATGTTGACGGAATCGCTGATGGCCGTGACCGAGGGCGGGACGAGTTCGGGAGGGAGGACGTCGGGGATCTCGCTGCCATTGAGCCCTATTGATTTCGTCAGATACTGGACGAGAAATGTAGTGAACAAGAACAAGGCGCAATGGAAACCACCTCATCGGCAAGTAAAGAGGAATGATGGCAGTAAGCTGTTGCAGACCCGCTGCGCAGCTCGTCGCAATATCCATTATACAAGCCAAAAGCTCCTCGGAGTGCGTCTCGCGACCACAGCCCTCGGGTTGGCAAATGAAGGAAAGCAGCAAGGGTCTCCCCCGCCAAAAAGAAAAGAAAAGAAAAAAGAAGAGGCACACGTACGGCGATAGATGAGACCCATGGCGACATGGAACTCGGCAATGTTGAGCTTTCCGCGGTCATCGACGTCCGCAAGGCTCCAGATCCTAGCCAGATCGTCCTTGCTCAATCCACTCTGCCCAAAGACCTCTAACGCATTCTTCCCGTCGATGAACCCGGTCCGTTGCGCATCCCAGGCCCGGAAAATCTGGTCGTACTGCTTCTTCTCTGCCTTTCCGAGCGCCCACGACACGCGCGGTTTCTGCGTCTGCATCTGCTGGAATGACTGTTGCAGGGACACAGGTTGCTGCGGCTGCAGCTGCGGGAGCCCAGCAGCAGAGTACGGGGCGCTGGTGTTCATCGGCATGAACGAGTTGGACATGAGCTGGAGCCGCGGGTCGACGAATCCCGTGGGCTGTGCGACCAGCGGGCGTTGGCCAGCGAAGCCCGTCGGCTGGGGCACGAGGCCGCCAGGAGAGGCGTTAAGGAAGCCGCGGTTCGGCACCGGCGGTGGCTGCGAGAGGAAGCCGGGCTGTTGGCCTTGGAATTGCGCTGGGAGAGCGGGGACTGGGGGCGGTGGGGCTGCTCGCTGTTGGAAGCCGCCGTAACCCGTTGGCTGTGTCGATAGGAACGCCGGCTGGCCTCCCATCCCAGGCATTCCGGTCTGCTGGGGCTGGACCATTGGACGCGGCGGGACGTAGCCTGTCTGCTGGGGCACAAGACCGCCGCCAGGTACGCCCAAACCGGGATTTTGGGGGAACCCAGGCTGTTGCGGGAAGCCAGTTTGTTGCGGTTGGAATTGCTGAGGTTGTTGCGGTTGCTGGCCGGGGTACCCAGTTTGCATAGGGTACTGGTACCCAGGCTGCTGCCCCCATTGCGACATGGTGGGCAAGAGGAAGTAGGGAAATCCAAGGCGGCTGCGCGTCACTGATTGATGGCCACCATACATTTCTGGCACTTTCCTCGACGTCGTTGGGCGCTGCGAGCGCAGGAATCCGGCTCAAGTTGACTGGTCTGCGTCCTGGGACGGTTCAAGAGCTGCTTCGAGGCGATTCGCATCACCAATCGATAACAAGTCTGGCGCACCTCGAAAGGCGAAACACCCACCAACGAGCAGGCGGCTTGCCTCAATTCGAACGGAAATGGCCCAGTTATCATAAACTTTATTTCTACGCAGAAGCGATGCGTGACACCAACTCTCATTTCCTCCAAACTTGACTTGAACGACCTGCGCCTCTCAACACATGACACCGCCAAAGTCCGCCAGGTGCGTGGCTGCAACGGCTTTGACGTGCTCGCTGACCTCGTTCTTGCAGCATTCCACTCCGCACGCGAGTTCTCTCGACCCGGTCCTACGCAACGGCTACATACGATCCTCAGACCCACGCGGCACGGTAGCCACCCCCACGCTCGACAAAATCGTCCTGCGCCAACGACTCCCGCGCCGAATCGCTTCAAGTCGACGTCGCATGGCGTTGCCGCGTCGATATCTGCTAGTCAAGGTAAGCCGTTAGTCAGGCAACGCGCAAAGTCAAAGGCTCACCGACTCCGAGGCGTTCTGCAGCGACATCGTAACTCGACTCTGTCTGCAAAATTACGCGTTAGCAACCATCCCGAAGCGGACAACTAGCAAGACGCGCACCTTCAGCGCCAACTCTCAACCCGACCAACGCACTGGGATTGGCCAGCCTGCCCCCAGCGGCCATCCCCGACGCAGAGAAGCACCTAGAACAGCCAGGTTAGTTAGTCTCTTCTCGTTCTCAAATTCAGCCGCAACTCACGCGTTGCTAGTCGAATCAAGTGCGGCAGCGAGGACTCGGATATCTTATTCGACGGCATCAGCGCACAACTCGGGACTCGTGAGTCGCCCCGGAACGACGAAAAACGCACCGGCATCGTCGCGCCGCGCCGCCGCACTTGAGCGCCCGACGCAGAGAGCCGGCCCAGAGCAAAGCAAAGGGCGGCATCTGCTCAAAAAAGCAAAGTCAGCGAGTTTTTTTTTTGGCCGAATCCGAACGAAACAACTCACTTTGTTTGCAGCTGCGCAGAGGCAAACCCGACGGGCGCAGATTGATTCGGGGCGGTGCGGCATAGAGAAGGCGCCATCCCGAGTCCAACGCTGAATCCCGCGTCGAGCTTGCTAGCCGTCTCGAAACGAACGCGTTGAATCGCCGTGTTAGTGCGGCTCCGGCTCGTGTGTTCTGGAATGCAGACAAGGCCAGTTTTGTTTCGTTCAGGCAGGCGAGTATGGGACTGACCTTGTATGCAGGGAAACGCGTACGGATCGACGCGGTAGAGCCTGCGGGATCCACCCGAGGAGATGCTGCAAGTACAGGTTAGTGATTCGGGTTTATCCAAACGGTTGGCGCGTTTGCTTACCTCGTTGCAGCTGTCCCGAAGCCCAACTGCGAGACGTTACCGCAAGCCAGGAAAAACACACGCCGAACTCACCAAACGAAGTAATGCCGCTCAGGCTGTTCGACGCGGTTACGAGTCGAGTCCAGCGCGGGGATACCCACACAGAAATCTGCAACCAAGGTCAGTAGCCCCACTGAATGCAAGAACGGACCTTGCTCACTTTTCCTTATAGTTGCTCCGAGCCGTTCCGCATCCCTTCTCGTTGCGGATTCGACGCAAAACGCGCCAACGTCGTCGTGTCGCGTCCGCGCACTTTTGGGCGACCAACACCAAGAGTCGGTATGGGTCGGGCCCAGCTGCGAAAAGGACCAGGTCAGTGAGTTTGTTGATGGATCTGAATTCGCAATAACTAACCTCATTTGCAGCTTCGCGAGTGAGAACGCGACGGGCGGAGAAGGCGCGGGCGGGTGCCAGCAACGACGCTGCAGGACTTTGAGGTCAGCGTCAGCGCCAACTCAGTCAGGATCGCCGAAGAACATCCACCAACGCACCGACCTATCCCAACTCGAGCCCGACGACCAAACCCGACGCAGAGAAGGATCTGAAACAGCTAGGTTAGTTCGTGTCTTGTTCTGGAGCTACCACAACTCACGCGTTAACAGCCGGCTCGAGCGCGGCAGCCTTAGACGACGGCGTCAGCGTGCAACTCGGACCCATTAGCCAAGCCAAACACCTCGGCCGTCGGTCGCCCAGTGCGCCCGAAGACGGCCCAAAGGCGTCAACTGCAAGGTCAATGGTTTGTTCCTAACTTCGACTTGGCGATAACTGACCTCCCTCGTAGCTTCACGAACGCGAACGCGATCGGCGGGGATCGAGTCGGGACGGTCGCGCTGCGGCATGGACGCTGCAAGAATTCAAGGTTAGTAAGGTCCCGAAAATCAAGCCTGCGACAAAACTTACCCATTTAAAGGTCGCTCTCAGTGAATACGGCTGGTGTTGGTGGGGCGTCGTCGAGGCTGTTAGCGCGTGGAAGTAAACAAAGATGAAGAGTTGGGCGCAACGATGTACTGAAGTAAGCAAGTGATTGAGGAAATACGACGGCGTACCTTCAGAGTCGCGAGCGCAACGACCCGACGCGACTATCGCGAGCCCGACCACGACGGGGATTCTGAAGTGAGAGACAGTTGTGAGTGACGATGAAGACGACGAGGAGCTCGACGCGAACCTCGATGTGCACCCAGGTCGAGTTTGAGAGTCGAGGAGGAGGGAAGGAAGGATGGGGAATGCGTCAAGTCGGGCGGCTTTTATATCTGCTGGGTGGTATACGGCAGATTTGGCGTTGTTTGGCCGCCGGGGAACGCCTGGAGACGGTGCCTTGAGATAGCTAGAGAATGACGAGAAGATTGAAATATTCGTTTGAGGCGCATTTGAATCGCACTTGGGTGCTCTTGTAGGTACTGGGTATGTATTTGAAGCGCCATTCAGCGCCGTCCCAGCGAATCCAAGTCCGCTGGGAGGTTCTGAAGTGCAAAGATGAGGAATGCGCGAACGAGCAAACTGGACGTACCGAGCTGGACGAACCTCCTTGAAACGTGCTCCCACGTCAGTGGAGCATGTCCAAAACGCGGTGCGCGATGCTCGGGAAATGAACAGCGGCGGAATTGGGGACATTTGAGGGTCGCGGAAACACGGCGGAGCGTATTCTGAGCGTAATTCGGCGCTCTGCGCCCTGGATCAAGCGGCGGAGGTCGGGGTCGGAGTATTCACATGACCGGGTCCAGTTTCCGCGAGGATCGGCCAAGCCGATGTAGTTCAGACTCTTAATCTGTGCAAGTTGGAAGAGGCGCATCTGGAGAGGATCGCAGCCATGGATAGGCCTGAAAATGGGTTTACGGTGAGCCTATAGCTTCTAATCATAACTTCCATCAAAATCCGATCTGGATCGGGGCGGGCAAGTCCAACTTTGCTCGGCGAGGTGGTGAAATTGCCTTTTTAGGCAACGCGCCTACAACACCGTCTGCGGGCGCGCGTCGATGGTGCGCCTCAGCAAAGCTCAGGAGCATGTTGAGCGGACTTTCAGCGCACCGTTTCTCAGCAAAAAGTCCCATGCGCGGAAGAAAATAAATAAATAGTGTTTGGCCTGGAAAAACAAGGTTCGAACTCTGCACAAAACGACACAAGCTCACAGAGAGTCTAAGCACACAACGACATAACCACTACGCCAAGAAACCTTTGAGTGGCAGCCTAGCCGGACCCACATGTCGTACCAACATATTTGTTGCGTAAGGTTTCAAGGAGAATTCGAGTTCGCCGCTGACCCTGAAGCGGTCCAGAGCATTAGAGCTCTTCCGCCGTCGCAACCACGTCTCTCCGGCGGTGATTGCAAGCGAAATGAAGCAATTCTTCTATCCCCGGCTGAGAATTCGACCAGGCACTAGGCCAGGTTCAACTTCAAGCAACCGCGCATGGTGCGCAAGGGTGATGGTGTTCTCCACGCAGCTCGGTCAGCGTCGTCGCAGGTCGCGCTCGTGGGTAGCGCTCGGCGCTACCTCTGCTCTTTTACCCCGCCGCTCGAATTGCCAGCGCCGTTGATGCCGCACTGTCACCCCATCACGGCATCAACCCTTCTCTCTCTTCACACCCACACACCAGCCCGCCGACTTTTCGTGTTCCTAGCTTCGCGCTCCACCGGACTCGCTCCCGCTCCTACGCTCACACCAGCGCCGACCTCCGCCGCCCTAGGCTGAGCAAGTTCAACGAGTACGTCAACTCTCTCGTGTTCATTTTCGCACCAAGTCTCAATTTTCCCAGAAAACGCGACGTTGCTTCTGTTGCGGTCCTACGAGGCCTTCGCAACCGCGCTTCGCACTCACCACACTTGCTACCTCACCTGGGAGCCCGCGATTGCAGAAGTAAGCTCGCTCTTCCAGCGCTGTTCAAGTTCTGACCTCACCTACAGGTTTCTTCTGCGGCTAGGACGCGCTCGCAGCGCTCTGGGACATGACGACCAGTGAGTTTTGTTTTCCGCTGACTTTGATTTGTCTCGTCATCTCACAGAAATCCTAGCTGTTTTTGCGGCGGGACTCAAACGAGGATCACGGCACCCACCTGGGTTGCTTTTAAACGACCACCGCACCACGGCCTTCCTCCCTTTTTGCCCCCGACTTCAGCCCAAGCAGCATTGAATCTGCCGGAGGTGAGTTCGCGCCCTCGAGCCTACACCGAGCTTGGACTGACCTGTTTACCTCACGCCAGTATCACTCCGAGCGTGGTTGTCGACGACGTGCTCGAGGGTATCGTCACATCAGCGCCGCCTCCGAGTCGGTAAGCCGCTGCCGCCTCTCGTTTCCTACGTCCTGTTTTGCTCATGATGATGCTGGACGGTGTTAATGACCAGCCCCAGATTCGTAGGAGGGACAGCAGCCTCCTTCCGTCCCCCTTCTGGCTTGCGCAGCACCTTGGTCGCGTTGAACGGCTGGTCTGTAGCTGGAGCATCCAGACTGACCGAGCCGCTGAGCGCGGGAATAGCGGGAACGACGCGGCTCTCTGAGTCGGGCCGCAGCGCGGAATACGGGGTACGCTGTTCTACTTCCTCATGGAATCGTGCTAACATGCCCTTGATTTTTCTTCGCAGTTCAATCCCTAGCGCGACCGGAGCGCCCAACGCCAATAGCTACTACTTGGCGTCGGCTTCTGCGTCGGTGATGGCGGGATTACGTAAGCATCCCGACGCACCAAAATTTACGTTTTAACGCTCATTTTTTGCGCCAGGAATTTTGCCCCGCGGCGAGCGGCAAACGGCCCTCGGATTCAACTCTGCGTCGGCAGCGACGCTCCCGCCGACTTTCCCGGCCGGATCGGCATTCCCAACTTTGATCTCGGCTCGCGTCAGGCTTCCGTAGCCAGTCTTTCAAGGTATGTTTCGCGAGCGCTGTTTTCAATGGAAATGCTAATTGCTGTGCCCAGGCTTTTGCGCCGGGCTTCCTAGGCGCGGCTGGAACCGCGTGCCGCCGCCGGTCCTTTCCCTTCACCAAGCCGGTTGATTTCGGCATGCGCGGCGTCGAGTCCGGAATTCTAACTGACCGTCGGCGACCATTCCGGGTACGTTCCGACCTCGGTTTCCTGGTTGACGTGGCTGATATATGAACTCAGGGTTCACGCGCCGAGTTTGCCAGCCCCGCCATCACAGCTGCGGCTCGCCTGAAGGTTCGTTCGAAGAATGCATTTTTGCTCAAAGAAAACTGACTTTTTGACCCAGGATTTTGCCCCGCGGCGAGCGGCGCCGTTCCTGGACTCAAGTCGACGTAAGTAGCGGTACGGTGCCGCTTGCTTCGTGCCGTTTTGCGAACCTCAGCGATTTTGATGCTGCCTCGACCTACCGCCGCCAAGTGAGTTTCTTTGCGCGTTTTAGTCAGAGCAGGTTGACTGATCCTCCGCGCAGGGCATTCCTCGCATCCCTCATCCTCGCGTCCAAGTTGAGCGCCGCGCCGAACCGCCAGGTAAGCGTTCCTGGCGCTCATCACCATTCTTGAACTCCATACTCAGTGTATAGGCAGCGCCCGACTCGACTTACGCGTCCCGCTGCATTTTCTTGGTCGACGTTTCTGCAGGACGACGCCGCGCCGAACCGCCAAAGTGCTCCCGACGTGAGTCCAGCCTGCCCCGGAGAAGACTGGCTGCCTTCCGTCTAGGTGCCGACGTAGCGCGCCGACCCGTCGCGATGCGCCATCACCGCCATCTGATGGTGAAAGTGCGTACTTTTTTACTCTTTTTTACGCGGAAAAGCCCTCAATTTTTCCAAGGTTTTGACCGCCGGAGGCCAACGCGTGGCTGGACTCAAAGAGGCGGGTCGATTGGGGTAGAATATCACTTGTACGCGTCGAGTACACTGAATAGAATTCTGCTCGTAAACCTACTCCCGCGACCCTGAACGGAACACCTTCTCCAGGCACCAAACAGCCGTAAATAATGCAAATTTTTCCTCCGCTGCGCGGGCCAAGGAGAAGGACGGCAGGTTTTACGAGACTTACGAACGCGCCTCGAAAACCTATAAAGTCGCTAGGTCCAACCCGAGCAAGACTTTGCGAGAGCAAGACTTAGCGTGGTCAAGATTCGGTGCAGATTATGGACTGGTAATACACGCGTCTACAAATACAAAAGACGAGATTATCGAATTGGCTGAATCCATTGCTGCTTCAACCCAAGGCCATGTTTTCCTTGTCAAAAGTAATACAACAGCTTGTAGTAAAACATCCACTGATAGATACAGAAAAAGTCTCATAGATAATCGGTCGTTGCGACGGTCCCGAGCCCTGATAGCCTCGCGTTTCTCGCGGTCGCGCCTCTCTTCGCGCGCCTTGAGCCGACGCTCAATCTCGGGAATCCGGACATGCTGGAGCTCCAAGAGCTCGCGCTCGAGTTTACGCTTCTCCTCTTCCCTTGCCCCAGATCGAGGACCACGTCCCACATAGTCGAGGTCCTCGCGAATGCGGTCGACGCGGTACTTGAGGTCGTCCATCTCGCGCTCCAGTTCCTCGTCCTCGGCCGTTCGCTGCCTGTCCTCCTCGGACGCACGATCCAGCATGGAAGCAGTGTTGGCCAGAGCCCGCTTCATGTCGTTGAGGTCTGCTGTCGACGAGTTGAGCTCTGCAGTGGCACGAACGTCGTCCCGGTTGAGATGCCGCGAACGTGGCTTGTAGGCTGACTGCGAGTCGTCGTGTCGGTAGATGGTCGCATCACGGCCGGCCGGGGTGGTCGTCGTGTTCGTGAATGAACGTTGGGGCTGGTACGACACGTCGCCGCCGTTTGGAGTACGCGAACGAGGCTCGTTCTTGAGCAGGTCGGTGAGCATGTTGACGGAATCGCTGATGGCCGTGACCGAGGGCGGGACGAGTTCGGGAGGGAGGACGTCGGGGATCTCGCTGCCATTGAGCCCTATTGATTTCGTCAGATACTGGACGAGAAACGTAGTGAACAAGGCGCAATGGAGACCACCTCATCGGCAAGTAAAGAGGAATGATGGCAGTAAGCTGTTGCAGACCCGCTGCGCAGCTCGTCGCAATATCCATTATACAAGCCAAAAGCTCCTCGGAGTGCGTCTCGCGACCACAGCCCTCGGGTTGGCAAATGAAGGAAAGCAGCAAGGGTCTCCCCCGCCAAAAAGAAAAGAAAAGAAAAAAGAAGAGGCACACGTACGGCGATAGATGAGACCCATGGCGACATGGAACTCGGCAATGTTGAGCTTTCCGCGGTCATCGACGTCCGCAAGGCTCCAGATCCTAGCCAGATCGTCCTTGCTCAACCCACTCTGCCCAAAGACCTCCAACGCATTCTTCCCGTCGATGAACCCGGTCCGTTGCGCATCCCAGGCCCGGAAAATCTGGTCGTACTGCTTCTTCTCTGCCTTTCCGAGCGCCCATGACACGCGCGGTTTCTGGGTCTGCATCTGCTGGAATGACTGTTGCAGGGACACAGGTTGCTGCGGCTGCAACTGCGGGAGCCCAGCAGCGGAGTACGGGGCGCTGGTGTTCATCGGCATGAACGAGTTGGACATGAGCTGGAGCCGCGGGTCGACGAATCCCGTGGGCTGTGCGACCAGCGGGCGTTGGCCAGCGAAGCCCGTCGGCTGGGGCACGAGGCCGCCAGGAGAGGCGTTAAGGAAGCCGCGGTTCGGCACCGGCGGTGGCTGCGAGAGGAAGCCGGGTTGTTGGCCTTGGAATTGCGCTGGGAGCGCGGGGACTGGGGGCGGTGGGGCTGCTCGCTGTTGGAACCCGCCGTAACCCGTCGGCTGTGTCGATAGGAACGCCGGTTGGCCTCCCATCCCAGGCATTCCGGTCTGCTGGGGCTGGACCATTGGACGCGGCGGGACGTAGCCGGTCTGCTGGGGCACAAGACCACCGCCAGGTACGCCCAAACCGGGATTTTGGGGGAATCCAGGCTGTTGCGGGAAGCCAGTTTGTTGCGGCTGGAATTGCTGAGGTTGTTGCGGTTGCTGGCCGGGGTACCCAGTTTGCATAGGGTACTGGTACCCAGGCTGCTGCCCCCATTGCGACATGGTGGGCAAGAGGAAGTAAGGAAATCCAAGGCGGCTGCGCGTCACTGATTGATGGCCACCATGCATTTCTGGTACTTTCCTTGACGTCGTTGGGCGCTGCGAGCGCAGGAATCCAGTTCAAGTCGACTAGTCTGCGTCCTGGGACGGTGCAAGAGCTGCTTCGAGGCGATTCGCATCACCAATCGATAACAAGTTTGGCGCACCTTGAAAGGCGAAACACCCACCAGCGAGCAGGCGGCGCTTGAGGGCCATTGCACTTGCCTCAATTCGTACGGACATGGCCCAGTTATTGAAACGCCTGTCGGTATACAGAACCATGCATACAGTCCGTGAGGTGCCGCGACTATACCCCCGAATCATCGAAGTAATCAACTTCGAAACCTTCGACTCGTCGAGGACGCCCACGACGTCATATACTGGTCCCCGATCTTTAGGTCGTCGGGCTAGCGCTCAATGACGGTGTCTCCAAGCTTGTTCTAGACTTGCTGCGGACGCGCAAATCTTGAACGAGCATCGTCCACCATATGTCTGTGACGATGCTGGTTGCCACTTACGCCCATGGCGATCCTCGACCAAGATCTTCAAACATTGTCTGCAGGTCGCGCGATGTTCGTTCGAATACACTCGCTTGCGGGGGTCTCGGAGACGCGTACAGTTTATTTTAACGCGACGCAAGCGCTGTAGCGCCAACGACTCTTCCTCCCAATGGCCCTCGACGACCAACCAACTGGCAATACTGCCGAAAAACAGAAGCACATGAAGCGCGGGCGAGCGTGCTTTAACTGCCGGCGCAGAAAGATGGTCCGTGCGAGTGTCGTCCGGGAGCTTTGGTACTTATTTCTCCACCACAGAGATGCGACGGCGTTCTTCCGGTCTGCACCCAATGCGCGCAGGCAAACCGTCCGGACGACTGCCAATACACCTTCAACGGCCAAACCGCCCCCGCTCAAGTGTTGCAGGAGAACATCAAGCGTGTTCAGGGCAGAATAAACGAGCTTGAGCAGCGTGGTCCCTCGCCAACGCCCGTCGTAAAGCTTCAACAGCCTTACCAGCAAAGTCAAGCCTCTTCCGGTGCGCCACCCAGATGTCTTGTAACATACAAGCTAAAACGAGCGTAGAACGTCTCGGAGAGCCCCCAATGGACACGGTCACCAAACTTGTCGATGCGTTCCTGTCGTACAGCTCGGAAGTCGGTTTCTTCCTCCATCTAGCCCGATTCCGACACGCCATGCTTCTTCCTCAGCCTTGGGGCCATCTCGGTCGCCCTGCTCCAGTCCTCGTCATGGCCGTCTATCTTTGGGGCCTGCGTCTGGCGCCGAATGTAGACCCGCAGCTCGTCACACAAACACCGGAAATCCTCGCTCGCGCCCTCGAAATCCTGCCCACATCCATATCAGGGTCTCATCCGGAAAGAGTCATGCACACGCTCCAAGCGGAGGTGCTCCTCGCGCAATATTTCTTCTCCGCCAATCGGTTCCTCGAAGGGAAATACCACGCCACGAATGCAGCATCGCTTACGCTGGCCAATAGGCTACATATTGTTCGTTCACAGAACAAGCCCTCGGTCCTTCCGCCGCCTCGGGACTCGATCGAGGAGGGCGAACGCGTTCATGCGTTCTGGAGTGTATTGAACCTCGACAAGACGTGGTCGGTCGCGCTGGATACCAACGCGTACCAGAATGTCCAAGATCCGACTTGCACCGTCGACACGCCCTGGCCTTTGGAGCCCGAAGAGTACGAACGCGGGCAACCCAATCCCGGGGCTCTATACAGCAACACGGTCAACAAATGGATCGAGGGCCAGCCGACTTCCGACCTTGGCTTGTCGCTAAGCGCGTTGCTGAGCAAGTCGGCGATGATGCTGCAGCGCGCCAACAAATTCTCTCGGGAGTATAAACCCGGTCGACCCGACGCGAATTTCTACGCTTACGATCTGCTCATCGAAGATTTACGTGGTCTACTTCCCTCCCCCGAGTCCTTCAAGCACTCGACGCCGGGGAAGTGGCGTACTATGTTCCTTGCGCATAGTTTCGTCTTCGGGGCCATGATCCAGCTGCACGGGACGACGGCCTTGGGCGACAACCCCACGTCCCGCGAGAAACGGATGTTCGCCGCGCAGGCAGTCTTGGATCTCGTGCTCGCAATTCCTCCGCAACTCGATCCCCATCTGGATTATCTGCATCCTGTCGTCGGCGTGAGTTTTACACCTCGACTCGGGATAAATTGTGCTCATTTCGCATACAGACAGTGTGGACCAACGCGTTCCAAGCCCTCCTCGAGGAAACTCAAATACTTCGTCTTGCTGGGAGCTCGACGACCGTTCTTGCTGAGCGACTGAGAGGCGCGTTGAGTGCTATTCAGAGGTTCAAAAGCGCCTGTGCGTTGTTGGGTACGTGCGCCGGTATGTGTCGAGTTCCGCTGCTGAATGCCCGGTGCAGAGTATCAGATTACAGCAATCGAAGAAGCCCTTGCAGCTCTATAATACATCTCTACTGAATCTCATAATTTTGCTACTGTAGGGTCACGTGGATGGATATCATTCCTCTTCGCCTCTTTCCCGTTCATCAGCAACTGCATCTGCGACGCCACGGCCAAGCAGACCTGATCCTCTTCCCAGTTGTCCCTAATCGGCGTCCTGGAGCCAATCACAGACGGCGCTGTCCATATCTCGACAAAAGTGTTGTGCCGATTTTGCGGTGCGCCAAGGTGCCCGCTCACAGCGTACACCCCAAGTGTACGCGTCGCATAGCGTGTGTCGGAGGCTGGTGGGACTGGATGCTTGTATTCCAGGCTGAGCGTGAGCGTTGGCGTCCATCCAGACCCTCCATTCGTCACGTCCGCCGGCCACATCGATGACAGATTCGCAAAACAGTCGGCGAAGAATGCAAGCGACGCGGGTGTTATCCGCTCCTCGCTTTCTCTGAGCTCAATCCAGGCTCCCCAGATCGCGACCCCGTTTGGACGCGTCCGAGTCGCATCCGCCAAAAGGACCGGGTCTTGTGCCCATTGGACGTGTTCGCTGAAACGGAACCCGCTGAAAACAGCGGCGGGGTCGGTAGCCACGCTCTGCGCTGGGTGGTGGCTTAGCGGTATGCGTCGCGCGTAACCCGAGGACGGGGAGAAGCGCGGATAGTTTAGCACCGGTTTGGCGAAGATTAAGTGCGCCGTGAGCCGTACAGTTCCCTGGCTCGAATGTTAGAGGGCAAGAAAGCTATGCATGAACGAGGGGCTTGAGATTATGTACCTCTTGAACGAGGTCTGCTATCAGGTTGACAAAGTTCTTGCCGCGTTTTAGAACCTTCAACTCAACCTCTAGCTCCGTCAAGGTTTTGGTGGGCTGCAGGTAGTGCACAGTGACGTGTAATGGAGTAGGATGCTCTAGATTCGCTTGGTGCACGATGGCTGCTTGCAGAACAATCCCCAGCACAGTACCTGTTGGAAGAAACTTCCTGAGAGGTGTTTTCTCGACTTGAGGCAGAACACACGAACGAACCTCCGTGCGGGATGCGACCGACGGTCCAGTCTTTCCCGACGCGTCCAGTGTAGACGGCCTCTGAACCGGACTTGCGAGCCACGTTCAGCAACACCTCGCTGAGAGGCGGCATGGAAGTCAAAAGCAAGTTGCGGGTGTGTCGGAGTTCGGCCCGAGCCTGCCGACTGCTGGCGTAATTGTGGGGACGAGTCCCAGCCTTTAATATTTTGCGAAAGACTCATGCAAGAGTTGGAGGGTTCACACTTGTAACCTGAGATAGCATGCGCAGAGAAGGTCACAGTTAGTTGGTCTGTTTGAGCACTCGCGACGCGTCAAACTTGGCAATAAATAGACATGAAGACACAGTGGTCGGGTATTCGGAAGGCTCGCTGAAGAGAGAACATTGCAAAGTTGTACTACCGCATCCGCTTGCGCTTCAACAAGACTCGGACGCGCAGATAATCTGGCTGGTCAAGAGCCAGACTCGCGGCTGCAACCGATTGCTCCTCGAGTTCTTCTCAACCTGATCCTCTCGCATGAACGCGACGTCGGGCGTCGGGCGTCTGCTTCGGCGAGATGGAGGTTCCCAAGCCATCGACGTATCCTCTTGTTCGGACGATAGTCTCTCGTTTTGCTTTTCTTGTTGGTTCCCTTCTCCGGAATGGCCCTGGGTTCACTAGCAGTGCACTGTGACGACCGTGAGCTGCTCGCGTTCGACCTTTCATCGTCCAGAAACATTTTGACTGGTGGTGTAGACTTGTTTTCCGCAGGAGGCTTGGGTAGGCCGTCGATGAACCATGGAGGCGGAGTTGAGTGGATCCACACATTGTAATTGTACTGCATGGAACTCAGCGAGAGGGCAAGAGGCACGGGGACGTCCCTTGAGGGAGAGAAGGTCCTGGGTAGTTCCGCAATCGATTGAGCGGCTTCTGAGATCTCATAAGGCTTAACATAATGGTTTGCGTGCAATTTGGCGGACGAGCGCCCATCTGTAAAAACGTTTGATGGCAACGGTGCAACGACGGCAATGTCGGGCAATGTCAGGCAATATTTCGGGGGGTTGGCGATATAATGGCCGTTGCATCTGTTTTTTTTCCAGATGCCCAACGGTGAGATGGGGCGGAATGGTCGACGAAACAACATAGAGGGGGATGTCGGTGCACGCGGGGTCGGCATGCAGGACCACGTATTGGAAGGTTTTCTGTCCGCCGTATAGCTAGCACTACGTGAGGAGCCGAACCGCAACCTGTTAAGACAAGTACCTCGTGGATATCGTTGAGCTGATCCTCTTGTAGGTACGGGTCTTGTTTGCGAGTGAACGCGCGGGACAAGTCGGGGCAAATGGCGAGAACAGATTTGTCGTCAGCGAGCAACGACTCCACTAGGGGGTCATCTGGTAAAGCTCAGGTTAAGGTCGAGTAAGAACCGTGGCGCGTACCAAACGACTGGATGTGGCTTTCTAGTGAACCAGAAGGGAGGCCCCATGCCCACTCCAACTTCCGAGGCTGATTTCGGCTCGAGTAAGTACAGCGAGGCGGAGAAGGTTGGACTAACTGCTAGCGAATAAATTTGGGGATCATGTCGCGCCCTGAGAGGGATAGTAATAACGAGGTCAAGAGAGAGTGGCATGTTTCACTGGATGTTAAATTTTCAGGGGACATGGTTTCTCAAACAGCCATGGAATAGCTTATAGCCACACGTTCGAGCTCAAGGCAACACTTCCATGGAGCCGTCGTAGAAGTTGAGAGCAATGGGAGAAGCGTAAAGCTCCGTCACGTGACTCGTAAATTTTGCTCTCACCGACGACAATGCTCTAAATGCACGGAGTCTTGTTGAGGGCAGCCTCCCGGTACCCTCCCGTTCTCTTGCGGACACCGTCACTCGGTCTCCGTTTCCGCTCCGGAGGCCCCAAGAAATCCAGAAAACGCGCAGACGCAAAACCAGAACCTCCCAGACCCCCCAAACGACTCTCCCCATCCCGTGCGGCCTATTATGCGCGCCAAACTCGTACTCCGGAGCTAACACCGCCGCCCATCCCGCAATTCACGTCTCACGAAGACACACTTTTGCGTTTCCGGGAGCTGGGTCCGGAATGGGCCAGGACGAGTGCGGCTCGCGAACGGTTGGTTTCGTTCGGGGTCTCGCTGGACGATGCCAGGAAGCTGCTTAGCGCATACGCAGCCGAGATTGAGGGCCAGTACTTCGACGACCCCCTGGTGTTGGCGCAATACCCGGTTTTCAAACTCGGTGGGGCGGACCATCTCGACGCCGACATCGTTCATTCGCAAACGTTCTTCAAATGGATCAAGACGCGCGCCGCGTCCCAACTCGGTCCGTCACTGCAAGATGCCATTGCCCGCCTCACCAAGATATCCGAGGCCGTCACCCAAAAACACGTTGCTGAGGGTTTCGAGCGTGCCCGGTCGATCCGCCGTACCTTCATCATGCATGTCGGGCCGACCAACAGCGGCAAGACGTACCATGCGCTGCGTGCGTTGGCTGGAGCCAAGACCGGCATCTATTGCGGTCCCCTCCGTCTACTTGCGCACGAGATCTGGGAACGCCTCAACCTCGGGCAGGTCGCGCCCTTGTGGGCGACGCCGGAGCAAATCGCCGAGGCGGCGAAAATCAAGTCAAGCGTCAACCATCCGTTTGCGCGCGAGTGCAATATGCTCACCGGCGAAGAGATCAAGGTCGTCAAGGACGGCGCGCCGTTGAGCAGCTGCACTATCGAGATGCTTGCGTTGGCTCGATACCGCGACGTTGCGGTCATCGACGAGATTCAGATGATTGCGGACCCGTTCCGAGGGTCTGCATGGACTCTTGCGGTCATGGGCCTCTTTGCCAAGGAGATTCACCTGTGCGGAGAGGACACTGCGGTCCCGCTCATTCAAAAGCTCGTGGAGGAGACGGGTGACGAGCTCATTATTCGGCGGTACGAACGTTTGACGCCGTTGATCGTCGAGGAGGAGAGTCTCGACGGGGACACGAGCCGGCTACAGCAGGGAGACGCAATCGTTACGTTCAGTCGCACCTCCATATTCGCGCTCAAGGCGAAGATCGAACGCGAGACGCCGATGAAATGCGCGACCATCTATGGCAACCTCCCTCCAGAGATTCGCAGCCAACAGGCGGCGTTGTTCAATGCGGGGAATACGGGCTACGACGTCCTTATCGGGAGCGACGCCATAGGGATGGGGCTCAACTTGTGCGTGTGTTTCTGCGAAACATCAGAAATGCCTGCTAACACGAACTACGCAGAAAGATCCGCAGGATCATATTCGACGTGGTCAGCAAGTACGACGGCTCCAGCGACCGGCTGCTCTCGACCTCGCAAATCAAACAAATCGCGGGTCGTGCTGGTCGATTCGGCATGCAAAACCCAGGCGACAAACCCGGCGGATTCGTGACTACCCTCCGCTCAGAAGACCTTCCCGTCGTCCAACGAAGTCTACCCAAGCCCAATACGCCTGTCCGCTACGCGCGTTTGCCAATCGAAACGGGGAGTATCTTGCTGGTATCCGCCCTCCTGCCCAAGGACGCTAGCACCCAAACGATCTTCTCCGCGCACATGTACGCTGGGGAGCTGCCCGACAACTACATGCCGCGGACGGTCCCAAAGTTAGACACGATCTCGGAGTTCCTCGACACGAGGGATCTCTCGCTGGCCTCGCGTAGCCTAATGATGGAGGCGCCGTTCCCTTGGCGCGAGTTCCTGGTGCAGGATGCGATCACCAAGCTACTCAAGCTCTACGACGACAACAGCTTCGTCGGCTTGCAAAAGTTTCTCGAGGATGTGGGCTTCGACGAGAGGCTGCGCGACGTCGAGAACGCGATGAGGACGGGGGCGAAGTGCAATGGGGAGCCTTTCCAGCCGTCGCGGGAGTTACGCAATTTGGAGGCGGTGCACAAGATGATTGTGGTCTACGTCTGGCTGAGCTTCCGCGACCCGATTGCGTGCGCCGAGTTTGATCTCGCGCAGGAGATCAAGACGCGTCTTGAAAAGGCGCTGCATTGGTGTTTGGAGGAGATGACTTTCGAGTCGGGTGGACAGGCGGCGAAGGGCAAAGGAAAGGATCCAATGGCGAGCATCGAGTTTGCGCCGCGGAGGAAGAAACAGCTGGTCACAGAGCGACTCGAAGAGCGATGGGTCCAGCGCGGAATGATGTGATCACCTGCACGAATCCTTTCATCTCGCCAACACACACACTCAAGATGTGCTCCCTCCGTATCTTCCTCGCTCTCTTCTGCCTCCTCGCTGCACTCGCCAACGCGCTCCCGACGCCTAGCCCCATGGCCAGCCCGCGTAGCCTCCTCGGCATGCGCTACGTGTATAGCGCCAACTACCCTCCGCCCGACCCCAAGGATGCCCTACTCAAATCGCTCATGGCTCGCCGTATCGTTCCTCGCCAAGCGACGCTCGACCGTGGTGCACGTTTCGAGCGTCGGATGGTGCTCGCCAAGACCAATGCCCCGCCGATGACGATAGCGAACAACAATATGCTCTCGCACCAGCAGCTCGTGCCCCCGCAACAACCCACACCAACGCCTTCGCCGGTCACATCCGTGCCTGCTGCTCCGCTCGCCGTGCCGTCGTCGTCGTCGGTTGCGCCCACGCCGAGTCCCGGGTCGCGCGAGAGCAAGCCGAAGAAGTACCACCATGTCAAGCTCAAGAAGACCACGGCGACGAAGCCCAAACCCTCGCATGTTTCGCAGGAATAGATCTTGTATTTTATTTTAGTCCGCGCATTGTATACCACCACACCCTACTCGATAATAGACGCGTCTTCCACTGGCGGAAATAACCCAGTCATCAAGCCAAACCCACACGCTGCCTGACCTGCTCCATCGTGACCGCCGAAATCTCTCTGGCCTTCTCCGCGCCCTCCTTGGCGACCTGTTCGAGATACCCCGGGTCGCCGCGAATGCGCTCAAACTCGGCGCGCGGTTTCTCGAACAGCGCATCGACGCGCTCGGTGACCTCCCGCTTGAGGTCCGCATGCGACATGTTCGCCTCGGCACAGCGCCGCGCGACGGACTCGATTTCCACGTCCTCGATGGCGGCAAGGATGGCTAGGAGGTTCGATGTGCCCGGGCGCGCGACAGGGTCGTATGCGATGCCCGTGGTTATTGAGTCGGTGACTGCGCCCCGGATTTTAGATGCGATGAGGGAGGGCGGGTCGGTGAGGAGGATGCGGGACGACGCGTCGGGTGCGGATTTGGACATTTTGGAGGAGGGGTCTTTGAGTGAGAGGATGTGTTAGGCGGGGGCTGAGTGAGCTGCGTTAATGGATAATCTCTCCAAGAATGGAAGTGCGCACTGATGAGAGACGTGGGGAGCGGGAACAGCGGCTTTTTGAAGGTTCGGTTGAACGTGTCGGCGATGTCGCGGCTGAGCTCAAGGTGCTGCCGTTGGTCCTCGCCCACGGGTACGTGTGTTGCGCGGTAGAGTAGGATGTCTGCTGCTTGCAGGACGGGATATGTGAGCAGGCCCGCGTTGAGCAGTGATTCGTCGACTTCTGACTCGGAGTTTGCGTTTCGGGATTGTGCGAGACGCGTCTGAGGAAGTATTAGACGCGCCTCGACGAGCGAGACGAGTGAGTACCTTCCAAGAAGTCATCCGCCGGAGTTTTCCCGTTGGTGTTATGCAGCCAAGTATCCAGGCCAGCTCTGTGTGCATTGCATTCTATTCTTCGATTAGTTGGGTATAAGAAAGCGTACACTAGCGCAGCACGCACCGAGTCCTGATGAAATATTATGGACCTTTTCGGGTCCAGGCCAACTGCTAGCAGAACCGCAAGCATATCCCGTCTTGACGCTGCCAACTCTTTTGGGTTTTGGGGCAGAGTAAGGGCATGCCAGCCGACCACAGAGAAGATGAGTCGGTCGTTCGGGTTCTCATTCTGCAGTTTCACCCAGTTGGATAGCGCGCCGAGGTAGTTGCCTAGCTATGTCGAAAAGACTTTTATTTTAACGCGTTTCATTTCGTTTTTTGGTGGCGCACATGAGGGATTCCAGTGGGCTGGATGCCAGAAAACACCGTTCGAGGTTTTGCGAGCGTCGAGAGTGGACGTCGGAAAAGAAGGGGCATACTGTCACGTCAAAATCTTTTTTGGAGCTGACCTCCATGCGCGCTGAGGTCAACCTTCCTGGTGGCAACGATTTCAGCGATGTAACCGAGCTATTCGTCAATGCCGCGGCTGGTGAGGCGTCCCTGTACCTCAACAAGATTTTTGTGCTGAAGGAGACCAGAAATGCCCCCAGGAGAAGTGCTGTTTCGCGACGGGTTCACGCTCCACGACGCCATGAGTGCGTTCGAGGTGCCTATCGTCTACTCTGGAGCCTTCTAGAGGGCTCATGGGTCTAGATTGGAGAGCCGAGACTCGACAGTGGCATGGTCATTGAGGGCCAACAGCGTCCGCCCTTTGATCCTTGGGCGCCCTTGCTTCCGCAAGAAATTTGCTGGATTATCGACAGGTCGTTCGCCTACGAGGTGCGTTAAATCCTTCTGGTTGGATATACGCTGAAAGGAGCAGATGCTGTTCCATGCCGGGAACCCCCTTGCGCATACCGTGTTTACGTCGCTCTACACGCTCGTCATTCACGAGCTGCATCCCGACATGATTCCCTACGGCGACGAGCTTGATGCGCACCTCATCTCGGTCGTCCTCCGAGCCGCCATCTCCGGAATGCTCAAGTGTTGTGATCTCACTTGGCGCGAGCTATCCACCGGACACATGTATGATGTAGGTCCAATCGTTGCTGGTGCTTCAAGATGCTCATCTAGAGGTCTAGACCGAGGACTGGCAGAGCGACAAGTGCGAGACGTCGCTTTTGGAGGGCATGTCGGTCCCAAATGCACTCATTGGGTTGGACAACGCGACGGGTTGGCTCATACGCGGTCGACAAGGTGCGTTATCTTCCTCGCAAATTCCTTTCCTCTTAATTCTTGCAGTCCCCGAACCATGGATGACCGCGCTCGTCGCCCGACTTAACCTGCGCAAGGTCCTGCTGCAGCTCATGGACGCAAGCGTCTTCCGCTCGCCATCCAACTTCATGCAGCTGATCGGCATTGCGCGGAATCATCTCAAAACCGTCCAATCCTACCCCGCACCCGAACCGCCAGAGGGCTCCGTCGCGCACCTCGCTTTCGACCCGTATATCGCACGAAAGCTGAACAGTTCCGTGCCGATACGGGTCATTCCGCCTCCCCCAATAGCGGAAACGTGGAAAGCAGTCGAGCATATGTTGGACGGTTGGGAGGAACTGCGGCTTTTGTCACTCACGACGCCGATAGCGACTTGGGAAACAGCTGGTCTACTACGAGCGTGGCTACCAGATCCGCCACTGAGGAGCCCGTACATCCGTTCCGCGACACAGGTGTGCTCCTCATTGAACTTCCGCCGCTGAACCTAACATATCCTCAGTCCGTGTTCTACGACGGTCTACTCGTCCTCAACAAGTTCAGCCCACAATGGGTGTTTGACCGTTTCTTTTACGAAACACTCGGAATCAGCCAGCAATCTGTGGTCCAGTTCATGGAACAACATACGACGGAAGCATGGCATCCCTGGGGCGACCTCCAGCGCGGGCACTTCAAGGCACGTCGTCCCGTTGTCCTATGCTTAACCTTGCTCTAATTGTTCGTTCGTTTTCTGTCTGGCTTGTGTTGCACAGCTCATGACCGAGTACATCAGGGCATTGTGGTTTAATCCTGGTCGGAGGAGACGATTTCTCATGAAGATGCTCGTCGAGCTGCACGGGTATTATGCCCAGATGGTCGAGATCCAGGCGTCGATACCGGTATGCGTCTGCCTTCCTACAGACAGCCCTGTTAACCTTCGATTGCAGGCGCTCCCAGTAACCGATATCATGGCGCACCTCCCGAGCTGCGTTCTTCTGTGGCGGCTGTCAATGGTCCGCGACGTCGTGCTCTCAGGGTTCCAACTAGAGTTATATACTGCGGAAGAGCGCTCTTTCGCGTATTGGTACCTCGGCCAGGTCATCGAAGCGCATCTGAAGTGTTTGGACCGACTGCTGTTGGCGGTCCAGCCAGGTTCGTCGTGTGTTTCCCGTCCAAACCGCATCTGAAATCCCCGAATAGAGTCGACGCAAGCCCGCGAACTGAGGTTCCAACACTCCTTCCTCACGGCGCTGCAAGCAATGGCCGTACCGATGTTTCTTGTGAGCGTTATATGCGTCGACTTACGCTGGCCTGTCTTGTTCATGTGATCACCTGTAGCTCTCGATGCCGCTCATGTCCTTTGCCTGGACACAAATGAACGCCAACTTCCGCAGGCGATATAAATGGGCCTTTGTCGGCGCGTACAGCCTATCCACGATCCCCGTCGTCGCGCAACCGGACTTTGATTTGTTCATGGCGGATTGTACGCGCGCGTTGAAGGGCCGAGGTGCGAGTGGCGACACGTTCTCGCCCGCGGGGTCGTTCGAGCTTGCGAAGACGATCCTGCAGAGGCTCGTAGATGAGCGCGCGGTCGGCGGGTATGCGGGGTTGTGGACGGAGGATCGCATTCGGGTACGGGCTTCTTTTTTTTCTCTACGATGGCGCAGTTGACTGACGCGCTTTGATTTGCAGCTGCTACAATGTCTCGCAACCGCGAGCGAACAACTCTCTACAGACGCTCGCATTCCAGCAACAGCTGCGGATCTACCGTCCTTTGACGAGGGACTGCTGAAATGGGACCCGGCGACGAGTCCGTCGGCGTGGTTTCCTGTTGTTGATGATGCGGGGAAGGAGCGGAGGCGGAATAAGCGTGCTAGGGCGGATGGGGCCCAGGTTGCGTGAAAACTGTGTCGAAGTGTGTGTGAATCTAGAGGGTAAACCTATGCTGTATCCGTAGAACTAAGATTGCTTTCTGTATCGTCACCGAGTTCATGCAAGATATTTCTACAAGTGTACATTTTTCGTACGCGTTCCTAGTCGTCCATCATAATATCTACGTCCATGTCGCCATTCACGGGCTCGTCTGGGTCTGCTACCGGTACAAGCACGCCCTCGAGCTCCCCTAGCTCCTTCAATGTCCGATGGAACAGCTCCCCGAACGCGTCTTGAACTGTTCCGCCACTGTCCTCGTCGCCCTCGTCTGCCTGGTCTCCAACCAGGACATGCAACAAACCACCCTCTTCGACCCACTCTTCCAACGCAGCAGACCCACCGATGATCATTCCTCTCAACCTCGTTCGGTCCGTCTGCGTCACCGTCGATGTCGATATCGTCGTCGTCATCGTCCCGTTCATCATGTCGCCCTCCGGGACCGCTTCCTCCAAATCACCCGCTCCGGTATCAGGATGCCATACCTGCCCCTGCAGCACTACGACCCAGGACTGATCCAGATCGTCCAGCCAATCCAACAACGCCTGGATCTCTCCAACCACTGGCGCGTAGCCCGGGATCGCACCGAGCACGTCGCTCGTCAGTCGGAGGAGGTACGCAGTCCGCAACGAGCCCGACGGGTCGACAGGCGGTATTCGTAAGATCATGCAGAGTATGGCTTGCGCGGCGTCGAGGTAACTTGCGAGTGTTTGCAGCGGCGAGTCCGGTTGCGAGCTGGATTTTCGGACAATTATGAACCGCTTGGATGCCTCAGAGTGCCAGTGTCGACAGACCGCTTCTTGTGTCCGCGCGTAAGTTTCAGAAGCTCGTCGTCCAGCCAGGTCCGCAGTCTGCGTTCTTGAGCGGTGCTCAGCGGGAGTGGGAATGGTGGCCGCATTTGGGAAAAAGCCGGAGCGTTCACGTGCTTTCCCGTCTTTGGTTCGTTCCACCACCATCGGTACGATTCGACGCGTTTCTCGCGACGAGGCGCGCATGGGGCCGTGTATACAGCTTCTGAAGCACGGCTGGTGCACCCTGAACCCTGGTTCTCCATGCTCGAGCCACTGCACGACGGCATCCAGCGCTGAAAAGAAGCGGCCCAAAAAGGCAACCCACTATATCCGCACTCTGCATACGCCCAGCGGCGACCACGGCTTTGCAAGACAACTAAAAAAGCTCCGTTTCTGGTGCTTTCGATGCACTGCTTGCAATCGATATCTCCGCGCGAATGGACTCTTTTTGGACGCGTTGTCCGGCTTGCCTCTCCGAAATCAAGGTCATGCTCGACTCGTACGGCTTTCTCGACCCAACAACTCGTCATCCATAGCCTCTATCTAGGCGTTCAAAAGTAAACTTGGACCTCCGCAGCTCGTCGCGTCTGGTATACAAGATTTGGTGCTGCGCTCGCGCCGAACGAACCGCCGGTGAACCGATGCTGGTACCTACATTCCTCCGAGCCTCCCTTGCTAGAAGCTTCTGTGCCCAACTCTCTCTGTGCTCGTGGCGACGATCGCTGAAAGAGGAAGGTAACTGCTTGAAGTTGTGTGCGTTCCTGTAACTCCAGATGTGGGGTCATCGTGTTCGAGTTTACCCCACTGGCAATGCTACCTATCTTGCACCACCATCTGCGATCCCCCAGCGCCCCGCCTTTGAGTCAAGTCTCTATGAATACCTAACGCTGCGCGTTTCGTCTTCTCCCGCCCTCGAGTCACCCCACTTCTCCTGCAGGCAACAAAGCTATGTACATACACTCTCACCGTTCTCCCTTTGAGAGCGCTGCTGTTGCCCTGATCCTGTATAACGCCGTCTGAGCTGTTCGCATTTCGCTCGGGCCGCGATAATGAAACCCACAGTTGCTGCGAGAACGCGTCCATCTATCTTCCAGCCGTCCGCAGTGGCACCTAGCGCCGAAGAGTACCTCACGGCCTTTACAGCGCTCCGCATCCGGTATACCCCGCGCGGCGCCAAACAAGCTTTCGCGGGCTGGATCTGGATTCGCGAATCTCGTACCGCTAGCCAGTGGGTCATATAAAAGGGAGGCTTGTTGGACGAGGTATGGTGTCTACATTCCAGTATGTCTTCGGAAACCTTCCTTCTGTTGGGGATCCTCCTCTTCGCCGCTATTACCGTTATTGCCCTCCTCAGTTACTACTTTCCCATCCATCCACTCACTCATAAACATATTCGTCACCGTACCACCATATCCGGCATCCGCGACGTCCTCGAGCGTCCGCGCGATTCACAGCTGCAAACGCGCGCGACCGCCAACCAGGCGCTAGAGCACGCGTTTGGGCTCGAACCCGACATCAGCAGCTTTGTCTCCGGCGACCGCGAGACAAACGCCGCCTTTCGTCGTCAGGCGAGTCGACTGATTTCCAACTCGACATTTGTCCAGCTTGCCGACATCGCGCGGCAGGCGGTCGATATCACCCTCGCCAACTACGTAGGCGACATCCCGTACGCCGAGCTCATCCAAGTCGCGACCTTCCGTTTCGTAGTGTGTGGATTGCTTGTTCCGGGAACCACCCCCGACGAGCTGGGCCACACCCACGTCCGAGAAGCGACGCGACTGATAACCGCAATATGGCTCCTATCCAAACAATCGTCAGCAAACACTACTTACCTCCGAAACCAACTCAAGGATCACCTCGACGCACTCTTCCCCGCTGACCCATCCATTATCCAACTCGAATCCTTGAACCCGATATGGGAGACCTTCTGGCGGGTTGTGGCGCCGCTCTTTGCGCAGCTGCGCCTCGGCGGCTCGCGCCTCGAGGACACGCGCAATGCATTCGAGGACTTTCTCGAGCTGCCCACGACCGCGCAGTTCCATGCTCTGCGCTGCAACAACACCGCTCCGAGCGCCAAATACGCCAGCCTTGAGGCACTGCGCGCCTGGTCGCCTGTATCGCGCATTAAACGCCAACAAACCACCACACACGATTCCCGACTCACCCGCTGGTTTTGGCTCCCGGCCTGGCTTGCGCGCCGGATCACCAGTGTCGAGACCACCGTCGACGTCGCTGACATCGAGGCGGCGCACCGCTCAGAGTACTGGGCGGTGCCATTGCCACCGACATCGTCTTCGACCGGCCCCGGGCCGGCGACCGTCGGTGTCGTCCCTCCGGACCCGAACGTCTACGACCCCTCGCGCTTCCTTCTCGAGCCCCAGCGCGCGGCGGACGTTCTTGCGTTCGGGCACGGCCCGCTCAAGTGCATCGCGGCGAAATGGGCACCGCTGGCCATTGGGCTCGTGGTCGGCGCGTTGCTTGATCGCATCAACGACGTGGAATACCGACTCGTCCCTGCCTCCGGAGCTGGTACTAACAGCCCCGGCGGCGGGGCGAGTCGGGACCCCAAGGGTTGGGAGGGCCAACGGGTGGTGAGGCTCTAACAGAGAGAGCAGCGTCCTTTTGGCGCGGGAGCCGCATCGCCTCGCGGCGTCTAAGGACTGCGGCTGTTGACTGTTGACTCGGAAGAAGCTCGAGTCAAGTCAGAGTTGTTTTTGGTTTCTCTTGTTTTTGTGTTCCGTTTTGTTTCTTTGCTTGTTTTGCTTTTATTTTACGACCTGTTATGATTTCCTTACGCTTCTGTTCTGTATCTTGTCTTTCGATGTCTCTTGGATACACGGCTACGTGTCCTGTATTTACGAATGAATGAATATCTTATAGTGAAGAAAATCGAGCGAGAGCACACCTTTGATCGAGAACCTCCCGGGCCCGCGCATCGGAGGCGGTTCAACAGCCTGGGTACAAAAACGAGCTGCGTGCTGTTGCGCAACAGGATGCTGGCATGCGTCTTTGAGAGCTCAAGTCCAGCTCGTCTGCGGGAATAGGCACACAAACGTCGCAGAATTTCTCCTGAATCCGAAGTGGTTTGAGGCGACTGGCATCATGATTTATTTTGCTCTGGCAGCGTTGAGAACAGTTCCTGAAGTCGCGAAAGGTCGGAAGCGACGAGAGCGTTCCATTCGTGCAAGCGACGACGGTTCAAAGTTGCGAACTGCTGGGACCGCGTTATCTTGAATGCGCTACGCAGGTCGTCTGAATTGTATTTCGGAGAAAGACGAAGTTTCCTCCGCTCAATCTGTCTGTTTGTCGCAAAAATCCAATTTCACTTACAAGTGTGAAACTGCACTTTAAGCGATTATAGACCCCTTATAAGCGCTTATAAGCTGCAATAATTGCAAATAATCTCCGAGCCATGCTTATAAGTGGGGGGTCTTATAGCCACTTATAGCACTTATAAGTGGCTTATAGACGCTTGAAGTGCAGTTTCACGCTTGTAAGTGAAATTGGATTTTTGCGACATTCCAAGCTGAAAGATCGCCGAGCGTGAGCTGACGTGGACGGGGGCTTCTTGATAAGGTTCGGATTGGTGGGGCTCTGCGAAAGTTGTTGTTGTTGGCCTCGCAAGCGCCGAATCATGCCGCTGCTTCGGCAGCAGGATAAGATAAGATTGTGGGAACAAATCGGTAGGCAGAAAGAACATTGAGTTGCTTAGAAAAGGTGCAGCGGGAGAAGAGTCGGTTTCGAGGGCAAATATGCGAGGCATGAGATGAACAGGGTCCAAGTATCATGGCGGTTGATGAATAAGAGTCATCGCAGCCGAAGAGCCGAATAGAGATGCCATCATTTCGAAATCTCGTCTTCTCGTCGTCCCACGTCGCCCTTCCCTCTCATTGTCAAGCGCCTAGATCTCACGCATCGTCTCTTGAGATCGTTCCTCCGGTGACGGTCCTGTCGCGCTTGCACTCTGGTCCAGCTGAACCGTCGGTACCTGACGGACTTTTCAGCGACTTCCGCCGGCGGGCGCTGTGTGAGCGCCAAGGAGAGCTTCTCGGCGCACTCGGAG
Source organism: Mycena chlorophos (assembly GCA_014461115.1). Classification (NCBI taxonomy): domain Eukaryota; kingdom Fungi; phylum Basidiomycota; class Agaricomycetes; order Agaricales; family Mycenaceae; genus Mycena; species Mycena chlorophos. Next base: position 3,902,551 of record JACAZE010000001.1, on the reverse strand, counting down.
CATCGTCCGGATCGCGGATTCGCAGAAGTTTGACTTGGAAAGTCGGTAGTTCCCGCTGCTGCGTCGCCTGGCGGCAAGCGAATGTGTGCGTTGTGAGGCACATACACACCGCTGTGGAGCTTTTGGACTGATTTGCGTTCTGCTCTAATAGCCGGAACAACGGAGGGCGCGCCTATCACTCCCGAAAGGTGGAGAATGGTGCTGGGGCTGGATACCACGCTATACCACGCGACCGAAACGGAAACATTTTGCCGTCCGCATTCAATGCACAACTCTCGAAGCTTGGCCCAGCGCTCCCGGTCTTTTTCTCATTCAGTCGGCGCCCGAGTCTGGCCCTCGTCCAGGACCCCTCCCCATCGGCGGAGGCTATTGCGCTAAGCCCAAAGATGAGGATAGGAAAATTTCGAATCGATTTCAGCGCCGACAACAAGATCCACGACCTGTCGGATGGGGCCGACACATGGACGCGTCTTCACCTTCCAATCGCCGTGAGTGAAATCGCTGGAAGCCTGCCTCGAAAGTCATCAAACCTCGTAACCTCTACAACTCAAATGCTCATCGCACGCCGACGCCGATATCTCCACGGGGCCACATGCGGTGGTGGCTTGACGGTGAAAGGCATGTGGCACTTTTGGAGAGGCAGGTCTTCTCTGCCATTGCCAAACGCGGCCCGAAGCGGGAAGCGCGATTGTCGCATTGTACAAAAAGAAGACGGATTTTTGTCGTGAGACGAACCTCCGTTCCCCGTTCCTTCCCGCCGTCGCTTCCCCGGTCGCCGTCATGGCTCTCCCCAACGTCCAGCCTCTGTGAGCTCGATCGATTGCGCTGGCATTGCTCCTCTGACAAAACAAACAGCTATGGACCAATGCTCATTGGGGTTTTCATCAACATGATCCTCTACGGGGTGCGTTCGGCAGTACAAACCTTCCCAAGCGCGGAATCTGAAATCGCTTCCAGGTTTTGGTCAGCCAATTCCTGACGTACTTTAAGTTGTACCCGAGGTGCGTGGCGCTGCCTGGGCTCGAGTAATGTCCAATGTTTGGGCAGGGATGCGGCGTGGATGAAGATATTCGTGCGCCGCTTGTTCCTCCTCATCCATCCCGTCCGTTGACTCGCCGATAGGTTGTTTGTCTTTTCATTCTCGAGACCGCGAACACCGGCTTCGACATAGCTTTCATGTATCAGCGTGAGCTTGTCGGTCTTTTCTCTTACCGTGCTCGCTGACGAGAGCTGTTAGCGCTGATCCTTGAATACGGTTCGCGTTTCTCCGTAGCGAATACCGCCTCTCACTCGATAGTTAGGCCAAGCACCGGTTTTCTTCCCGACCTGTAAGTGCCGCGGTCTTAAACGTCGGTGAACTAAGCCGAACGTCTCCACAGTCTTCCTAACCGGTCCGTCCCTCCGGCGCCAGAAGCTTCTGTTCTAACGCTGTTTCCGGCATGAACAGAGCCCCTGCTCATCGTGCGTCGTACTTTCGGTCTTTCAGCAAGCTCGCTGATTTATCCTCCCCAGGTCGCCATCTCCACACCGATCCAACTCTTCTTCGCTTGGCGCATCCGGTCACTCACCAAGTCGTACTGGATCCCAAGCATCATCGCTGTCGTCGGACTCGCATCCTTTGCAGGCGGTATCTGGACTGGCAGTACGTCTTTTCTCTCCTCAGTTTTCCCATCAGCCTTTGATCGTATGGCTGATGGTTTGATTAGTTGAGATCCACCTCCTGAAGACGTTCGCCAACAAGCCCAAGTTGCACCATCCGGCGCTCCTGTGGTTCCTTGGCTCCTGCGTTGCCGATTTGTTGATCACGGTGTCTCTCGTGTTCAGCTTAACCAGGCGGAAGACTGGCTTCGAGGTGACGGACTCGGTTATTGATAAAATTATTCGGAGTGAGTTGCTCATCCACCGAGTCAAATTTCGAGCTGATCGTTTGCTTCCCAGTGACTATCCAGACCGGCGCAATAACGTTCGTGTTTCCTTTCATCTGTAACCCGACGCCGCTCACGCATGTTGAATAGCGCCGTGTTCAGCATCCTCGACGTTCTTTGTTTCATGATCCTCCCGCATATGGCCGTAAACTTTGTGTGGGATCTCGCACTCTCCAAGCTGTACACTAAGTGCGCTCTCCATTGCCTTCCGCCGCGATATGAACTAACGACATTCGACCAGCTGCCTAATGTCAACGCTTAACTCGCGACAATCACTGAACCACGCGTCGGCCAGTGGCGCCGCGTCCGAAGCCAGGCGAAACCCGAACATCGGCCCAACGTCCCCGACCCGGAGTAGACATGTAGGTCTCCCCACCATAGCCAATTTATCAAGCTAATCACTCTCAAGGACTCTGCCTTCCCTGATCCCGCGCGCCACATGAACCCTAGCGCGATTTACGAGCTCGAGACGCAGAAGGGTGCGTACGACTCGTACGACGCGGAGAGCGGGTTCGCTAGGTCGTCGCCGAGGGACGAGTTTGGCATCCAGGTGACCAAGGTTCGTCCTCTTCTCCATTGCTTTCTCCATTCGTTTCGGTTTTGCTTACCATTGGCGCAGGTGGTTGAGCATGTAAGGGACCCTGCACCGAGTCCCTACATCGTGCAATCATCACATCCCTACACGCAGTAGGTTGTGTCGATACCCCCGGAAGAAATCCGAGCATTGCTCGCGTTGTTGTAATGCTCGAACTCGCATTTTTTGGACTGTTGGGATTGTTGTAGAGGCTTTCTTAGTGTACGGAGGTGACTTGTTGTAGACAAAAAGATCAATCGTTCCAAAGATACCTCCAGAGGCACCGGAGGAGATAGGGCGGGTATACGGGTAATTGATACCTCAGTGTGAACGACTTCGGGCCCCGCCGTTTGTATGGAGCTTCTCGCTGCAAATACGCATCAGAATGCCGTAGCAGGCGATAACCAGCGCATGACGACTCAGACGAGCCCAGACCTAGTTCTCCCCGTTTTTCCCCGTTCCAGAAACCACCCGCTACATCGGAAGAAGAGGATGACGGGGGAGGCGGGTGGAAGATCGTCGTGGTCTCACGATGAAGACGAGTCTGCGCGTGCGTACGAATTCAAGTTGGCGAATCTGTTTTACCCCATCTATCTCGATCTCATCGCCTTCCGATGTTCTCTCTGACGATGCGCAGAGTTTTGGATCTGTTTTTCGAGCGACTTTTGCGCGGGGCCAGCACCGTCAATGAATGCGATTGCAACGGGGGTCCAGGGCTTGGTATATTTGACAAGAGTCTCGTCTTCTTGGGCTGGAGGATTATAGTCAAATGATACCCCTGGACGCGGGCATCGTGAGTGCCAAGCTGGTGACGGCGGGAAGACAAACCGTTCATCTGATGCGCCGCTACTCCCATGATGTGTCTATCGGCAGTTTTTTTGGATGCTAATACATATAGCTCATCCGCCCAGGTGGCACTTTACTCCCTTCCCATCGCACCATGTCGGCCCTGGTGGAGAAAGTCCCGTCGCGCAGCTCGTCCGACCCCGAAAAGATCGTCGCTTCTGCCGCCACCAGCGACGTTGGTGAGCTCGTCCAAAATCCGGCTCTCGAGGCCACGGTCTGGGGAAAGAGCGACATCTGGATTCTCCCCATCGTCACCCTCTTCTACCTGCTCTCGTTCTTGGTAAATTCTTCGCATTTTTTCGTTTTATTCCCCGTCTAACGCGACCCATCCAAGGACCGCACCAACGTCGGCAATGCCAAGGTCGCGGGCCTGACCACCCAGCTCCATATGACCCCCACCCAATACTCTATGGCGCTAACGGTCACCTACATTCCTTACATCGTTGCCGAGCTTCCATCCAATCTTTTGCTCAAGGTGCGTCGGAGTCCTCGTACCAAATGAATCACTATTGACTTCGTTCACAGAAAGTCGGCGCAAACCTCATGCTGCCCACCATGATTACACTCTGGGGTGTAGTCTGCACTGTACAAGGCACGGTCAAGAGCTACAGCGGTCTGCTCGTCTGCCGTTTCTTCCTCGGCCTTCTCGAGGGTGGTGTCTTCCCCGGCCTCGTTCTTTACCTCTCGTACTTCTACCCGCGGCAGAGACTGCAAACGAGGTCGGTTTGCGAGCTTTCTGCGATGTTCGAAGCTCATTTTGTCAACCAGAGTCGCTGGTTTCTTCTCCGCCGCGTCCCTCTCCGGCGCATTTGGCGGTATTTTGGCCTACGGCATCATCAAGCTCAACGGCAAGTCCGGTCATTCGGGCTGGCAGTGGATTTTCATCATCGAGGTACGCGTTTTGAGCCACGCTGCGCGACGGTGAGCTCAACGATATGCTTTAGGGTGTGATTACGGTCTTTGTCGGCCTGGTCTCATTCGCGTTCATGCCTGCGTCCCCGGACACCGCGCGTTTCTTCAACGCAGAGGAGAAGGCGTACGTCAAAGCCAGGCTTGAGGAAGACGGTGCCATCAACGGCGACGAGGCACTCGACGGCTTCAGCTGGCGCGAAGTCGGCAAGGCCTTCACCTCCGTGCACGTTATCCTCGTCGGCATCAACTTCTTCTTCAGCGGAGTCGTGCTGTACTCGCTTGCTTAGTGCGTCGCCCCCGCTCTTTCAAACTCCTGCCGATTCTAACGCATTCCGTGCAGCTTCGTCCCGCCACTAATTCAGTCGCTCGGCTACACGGCAGCGAAAGCTCAACTCATGAGCGTCCCTCCGTTCTCGGTTGCTTTCGTCAGTAAGTCGCCGCGGCTGTCTCAATGCGCCACCAATCTGACCATTTGTGTCTTTTAGTGACGATGATTACCGCCTACATTTCGGACCGCTACCAGTGCCGCGGATGGATGACGGTCTTCTGCTCGGTCCTCTGCGTCGCTGGGTTCGGTATGTGGCTCGGATCGACGAACCACCACATCCAATACGGCTCGATGTTCCTCTCCGTGCCGGGCGTCTACCTCGGCGCTCCGGCGCTCTCCACCTGGAACGCGAACAACTCCGCACCCCACACGCGTCGAGCCACCGCCATCGCCATCGGCTTCATCATGACCAACGCCGGCGGCATCCTCGCTACCTGGCTGTTGGGCTCGATCTCCCCTGCGCCGCGCTACATCGAGGGAACGAAGATTCTGATCGCGTTCTCTGTCCTGATCGGCGCGTTTGCGGTTGTTACCTTGTACTGGCTCAAGTACCAGAACGCGCTCAAGGCGGAGCGCCGCAAGACTACGTCGCGCGAAGACGAGGTCGCGCGCGGCGATGAGAGCGCGTGGTTTGTGTACAGTCTGTGATATCGTTATTATCCATTGCTGTTTGTGCTTTCTTGGTGGAGGTTCTGTTGTTTGTTTTCTCGGTACTGTACTTGCTCTGTAAATATCAACCGGTTGAATCGACTCTAGAGATGGTGCTTCGTTTGCACTCGGGAGACAAAGACGAAGTCGCGAGGCGCCCACAGACACGATCTATCATTGGGACGTCGGATTTGCACTCCTTCTCTTCCTTCTTCGAGTTCTTGCTTCCTTCCAATTGTCTCCCACTGCCGTTCCGCCTTTCCGTTGACTGGCTCATTGATTCGTTCCCGGTGCCAATCCCACTATGTACACACCTCGGGGAGCGGGAGAACGCCAAGGAGGGTGCCGATGCGTACTTACGCCGGTCCGGGTCCGAGGCGAGGCCGTGCCTGAGGATCCCCCGGCTCGAAGGACGCCAAACGGGACCGAGAACGGGACGAAGCGGGCTCGGGCAGCACGATTTGCGGTTTTGTCGAGCTTGAGGGATGTGTGTTTTGAGTGTATCTGGTCGACCGAGGTCCACAAACCTCAAATTGTACCAGCTTCGCGAAAGAATGTCCGAAATTCATGGATCACGTGAACAGGGAGAGTTACTGTGTAGGAACATGGAGATATTGGTAGCCGCCCGCAAGTCGACTAAAGAGTTGTTGGTTGAGCGAGGTCAACTCGGTGCAGGCACTGCGTACCATGGTTACGTTGCCTCGCCCCTCGCACTCGCTCGACGAACAATTTCCCTTCCTAACTCGTCCCATCGCTTGTCCTTGATTTCCGCGACAACGCCGCAAAACGCAAACTCGATCCTGCATACCTGCAACCTCGGAATAGCGCAAAGGTCCCGTCCCCAGCTCCGGTCAACCAACTCCCGTGGATCGTACTCCACCCTAAACGAGAGATCGTGTCCCTCTTGTGGATTGTATCTCCGTGCATCGTCATGGAAGCGAATAACGAGGACAGTGAGGTGCTTGAGATTGCGGAGCAAGGCCAACGTGTCGTCGCCACTTAACATCATGGTCGACTCTGCTCGGTCAAAGGCCGTCGGCGGGAACACGTCGTAGTCGATTACGAGGGTACGGATGAGCGGCACGGGCCACGACTTGGTCCTGGAGCCAGTCAGAGCAAGGCCGAGGGCGCTCAGGATCGACTTGAGGTAGTGGGATTGGATGTGCAGGGTGTTGTCCGTGAGCGGAATTGGGCGTGCCTCGAGGTACACTTGGCGGCAGGTTCGCAGGAGTGCGACACAGGGCCCGGGGCGTCCTTTATGGCGCGATTGGATACGCATAGTCCGCCCTCCGCCCCAAATGAGCCATATTTCGCGCTGACCCAAGGCCAATTGGTAGATGCACCAACGCAGCTCGGGGGGAAGGGAGAACAGAGAGCCCGAGGTCGTGGGTTGCTCCAATTCCAAGGAGAAGGTGTTCAGGTTGACTCGCGGGGCGTAGCCTTTAGGCGGCTGGATGGCGCCTGGTGAATGGTCCGTTGGCCCGAGTTTACTGCCCACAGATTGCAGAATGCTCTTTGCAACGCCTGCGAATATGGGCCATGTAGTCATGGCGGTGGTGGTTTGCGGAAACCTTGGACAACGCGCAGCATCGAAACTGGCAGCTGGTGGCGGTTAACAGGATAGGGCCAGTCAAGGCGCGTCGCACATTTGCTCAAGGGTTTACATCAGACCTCATATAGAGAGTCTGTTGAACCAGTTCTTCGAATCCGCCGCCTCTTCTGAGTTTCCATCGCCTTCTAGACCTCATCTTGCGTTGGCCCTTGATCTGAGCACGAATTCCGCGGCAATTTGGCTAGATCGCGATATTCAAAGCGGGGATGGTTGGTACCGACACCCGGAGAAGATTCGGAGCCCCGAGTGTGCTGATTTTGCGGAGCTTGGAGGCAGCACCAATGGAAGTTCCAGTCAACGGTGCGCTAGCGCTTCCAGGAGGTCTCCGTTCGCATAATCGGAGAAACGAGGACGCGTATCTAGTGTTGCCGCGAGCCCGAGCCAGCTCGTGCACGAGCCGAGCCGAGCCCGGCTCTTTCCTAATCCGGCGGCTCGAGCCAAGCTCGGCTCGAGGCTCGTATCACAGCTCGTGATTGCAGTCTCTTTCGTCCGAACATCTTCTTGACGCGAGACCGCGGTCATGCACACACGTAAACCGGCTGCTTTGGCGAAAAACGCGCTCGCCATAGACTCTCAAACGCGTGCAGAGCCAGGCAAACGGCTCCCTTTTTCCGTTCTCCGAGCCCCGCCGATTCAAGCACGCGGAAACACGCAGATCCTTGCATACCATTCAATTCGACGCGACGAAATTTTCAAGCTTACTTGGGCCGACACAATCGCACTTGTCTCTCGCCTCCATGACCTCGAACATCTCCTCCAGTCGCCGTAGACGCCATTGCAACAACCTCGAGAGGCGCCGCGTGGATAACCGACCCGGAAAAGCTGCTTGCGGTGTGTCGCAGTGAATTCTATGTCAACGGTGGCCTAATTTTTGTTGCAGCTCTACGCGGTGCCGCTGGAACAGACACACCCTGAACTCCCTCCCGTCGTTGCCTACCGGCCTGCAGTTCCAGGCCGCCGCGCACCTCTCGTGCGGCGTCATTATCCATGTTCTTACTGTATCGAGACGGCTACCGGTTATGGAAAACCTGTCGAGCCCGCTCGCGAGCTGTCGAACGAGCCGACGTCGAGTCCATCACGAGCTTTCCAAATCGGGCGGCTCGAGTTGGGCTCGGGCTCGGCTCGCGGCAACACTACGCGTATCCACGTTTGAATGAGACACGGGAGTGCGTCAGCGAGAGGGTTGACAGACGGGGATCATGGCGCGCTGCGTAAGACGAGATTGCTAAACGATATTCTGTCGCCGTTTTTAGAGTATGTTTTCGTGGTTTCTTGGCGATGAACTTGCCCGGGAGGTAATCCGCCATCCTTTCGAGCCTCCCAACGAAGAATTGGACTTGCAAAGCTTTGTCGACGTTGAGAAACTTTAAGGTTTGCCGATCAGCCGCCGGTTAGTCCCAAAGAGGAAAAAATGTTTGTCAGTTATCGCCAGTCAGCGGCGGAGCGGCACTTGCTTAGAACTGCGAAACACGGACCTATAAAGGCTGCGGCGCCTATCTCTGCAATGTCACCGAACCTCCCACCAACCAACCAACCCAATCCACAGCAATGTTTCTGGTGCTCACTACCCCATCCACCTCCAACACAACCTACACCGACGAATTCGGTGTCCCCCAGTACCAAGTCGACACCCGCTCGACGCGTACCTCCCGCACTAGCGCCATCCAGCGCGTTCTGCGTCGGGAGGCCACAGCCTTTGACCTATTCGCCACCAACGTCCCGCGAGCGTCCACCAAAGACGTCGCCACCATCCGCTGGAACCTCGTGCAATCCACTGTCGTCGCATTTGCCGACGACAAGCTCGAGCGCAAGACTAAAACGTGGCTGCGGCACGAGGATGTGCAGTATGGCTTCAGCCCGCGCGTGCTGAGTGCTCGCGACGGGAACGAGTACCGCTGGTTGCAAGACCGCGAGACGGGGCAATTGCAGCTCCGGACCAACGACGCCGAGGAGACGCTGGTTGCGCGATTCCACCAGAAACGCGCGTTTCCCGAGTTTTCGCCCAACCGCCCGCTTGCGGCGCTTGAGGTGCTACCCGAGTTTGAGCGCATGACGGACGAGATACTCGTGAGTTCTTTTCTTGACACTCGGGGGCTACTGGATGTTGACGATCTTCAGGTTACCTTTGTCTACGTAGACAACCGCGGGCGCAAGTCGAGGAGCCCGTCGCGCAGCAACTCGACCTAAATATACTGGCGAAGTCCAGTTCCACGCCCACCTTGTCCTCACGAGGACCAAACAATACTCCGCGTCGTATCGGGACGGCATACCGCTGCAGATCTAGCATCATAGCCACATACTCGAATCGCGAATTCGGCGGCGAAGAGCAACCTTGCTTGCTCCGAAAACAGATCTAGTACCGTAGTTTATCTAGCGCGTCTAGTGTACCGTGTAACTTGTACTATAGCCTGGCTGGCTAGCAGCCCCGACGAGAGTGTATATAACTTACGAAGGAACGTCTGAAAACCCCAAGCGAGAGAAACCTAGTAGAGATATCCATCCTTCACCCAGCCGTCGCGTCCACCTCCGCCACCCTCCTCACAATCCCCTTCCCCAGCTCCTCCCACCTACGATCCTCCAACTCCCGCACATCCCCACCAAACAAAAACTCAAACCGGACCTGCCCCAGACTGCGCATCGCACAAAGCCGCCCACCCCACCTTGTATCGAGCAACGCGCGAGGGTCGTAGTCGACCGTATGCGCCGCAGCCGAGTACTCCTCCTTCGCGTCTGCAGCAAAGCGGAACACAAGCGTCCGCAGGTCGGTCATATGGTGCAGCACGTCGAGCAGTTGCTTGCACGGCGGGCGCTGGAGCGCGTCGCCCTCGTCGAAGAGGGTCGGGCAATGCGGGAACATATGTCCGGCCTTGTTATACTCTAGCACGAGCGAGCGCACCCGCGCGAGGCCGTACACGCCCAACGACGCGAGGAGGGTGCGGTCCATTTCTTTGGTGGTGACGGTGAATGTGTTCGTTTGTAGCAGGACGGCCTGTGCTTGCCAGGTGATTTGTCTGCAGACGCGGATGAGCGCGACGGTTGGGTGGTCCACGGGCGTGTTGGAGTTGGAGAAGCACGACGAACGCACGACGCGCCGACGCACCTCCCAGTCGCGTTCAACGTGGAGTAGAATCTGCCGTCCGCCTAGTGCCTCGATGTAGATGAGCTCCTTCAGCTCGCATGGTAGTCGGAGAAACGCCGATGTCCGCTGGGGTGCTATCGGGCGCTGGGCGACGTCGATCTCGGAATGGGCAGGAAGCGGCTCGAGCTCCGCAAAGGGCGTCAAGTTCGCAGGCAAAGGCCCGAATTTGCGCCGGTTGTTGTATAAGAAGAAAATGAGAAGGAGTGGTGTGCCGAAGAAGCAGTCGAAAGCGTCCAGGACGCGAGAAAAGAATTGGAAGCCCATGCGTAGGGCTCCAGCTGGGTGGAGGAAGACGAAAGAGAAGACAGCCCCAGACAGCAACGGCGACAAGTATCAGCAAACCAAGGCGAGCCTCGGCTGATTGTCGAGTTGGTTCCTGGAGTTTAGTTTGAAACAAGCCATGGGCGCCGAGTGTGTCCTGATAAAGAGCAAGCTCTTTGGGGTAGCATGAAGAGATTGAGATCGTCACGGTGGTACCCTCCAACGCTCCTGGCGTGGTTGTTTCCCGAAGAACGATGAACAGTCAGGACAGAGCAGATGAGAGTGTTTATTGCGCTATTTGTACAATGCTGAGAGGTCAAGTTCTACATACATGTCTTCCAAAAAATGATAAAAGAGGAGAAGACGCGCATAGCGCGGACACAGCGACATAAGAGGTCAACGCGCCTGTTGCCGTCGCCTCTTCCTACAACACAAGTCAGCACCGTAGACCTTGAACACCAAGGAACCGCTCACCGCAAAGTCGGGGTAGTATACATCGGGAGCGCCGCACCGATATGCGTCCCAGGATGAATGGAATCCATGTAGTTTGTATGCGGAGTCGACTGGGGATTCCGTCTGGGTGTGTGCGGAGCCCGCCGTTGTGTGGTCGGCCGACGAGGGGGAGTCTCAACGAAGTCTGGGTCGTCTTGGTCGGAATCCCCAAAGTAGTCAATACGGGGTTGTATTCGTGGTGGCGGTGGTGGCAGACGACGAGAGGTTCTCGTTCGTTTGTTGGTTCTGCTTGTAGATGCGCTGTTGCTGGGCGCTGCGTCGAGCATCCAAACTTGCGGGTCGTCCTTGTCGTCCTGCCATATAACATTTGGCTCTGAGACGCGGGGCGGTTCCGCAACATCCTCGTCGGAGAGCACCATAAATGTATTGCAGCGAGGCGGAGGTCGGGAAGCATTGGAAATAACGACAGGCTCGTCAGGACTCGACGACAATGTGCGAGACAAACGGGAAGCGTGGTAGTCGTTGGCGACAACGACCGGCTCGGAAGACAGTGACCGAGAAAGGTCTGGTGATAAAATGCATGGGCTGACTGCGGGCTTGGGTGGTGGGCGAGCCCCGGTTGTCGCCCTCAAAGACCGCCCGGTCTTTCGCGCGATCGTATCACTGTTATCGGACAAGTCAACGTTTCGGTTGGCGCTGTCCGACTCGGATGTACGCATGCTAATGCGCGACTTCTTCCTGGCAGAGTCGGTGGCGGCGGTTGACGATGCAGCATGGCTCACGCGGTTGGACGACATATCCACGTCTGATTCTTCGTCGCCGTCTGAGCCCGAGTGCTCGTGGTCGTTGACCCCTTGCTGCCCGCTCATTCGAGCCTTGCGCAGCTTCGGAATATCGCGATAAAATCCACTGATCTCGAGGATGGATGGCGACCTCGAAGCCACGAGGGGAACATTCGTAGGAAGTGGGTGCTGGTCGTCATCGTCGTCATCGTCGGAGTCGCTGACGAGCACTGCGTCGGCTTCCTCGTCCGAGGCGTCGTTATCGTCGTCGCTGCTGGAGACGGACACGACCAACGGCAACGTGCGAGGAGGCACGTGACCGCCTGGCGTGTCACGTATGATGATTGCTGGCGACCTCTCCCCGGCCCTTCCATCCTCGGAGGCACGCAGAGCGCACATTAGGCTCTCCAGTTCTGATTCAGAGTCGTCGACGGAGTACACGACGCGCTCTTCCGCTTCGGACACAGTTTCGGAAAGTTGTCGAGGGTAGCGCTGATGGCGAGACACCTGAAGGATGGCGTTGTGTTTCTTCGCCTTTTTCTTGGTTTTCGTCTTTTTCTTCGTCTTGTCCGTAACTGGCAGCGGGACAAACACCCGCATCTTCTTCGTCTCAAAGTACGAAGCGATGAACGCGCTGTCCGAGTGGTCGACGGCGCGCATTCCGAACTGAGAAACGGCGGTCAATACACGACTTTGAATGACCCGTCCAGAACAAGCACCTTGAGATACCAATGATTCCGCTTTTGCTCGCCCTGGCTTCGAGTAACCGCAAATACTTGTCGCGCAATCAAGCGCCCGAGGAGGATTTCGACCAAATCCTGCGACATTCCCGCCGACTTCGCAAACGAATACGCCGCATGCTGGTCGCGCCCGTTGAGCCGTGTTTGCTCGTTGTTGTGGCCAAGCAACAATGACGCGAGCAAACCGAGCGTGATCTTCTCGCCCGAGGTGCGGGTGAACACCGCGCGGAGCAACGATATCGCCTGGTCCGCGAACTCGCCAAAGTCGCTCGTTCGCAACGTGTCTGCACGCAGGCACTTGCTGCAGCGACCACATCCCGTCGGAGAGTCTTCGCCAAAATGACGAAGCAGACACTTGATGATACACTCGGAGGTCTCGACGAGCTTGACCATTTTCTGCGCGTGCTTCTTGGCGAGGAGCGTCTTCTGGTTAAGTTGTTCGTGGCCGGGGTGGACAGAAGCGAACATATCGGAGTAGCGGTAGTCTGCAAGTGCATTGATGAGTATGCCGAGGGAGACGATGGCACGACTAACAGAGTAGACAGTCTGCAGGTTGACCATCTCTACCGGCTCGACCAATTTCTTGGTAATAACTGTGACTACGATTAGCGGACGCAATGGAAGCTTGACAACCACAGACCTCTCCACCGATTTCGGAGAATCATAGTGTATGATGAACCGCACTAAATGATGAAGCCAATACGCTCAAACATCGATAGGTGAAGCGTACCGTCAGGCTTGTCAATGCCCAAAGCAAACGCACACTGTTAAAACGTTCAATAACCTCGTCGATGCATAACGCGGCGAGAGATTGCTTACTGTGGCCACCATAACACGTTTCTTGCCGACACCCCATTTCCTAACCGCTTCATCCTTCTGCTCTTTGGACATCTCCGCATGATAAGCCGCAGCCTCGATCCCTTTACTCTCGAGCTTGGTAACGAGTGTCTCGCAACCTTTGCGGCTATTGCGGTACACGATACCGCAATGTCCCCGGTGTTTGTTCGCGATGAAGTCCACAAGGTCGAGCATGAAATGGCCCCGCTTATGCTCGATGGCGAGTCGCAGGTTTGATCTTTGCAAGGAGGATCGAACGACGGTGGGGTTGTCAAGGTTGAGAATACGGCAAATATCGTCGATGGACTCTGCTGTCGCGGTCGCGGTCAATGCGACTATGGGGACCGATGGAAAATCTTCGCGCAGATTCTTGAGCTTGAGGTACTAGATGAAAAATGATGCTCGGTGACTGAGCGCCGACAGAATCAAACCGAAACACACACCGACTCCCGGAAGTCAAGACCCCACATGAGCAGACAGTGAGCCTCGTCCACCGCAAAGCGTCCAATCCGGCCCGCAAAATGCAGCTCTTTGAGGAAGGTGTGGAACTGCTTGCTGCAGTGTATGCGCTCGGGGGTGACAAACAGCAGCACTGGACACTGGTCTTTAGGACCATAAAAGATCCGCTCGCGGAGTTCGCTGGTGGAGATGTTCTGCTCGGCTGTCAACGCCAGGACCGGTATGCCCTTTGCACGACACGCGGTCGCTTGGTCGTTGATCAGCGACACTAGCGGCGACACCACGATGGTGATTCTACGTCCCGGAAGGGCGCCTTCGATGACGCCGGGGAGTTGGTAGATCAATGACTTCCCGCTGCCGGTAGGCTGCAAGACGAAGAGGTCGTGTCCGTTCAGCGTTGCGTCGACGGCAAGCGCTTGATCAACGCGCAGCTGGTCGATCCCGAAGGTCGTCTTGAGGGTGTCGCTGTGTTGCGCTTGCAAACGATCGCGAACCTCGACGGACGCAGGCTCGGGAGACTTCGGGGGAAGCCAGAGTTCGGGGACTTCAAGCACATCGCCGTCATCGTCCCAATCGCAATCCGGCCCCTCGCATTCGAGATTCAAGAGCTGCCGAATAGCGCGGAGCCGTTCTAGGTTGGTGGCCCTACAAAAATGGGTAAATGGCGCACAAAAAATACCAAGAAAACACACTTGAATTTGCGCAACAACCCAAGATCTCCGCTGTACCCTTCCCATTCATTGTGGCTCGTGCCGACCAGCTCGAGGTGGTTGATTCGCTCAGTGAGTCGCTGATTTTCGGCTGCGTTGCCTTTATGGAGGCGAAGTAGCTCTGCTCGAGGTTTCTGCCGTCAAATCCAAGAATCAGCATCTCCGTGGCCTGGTCAATAGGACGACGTACGTCCTTCAAGTCCTCGTGTGGATCTAGCCGCCGACGCTTGGCTGGCGGCGGACCCGCATCTTGTTCTTGACGCGCCTGAGCGTCAGGCATTTGAGAAAGATATCATGGTGGATGGGAGAGGGAGAGAGAGCGACGCAGTGATTGATAACCAGCCACGCGGCTTCTGTTGAGCGTGCTGGTGGGCTCGTCGTAAACTGCAGTCGAAGCGGCTGCGCGCATGGTGTAAATGAAGCGCGCGGGAGACTTCGACCACCGTAGGCAGTTGGTGGTCCATGAGAGCCGGCGTTAAGGGGTGTCACGACGGAAGGAATGGTGGCGACGACGCCGCCGATGCGTTTTGTGCGGTCCCAGATAAGTTCCCGGTAAAGGAGCCCAGCTGTGGGTGAATAGGACTGTAGGAATTTGTCGCACACATCTTGTCCTCAAACCACCACCATGAAATCCATACTCATACAAACAAGCCAAATATACGTTCCTAAAACCATCCAGCCAACCGCAGAAACCTCTCTGCGACTCAATATTCCGCCATCTGCAACACCTTCCCAACATTCGACCACGGGCTCACCTTCCTCTGCCCCAACAACTTCACATCCCCCGTGTCGAAGAACGAATACCCCGCAATGCTCACATCCTCCTCCTCGTCATCGCTCAACGCAGCGGTCCCATTGATCGCGCGTCCGGTCTTGGAGTCGCGCAGGATGCCACTGTGGTCGACGAACGGCGCGGGCCGCTCGTTTGCGTCGCGGTGCAACTGGATCAGCACGCGTTGCACGTCGAGCAAGTACGAGCGGAGTGTGTCGAGGAAGCGGCGGGTTTGGAGGTGCTTGGACGAAGCACAACTGGCAAACGCGTCAGCAAACACGCAAGAAAAGTCCTCAGAACGCACATCGACAACCCATCCTCCTTGATAATATAACCAATCCCATACCCATCCGCCGCAACTGGCCCAAACCCAAACAATCGTAATGCAGGGTTCCCGCAATTCGACGTCGAAAGAATCGACGTGCTCAACAACGCCCACCCAGGGTCAGTAAAGATGGCGGGCATCTTGCTCGGGCTTTCTGGCCATGGCGCAGGGTCGTCAGGAAGCGGGTTCAGATTACCCGCAAGCTGGCGCTGCAGCAAGCAATACAGTGCATAGAGGTGCCTGTCCTGCCCGAGCCCCTTGCTGCACTCCTTCGTGAGCGCAACGTGCCTCTCGCATGCTTTGCGCAACGCCGCAATCTTCTCCGATGGGGTCCCATCGGAATAAAACGTCTTCGTAAACTGGACGCTCTCCGGCTGGATCGACCTGATCGCCTCCGTCCGCCCATGCAAGAACGCCTTGGTCATCGCGGGCTCATAAACGCACTCGATGCGCCCATAAAGCCCGAAATACGCCGCCTGGAACGCCATCTGCACAAACGCATCGGGACTGAAGCCGTGGCTCGTGATGAAGTTCTTGCCGTAGCCCTTGAACTCGAGTGCCTGGCAGTCGTTCTGGCAGATGAGGTCGCTCAGACGCGTTTCCGCGAACCGAATACCAACGCGCAGCTCGGAAGACAGCTTCCATTCGAGCTTCTTCGGCGTCGTGTCGATCTTGACGAGAGGCGGACTCGTCTTCCCGCCAGGGCGGACCTTGTACGAGCGCGCGTGTGGCGAAAGCGAGGCGCGGAAGAGGGTTGGCGCAGCGGGGTTAATGGAGCGCGCCAAGAGCATGAGCCCATTCGTGAAAACATCCGCCGCGAACCTAGCGCGAGGGTCAGCTTGACCTTTGCATGGTAAAACAAAGCACCTCAGAACCGTATGTCCATCCACACCCGTATGTTCGAAGTTGATCCCAGCAGCCCCATCCGCGCAGATGATAATCTGGAGCTTGTCGTACCAGCGATTAGTGCATGTGCCGATTTGCACCCCACCATCGAGGTCATACGTCCCGCAGAGGAAGTTGGCGCAAAGCTCAGCGATATCGGCCGGCGCGGTGTCGTCGAGACAGACGATAAACAGCGCGTTGTCCACGATATCGAGGCACGACGCGTTGTTGTGGTCCGTGGTCGCAAGTGTTGCTCGCAAACGCGACCACTCCTTGCGATTTTCGGTAGAAAGCACCCCAATCGCACCGCGCGCGACCTGCGCCAATATTAGCTCCAGTTCCCGCGAAGAACAAGAAGCAGGACCTCGGATCTATGGGTCTTGTCCGCATCGGTGACGATGGCCTGAAGATTGCGGATAACCTCGCGTTCGGTCAGGAGGGGTCGGTTCTCGTTATCGAGCACGTCGAACCAATCTTAGCAAAGTTTTTAGACGAAGGAAGGTCTTCTTTCTTCGAAGACACGAAACACGCACAGAACTGGCCCCTTCGTAGAACCACAACATGCCGCGAGTCTGGGTTGACGTGCATCTTGCAGCCTCTCTGCGCCGCTTAGATTAGATAACAGACTCTGAGAATAAAAGTACCTCAGTCGGGATCCGCGCGGTCCCGAATAACCTTCTATATTGGTCCATATCGAGCGGGACACCGCGGACGTTGTCCGGCTCGAGCAATCCGGCGCGTAGATCGTGGATAAACCCGAGCGAAGAGACGATCAAGGCTGCTGCCCTGGGCAACTGCGAGCCCCGATCAGGCGTCGGGTCGTTCTCGAGGACGAAGAACGGGTTGAGGGCGAGCACGACTGGGTCCGTGTGGGAGAGATACGACTCGTACCTACGAAGTTCAGTCGTCATCGAAGAGAAGCACACAGAGAACCCGCACCAAAACTCCTCGATATAGCTATCCCTCGTCTCCGCCCACTTCACCAACACCTCCTGGATCTTCTCGCCTTCGCCGCCAGGCTTGAGAAAGTCGGCCACAGCAGCCTGCGTCATTTCGTGCTCGTGCTCGTTCTGGAGCGCCTTGAGCGCAGTCAGGTACCGCCGGCACGTATCCTGCAGCGGCGGGATCGGCAGCTTGGGCAGCGCGTCTTGCCCCGCGAAGGTGCCGGATCCTTTGCTCATGGTGATGGTGGGATGAAGGCAAGGAGCAGGAGCGGGGCCAAGCAGTATCACACGCCGACTTAAGCAATGCCGCGATTGCGGGGGGGATTCCGTGTTCGGATGCGGTCCGATAGAGGCCTAGGAACCCCGCGTTCGGGTCCGGGACAGAAATATGTGGATCCCCGCAATCGAAGCGGAACCCCGCAGCTTCGAAAGCAAGTCAATCCAAGCCAAGGTCATGTTTTCCTTGTCAAAAGTAATACAACAGCTTGTAGTCTAGAATTACCCAGGCCATGTCCGTGTGTCCAAAGAAACCATCCACTAATAGATACAGAAAAAGTCTCATAGATAATACATTACCAAGTCCCCATCGCGCTAGCGATACAGTATGCCGTGCAAGTTCAACCGCACGGCAGCGCGAGTGCCCTTACGGCCCATCGCAAAAGTCTTTTGTCGCAGCCCCAAGCCAGTGTTAGGCACCATGACCAACACCTATCCCCATCCCGATCTCGGTGGCCAGTCCCGCCTGGACGATAGCCTCTTGCACTAACAGCAGATCTCGACCTGCACAAAACCATGTCAGCGGACACAACTGAATGAATGAATAACACGCACGCATAAACGCCAGATCTCTCAACGCCACCAACCCCTCCTGCACACACACGCGCAGCTCCTGATCATACGCGTAGTCGTAGTCGTGCTGCGTCTCCCGCATCCGGCGCAGCTCATCCACAAGCAGTCGCGTCGCCCAACGCCATAGCGTGCCCATTATCGGACTCGCAACGCCACCCGAAAAGCCCTGCGCGTCGCGAAGCATCTCTCGCGCACACGTGATCGCAGGGGTCATGTCGTACCCAAAGCGATAGAGGAAGCCCGCCATGGCGGACAGCTTGATCCGCGTAGCGTCCAGGAGCGCATGCGCAAGCCGCACCCGGTCGTCGACGGGTGGGACCGGCGAGTACGAGTCCTGCGAAGATCGAGACGACGACACAGATGGCGACCGTGGACTTCTCGACGGGAGTTGGAACCGGAGTCCATCCACCATGGCCTCCACCGTCGAAAACGCGGAAGCAAGCGCTTGTTGTTGCTGCTGGGTCGACGCGGGGATTTGGCTGTGCATGTAGACAACCCGATGGAGCAGCAGGTGCGCCTTGACCAGCAACCCGTTGATAGAATCGCACGTCGAGTCGGCGTCTTGACTTGCGAGGTAGACTTTGACCATGTTGTCGACAACAATGTTGGGGTAATATTCGTCAACCTCACGAGGCCATGGCACCTCGACGGCGACCTGCATCGTCACCCCGAGGACGTCTGACGGGGATTCGTCGCCGTCTATCGCGATCGCAAGTAGATTTTGTAGGACCAAAACGGCCCACAAAGCCCGAATGCGCTCGCCAGCCTCGGCGGCATCCGCAGGCGGAGGTAGTCGTTGGTCGTCTCCCGTGATAATGGGCATGATCGCATTTTGGGTGTGATGCAATCCCGCGCCGAATGCGAGCCCACTGGCGTTGGCTGAATGAACACGGGCTCGTAGAAACGCGCCCGTCCGCCAAAAGTAATATGCAAGCACGACGTCCGTCTGGATCGCATGAAGGAGTGTTTGTGGATTTGTGTAATCCGTGGTCGTCGCAGCGGCCTGAACCGCGCGGTGAACGAACCGCTCTTCCGTTGCGCGGTCCCGGGGCGTCGACAAATGGGTGCCAAAGGCACAGAGCGCCGCGACAAGAGCGGGTGCGGTTCGTTGCAGGAACGAAGCACTGGGGCTTGGCGGGGAATGGGTGTGCGTGATGAGGCGCTGGGGGTCGAGGAAAAAGCCGAACTGCGCGGCATGAGGGAGGAAATTTTGTATTCTGCCAAACAGCGGAGTCAGTGAAGGGAAATGAAATGAAACGGTGCACGCACAATGTATCCCAGAGCTGAATGTCATGAAAATCGTAGCCCGATGAAGAGCTTGACTCGGGCGTAGTAATGACCCGACGATCGAAGATCCCCAACGGACTGAGTCCATGGGAGAAAGGCGGTGTGCTGGCGGTCGTCGACGGAGGTGGCGAGAACGAGTCTAGCTGGGACTCGGACAACGCGGGAGTGAGGAGACGTGGCAAGTTGTCGAAGGGCGTTCCCGGGAGCGACCGGTGGCCATGGGAGAGACCCTGTTGCTGCGGGAGGCCGACGGGGTATGGGTCATGTAGGGTTATTGACGGAGCACTGGCTTCGGGCCGTTCGAGCTCCAGTAAACGCTGCTCGAGTCTTTGGACAGTATCCTCCAGAGCTCGGGTCCGTGAGCGCGCAGGTCCGTCAGTGTATTCACATGGATCGTCCTGTTGCGAATACAATGAGATTTTCAAAACGAACAATGGAAACTCACCTTTGGGCTCCTTCGACACGGTCCGCAAATCGGCCTTGTGCCGTCGCATTTCTACACATGAAGTGAGTATCCAGAGACGAGAGAGAGAGTTGCCACGCACAATTTTGAGGAATCTGCAGTTCATGCAGGCAGTTCCGCGCTTGAGAGGGCGGGCAAGCACAGAACGGGAGCGTCCGCCAGCTACGTTGGCTTCCTTGATCATTGTGGGACAGCAGAAGGCGAGGGGATTGAGAAAGAGTCGTGAAGGAGCCACCGAAGTCCTTTATATATGCTGCGGCCCATCGGTCGGTGAATCGCGGTCGGAGGCAAGTCGTGGTTCGGAGAACACCCGAGAGGCGGTGTTACACGTGACTCCAACTCTCATTTCGTTTGCTCCTCGAGGCACCAAACTCCGCCTCTGCGTCACCAACGTCCGTCTCCTCCTACTTTTAGTCCCAGGCAGTGCGGTCTTCATCTCCAGCGGAAATTATTCCTCAAAGCTCGAAAACATTAAACTTTACAAGCCTTGACCGACTCCGAGTTCGACCGCGATCGAGATTGAACACCACATATACCCTCGCCCGTCCCACCCGTATACCCTCGATATGGATAGCACATTCTATCTTCACGCAAGCCGTTCGACCTCCAGCAAGCGGTTCACGCTGTTGTGGACAACATTCACCCCCCTCGGTCCGCTTCCGCTCCATGCCAGAGCCATCGCGCATCCATCGCCATAGTGATACGCCTTTCGTATGGTGCCGGAGTGGAAACCTCCGCTCTTCCATTCCAGCTTACACATATTTTTCAGCTCGTACCACTCACTCTACACCGCCCACACCCACAACGAGGCAAGCGCAGTCCTGACTCGGTGGCGCGACAATCCAATCCGCAGCAGCTCTGGGTCCGCACGTCTCCAAAACTCTATCACTCCACACTCGTTTTCCGCTTTTCTTGCGCTCCCGGTGGGCACACAACAAAAAAAGCGCCCAGAGATCTTTGATCTGATAACATCCATTTCGGCGCTTAGATGTCGCGGCCCTTCGCACTCGACGCGAAAGCTTCTCAGCTTGACAAGAGGATCCACATGAACGGCCACGACGCGTCTTCCCTGCATCGACAGCATCTTCAAGCGAGATGAAGCTGACTCTGTCCAGCTCACGTTCAAGTTCCGCCCCAACGATCGCAAAATCAACTGCCACGGAGGATGAACTCTGGCGGCTGCGTCCACACGGACGATCGCGTCTTTGGTGGCCGCGACCCTGAGGGCTGTGTGTGGACTGCAGTGGGGTAACCCGGAAGCGGGTGGAGCATCCCGGAAATCGGCTAACGGTGTATCTTCGGCTTATCTTGTGCCTGTCTCAAGTCTGTCAATGCTTGACGTGCACCGCATTGGCACCGCAGATCGCGGCGACTTGCTTGCAGTCAAAAAAAAGGTGCGCGGAACCGCGGACGATGTATGGATTGCGCCTTGCTGCTGGTTTGAAGCTGGAATCGGGCTTGTGCAGGCTGCTACATATTACTCACTAGTACACGCTCAGCGAAAGAGCAGTGAACCACAGACTCGGAACCTGCTTCGTCCGGCTTCCGGCTAACTCTGCTGCCCGAACCGGCACAGCCGTCGGGACAAGACGGTCAGGCGACGGGATCGGACGGGACGCGTGCAACGCGCACACTGTGTGGCGCGTTGTAGGTCGGAGGAATGTGGATGCGCGCCGCGGGGCTTGCCAGTCACACGATACTGAGTAATCTATGAAAGGACCCGCGTGTATCCCGCATACTCGTTCGTCGGGAGGGTTTAGTCCCCGACCACTTCTACTCTTGAGTTCAAGCTTTGTCCGAAGTCCATTAGAATTCTCGAGAAGAGATCCCTTGTAAAAGCGCGGGACTGTGAAAGCTCTATCACCGCAAGAATTATATTCAGCCTTTCGTGGAGTCGGAGATCAATGTGGTCATGGAGCTGCAGAAAACCCAAATTTAGAAAATAGATCCTGCAGTGACGTCAACCTGAGAGGACTGGTCAAGCTACGAGAGAAATATTGAGCAAGTATTGCTACCAGTCTCGCAAGAAAACCTACTAAGCATCTGCCCCAACATCGAATACTTGCTGTATGGTTTCTGCCGTCGAAAAGTGGACCACAGCGACTATCAAACTTGGTTTTTCTTTCAGACGATCAGGTTGCTCCGATAGCCAGCGTGCTTCGATGTCCCTTATTTGGCTTGTTATTGCGATGCCTAGACCGGAGATTGAATATGTAGTGAGATCGGACAAAGATTCAACGAGTACACACCTTCCGAGTCTATCCCTGACACTTTGACGAGCAACACGCTGGGAGTGAGATCAATTCGTCATGAAATATGCGAGGCCTCAAGGGTCGCACTCAAATGGACCTTCCTCTTCATACAGTTCGCCCACATCAGTCGCATTCGACACCACGCAGGACGCATAATTCTGACCCAGATTCGAGGGGAATGCTGTAGGAGGTCTCTGGGGCGTACCTTCATAGCCAGAAATTTCTTACTGAAGGCGATGGATGATATTGAGAGACGCAGCACGTCGAAGAACTCACTAGAGTATTTGCATTACCGCGTTGTCTTCAACAACCAGAACGCGAATGGGTGCAGCAGTGGGCCCGGGTGCTTGGTTTTCCGCTCGGTTTTGTGACTTAGCTGATACTTGTGGCAGGGAAGAGAGCTTGAAGCCTTCCCTGTCGACTAGGTCGCCCATAATTATTCGGAAAGACGGGCAGGTTTTTATGCTCGTGGTTCGGAGGCAAGGCGGTTGACTGCATGTGAAGGTGGCGATGCACCGGGCTTACGGCTGCCGAAGACGCCGTCCTACATCTTGACTTCCATCCACATCCATGGCCGGTGCGTCGACGCGTTTGTGTGGCTTCCTCTCTCAAAGCATCCAGATTTAACCGTTCCAAACCTCTTCAACGTGAAGGGAAAGACCGGTGAGGACTTTTCTTCCCTCCCATTCCCGCTGACCATGTCTGCAAGTTCTTGTCACTGGGGGCGGAGTCGGTGTCGGCAAGATGATAGCGTCGGGTTTTGCCCGCAATGGAGCCAACGTGTATATCGCGGCCAGGAAAGAGAAGCAACTGAAAGAGGTCAGTTTTTGTACCATTCACCATCGACGCGACTCTCACCGGGACACTCAGGCAACGGAGGAACTCAAGAAGATCGCTTCTGGTGGCTCCGTGGACTACATCGTAGCCAACGTCGCGGTACGAGTGGATTATGGACTTCTTGGACTGGAACATAACTGGCTCTGAAGTCCAAAGCCGGCTGCGACGCGCTCATCGCCGAGTTCAAGAAGCGGTCCAGCACGCTACACGTTCTCGTCAATAACTCCGGTATTACTTGGGGCGGCCCGTACGAAAACTTCCCGGAAGACAAGGGCTGGGATAATGTCTTCGCGGTGAATGTTAAGAGCGTGTTCTATAGTGCGTCCGGCATTCGTTCCCTATCGGTCGTAAAACTGAGTACTTGCGCCCTCTAGTGACCGCCGGGTGCGAGAGTGACTATATGCAAGACCCTGCAAGCTCATTCAATAACCACAGACTCACCGACTATCTCACGAAGTCTGCGTCCCCGACCGACCCTTCTCGTGTAATCAACATCTCGTCGACTGCCTCGGTAGACCCGCAAAGCGAAGGCGCCCTCAGCGACGCTGGTAACGGGACGTGGAGTTGTACGTGCATCGCTCACCACCCTGAATGCGTTCTTACTTTTATCCAGACCAAGCCAGCAAGGCGTCTGGTCCGTTCCGTCGCCTATGCAATTGTTAGGGCTAACCACCTCCTAGTCAACCATCTCACGTCGCAGCTGGCCGTGAAGCTCGCACCGAGCTACGTGACCGTGAACGCGATCTTGCCCGGCGTCTTCCCCAGCAAGATGACCGCATTTGGCTTGCGCGAAGCGGCCGACACGATCAACGCCGGCCAGCCCATGGGTGCGTCTATGGGACTCTTCGCCTCGTTCGCACCCTCACATCCCGTTAGGACGCGTCGGTACACCGTCAGATATGGCTGGCCTCTCGCTCTTCCTCGCGTCGCCCGCATCGGCGCACATTACCGGGCAGCATATAATCATTGACGGTGGAGCACGACTCTTCAAATCCAAAATGTAGTTAGAGTATCTTGTTCTGCGCAGTCAGGAAACTTCGCCGTTGTGCAGTTACCGAAGAAAATGCAAACCGAAGAAATCGCGTAATTGCCGCCTTTTTTTCTTCTTTCCTTCATCTTCTGCAATGACCCCGTATGCCTGAACGCCGTGCACGCGAGGATTCGGACAGTCCCGGCGCAGCCAGTGACTACTCGCGAAGCAAGAGACGACGGCTGAATCCCCCCGACGCGCATGAGGATCTTATTGGAGTATGTATGCTTTTCGTCGGACCACACGCGCAGCAACACCGAACGCTTGTAACCGTAGAAGTCGCGCGAGGAGCTAGTGAAATTACTGCAAGTGGACATTGACGACCGAAACGCGGTCGCTGCGAGGATCACGCAGGCCGAAGACGTCAACTCAAACCACGATGTCGGTGGCGATGTTCGCGTATTGCGCGTCCTCAAGTACGCTGCACTTCGCTGAGGCGCTCCAAATAACTCGTTTTCAGGGAGAAATGGGTCGAGCGAATCCGAGCCATTCGGCTTGAGCTAGGTCTCGAGTGCACGGTGCCACAGGACGAATGGGCCGAGTTCGACGACTTTGTCGATCCGAACGCCGTCGAGACACTTTGGCTCCCTCCTTCCTGCCCCGATCCCGACTCCCTGGCTTTACGCGATGACATGCAAAACGAGTATGGCGAAATCCTCCAAGAAATATTCGGTGTTCAAGAGTTACACGTCGACCAAGCTGTCGCCATCGACGCGGCGCTGAGCGGTCGCGATGTCTTCGTGCTGCAGCCCACTGGGAGCGGAAAATCACTGATTTTCCAGCTTCCCGCGGTCCTCGAGAGCATGGCCACCACCCGTCCGCCGAAAATTACTATCGTTATTTCGCCTCTCACGGCCCTCATCCGCGACCAAGTCGCCGCATGTCGCGCACAAGGCATCACTGCTGTTAGCCTGACCCACGAAGATGTTATTTCCGTGTCGGACCTTCGCGAGCAGCTCATGCTCGACGGCCGCAACGCTGACCGCGGCGTGGACTGCCCAGTGCTGCTCTATGTAACGCCCGAGCGCGTATTGAGAGGCGGATGGTTCCGTTCTGTGCTTCAAGAGCTGTATAGGCACACGCGACTGGCGCGCTTCGTTGTCGACGAAGCGCATTGCGTTCTGGAGTGGGGACTCGAATTCAGACCCGCGGTACGTCTTGAAATTTGCGTCAAAGCGTCGCTCATCTGCGCCTGCAGTACTTGGAATTGGGGCTCCTTCGCCAAGACTTCCCCGACGTTCCCATGATGATGCTCACCGCGACCGCAACCCCACAAACCATCGATCAAATCTGCCTGCAACTGCATATCGAGAACCACAAACTCGTTCGTTCCTCCCTTCTGCGCGCAAACCTGCATATCAAGATAGAGCACAAACCCCGGAATATTATCCGCGCCCTTGAGGAATTCTTGGAGGAACATCGAAACGAGTCGGGCATCATCTACCGAAGAACGAGAAAGGGCTGCGAGGCGGTGGCTCGCAAGTTGCGGGAGAAGGGACTGGACGCCGAAGCGTTT
Organism: Mycena chlorophos; assembly: GCA_014461115.1. Lineage (NCBI taxonomy): Eukaryota > Fungi > Basidiomycota > Agaricomycetes > Agaricales > Mycenaceae > Mycena > Mycena chlorophos. The sequence continues at coordinate 3,877,165 of JACAZE010000001.1, read as the reverse complement.
CATGCCGGCTTGTCTTCGGAAGAGAAGCGCGCGGTGCAGCTCAGATGGATGAATGGGAGAATTATCGTCGTCGCGACGGTGAGTTGTTTTCGATACCTCCAAAGTTATTACACATCTCATCGTTCGGGCAGATAGCATTTGGTTTGGGCATCAATAAGCCCGATGGTGAGTTTGACTTTTCTTGGCCTGTCGTCTCCTGCTCATCATTGGGTAGTGCGCTTCGTTGTTCACTGGGACTGCCCTGCCTCCCCGGAAAGGTTTGTCGGGGATCTGATTACTATTGCCGTATGCTGAATATACTTCTAGTTTCGCTCAAGAAATTGGTCGTGCTGGTCGAGACGGCAAACCAGCTGAATGTTTAGCCTGTGCGTCCTTTACTGCCAAAGATTGTATTCACTATTGACAAAGTTCGCTAGTTTACCGGTACTCTGACCTGTTCCAGACGCTCTACGATGACAGCACCCATAAGAGGTCCACCGCAACAGCCAAGAAGCAAGCGCGCGCGATAGTGAAGCTCATGGAGCAGCCGGATTGCATCTGGCAAGCTTTGTTGATCGTCTCGGGCGAGCACCTACCTACACCATGTGGCCGCTGCTCGAACTGCATCAGACGCGACAGGCTCACTGCCACGGACCTAGCGGATCTCGCACGGGATGCACTCGCACTTCTTCGCGCAATCTTCACGCACCGCCCAGGAGACATGATCACCCTGCCCCTCCTCGCCGATCTGCTCATGAGGTATAACAATGAGCGAACGCGCCTACATGCCCGGGACCAGCATTTGGCTTATGGCGCGGCGAAACTCGCAGGCGTGACGCCTGCGCTGGTGGAAGTTCTGTTGAGCAGGCTGGTTGCGAGCGGTGCCCTTGCGGTCGTGCGGTCGTCTGTTCGGTACGCGGAAGACAAGAACGCCGACCATTGGTATTTGAAGGTGAGCGACTCGTTGGTTCTGTTGTGGATGTTCGATCTGAGGCCCCGTTTTAGCTTGGACCACGAGCACCTCAGAATGGGTATCTGGCGCCGGACGGAACGTTCACTTTTCCATACTTCGAATCAACGCAAATGCGTGTCAAGCTACCCACCGTGTCCCGGCCGCGAGCGCCAAGGACGAGAAATCGCACTCGCACGCGCACTGGTCAAGTCCCTGCAGCGACCGTGATTCGTCAAACCCGCGTCCCGAATAGAAGCGACTCGGACGTGCCATTCGACACCACCTCGGACGATCCCATGTCTTCCCAATCTCCTGACGCCGCGCCAGCGCCTCCACGAAATCGCACGAGGCGCGGTAAGAACCAGACGAATGGGACTACACCGGATATGGCGCCCGATTCCAACTTGGAACAATCAGTCGAGCACTCTCGAAGCCTCTCGAGCTCTCGTTCGTCAACCATCTCCGACTCCGATGATGAGCCAATAATCGTGATGTCGGACGACTCGGATGAGGAGGATTCGGTCACCAGTAGCGAATCGGACTTCAGCGAGGAAGATGCTCTCTACGGGTTCTCCGTGCGGCATTTGACCTCTTCGTTTGACCCCGACCGACCGGTGCCCACCGAGGTCGACGCAAACGATCGCGAATCGGACGAGGACTACGTGGACCGCGGCCAAAAGCTATCTCAGAGCTTGCTTGCGTTCACTCCCGTCGAATCGCGTGGGTCTTCCCCAGCCTCGAATCAAAACCACTGGCAGCTCGAGTGGACCAGATCTCGGAATCCATCTCCCTCACTGGTTGGGAGTCGGGGCCCTAGTGTGGGCTATGATTCTCAGAGGCCACGGGGAGTGTCCGTCGACAGCTCGCCACCCATTGACACTCAGTCGCGCGCTTCTAGGTGCGAGTCTCCGTCAATTGCGCACAGAATCCTCGACGCCGAATTCGCTGATCTCCCCAAAGTCAGCGTCGCCCGAAAAGCCACGGGGGGTTATGAGTTCATCGTGGGGGAGAATACGGGGCGAGGCTGCATATTTGCTACAAAGGGAAAGAGAAACACCGAGGTCCAAAGAGTAGAACTACAAAGCTTGCTTGTGTTTCAAGAAGTTACAGAGATGTTGTAGAGGGCCAATTGGTCCCAACATTAGGCGCGTTTTGGAGGAAATCCGCCCCAAAATCAGGTGACACCCGCTCCTTGATTTCGTCCAACACGAACGCGACGCGTCCTTGCTCGCGTCCATGGATATCCACGACTGGTACTCAGACTCGTCCACGGACAGCCAGTCTGACTCGGATGGACCGTCTTCACCGCCTCCTGCACCATCACAACCACTCCCCAAAATCAAGCTTATCCTGCCCCCTCTTCGCCAAGTCCAGCAGCGTCAGGCTGCTCCGGAACCACCACCACCCCCAGTATCGCGTCCGGTTGTATCCTACTACGAGGCGCCGGTAGCGGGCCCATCCAAGAAGTCGAAATCGTCCAAGTCGGCGAAGAGCAAGGGCTCGTCCAAGTCCAAGAAACGGAAATGGGCGTATTCCGAGTATGCGGACGAGAGAGCGCCCCCAAAGGCTGTCAAACTCAAGCCGCTGAAGGAGGTGCTGAGTCGGCTGCTGGCCAGCTTCAAGAAGTGCGTGTACTGTCGCTTGTTTGGCCAGTTTCTGACCACTCGACCCAGGAAAGACGCATACATGTTCTTCTCGCGTCCTGTGAACGCCGCGTCGGTGCCTGGGTACGCGGACATTATCAAGAGGCCCATGGACTTTGCGACGATGAGCGTCAAGGTGCAACGCGGGCGGTACCGGTCCCTGGAGGAATTCACGGTGCGTGGCTAGTGCCCACACTTTTTATTCGTGCTCACACACGCGCAGGAAGACTTTCGCCTGGTAACCGGCAACGCCAAGATCTTCAACCCGCCAGATAATATGTACCACACCGAGGCCGAGCGCATCGAGGTCTGGGGACTCGACCAGATCTCCAAAGCCGCGGCAACCGTCATCCAGTACGAAACAGACTGGAATATCGAAATAGAGAACGACGACGTCCCAGATGATCCAGCCGACGATTATGCGGCCGTGTTGGAGGAGGTCGAGATGCTGCCAGTGGAGCGAAGCAGGTCGCCCTCGCTAGCCATTGCGGGGCCGGGACCGACGGACCGCCGGAATCTCTTGCGGCCAAGAGCTGCGAAAGACAACCCTTCCGAGTCCACGTCGAGTGCGCCAACCAAGGAGACCGTCGACACCGAGGGTCGCTTGCCAGGATCGAAGGACGGGGTCGGCGCGTTTCCGCCGGGCTCAGCTTGGGCCAAGACGATGTTGAGCCTCAAGCTGAAACGTACGCGTTTGGCTCTTTGCCCAACCAACCAACCTAACTGTCAACAGCCAAGCAGTACAAGACCAAGAAAGAGCGTTTACGTGTCGAATCCCATGGCCCACCAACGCTCTCGGACGGGAGCTTGGATTACCGCGAGGTCGAGAACCCCTTCAATTATCTCTCCGCGCTCGTTCCAGAGCCGCCGACGCGACCACAACTCACACCCATATTTCCACCACCACCGCCACCACCAAAGCCCACCGACATGGGAACTCCATCTCGAGACACGCCCGACGTCAAGGAATCGACGCCACCGCCTACTATTGGATCCATCTACCCACTCCCAACACTCCTACCAAAGGATCTCCAACACTGTCCAACCACTCCCTCCAAAATGCGACACTGGACCGTCCATCGAAACTTTGGCAACCGCCGCCCGGAACCTCTACCGACCTTCGAGCGTGCATGGGAAGAGCCTCGAGACGCGCATATGCTCGACCTTGGTTCTTTCGCAGAGCTGGCGGGTCTCCTCAACGGCGCATTGCGCAGTGCAGGTCTTCAGCCTGATACACCGGAATCACGTGAAGATTTGGATTCCCTGGTGAAGGAAACTGTTCGGGCCACGGTAGATCCCATACCACCCCCACCGCTAGTCACCGCGAGTATGTTCACGACGGAGCCGGAACAGCCGTATTGGGGCAAGGAACGGACAGCAGAGGCTGAAAGCTACCTCGTGGACGTTGTCTACGGCGGGGTGGACGGGCTGGCGTATGTTCGCAGCCTCGCGGAGTTTGTGGGGACGCCCGCGCTGGATAGGGACGAACCGAGCGATGAGGACGTCAACATGGAAGACGCGGAAGACACCAAACCCTCCGTGTATCCTCTCGGTTCCAGCCTCGCATCTTGGGTCGAGCAGAATGTGGTCGGTCCACTCACCGGCCGTCGGCACGAGCTCCTCAATCGCGTCGCGGCTGAGACGAAAGGCAAGAAACGCGCCATGGATGTGGACGACAAGATCGGCGCTCAGGTCGCGGTTGCAACAAACGTCCGACCAGCTGCGTTCGCGGGGCTCAAACTCCTCCAACAACTCTTCGCGCACAAGGTGGACATGACTGCGCTGCTCTACGCACCCGTCGAGGTCGCGCAGAGCGAAGTAGAGTGGGCCGGCAAGACCATCGGCGTCGCCGCGGACGCAGCCACCACGCCCGCGCAGACGAAAGCCGTGCTCGAGCATACCGCCAAGCTCATCGCGGAGCTAGAGCGCAATCCCAGCACCGGTGCCGAGAGCGCGGCGATGCGCAATCTGCGACTTAATCTGCTTGCGCTGCTCCGGCGGGCGCCGGTGGATACGATTGCGATGTTGCCTGCAGAGCTGGTGAGGGAGGATTTGAGGGAGTTTATTCCGACATTGCCTGCGGCTGGGACGCTTTTGACCTCGACGTATGTGCGGTGACTCTGTGTGTGTTGTATTTGTTACATTGCTATCGACGATTTGTGCTGAACGTAAAGAGTAGGGATGTATTCAAGTTGCTTGCTGCCGGGGCGTGAATCGCAATCTCTTCATGCTACCGCGAAGACCTTGCTTGCTCTTTATCAGGACTCAATCGCGAAAGCCTTTTATGCATCTTCGGACGACGAATACGAGGACGGAAGGGCCCGGGAGAGGTCGCTAGCACTCATGATCAGCGAACGCGACATTGACAGGCCGGGTCACGTGGTGTGTCAAACATCACAGAGGACTGTGTGTTCCGCCTCCAACAGCGACGACGATAACGACGACTCGGACGGGGGAAGCCAATACAGCTCTCGCCAGCGACTCCGACTTCGATGACCACCCGCACCAACTTTCTACGAACGTTTCCCTCGCGGCTTCGAGGTCGCCATCCATCAAGCGAATGTATGATCGCCTGGAGCCGCCTGGAGAAACCAGAGAAGCGTGTAGATTGCGACGCTGCGGTACCGGTGACCCCCGCGCGTCGGCGGAGATTTATTATAGGATTGTGCGGACGGCAGAGGACCCGGAGTAGCTGTCCGGATGCTCACAAGATGCTCAACAGATGCTGTTCTCGGCGTCATTCCCGGGCCCTGCAGGTATATAACGCGGAGCCGCGTCCGGTTGCTCTATCCGTCTCCAGGTTCTCCTTCTCTTCGGGCCAGCGATCCTTCTAGTCGCGCATTACATCTCCTCGAGCTCGCTAGCACTACTAATCAACACCATGTTGCGCTCTGCCATCTTCGCCCTCGCCCTCGTCGCGTCCACCAACGCGTACACGTATACCTTTGATAACAAGTGCTCGTACAGTGCGTACGCTAAGCTTTAAATCCATCCCGGTTGCTAATTTCGTCTTGCAGCCGTCTGGCCGGCCATTGGCAAGGCACCGAACGGTGTCCCCGACCCCTCCGTGGCGTTTGGGGCGCAACTGGGCGCAGGCAAATCGCAGTCATTCACTATCGGCAACACCGAAATCGTGCGTCTCTCTTCTGTCTTTGTTGTTCCTTCGTCAAAAGACTCATCTCCAATGCGACGCTGCAGGGGATCCGCGCATGGGGCCGAACAGGCTGCAACTCGGCCGGCGCCAACTGCGCCACCGGCAACTGCAACGGCGGCCTCGTCTGCACCGACGGGGGCATCACCTCCGACGTCCTCCTCGCCGAGTTGGGATACGGCGACTATGGCCAGTACGGCGGCGAGCGAACCTCCTGGGACCTCTCGCTCGTCTCCGCGAGCCTGAACATCAACACGGAGCTCGCGAGCTCGGATGGGCAGAGTGTCACCTGTGTTACAGGCAACTGCGCGCCGCCCAACGCGTTCCTCAACGAGGGCGACTCTTCGGCGGTTCATAACAGCGCCGCCGGGGCTAACTTTGTGCATACGTTCTGCCCGTGAGACGCGATATACCTTGGTAGAACACCACATGGATACCTACGGGATGTGATTAGCAAACGGACGTGAACAATATTAATGGTCCACTAGGTTCGTTCCAACCTTTCTGCAAGCCAGGACTTAGAACTCAATACCTCCTTCGTCTGTCATCTTCCATTAACATCCTGTGCGGGTGAAGTCGACGTCGCAGCAAGCACGATGCTGGGGTCACCACGCGCACCAGTGGAGATTCTCTAGCTACGACATCGACGCTGTTGCTTATTAGCTGGTTACGCAGCAAGTCCACTGGCAGGAGTCCGCGCATAGCGCTCGGAGGCGTTGCCCGGATGGTCAAAGGTTCGGGATCGCATGCCTAGGGACACCGGGACGCATTAAAATGATTCCTTCCCGCAACGATCCTACTTCAGGATTGGGTAATTTGGGTTTCTTCAACGTCCTTCAAGTCGTCCAGGACCCCTGATAGTGAGTGAGGAACCCATATACCGGATTCGTGGTTCTTATCCGGACCATCAAAAAGTTCCCACGCGATTTGATCTGTGCAAAACGCGTTTCTCGCAAATCGAAGCCGATGAAGGAAAATTTTCGTCAAAATTTGGGGCACTTTTATCCGGAGATCAATATATGGGTTCCCCCATCAATATCAGGGGTCCTAGTCGTCCCCCGGAGCATTTCCTTGACAAACTGTTTGACTCCGTCCATCACGATCCACGCGTACGCTGCTGCTTCGAACCAACATCTCCGCACACCTGGCCCTCGAACAAGCCTCGACGCGCTCGCGGACTGCTCAAACATGCGACGAGTTTTGAACTTCCCGAGTTCCCCTGGCGCAACGACATCGAGATCTTCATCACCGATGATCGCCTCCGCATGGGCGGTATATAACGCGGAACCGCATCCAGTTGCTCTTTTTTCCCTCATATATCCGTCTTCCCGTGTCTCTCGTTCTCTCTCTTTTCGGGTCTGCGATCCTTTTAGTCGCCCATTAGCCTTACGATTCATCCCCTCGCTCTAAATACCCAACATCATGTTGCGCTCTGCCGTCTTTGCTCTCGCGCTCGTCGCGTTCACCAACGCGTACACGATTACCTTTGACAACAAATGCTCCTTCAGTGCGTGCACCGAGCTTTGAATCCATCTTAGTTGCTGATTTCTTCGTGTAGCCGTCTGGCCGGCCATCGGCAAGGCACCGAACGGTGTCCCCGACCCTTCCGTGGCGTTCGGGTCGCAGCTGGATGCAGGCGACTCGGTCGCGTTCAACATCGACAACAGCGAACTCGTGCGTCCTCCTTCCGTGCTCCTTCGTGCAGTGGCTCATCTCCGATGCAGGGTATCCGTGCATGGGGCCGGACAGGTTGCAACTCGGCAGGCGCCAACTGCGCCACCGGCAACTGCAACGGCGGCCTCGTCTGCACCGACGCAGGCATCACCTCCGGCGTCCTCCTCTCCGAGTTCGGGTTCGCCAACTTTGGCCAGTTCGGCGGCGACCAGACCTCCTGGGACCTCTCGCTCGTCTCCGCGAGCCTGAACATCAACACCCGGCTCTCGAGCTCGGACGGGCAGAGCGTCACCTGCGTTACCGGCAACTGCGCGCCGCCCAACGCGTTCAACGGCCCCAACGACTTCTCGGCGGACCATAACAGCGTCGTCGGGTCTGACTTTGTGCACACGTTCTGCCCGTGAGCAAGGCGATATACCACGACATGGATACCTACCCACGGAATGTAATTAGCCAGCGAGGCTTTCAATCTTTTGTTAACATGAGTTGGCCCACTGCTCGAGAGACGATTTCTTTCGCCAAGTGTCCCCATCTTGTATCGTCCACATCCCTCGCCCGCCCACTAAACCAGAATTCAAATTGCATCTCTCTTAGACTCGACAACGCACAAAGCCTCCTCCCCCACGCCGTTTCCACCAAACTCCTTGGATCATACGCGACCGTATGCCTCGCGCTCTCCTATACGTCCACCAAGTGCCCAAAGAAGCAAACCACCAAGCTTTTCAGCCGAGTGAAATGTCGCAGGACGTCCAACGTGCATTCGCGTTCGCGCTCGTCGAACACCTCGCGGTCATACGGGAATGCGACGTAGGTCAGCACGAGGTTCTGCACCTGCGCGATGCCAAAGTGCCCCAGAGAGCCCGGCGCGAGTAGTATCCTCTCGAGGTGCCTGGTGCTGAGGTGGAACGTGTTCGCGCGCCATAAGATTCCGTGCGCCTCGATGTAGATTTGTCTGCAGACGCGTAGCAACGCAACGCTCGGATGCGCCTCGGTGGTCTGCTGAGGCCCTGCGACTGGTTCGGTGAAGCAGCACGACCATACATCGGGGTTCTTCTGAGCTGTGTTCGTATTCCGCCGAGCGGACGGGATACTTCCGTACAGCAGAATGTGTTTGTTGCCGAGGACGAAGAAGTAGATTATGTCGCGCAGCTCGAATGGGAGGAGTGAGAGGAATGGTGACTGTGGCTGTTCGCTTGGTAGGTGACGGCTTAGGTCGAGGCGAGGAGATATGCGTGTTTTGGGTCCGCGTCGACGGCGAATAACGGATAAAAGTCCTGAGTTGAAGCCCATGGCGATGGAGTCCGCCACTGCTTGTGGTCGCTGGGTGGAAGACAGGCACCGCCAATCAAATGACTGTTTAACGTTGAACGATTCGGCGAGCTTGTGCGGCGATTGTCGCCCAACGTTCAGCGTCACCGTCCTTGAGACGATCCATCGCAAGTAGAAGACGAGATGGAAGAAACTGGAGAAGAGTACTGGTCACATGCATCGGCTCTTCTCAAGTTCTCCTGCACGCTTTAGAGACCGCACAAACAAGTCGATTGTTATAATAATAAGTTCTATGTATTCCGCCTGTATCATCCCAGCGCGCACGACGCAGCGCTGGCCTCCGAATTCCCCAACGGAGTTTCGGAGATATTCGCCCACACGATAGACTCGAATAGTCCTCACTTCCGACGGTAATACCCTTGTTTAGCCGTCCAAGTCGTGTGCGCCTAAAGCACCGACACATAATCTGGCTGAAGGAGCGGTCATCAACGAGACCTAAAAGCGGTTGCGTAGATCGAATGCTCGGGCTAGGTCGAGTTGCTGCGCGTCGGGCTCCTTGAGTGAGACTTGTGTCTGCGATTGTCGACGTAGATGAAGGTGACCTAAGAAACTAATGAGAGTCCATTCACAGAGAGAAAAGAAGACCAAAAACTCACGAGTATCTCGTCGACCATCTTCTCAAACCCATCCAGAACCTCAAGCGCCGCAAGTGGGCGGTTGGGCAAAAACTCGGGGAACACGTGTTTCTTGTGGAAGCACGCCACGAGAGCCTCTTCGGCGTCGGTTGTCCGGAGCTGCAGTTGCCCCGTCTCGCGGTCCTGCGACCACCGGTACTCGTTCCCGTCGCGAGCGGTCAAGATGTGCAGGCTTAGCCCGTGTTGCACGTCCTCGTGTCGCAACCAGGTCTTGGTCTTGTGGTCCACATTATCGTTGGCAAATGTAACGACCGTGGAGTGGACGAGATTCCACCGGATGGTCGCGACCTCTTGGGTAGATGCCCGAGGTACGTTCAATGCGAACACATCGAAGGCTGTAGCCTCGCGACGCAGAACGCGCTGGATGCTGGTTGCGCGGGAGGTCCGGGTCGCGCGCGTGTCGACTTGGTATTGGGGAATACCGAACTCGTCGGTGTAGGTTGTGTTGGAGGTGGATGGGGTGGTCAGCACGAGGAACATTGTTGTGGATTCAAGTTGGTTGGCGGGGAGGTTCGGTGCCGTTCTAGGATCCGCGGCCGCGTCTTATAAGGCCCGGGGGCGGTTTTTATCCCTGGTTTACAAACCGGTTTATAAATTGGCGTTTATAAACCCGGTTTTTTGACTTTTGGCCTGAAGTACGCGCTATCTTGCGCCGCAGTAAGCAGGATATCGCCGCAGTTAACGAAAGTCCGCCTACAAACGGGCGCCGACGGCACCCGACGGGTAATCGGCGCTGGTGTTGCGGCGTTCTGCGCCGCAGACGCGTCGACGTCGAAATCAATTGGAATGCGGCAGATACGCGTCCACCATGGTCAGAGCCCGTTTATCCGGAGTGCAGTCAATCGCTGCCAGTGCCAGTCTGTGGCATGGATTTGATGTTAAGAGCAGGCTGCGGGCAGCCGAATTAGTCTTGTACAGGTCGCTGGGAGGTCCAGAGGCGCAGAGGAGCGCGGCGCTGGGTTGCGCGCTGCGAAGGTGGTCGTTTAAGTCAAGGTTGGATGACGTTGGATCACGGGGTGACTCTCTTGCTCTCGTCCCGCACAGTCAAAACGGACCTCTCCGCCATGCAAAGGACAGATTATCTTTGTCAACTCATCAGTGGAACACCGCCATGCACTCCTTCTTGTCCGACGCATTAGGCATCGTTGAATGTGTCTGCTGCCTCCCCGTCCTGCTCGTCTTCACCGTCTTGCCTGGTCGCTTCCAACGATCGCGCTCGCTTCCCGACCCCAATCCGCTCCCTACGCATCGCAAAGACCCATGTCGCCGCGCTGCAAAAGCACAGCCGAATTCGCCGTTCATGTGTCTTCCTCGCGAGCTACGCGACCTCGTCTACTTCGAGGCACTCGGCGGGCGACAAGTCGCGCTGCAGATGTGCACGGACTGGGCTCGAAAATGCCGCATCGTGCGCGGGACTTGTTTTCTGGGCACGCACTCGGACACCATTGGCATGCGGGATGACCAGCCAAACGCAGCGCTCTTGCGCGTGTGTCGGCAGGTCTACACAGAGGCGCATCCGATTCCCCTTACGGGAGAACGTGTTCTTCCTGGGGACGTACTACTTCGAGCAGACCTTGCTCGCGTCGGTGGGACCTCATGCATCATGCGCTGGGAGAATTGCGTTCTGTCGTGCTGAGGTACAACACCTTTCCGAGCAACGACTGGATCTTCGAAGACCACGAGCCCTCGGTGCGATACCACCAGCCCGAGATCCTGCTGAAGATGACGGGCCTGCGGAAACTCGTCGTTCGTTTCACCAGCAGGGGACAGAGCTGCAACCCGGATATGATTCGTATGAATATGCAGTACGATCCCAGGTCGGTGGTGGACATGGCTTGGGGGAGGAGAGTGTGCAAGATGGCGAGTCTGAGGGAGGTCCGGTTTGAGTTTACCTTGGGTGGGGTGGAGACGGACTTGGGGGACTCGAGATGGAGGGACTTGGAGCGGGAGATTCTGAAGCGGATATCTTGTCCCCCAATGACATAGAATTTTCGGCGGACGTGACATCTACCTTCTTGTCCCAAACCACGACGAGGCTTTCGATCCAATGGATTGTTTTGGCCGCTCTACATGGATGCTCGCCGTCGCTTGCCCCACTGGCAATATGTCGCCTTGTCGCCTCACAGCCAACATGATGATGCTGTGTGCCAGTGTCTCTCCGTCCACCACTTCCAATGCGCGGCTATCCATTACCAGAGGTTGTAGACGACGATCCTCTCCGCTTCGTGGGACTGGCGCTCAGTCTTGCTGAGATTTGGGCATCAAAACCCCCGCGAATCGACTTGACACTCTTTCCGACCATGGAACAACCCACGACCTCACTATCGCTGTTCTCTTTTCCTGCGGAACTGCGATGCTTCATCTACGAAGAAGCATTGGGGTTCCGCGAGATACGGTTGTTCCTGCAAAATTCGCGCCGCAAGCCACCTGACGGCCCACTCATACGCGTCCAAGCGCGCCATGACAAGGACGGACCCAGCGCGGTCGCGCTGCTACAGACGTGCCGCCAGGTCTATCTCGAAGCCTACCACATCCCACTGGCATACAACACCCTGCGCATCGCGGCCAACGACGTCCAACTCGTTCTTACCCGCATCAGCCAATTTGGCGCATGGCGCGAGTCCTGGACGTTAATCCGCAGTCTCGTTGTTGATTTCGGCTTCTGGTTCCCGTCCTATCTGCGGGGCTACAGAGACCGTGAAAGGGCCTACCTCGACTTGCTTCCGCAACTCCCGAATCTTAGTTCTCTGGTCATTTGTTTCGACTGTGACGACAACGCGCCGGAGACGCATCTGCATGGTGTGTCGTACAACCCACGCATGCTGCTGGGGACGTCCTGGGCGCAGGCCATTTGCGCCATTTCCAGTTTAAGAGCATTTCGGATCGAGTTTGTGTTTCGTGGAGTGCTGCTGGAGATTGAGGATGAGAGATGGGCAGAGCTGGAGAAGGATATACTTCATCTGGCCACGGCGACGGGATAGTGTACTTTCATTGGCGAATCGGAGTAAAAAGTTGCATACAGGCCGCAGCAACGCATAAGCTGATAATAAAGCAGGGCGTTGCAAAGGTGCGAATGAAAGATACAGGCAGCTACGAGGCAGTGAAGTACATAAGTCCATACAGAACGAGCACGTAAGCCTTACACTTCACCACCTTCCGCGCTCGCAAAGTCCTCATCCTCAGTCTCGTACATCGTCCCACCAACGCTCGGCCGCCCATCCTGCTCCACATCCCGCTCGCGCTCATGCCGTACCGTCTCCGCACCCGAACTCGCACTGGATTCCACGCCCGCAGGCGCACCCTTCGGCGCCCTGACCGCCGCGGCCCGGGTAACACCAAACGCCAGCCCACCCCCGCTCGTTGTCGTCGGCCCCACACTCAGCCGGTCCAGCCCCGTCTCGACGCTGAACAGCTTGTTGGGCTCGACGTTCCACGTCCGCTGCGCTTCGTTCCGCGCGTAGGCGGCATGCACGGCGGTGAACGGCGAGCGGAGGCGTTCCGCGGCGAGGAGGGTGTACGGGGACGCGTTGGTCGCGCGGACGGCGACGATGCCGAGCACGAGGGTAGTGAGGAGGTAGAGTGCGGTCCAGGCGAGGATGAGGATGAGGAGCGGGAGGTAGAGTTTAGAGCCCAAGATGGGAGTCACGTGTTGGACCTCCAAGGGTGGGCTGGGGACGTAAAGCACGGAGGTGAATGCGATGAGTTGGCGGGATAGCTCGCGGGCAAATGCGTTGGCGTAGTCCGCGGGAGACGACGCGTTGAGCCCGACACCCTCGAGCGCGGCGGGGATCCGGTCGGCGAGGAACGACGCGGCAGTCATGGCTCCGATTCCGCGAACGATATCGGGGTCGGTGATGATGCTGCTGTTGCTCTGGTCGACGGTGAATGAACTATTGAAATACGTGTAGCCGACGCTCCGAACGGTAGCGCTGCAGGTGAGCACGTTGAGAGCAGAGTTATCGTGTGTGAAGAACCCGCTGTTGCCGACGTCTGAGGGAAGGTTAGCAGAGAGATACCGATTATATCAAACGCACAAGTATCTGGAGCAGAAGAGTATGCTTGTGACTGGGCGACGGCACCGAACGCAAATGGGCTGAAAGTTGAGTGAGAAGTATCCCAGAAAAAAGAAGTAAACACACTTGGAAGCGACCGTATAAGGCGCCGCCAGAACATTGCCCGACGAGTCGAGGATTCCAAACGGATACGCGTTGCTCGTCGTGTTATAGGAAGCGTCGAACCCCAGCGCTGTGGGACAGCTCAATCCCAACGGCGACCCGGGCGCTGTATTCGTCACGCATTGCGAGGTAACACTCTGGCAAGTCGCGAGGACGCCGTTCGCCTGGCCGTAATACGCAACATCCCTCGGAATCGATGCTGGGACGATGAACGCCGTGCCGTCGTCGCCAAGGGCCACTGCGTTGACGCCAGAGTTGTTCGTCAGGGTGCTGAGGCCCTCTGGGAGAGAGTCTGAGAATGGAGTCGACCTAATTGAGGCGCTCAGAAACATGTCTGAAGGGAAAGAGAGAGAGATGCCCACGTTGCGGTTTGAAGACTGCAGAGGTTGACACCCGCTGCGACCGCTCCGCTCGTGGAAGCACACGCGGAGGCGTTGATTTGACGCGAGAGTTGCGGCCAGGTGGCATCGTATGCGCCCAATCGAACGAAAGAAAGCGACGAAGACGAAGCGGCCAATGCTATGAGCAGTACCACGAAAGAATACGCCAGCGTAAGCACAAAACCCACAACGCCGACGGCGCGACGGAGGATGGCGGGCTTGTAGGAGGTGCGTTTGTCCTTGTTCAAGCCGTGGATATACTTGATGCCGGACCAAAGAGCCGAGAGGTTGACTCCATGGAGAACGTCGACGATAATACCCAGCCTGTGGATAGTCAAGAACTGAGAAGGGACAATGATTGTGAAACGCACTGATACGAGGTTGGTCTATCCTGGCCATTATCGACCGACGCCTTCAGCCACGACCACGCAAGGCCGTAGCCGAGCAACCACACGAGGCAAGGCACCGTCGCCAAGAACAGAACCGCCAAGACGAAAACGATTCCGAGCACATGTCCAACGGGCGCAGCGGTGACGATCCAGTTGCCGCTCCGTGCGGAGTCGTGCGCTACGAAGACCTCCAACGCGGCACCGACGATTACGAGGATCGTGGCCAGGGCAAGCGCACTGGCTACCGCGACGATGCGTTTGCCTCTGAAGGTCGTGGACGTCGGGATATTCGAGGACCGTCGCGAAGAGATGATTGAGACCGTTTCGAAGAGTCCGTGTTGTTCTTTTCTGAGTGCTACTTGGTGTTGAGTGTTCCTTGATAGGTCCGAGATGTTGTATGTCGAGAGCGCCATTGCGGGAGGCGCGGGATTTGAGGGTGAATCGGGGTAACATGGTCTGACTACCCCCGTTATAAGCTCCGCGGAGGGATAAGACAGGGTGGGGCGCGGAGGAGTATCATTGCTCTCGGGGAACGGAGAGCTGAGACGAGACAAGGTTCGTCCGGTTGGAGTTGGTTAAGATATACGTGGTAGCGTTACGTCTCTCTTGGGAGTCGCCGGCGTATTTGGAAGCAGTGGGACCGGTAGAGCTCGAGTGGGCTTGAGGGAAAAGGGCAGGCATGTCGTGGTTCGGTGCTGAGGTGGCCAACTTCCCACGAAGTCACGTGAACCCTTCCTCAACCACCGACCATCATGCCCATATCTCTGGATCTTGTGCTTGGCCCCATGGCTGAAAAAGATGACATTGAAGTGAGGCTGGTCTTCCAATGTCGTATGCCTCTAACTCATTCCAGACGCAATGCGCGAAAGTCGAGTGGATCTGCGGCCTCAAGCACCACTCGCTGCGACCTGGGCTGAATACGTGCTCCTCGGACTCTGATCCTCTCATCGAAATCCTAGAGGATCCGCACGCTGTTCCCATCGTCGAGGAAAGGCTCATGTACGAGATTTACCTGAAACATGCGGGCTACCCACAACGTCAGCCGCGTAACATCTCGGAGGTAGGTGTACGACTCGCGCCACCTATTCATCGTGTTCAAAACAGTCTAGAGCTGGTCGGGGATGGGCCTTTCCAATACGTCGTCCTTCGACTCGATGCAGTGGCTGCGACCGGCCCACAGACGCTTTCGTCCACTCTTGCCCCTCACTTGACACTCGGCTCGTCGTATCTCAAACTCGTCCCGTTTGTAAAACAACACGGGAATGGGTGGACAAAACAACTCGTCGGAAAGCTGCTCACCGACACCCCCGAGCGGGCGCAACTTCAACGCACGCTTTCCAGGTCGCTGGACTTCATGGAGGCGACCTTCCGCACCTGGATCAACGCTGTTCCCATGGATTCTTTCTTACTCGACCTCCCCCCGACGCCTGAGATTTCAGACGACTCCGAATCAGAGGAGGAGGAGGAGGAGGAGGAGGTCAAGGCTCGTGATCCGACGCCACCCCGTCGTCTCTTGCCCGAAGAACAGGCCTGGGATATCAACGAGTATTCGCATTCCGACTGTCTTTAAATCCCTTTTCATGGGCGATGTATTGTCATTATATTGTTACAACGACTTGTTCCTTGCTGCTAGTTCTTAGCAGACCCGTTGAAGTTCTCTCGAGGAGCGAGGTGCCAGCTTCTAGCACGTGTGCCAATCTAATAAGTGTCAATGATGCGTCAACAAACTTCCATGAACTCTGGATCCAACCTCACATCCTCAGAGTTGGGTTCAACGTTCGAGTCCTGCACCCTTCCGGGCTCGATACTTACACACGGCATGCATACCGAGTATTTCTGTCCACTCTTACTCTGGACAATCTCTCGCACAGTTCTCGAGCATCCATGTTGACTGTCCCAAGCGACAGCCAATTGCCTCGACTTGATACTGATTCTGCTCAAGACAGAAGCCGTGAGTGTTTTCTGCCACCACGACGGAGATGCTCCTTGGCGCTTTATCGCCCGCCACAATGCCCCCGTTTCCCCTGGACTTCTTCTCTACCCGCTATTCGCCCTCATATACCCTCATTTCTGCAAGGGCCATCTGCCAGCGCCGCGCTTCCGCGTTCGCGACCACGTAGCCGCCCGCGACGAGAAAAGGCGTCCCGTCCAATCACCCTGTCAACGCGGGCGATAACTGTATCTTGTTCCTGGCTGGTCTGCAACGGCTGCCAGAGAGGCGGCTTCGGCGTCCCTGGCGGCGTTGTACTTAAGCAACGATGGAGCGTCGTCTAGCACGTTCCCTCCCCAGACTCGGACGCGACGATGTCTGTCCTCTCTTTCTTGCTAAAAATTGCTCCGCTCTTGCCGCTGGTGAGCCTTTCTTCAACTCTTAACCTGAATGACCGTTGCTCAAGCGAAGTACAGGCAATGGGTGGCATACCCACCGAGATTGTGATACCCCGCCAGACCAATCCAACTGCGCTTCCGGGCAATTGGTCTCTTGCCGGCTGCTTCACGGATGTTTCGACCGCGCGGACCCTTGCAGCAAAGCAGCTCGTCGAAGGCAACATGACGGTCGATATTTGCATTGCGTTCTGCTCTGCTGCCAACTACATCTACGCTGGTGTCGAGTTCTCCGAGTGAGTGATGCTCTTAGACAGTCTGCGGATGCTTATGTCGATCTTAGCGAATGCTGTATGTCCTTCGGCTCTCAATGCCCTTAACCGACCCTCTATCAGACTGCGACTCGACGATACAGATCCCCGGAGAGAAAGCCAACCTCACCGAATGTACCATGGGATGCGCAGGGAACGCAGAAGAGATCTGTGGCGGCCCGGATCTTCTCAGTGTTTACTACAGCGGCGATCCTCCGCCTGTTATCGTCCAAAACCCAGCGACTGGCTGGCAATACCAAGGCTGTTCAACGTGCGCCTGCTGCGCTTTCATCTTCGTGGAGAAGCTGACACTGTGATACAGCGACAGCACGGCGAACCGGACCCTCACAACTCAAGTCGACGTTCCGGTTGGCGTAACCGCCGAAACGTGCCTCCCTGCATGCACACAAGCGGGAAACTTCACCTTCGGAGGATTGGAGAACGGGTTCGAATGTTGGTGTGGTGATACCGTGCGTATCGAAGCTTCTAAAGTTATAGTCGATGACGCATGAGCAGGTCAACCCATTCGGAGAGAAAGTCGGGGACGAGGACTGTCGAGAGGTGTGCGAAGCGGACCACGACGAGTATTGCGGCAACGCGAATCGGTTGGCGTTGTACGAGTTCACGGCCGCTGGCTCGAAGCCTCCGCCCACACTCAACTGCACCACGGACGTCGGAAGCTTCACTCTGACTGCGGTGTTCAATAACCCGCCCGTTGGTTCGCCGAAGGAGGTGCCGATAATTGCGCTGGTTGTGGAGATGGTGCCGAATGTGCTTTGGACGATCTTGTCGGTGCGTTTCGTCTTGGAGCAGCTTCCAACCAACACTCTAATTGAAGCTTGTAACAGGGCTGCACGGCATGTTGCACCGAATGGTCCACCTTCACCATTCAAGACTCTGTCTTCCTCCCACATTCGTCCGTCGACCCAGGCATAACTATGACCTCCATCGGCGCCTCGGACGGCAACTCCCCCGCCTTCGTCGCATCCGTCCCCGCATTCCCCGGCGTCCCGCAATACTGTGCCGCCGCTACCGCGGACCCCGACTCGCCGCTCCTTCTCTCGTTCAACGGGGAAACCGACGCGTGGGCACTCTGCACCAACACGACATTCTTCAACGCCGACGGACGCGTGGATCTGGTGTATAACCCGGTTACTAACCATCCGAATTATGTGTTTTCGTCGTGCAATGCGGTCACCGTTCAGGTCGTGCCGCAGTGAAAGAGTTGCAGTTGCAGTTAGTATGTTTTAGACGATTAGACGATTAGTTGGAGTAAATAATGGCAGTCCCTATTAGTTATTGTAAGTAGAACGCGAATCGTAGAGAAAACTGGCATCCATCCATCCTTCCACCGACATTTCAGGAGCGCCAAGCGGCCATCACGGCCAGTACAATTTTTTGCTCTCACCCACCATGACCTCAATCCAACGCACAATTCTAACTATTGCGGGCTCGGATTCTGGCGGCGGAGCAGGCATCCAGGTACCCCACCCACACCACCTTCGCCCCGAGACGGGTTTAACCGTCGTCCAAAGGCTGACTTGCGCACATTTGCAGCCCACGGCCACTTTGGAACGAGCGCGATAACGGCTTTGACCGCGCAGAATACGACTGGCGTTACTGGCGTTCATGGCGTTCCTCCGGAGTTCCTGGAGCAGCAGGTATGTGGTGAAATTCCGAGGCTTGAGGCGGTTCATTGAGAGAAGATAGATTTCGACTGTGTTGGACGATATTGAGGTGCATGCGTGCAAGACCGGGATGCTTTTCGACGCGGCGAATACGCGTGCGACGGTCAAGGCTCTCAAGGCGCGCTATTCCGGGAAAACGATACCGCCTTTGGTCTGCGATCCAGTCTGCGTGTCGACGTCGGGCCACACCCTTCTCGCTCCCGAGGCCGTGGAGGTCATAGTCACTGAGCTCTTCCCGCTCACGACACTCGTAACGCCCAACAAACCGGAAGCGGAGTCGCTGCTCGGCCGTAGCATCGGATCCTTGGAGGATATGGTCCAGGCAGCGAAGGACTTGCTCCGGCTTGGTCCGAAAGCGGTTCTGGTCAAGGGTGGTCATGTAACGGCGAACCAAGAAGATATTTCGCGGCTGAAGAAACAAGGCCACCATGTCCTTGGCCACGATTCCCAGGAAAATACGAGGATATTGGTTATCGCGCCAGGGCCACTTGTTGTGGATGTGTTGTGCGAGAGTGGAGACGTCGTCACCGTCTTCGCAAGACCGAGGATCGATTCGTCGTCGACGCATGGTACTGGTTGTACTCTCAGCGCTGCGATTGCCTGTCGTCTTGCGGAAGGGGCTTCTGGTATGCTCTTGGTTGTCCTGTTGGTTCGCTGTTCATAACATTCGTAGTCCCCGAAGCCGTTCTTCACGCAACGGCCTACACCCATCTCGGAATCGCTACGGCGCCGGAGATTGGACGCGGAAACGGACCATTAAACCATCTCCACTCAATCGTTCGTCGCGATATCCCGCCTCGAACCTCCAACAATCCCCACCCGTTAACACGACTTCTCATCGCGCGAAACCCCGAACACTGGAAGGACTTTGTTGAGCACGAGTTCGTGCAGAGGCTCGGTCGCGGCACGCTTTCGCGGACGGCCTTCGTCTATTTCATCAAGTAAATCTCCCACCTAATCCTTCCATAACATACGGATTGACCGAGATTCGCAGGCAGGACTACCTCTATCTCAAGTACTACGCCCGCGCACATGGCTTGCTTGCTGCAAAAGCGTCTTCATTCTCGCTCATCGCGTCAGCTACGCGGACGATCACCAACGTGCTCACAGAACTCGACACGCACCGCGCGTTGTGCGCTTCGTTCGGCGTCTCGCCGGAGGAGCTAGAGAGCACCGAAGAATGCATCGAAACCACTGCGTATGGGTGTTTCTTGATGGACATGGGCTTACAAGGTCTGTTCCAAAGTTTTGTTTTGAATTCTGCTGAACGCTGCGCAGGAGACACCACCAAGCTACTCATCACGGTCCTCGCATGCCTGCTCGGTTACGGCGAGGTCGGTCTCTGGCTGAAAAGCACCTGTGACGCAAGCACCCTCGAGAGCAACCCATACCGTCGGTGGATCGAGGACTATTCGGGCGCGGGGTATCAAGGCTCGGTTCGTCTTGGACTTGGTGCGTTCTGTTTTTGTCGTATGTTGTGGTCGTGGCTAACCGTCTTGGTGTCTGATGCAGAACTCATCGAAAGTGTCGCTGCCGCGGACCCACCGTCGCCTGCACGTTTGCAGGAGTGGTGTGCCATTTGGGACCAGTGTACAAGACTGGAATCTGCATTCTGGGATATGGGGTTGAAGGCGGGAGAGGAGACGAGCGCCGCATAGATTCAGAAATGGTGACATGACCGACGGGTATCGAGGAACGCGCAAAACAGAAAGAGAAAAACGACATCTTCCAAGAAAGAAGCGCACAAATGTAAGTTACAGATGTATGCATGCAAATACGAGCGGGAGGCCATGTACCAATACACCGATACTAGAGCTGTAACCAGAGATCCAGTATTGCATACGAGGGCGTCCGACGGAGAACCGTACAAGAAAGATGAAGTGGAATCCGTAGAAAAGAAGAGAAAATGCTCGGGGCGTGTGCGGGGGGAACGGGGGTTACACAGGGAAAATACAAGTTGTGTTAGCAATGCCGGTGTTGTTTGGTTTAGTTGCGGGATCCGAGGATGTGGTGGGGCGGGTGTCGCGCGTAAATACGTAGAGGTAGGCGTAGGGGAGGGCGTAAAGGTAGAGGTAGAGAGTAATGTGGGGGTGCTTGGAGCAGAAGGCAGGCAAGCAATATACTTAAAGTAATTGGGCGAGGCGAATCGGGAGACGGAATTATAGATAACAAAAGAAGATCGAATTGGGGAACGGAAAAATGCGGGGAGAATGAGGATGAGGAGGCCACAGTCGATGCGATATGCAAATATAACGAGGCGCGGATGAGGGAGAACGAAAACAGAGCAGAGCAACAGAAGCAGCCAAGCACTGAAAAGGCAGAACCACAACGGCACAAACAACCATTGTCACTGGAACGCATCGATCTCGAGATCAAGTTCCATCGGACTCGCGCGGATTTCCGACGACGACGTTGGTTCCCGGCCTTCGTCCTCTTCGTCCACGTCAACAGGAACCGCATTGCGGAGATGCGATCCGCCGCCGTCCCGTCGAGCCCGCCAAAGCTGCTCGCTGGCTTTCCGCACACAACTCGCTCGACGGCGGAATATCATCCGCGCCACGAGCTCGTGTACGCTTTCCAGCTGCGATGGAGCCAATCGCAGACTGCGGTTGTCGGGAGGGGACGGGTGCGAGTCCGCATCAGCAGCATCTGGGTCCAAATCCGAAGCTGGTAAATCAGGTTCGGATTCAGACGATGACGCGTGTGGCGGCGCCCAATGCAGCTGCTCCTCGTCGTCCGAGCCCGGGATAATACCGAGGCCGAGCCCAAGTAGCGAATCCGTTTCACGCGCAAGGTGCTTTGCACGCTTGCGCCTGATCTTCTCCGTGTTTGGCTCGTGGTACGCCTCATTCGCTGCGTTGGCCTTGGCGACAGCGCGTCCCTGCTCCGTCGCGCAATCTTCCAGCACGTCCAGCGCCTTCTTGCGAACCACTAGAAGGGCATCAAGCTCTTCATGCGGGAGGCAAGGCGGGAGACGCGCCGAGAGTTCGGCGGGGGAGTAAGCGTCGAGGATGGATATGTAAGGCGGCTTAATGGACACGCAAGTTGTGGGCAAATCGACGCCGAGGGCGTTGACCTGTTGCGGCGCGTCGGTTGGCACGAAATCAGCGCAGCCGAATTCGTATCGCGGGACATCGTCGTCGAAGAGCGGAAGCGCTGCGACTGAGCGACGGGAGGGAGACGCGGGACTCGGGCCGGGCGAAAGGTCCATGTCGATATCAAGGTCGTCGAGTTCCGGAGATGGCAACGACGCGAACGAGACGAGCTTGGGAGACGAGAAAAACAATGAGGGGAATTCGTCGTCTTCGTCGAATTGCAGGTCATCGAGCTGGCGCGTAGCAATCGCTGGGGACGAAAGCAGGGATGGCGGAAAGAGCGGCGAATCGTCCGAGACGTCACCTTGCTCTAGAGATGAGGGCTCAAAGAGCGGCGACGGCATAAGCTCGCTCTCGGGCGAAGATGAAGGCGACAACGGTGCCGCAAACGCCGCAAGGCCGAGGGAATCCACCTCCAAATGGCCATCGGGTTGGATGAGTAGATCCAGTGGCGACAATGACTCGCCCCGACGCGCGTACGGGGTCGCGTCCACAGTGGCGCCGATACCCATGGCAATCGAATAGCCACCGGTGTCTGTCGCGCCTGCTGTTTGTGACATCAGGACGCTGGCGCCATCGGTCGCCGCCGACTCGGGAAACGGCCGACTTGACGGTAGTTCCGGTGAAATGGGCGACAAAAGATGGGATTCCGTGACCAACGCTGGGTCTGCGATGGGGAGAAGGTAGGGGAGAGGTCGCGTCGTGGGTGGAGGCGATAAAGGCCATTGTGTTGTAGGTTTTATGTACACGATTGGCGAGTCGAGGATGCCCCCGATGGCAATGTCAGTGGGAAGAGGAACACTCTTCGCTGACTGCGAGTCGGGAGGGGATGGATAGGCGCCGGGTGAGAATGAGAATAGATGGGGTTCGCATTCGTCAGGGTCGACGGGCATTGGGCCCGCCTGGGGGTCGTCAGCGGTAGCGTACAGAGCCGTGTCCATCGTGCTGCATAAGGGTGAGGACTTGGGGCAGGGGACAGCGAGGCAACTGACAATCGTCTGCGCAAATGAGATCATGAAAAAACGCGGAAAACGCTCTAAAACGGACCGGGCTGAGATATACAGAGACTACGCTATGCGAGCCATGGGGGACCGTCGACGGAGCCCAGAGTTAGTTGTCGAGGTGGCGGTTGTTGGTCAACAAGCAGGCGCGTCACCATCACTCCCCCGACTTGTCCTTTACTATCACCTCGAGGCGACACCATCACCCGCGTCGCCTTTCCCGCCTCTCTCACAAATTAAATCCAGAACCACCTGCACGAATCTTAGCGCTTTGGCAGCGAAGTACTGCAACGAGGATGTCGTGCGGCTTTTGTACACCAACCCGAACACCACAATCAGCGCCCAAAGCTCCAAGTTCTTTGTATCGCACGACGAAGACGGAAGCATCTCTCATTCTACCCTTCTTTGGTGCCCTTTGGGGAGCCAATTGCAGGTGCCCCATTCCGGCTGCCGGTCCGGCTTTCTCACCAAACCCAATCCCGACGAAGCTGGAACATTCGGCGCTCCGGCTGGCCGGCTGGCCAAGCCGATATCTAGGCGATAATCGATTTGCTGGCAGCCGATGGAATGTAACCAAGAGGACCTGCGTTCATTTCGTCGTCTCGTGGATTGCAACGGAGGCTCAGCGGAGCTACAAATTCCCGCATATACTCATCATGCGGAGAGCCAGAATCCACTGTGGAGGGTCGTTCTTGTGCAGTCTCCATCCCCGCTATGTGGGATGTTGTCCGTGGGGTGCCCCAGTGGAAGCAATTTTGGATCATTTCCGTCTCGGAGATACGTGCGAATGCTCTTCACCTCACTTGCATTCGCTGGGGGAGCTGAGAAGAGCATTCTATAAAGCAGAACGTGGACTAAAGAAATGGTCGTCAACTTCTGCACTCTAGTGTTGGATGCGACAGACATGCGGAAATGCCAGACGATTGTGGGGGTCCTGCTTGGGCAAACTTAAGCCCACTTCCTTCTTTTGTCCGTGGGAGGTCCGAAGTGCGCCTCCATGGAAGCATTTTTTGGATCATTTCTGTCTCGGAGATACGTGCGAATGGACCGAGGCTTTCTCTACACTCGTCCCCTCACTTTCATTCGTTGGAGGACAACTGAGAAGAAGCTTCCAACATTTTCTGAGGAAGAATGTGGACTGAGGAAATGGTCGTCTGTAGCACAGGGGTTATGCCTTCCTAATTGGGACTGTGCTCTCTGCAGACTCTTGTACCCCCTAGCAATCTAGCATGCGCGCCGAGAATCCACTATTTACGAGCTCTAACCATGCGAGCGTTTGTAGTACTGTGGTTCCTGGTGACTGTCAAATCACAGTTTTCTACTATCCCCTGGCCTTCCTTGCCCCCCCGGTATCGTCCTGAATTTGTTTACATGCATCTTTTGTTGTAAGTAGTCTACAAAAGATCTCGTGGAAAAAAAAGGCTTTTGACCGCCTGCGTGCCGCCGCCAGTCCTTTTCCTCTACACAAGCCGGTTGATTTCGGCATGCACGGCATCGAACCCGGAAGTTCAACCGCCCGTCAGCCACCATTCCGGGTATGTTCCGACACCGGCTTCTCAGTTGAAGTGGCTGATATATGAACTCAGGGTTCACGCGCCGAGTCCGCCAGCCTCGCCGGGGCTCACCCAAACGTTCCAAGGGCCGTTCGGAGAACACATTTTTGCCGAAAAAAGCTGACTTTCCGACCTAGGATTTTGCCCCGGGCCGCGGCGAGCGGCATCGTTCGTGGACTCAATTTGACGGCAATAGCAGCGTCACCCAAGCCAGCTCAACATGGATACTATTGGGACGGCATCGACGAACGAGGAGGAAGACAAGAGTGGTCTCCACCCGTCACTGGTCAACATTCAACTTTCATCCATTCACCTCACACGGCTGCTACGCTGTTCGCGGCCGCCCATCTATACGAATTTCCAGGTCGTAGACTCTCGAGATGGCCTCAAGCTCAACGGCAATGACACGATGTCGTCTTGGCTGTGCATTGCACTTCGCCAACGACGTTGACCACAAATGAAGGCACAAGGACAGTGGCCAGCATTCACGGGCATTGCGAACAGCATCTCCCAACTCGTTGGGCTGGGACACGCGGATGCGAAAGGTTCGCAATGGAACTCAGTACTAGTCTCAAGACCAACGCGCATCAACTTGAGCCGCCCCCCAGCTCTGGAGCAGCCCACGACCCCGCTCTCGCTGTTCTCTTTCCCCCCGGAACTGCGGTGCTGCATTTACGAGCAAGCTTTGGGCATGCGCGATATCCATTTATTCCTCCATAACGCAATTCAAAGCCCCAATCTCCCAGCCCATCGCCGGATCCTACGCGTTCGTTCGCGAGACGGCAGTATCTCCGGCCCGGCTGTCGCGCTTCTACAAACATGCCGCCAGGTTTACCTCGAAGCGTACCGGATCCCACTCGAGGTCAATACGCTGCATGTGGAGGCGAATGAGCTCCAGCTCACGCTTACCGGCCTGGGCCTTTTCGGCGCGTGGCGCGAGCCATGGTCGCTCATCCGCAGCCTCGTCGTCACCTACGACATGTTTCCGGGCCACATACACTGGTTCGCCGACGGGAGGCACCTCACTTTGCTCCCCGACCTCAAGAATCTCCGATCTCTGGTAATTTGCTTCGACGACAAGCATACACCCATGAAATCTCAAGAGACACGTCTCGTGGCGCATGACCCGCTTAGGTTGGCCGGACAGCCCTGGGGGCAGACAATTTGCTGCATTTCGACATTGAGGGCGTTCAAGATAGAGTTTGCATTTCGTGGCTCTGTGGTGCAGATGGAGGATACAAGATGGCAAGCTTTGGAGAAGGATATTCTTCAACGGATCCTCGGGCGCGGTCTGACTCCCGCATAGTTGTTTGTGCATGGACAGAGCTTGGGCCGCTGCACATGAGCTGCGATTGTAACATTGGATGCGTGCAAAGATTTTGAGCTAGATACCGGCACAGCTTGGTACGAATGGAATACGAAGGATGATAAGTTAGTAAATGTAAGTAAATGCCAAGTCCGTCAGTAAAGCAGCAAGTGAATCCCCTCCAACACCCTCCAATGCCCGACGCTCAATCCGAATACCGCCCATGCGCATGGTCTTCGTCATCATACAACGTCTCCGCAGGCGGAACGAACGATGAATCGTCCCGCAGCTTGACGGGGACGTATCGCTGATGCGCGGCGCCAGCGTACTTGTCAGACATTGGCAGACCCGCTTTGCGTCCATTGCGGATGTAAGTCATGACGCTGACGAACGCGACGAGGAGCAGGATGAGCAGGTTGGTTGCGAGCAGGCCGACGATGATCGGGCCCCACTTGCCCCATGAGTCGTTGGAGGATGATGAGGAATCGAGGTCGGCAGCGAGGTTCTTGTCGCTCGAAATCGCGGAACCGTCCGTATACCCGGTGGCGGTAGGGACCGCTGTCGTCGTCGTCGCGAGCGTCGGCGCAGCACCGGTGGTAGTCACAACGACGCCTGTGGGACCGCCTGCTACTGAACTCGTAACAGCGTTCGGGCCGTCATAGATGCTGATGAAAGCGGCGGGCGAAATCTCGGCGGGAGACTCCGCCAACTGCTCTGCGCGGACACTGAGATAGTCCGCGGCAGCAGCATCCGTGTCCGTGTCCGCAAGCAGCTGGACATACGGGCCCATCGAGCTGTTGCCAAACGAGAACACAGAGTAGACATTCCGGAGGAATGAATCGCCATACAAGGCGTCGAGCCCCGGGCCAAGGATGGGGCCACCATTGGTGACTGAGCCTAGACACGCGGTATAGTTGTTCCCGTCTGGCGCATTGAAAACGCCAATGTCGACCAGGTCAAGCGGGTGGATTGGGAACTCCAGGTTGCTGCAGCGCATGTCAGACACGAAAGATCAACGAACAAGAGGACATACGCGAAAATAGTGGTCATGTTGACGATGGCATTGCAAGGAAGGACCCAAACGTCGTTATCTTCGCTGAACTCGAGGTTGGCTGTGGCGTGCTTTCAGTATCAACATCTAGATCACTGAAGAGTGCTCACAGATGGACGAGTTGCGCGAAACAATCGCTCCAGGCACGGTCGAGTAGATCGCGTCGCGCACCGCGGCAGGCATCAGGAAGTTGGTCGTCCCCGTATCGAACAAAACAGCATTCTGGCCAGTTGCGTTCAGGCTGTCGTCGAAGGAGGGCCATGAGATGGTTTGCCCGTTCGCAGTGATGCCGTCCGTGACGACACTCCAGCGGCCACCCTTGGGAGGATACACCGGAAGGGCTGGCGAGTTGGCAACGGCCACATAGTTGGGGTCGTAGTCGCTGATAGTGAGACTGGCGTCGGCAGTATCGTTGACGTCTCCGACACGGCTGAGGGAGAACGCGAAGAACTGGCCCTTGCTGGGGTTTTCGGCGTAGATCGAGGAGAGTACGGGCTTGCCAACGTCCGTGCCGTTGAAGCCGCCAGCAGTAAGTGCTGCAGGGATCGAACCGTCGGGACCAGTGAACCCCAGGCCAACCAGGCCAAAGATACCTTTGCGTGGATCAGTCAAGTTGTGGAACAAGATTTGGACCTCGCACCAGATGCCTCGTCGCCCTCTTCGCCAACAGAATTCAGCACGTTGATGAATGCTTGCTGAGGAATGGTGTATCCAGCAATGTCGACCTCTCCCCAGAGAACAGACCCATTGACAAAGTTGCTCCCGTCGCCGTACGCAATCTCGGCAAATGTCTTCGAGTCGGTGGTGGCGCCGACCAGTCCGCCGGGAGGGGCGACCCTACACACTCCCGATCAGTATGAGTCCAAACGGGGAAGAGCAACAAGCGTACCACATGTCTGTGCTTCCAGTGTCGAGCATGACGTTCACCGCAGTCCCAGCAACCGTGAGGTTGAGAGTATACTACACTCTCCCTTTAGCAACGGAACTCGAAGTTCAGCAAAGACCACGCACCCGCGTATTCATGTTGTTAATAATGTTGTTGTCCGCATCGACAAGAAACTGGGCTGAGCGCCCATAGGCCAATAGCGGCCTTAGCAGAAGGAGAGAAGAAAGAGCGGAGGAGCGCAACATCGTGAATAACTCTTATTCACAAAGTGCTGAGATGAAGGGGGAGACAGGGAAATGGGCGGTACGCGAGCGCCCATGCTTCTTTAAATGCTGGGCGTTGTCGTTCCGACGGGAGGCGTGAGGAGCAAAAGAAACCTGTGCGGAGAAGATTGGCATGTCGTGATTGACATAACAGGCGCTGGCTCGGAATCTCACTTGGATCTCACAGGTCGGAGCAGGGCCTTGGAACCACATGGGCGTCGTCCATGATGCATGGGATTGAGCTCGGAGGCTTGAGCTCCGGAGGCGCGTCCAGCAAGACGCGTTTGCCACGGGCGGCGCGCCACCCTGCCAAGCATTTTGACCCGTACCTTCGCCGATCACCCCTCAGCTGGTCCCCTCAGTGGCAATGCGCGTTCAATGCAAGGAGCAGTGCATTTGGTTACAGTGGCAAAGAATCACAACCGCGCAGAAATTGTGTGCCTTCCGCCTGGGAGCGCTAAACCCACGCTCCGCACCGTCGTCCGCTTCCCGTTCACAGTGACTTTGGCGCCGCCGAACTCCGTCGGCAACACGAACACGCCCTTGGTACCGACGGGGGTATCAACGGACAAGGAGAATGACCTCGCAGATGCAGTCCACGACGCGTCGAACCGCCCCAAAGACGTCTCGAAACCACCCTCTGCGCCGGGAAGACCAGAGAGATTCGGGGCGAGGGACCAGGTCGTGCCGTTGACGCCGGTTACGCTTAGACCGAGGACGTAGATCGTCAATGCGGAGGTAGGTCCCGATGACCATCCGTGTGAGTGCGACGTGTATGCTGGGTCGTCGTTGTAGCCGACCTTATAACGATAGCTGCAGAAAATGCATCGGCATGAGATATCCAATAGGCAAAACACGCACGCGAGAGAACCGTTCGCGGTCATTCCCTCCAGCAAGGTGCTCTGAACGGATAGGTTGGTGTAGAGCATGTATCCCCACTCGCGATGAAGAAGATCCATCGCGCGCGTCGCATTCCCGGCAACGAAATGTGCTTGAAGCTGGGAGATATTTCAGCAGAAGAAAAACCATCAAGGAAGTCGCGTGCCTCGAAGCCAGAGATGAAGGGACTTATGGTATCCGGCAACTCCGGTGGTACTGGCCCCAACGCGCCCCAGTTCTTCTCCAGTCCCTCGCTCACAGACACCATTTGCGCCTTCGTGTTCGTCAAATTGAACAGCACGGCAAACGAATTGCCGTCTTGCGGGGTCAACGTCGTCGTGAGGTTATCGCGATACATGCCCAGCTCAGGCACCCAGAATGCCGTATTGAATGCTTGCTTCAGCGCCGTGCCGTTTGCAATCCACGCGTCGCGCAGATCGGAGAGGCTCATCGCTTCCGCTAAATCCGCGCTCGTTTGTAGGACGCGGTACAAGATCGCGTTGCCTTCGACGTTGAACCCACCGCCGCCCTGTCGAGCCCAGTCGCGCAAGCCAGTCACGTTCATGAGTCCGTTGGTGGCGTTCACCTTGGCTTCGACGTAGGCGACGGCCTTGGTGTAGTTGATCCAGATGTTTTGTAGCCAGGCAAGGTCGCCTGAGTACATATAGTAGTTGTCTGCGGCAGATATTGAGTGTTTGGAAGAGTGTAGAGGAATAGTGGACCCACGGGTTCCAATGAGGGTCCAGCAGTGGTACGTGTCGCTCCCGAGTTGACTGAGTGGTGGTCCCGATTCTGGAAGCGCACCAGTCGTTGGATTGATGTTGGCAAACATGGTGGAGATGGCATTGCGCGTCGGCAGAAGGTCGTTCGTAGACACGAATTGCGTCGGTACGGCGATACCCATATCGCCAGGCCACACAGCACTATTAAAAGTGAGAATCACATATTACAATGAGACCTTGGGCTGGACATGCCGATCCCGCTTTGCGCCTGATCGCAGGTGTGAGCAGCTGAGAGAGGACAACCTAAACGAGCGGAACACTCACCGTCGACAATGATTGGGCCGGCAACGCCCAGGGTAGCGTTGTTCGCCCAGTCTACGCGAGTTAGCCTCAGGTGTAGCAACTTGGGCGCCACTCACGGCCAGCAGACTCAAATGGAACCATCCGCCCCGTATTCAATGGCACTGTATTCGTCTGAACTGTGTAAGCACCGGACATCCAAACTGTCGCGAGTTCAGCATATGCACGACTAACAAGCAAACGACCCGCCTTTCGTCAAGAAGTCGTGGTCGTGGAACGTCGGATCCTTCGCATAGAAGTATCCCGCATACGCGCGGAGGTTCTCTATATGCGGCGCGAATGATATCGCGGCAGAGACGTTTGAGATGGTGACTGGAGCGCCGTTGGGGTCCGTCAGGACGATGCTGAGGTAGCGAAATCCGCCCCTCAACGAGAACGCGGGTTGGACCCAATACCCAGGTGACAGTGGGGCCGGAATATGGAAGACGGTGTCAAAAGTCGTATTCGCGGCCTGAAACCAGAGGTTTGTTGAGCACAGTGGGGTTGTAGGAATGATGAAAAATCGCACGGGATAGGATGAATCGTCCGACGCGTATGACCGGATGAACATGGGCGATTCGGTGAAGGAGAGGGCAAGCGAGGTCGTAGCAGAAACCGAGTCCAAGTTGAACGATACGAGCCCGCCAATCTACAAGGGTAAGCAACGGAGAAACCAGACCCAGAAGACATCACCTCTTTACCAAAGTCCAAGGTAAACCATGACCCATTCCCAGACACGGTAGCGCTCCCGACATTATCCACCAGGGCATGCGCATGGCTCACGGTGCCAGTCGTCTGGTATATGCTGGTGGGATACACCGTTTTTGAGGCCGGAGATAGATTGAACGCGTCCCAAGGTCCCGCGGGCGCTACGCAAGCACCCGAGATGACGAAAAGAGCGAGACAGAGAAGGGGCCTCATGTTTTGCATGGCGGACCTTCGGGACCGGGCAGCTTTTTATGTCGAATATCGAAGAAGTGCGGAGTAGGTCGTCTGACCGGTCCCGACGCAGCCGCCGGCCCGCCCACAGTGGTCATTTGTCGAAGCCGAGGGCGTCATTCGTGTAGAAAATAGACCAGGAGCTGCCTCGTGGCGTTGAAGCGTGGTCGTCGTCGAGAGCAAGAGGTGGTGGTCACTCATCGCATCGGTTACTCTCGTTTATCATGCCGCCGCCAGACGCGAAACCCAAGCCGCTGAACCTCCTCGAATATCACCGCCCGAAACGAATAAGACTCTCCCGCGCGGATAGGGCGGGTCGTATCCCGCATCTGAGCACGGAATCCAAGCAGTGTGTTAGCTGGCTATACGGGTTGACCAACGACCGACGCGCTCTAGATGTCTTCGAAATCTCGCGTCGCACCGCGCCAAACCGCTCCCGTTTCCTCTTCCGCGTTCACGTTGCGCGGCAGTGTTAGTTGCACTGTTCGTGGGGAGGAGCGGAGACTTGTATGTGTTGCTCAATCGGTGCGCAAATATCTCGTTCTTTTTGAAGCGCTGTTGAGTTGTGCACCACAAAGACGGTCGGCGACGTTGCGGTCATATGCGGGGGACACTTCGCTGCCAGGGGGCAAGGTCGAGAAGCGGGACCGGACGATTGAAGACACGGCGGTGCGTATCGCGTGCCTTCTGTCTTGCGGTTTACTGAGCTTCTCATAGCGGAGGGAGGCTTTTGAAGAGGTTAGAAGTGCTCTAGACCGACAAGAGCGCGGAACTCACGCGAGCAGATAGGTCTGCCTCTCGATCGACTAAAGGTCCCTCTCCTCTGCGTCCTGGAGCCATTCCTCGCGTCCAATAACCTGGTGGTCACCCCGTATGTGCAATACTTCGTGTTTGCATTGTTCTTACGCCAACCATAGCGTGGTCGTCTTGATTCTCGACAACACACTCCGGGTACGACACTCCAAGGCCCGTTTGCTCGTGTATTCACGCCGCGTTTTAGCCCATACTCAACACCGCAGAGGTCGCCTCCCTCTTTTCGCACCCTCTCTCTGGGTTCCTCTCGTCAACACCCCCGTTCCCGACGGAGCCAGAGCTCATCGAGGTGCCATATCACACATACAACGAGTGGACATCTCCCGGGCCCAACGGCACAGAGCGCATCTACCGAGCACATCGGTTCTTGACTGGCCGCGAAGCGGGTGGTATCAAGCCGGTCTTTGGGTTGACCTCGTGCGCTTTTCACTGTTCTTTCTTCCTGCTGTACTAACGAGAGAGCACAGTGCCATTCTGATTCACGCAGCCACCATCGCGCATGGCCGCGAACCGGACTTTGAGGTCTTCCATCCCAACTCCATGACCATGCATGAACGAATTGCGTGGGCAGTCCTCACCAAACCGGTTTTTAGCAACGCGTACGAGCAGGAAGGCATGATGAGGAGAGTGGATTGGGAGAAGATCAAGCGGATAGCGGGGGTGATAGAGCCGGACGAGGCGAAGGGGAAGAAGAGCAAGCGACCAAGAAGGACAGAGGCGAAGTTATAACCGCCCACTTGAAAGGTCTGGGAAACTGCTTCGAGCGCAACACCTATTCATGTCCTTCCTAGAGCGGCTTGCCTTGTAGGATCCCATGGCCATCAGATGTCAATTATGGGCCGTTGATCCGATACGCTTCCATGACAGAACCGATCAGATTTGGATGTGTGCGCGTCAGGCACGAAGAACTGAAGCAGGAGGATGTAGGTTCCCAAGAAGGTAATTGACCTGCCAAATCGGGAGTCGCATTCCTTATCATGCGTTCCCGTCCGTTCCAGAGAAACGGAAATGCTTAGCCAGAGACTACGGTGATAGAGAGCCAATTGAGGTTCATTCCAGCTCTTCAAATTCGCGGTTGGTGCTAAGCCTCGCGTCTAGTTCGCGTCTGTTTTGTGTGGCTTGCCTTTAGCTTGTCTCATGTGAACATTAGGGAGGGTTCAGCTGTGCGCAAGACTCGAGAGCCGCGAAATGCCGAGCGAGGCACCGGGTAATACAGTCGCCAAGATATTGCTGTCAAGGCCACACGGACTCGGATCTCGTCGGCCTCTTGAGAAAACACGGCCTGGAGGCTTCGCAGCCTTCGACCAAGAAAACTCCAGCGAGTTTCACGGCGTTGGGCGCGCTCCAGAGAACGAAGTAAAACGTCGAACGGGGGGCCGATATTAAAAAACGCGGTGTTTGTTGACCGCGAACAGCAAGGGCTAGCGGTCACACGCTCGACTTGGCGACCTCCTTACCCGTGTGTCAAAATGCGCGATCCCCGCGTTTTCTCTCTCCCCCTCCTTGTTCCCTTCACGCTCGTTGCAGACGGGCCAGCCCCGCGCCAACGTTCACGACATGTTCCACTCCATGGGCGACGATAGAACAATAACCCCCTCTCTGCACGGCTCGGACGGCTCGACTCCGGCCCTGCTCACACCGAAGAAAGAGCTGGGCAGCTCGCCATTGGCGCACACACCACAACGAAGTAAACGCGCACGAGTCCTGCTCCCCCTTCTTCTCGCTGGCCTCGTCGCGGTCATTCTCGCCGTGGTGTTGCCCGTATACTTTGTTGTCGTCAAGAAACACAACAACAACAACGACGCGGCTGCGACATCCTCGACCGGCTCGTCCGGCGGGTCGACGTCTTCCTCGGGTGGTGGAACGGGGAGTAGTCCGACGAGCAACACGCTTGCGGTCTCAGGCGGCGACGGATCTGTGGTGGTCACGACCAATGGCGAGGGCTTCGTCTACAACAACTCCTTCGGAGGATTCTGTGCGTGCTCTTGGTTCCATTTCTCGCATATCTTGACGCCAGAGCAGGGTATTACGATTCTGCCAACCCGCTCATCGGGGGTAGGGCGAACGACTGGACGCCCATGCTTAACGAGACGTGGACCTGGGGTGAGGACCGCGTGTACGGCGTCAATCTCGGCGGCTGGTTCGTGCTGGAGCCGTGTACGTTTCCGCTCTCCGGTTACATTGCCGACAATTCTCATCGCGTATCTAGTTATCGCTCCGGCTCTCTTCCAAGAATACCCGACGGCTATCGATGAGTGGAGTCTCTCGACGCTTATGCGTGCCGACGGCACCCTGCAGCAAAAGTTGGAGGCGCACTACGACACGTTCATCGTGAGTTTCATGCCGTCGTCGACTATCCGCAACTGATCATCCGCAGACGGAGGAAGACCTTGCGCAAATTGCTGCTGCGGGGCTGAACTGGATTCGCGTGCCCATTCCGTTCTGGGCCGTTAGGTGCGCATAATGCAGCCAAGAATCCCGTGGACCCGAGTTGAGCGCCGTTTCAGCACTTGGTCGGACGTGGGCTCGGATTCCTACCCGGGTGCGGGTACTACTGCGGAGCCATTCTTGGAGGGCGTGGCGTGGCCGTATATTGTGCGGCTTCTCACCTGGGCACGCAAGTACGGCCTGCGCGTCAATCTTGACCTGCACACGATCCCTGGCTCGCAGAACGGGTTCAACCACTCGGGCAAAGATGGTCAGATCAACTTTGTGCGTTTCCATTCTTGATGTGAGAGTGCGTACTGAGGAGCATGTAGATGAATGGTCCGATGGGCTACGCCAATGCGCAACGCGCCGCGGATATCATTCGGACTATCGCGGAGTTCTTGGCCCAGGTACGATTCCGTGAATTTTGGCCAGGCCCTGGTTTGACCCTTTCTGTAGGATGAGTGGACCGACGTCGTGCAAATGTTCGGCATTCTCAACGAGCCGCGACTGGCCATCATCGGACAGGACCAGGTTTACTCCTTGTGAGTTTCGACTTGTGGTGCTCCCTGCCTAGCTCATGGTCGTCCAGCTACTATGAAATGTACCAGATGATACGCAATATCACTGGCATCGGCGAGGGACATGGCCAATACATCACTCTTCACGATGGCTTCGCCGGTATTTCCAAGTGGGGGGGATGGCTCAGTGCGTGTTTCAACTCTCTCCGGCGACTATTCCTGAATGTTTTCAGCTGGGAGCGACCGCGTAATCATTGACACGCATCCTTACTTTTCCTTTTCCGTTAGTTTTCGAGTGCTATTCTTCGCCCCGGAAGCTCACCGAACCGCAGGGTGCACCCAACGACTCTCCCATTGCGACCGGCACCAACCCTGACGATGCTGGCGGCGAATGGCCTGGCAAGGCGTGCACCACATGGGGCGGTAGCTTGAACCAGAGGTGTGTTTGTTTCCTCTTCTCGGAGCGGCTTTGAGCTGACGAGAACCAGTCGTGCCGATTTCGGGATCACGATCGCTGGCGAGTGGAGCAACGGATACAACGACTGTGGACTCTATCTCAACGGGGTCAACGGATCGCACTCGTATGGAGGAAACTGCGACTTGTGGCAGGATTCCAGTAATTGGAATGCTTCGATAATTGCGGGCGTGGCTGCGTTCGCGGAGGCGAGCATGGTGTGTTTCTGTTTTGATGTGCTTTCTTTGGCTGTGTAGGCTGACTTGATGGTTAGGACGCTCTCGGAGATTGGTTCTTCTGGACATGGAAGGTACGTTTTCCTCCATTTCGTTGCTAGCTCCCCCCGTCTTCACGTGACTTTATCACGCGGACATGACTGCCAGTCTTGGCTTTCGGTTCTTGTGCTGACGCTCTCATACAGATTGGCGAGGCCGACGGTATCGTGCAATCGCCGCTGTGGTCGTACCAGCTCGGTCTCCAGGGTGGCTGGATACCTTCCGATCCCCGAACGGCAAAAGGCAAATGTGCTGCTATCGGCGACGAGGGCACGCCGTTCGTGGGGACCTACAGCTCGTGGCAGACGGGTGGTGCGGGTGCAGGCACGATTGCGCCCGACCAAACGGCGTGGTTCCAGTGGCCCCCGACGACGCTCTCGAATGCGGGCAATATCTTGCCATCGTACTCCACAGGCGGCAGCATGCCGACGCTCACGTATGCGATGCCGACGACGACGACGACGGGAACGGCTAGTGCTGCTATGCCGCCGCCGACGGCGAGCATGGGGAATGGGTGGGCGGATCCGAGCGATACGACGGAGGCGGTGGTTGCGGTGAGCGGGTGTTTGTACCCGGACGCGTGGGACGCTTTGAGTTTGCCAGCGCCGACGGCTACGTGTGGTTAGGTTGGTGTCGTGCGCGCGCGCCATGACGGACTCGATGGACTATGATGGATTTTTGCATTTCACCCAGACGATGCAGACTACTCACACACTCATTATACCCTACCACTCATTTTTTGTATCAGCTGTGTTTTTCATACCACGCCTACGCTAGGTCTATCTAGGATATGGATTTGTTTATTTTTTCTAGCATTTGTTTGTATTTGTTCATCGGCTTCTTGGCTTGTGGTTACTCTGTGATTACTACTATGACGAGTCAGACGACTGGGTCCGAGTCCGACCGCGGTTGCCGTTCTGCAGCACCCTCGGCTCGACAATGGGAATGTCGACGTATAACAGTCCTCGCACGCTGCATTCCGATAGATGCTCGTGTAGCACCAACGCGATTGGCATCCGAACGCCTCGTTCTGCTGCGAGCACGCTGAGCGAATAGTCCAGAAACTCGCTGGGCGGGTCGAAACATTGGATGCTGATGCATCCGGTTTGGAAGTACGGGAAGCGGGTGTGGTCAGCGAGCGGGCCGTCGAGGGCGCGCCAGGCGCCTCGCTTGTATGAAACTCCAGAGAGGAAGCCGACGGACAGCGTAAGGTTAGTGAGGGCTTTCATGGTGGTTGGTTGGTCGTCTTTGACTTGTACTTCGAGTAGGCTTTGTAGGAGGTTGGCGGTGGTGTCGAGCGCGGCGTGGATGGTGAGGTGATGGAGGAACGGGAGGTGTCGGAGATCTGGGATGCTTTTGTCGTGTCCTGAATAACATGAGGTCGAGAAACATTGTGAAGAAGGGAATGAAGCTTACGGACGCGACAATCGCGCAGAGTGAGCGCGTGGGTTCGCCGCCACATAGGTTTTTGAAGGCATTCGTTGACCAAAGCCCATGTGAATCCATGCGAGGGTACTCCACAGAGCTCCAGACGCGTCAAGTCGCGTGGAAACGCGCTTTTATCCAACCCGGAGAACCATTCGAGGATTCCTGGATCCGCGGTCGAGAGCGACTTGAGCAACGGGGGCACGCTCAAGTCTGACTCCTCCGGCGGGGTATCGTCCATTTTATCCGGGGAACCCTCGACTTGAAGGGCCTTCAAGGTCGGGAACGCGCAGAAATAATGCACGATCCCGTCGAGAGCCGCGTAGTTCTCTTGAAGGTTGACGACTAGACACGTTACGCATCCTGCGTCCGAGAACGGTGGGGGGTTCCTGCGGCGGCGCGCTGAACAGTCGCAAACAGTCCAGCACCAAAGTTGACGGCCGTATCCCGCATTCTTCCAGCCCCGACATGATTCCTCGCGGGGAGAGGACGGGCCCATCGACGCGTACGTCCCATTTGTGGGTCACGACGACGGTTCGTACGTGTGGGATGAACGTCGCAAGTGGGGATGCAGCTAGCT
This sequence comes from Mycena chlorophos, assembly GCA_014461115.1. NCBI lineage: Eukaryota > Fungi > Basidiomycota > Agaricomycetes > Agaricales > Mycenaceae > Mycena > Mycena chlorophos. Next base: position 3,840,005 of record JACAZE010000001.1, on the reverse strand, counting down.
CTAGCAGGTATTCCGTTTCGCGCAAGCTGTATTGATTGCGCGCGTCCCAGCCGACTTCGAGATGCAGCGATGCGAAGCGGTGGTGGCGGTTGCGCGGGAGCCAGCGGTGCGAGATGAGGCTGTATTCGAGAGGGAGGGCCGAGTCGGAGGCGAGGAAGTCGATTATGAGCTCGATGAGCTCGCCCGGGAGTTCAGACATGATGGGCGGTGAGAGAGAGCGGGAATCGTCGTCACGACGCGTCGGGAGGAGGCATGCATAGTCGGATAATGCTGTGGGTCCGTACGCGCGCTGAAGGTGCTGGAAAAGTGGAGAGACAAGCGCTCGGTTTAGGCAATGAAGTCAAGAAGGAAGGTGCGAAACGCGTGATTTCAACGCGTCTAAGCTCAGCGAAACCGGTAAATCCAAACCAACTAACTGCATTGTCCAATGTAATGTCCGTAAAATCATTAACTACGCGTAAGGTACTTGTGCTAGAGCAAAGCATTGTCCAGTTCATCATCACACATTCAACCAACAACGTAGCCGAACTTCCACGACTGGTTGTCGTTGCCCTCTGAGCAGTCCCAGATTTGGATCTTGGAGGAAGCCTTCAGCGGCGTCGCAGAATCGAAGAAAGAAAAGAACATACGGGGTTGCCGGACGCGGTGCTTCCACCGGTCAAGTCAAGGCACTTGGAGGTGCCGACCCAGGAGATCTGCGAGTTGCCACCGTCGGCGGTGTTCGTGGTGCGCTTGAACTGCTGGTTTGTTGAACCCTCGACACAGCTCCAGACCTAGAGGCGCTTAGAACGAGAGAAGAGGTATGTGCCCTTCATACCTGGAGGCGGTTGCCGTTCGTAGTGTCGCCGTCTAAGCAAGCTCGTTAGCCTGAGAGTACACAGAGACACGAAGCACGTACTGGTGACGTCCAGGCAGTACTTCCCGTTGTAGGTAGAAATAGGCCCAGAGAGAGTGTTGGCCGGGAGGGTCCAGGTGATGTTTCCAGCAGGGAAGATCTCGCGGAAGTCACCGGTGAAGTTTGCGAGGTTGGCATTGAAGTTCTCGCAGTCGACGATGGCGACCTCGGCACCGTCGGTGTCTTCAGTCGCAACGATGCACCAGGCGGGGGTGTTGGAGGCGAGGGAAGAGCTCGGGGTCAAGATGAAGTCGACACTGGTCACAAAATGAGCGCGGGAAGAGAAAGGAGGGTTCAGACGTACACGGTGGTGTCGTCGTCGGACTCGATGTTCCAGCCTTGGTTCGTGTTGTCGCCAATGCATTCCCAAAGCTGTTTCCGATTAGTATTATGCGATCCATACGCGGTACATAGACCGACTCACCTGGAGCTGATTCCCGTCCGTCGTTGCGCCGTCTACGCGAAGGTTAGTCGACTGAACGTTGGGGAGAGGCAACGCGACGTACTGGTCAAGTCCAAGCAGAGGTTCGTGCCCATGAACTGCAGTTGGTATGGTGCATCGTCGCCCTTCAGCACCCAGCCCTGGTTCGTGTCGCCCTTGGTGCATTCCCAGAGCTTTTAGAATCCTGTTAGTTCCCTGTCCACTGCGCGGTAGCGGTGTACCGACCTGGAGTTTGGTGCCGTTGGCAGCAACACCATCTAACGACGGGTTAGCTGAGCGCAAGTAACGCAACGGTGGGCATACTCGTAACGTCGAGGCACTACAGAAAACTGAGCAACTAGTACGCGCAGGAGGACGGGATGGGCGTACCTTGTCGCCGAACAACACCCAAGTATCCGCAAGGTTTGGGTTCGTGAAGACCGCCTGATTTCTCGTCCAGTCGGTGTTGTTCGCACCCAAGTTGGCGCAGTTGTGGATGACCACAGGCGCGCCATTCTCGTTGGAGGTCGCGGACATGCAGCCCTGGATCCCGGCACTGGCGACTACAAGTCTAAATGAGCATAGGCAAACGAATTGGGGTCGAGGGAGGCTCACAAGCCGGGGCGTTGCTCTGGAACTCAATGGCTTGAGCAGAGAGAACGAGCGCGGACGCAACGAGCGCGAAGAACGGCGCGGACATCGTTGTAGAGAGAAAGAAAGGAAAAGGAAGAGGGTGGATGCGGTTGGTGCGCCTCGGTGCATTTTATGCGACGTCCGTTGCGGGTCAAAATTGAATGGAAGAGTTCCCCGGCGCGGGGTGGGATCGCCGTGAAACCACCCTGGACCAGATCACGATGGTCCTTTCGAGGCCGCATATTTTGGGAGCGCGGCGTCGAGGCTCCACCATTCGGATCCGCTGGCCGTGGCCACCAAGGATCGCTCAGGAACGGGCGGCAAACGGAGTCCAGTGGCCGTAATGTTGCCCGAAGACGTCATCAGATCGGGCATTCCTGCTCATTTTGGAGGCTCAGACGCGGGACGCTACGGAGAATATCCACCGGCCGTCTTGCGGAACTGAAGGCCAAGCAACAAACGCGCCGCAAAAGAATACATGTCATCGGAGGACCAGGGTACTACTACAAGAAAACAACACGGGAACGTGTGTACTTACACTCACGTAAAGGGTTTCGCCTGGATCTTGAACATCTTTGCGTACTCCCCGTCGAGGGCCATAAGCTCGGCATGCGTCCCCTTCTCCTCTATCTGACCTTCCTTCATACATCTGAAGATAGTCAGCAACAGGCAAAACTTGGGGCAAGGAGCACCCACACAATGAGATCCGCATGCTGCGTTAGGTGCCCGAACCTATGCGTAACGAACAACATCGTCATGCCCTCCCTCGCCAAACGCAGGTTATCGAACAACTCTAGTTCGCCCTCAGGATCGAGGTTTGCACTGGGCTCGTCGACACAAACGAGCTTGACCGTGCCCGTCGTGAACCGCATAAAGGTCCGCGCCGCAACCAGGCGCTGTTTCTCGCCGCCCGAGACGTCGGTGTTCTTGTTCATCCGTTCGAGCTCAGCGGCAAGGAGCGTTTTGTCGTCCTTGCGTACGTTGTTGCCCCAATGCAGACCGAGGGCCCTCTCGAGCGTCGTCTGCGACCCTTCTTTCAAGCGCTCTAGCGCTTTTTCAGCACCGCCGCGTCGTGCAGCGTCAGCGATCGCCTCGTCATCTCCTACGCGCGCAGGGTTGCCCAGCCCGATGTTCTCGGCAAGCGAAAGCGGGAACAGGTGGTGGTCTTGCGTCAATGCGGCGGTAGCACGCCTGAGGTCGGCGGTGTTGTACTCGCGCATATCCCGTCCCGCAAGCAAGATCGTGCCCTCGGAGGGTTGATACAGCTGCATCAACAGCTTGATAATCGTCGACTTGCCGCTGCCGTTGGCACCAACGAAGACGATGAGCTGGCCAGGATCGATGGAGAGCGAGACGTTTTTGAGCGCGGTCTTCGTGGCTTCGTTGCCCGGGTAGGAAAATGAGACGTTTCTGCGGATATTGAGCGGTATGTCGTTATTCGGCTGGGATGCTGCTTACCGCAGCTCGATTGGCATTCCTTGAACCTGCTCTTCGCCCTCCGGAGGATAAGGAGCGACACCACCGCCGTTCGCGTCGTGTTCGACGTTCTCGATGTCGTAGATAGCCTTGACGCGATTGGCTTGTTTAGTGAACCCTTTAACATTATACAGAATGCTCTGGAAAGACCAGCTCAGTAGGGCATCGGCCGATTGCAACGTCGCAATGGTCGCGAGGCTGAACTGGGTCGGATTGATGATGGCGTTTCCGGCGTAGTAGAGCTGTAGACGAAGATGAGGATGGGTATGGCAAGAGACTCGAGTCACGCACCATTGGGAAGTCCGATGAGACCGTGTTAAGCACACGCCACAAAGGACTAGAGCGGCGCGAGTACTGGTCGTAGGGATCCGAAATGTCGGTATTGCCCAAGATGCGCAGGACTTTGCGGAATTCAGAGAGAATGTGTTGCACGATGTCGCCGGTGATGAGGTCCTGCTTGAACTTGCGGTCCCCCAGATGCAGTATATTTTGCATGCGGGCATAGTTCGCGTCGTCTGGATGGGCGACGTGCGGTACCGACCAGAGCGACTGGTCTTTGAGGACGTTGAGGAGTGGATGGACGAGGCATAAGCCCACGAAGAGAGGACCATGGCCGCTCGATTGCACGGTGCGAAATACGTAGGCGAGCTGGCCGGCTACACCGACCAACTGGGCTCCGACGTAGATAAAGTTGCGAAACGCGTACCACGCGTTACGTTCGCTCAGGTTGTGTTTTACTTTTCCTTGCGCGCCGGTAAGGTCGGTTCGCAGCTTGGCTGGACAGAATTTAGTGGGCATTTTTGAGGTATACATCGACTCACATCGAAGTACGAGGGCCTTAAGTTTGAATTCAAGATCTCGGACGAGTTTACGCTCCACTTTCTGGCTGCCGATGTGTGAGGTTGCATCAAGATTCCTCACGAGTCTACTCACTTCCATTCCCTGACCAGAGTCGTTATAACGGTGGAAAGTATCTTCGAAGCCACTGCATGGAATATGCGTGTCGCGTCTGGTCGCCCTTGCCTCCATCCCCCTTCAATCTGCAGCATCGATGAGACTGGAGTCCACGAAAATATCGGAAACACGCACGATGACAAGGATTCTGCTACTCAAATCCAGATCCAGCACCGGAAGGAAGGCGTACGTCCATACTTGCATGAGCAAATAGAGGACAAAGTAGGTGGGATTGAGTTGGAAGACGTCCTTGACCAGTCTCTTCACGCTCGGTAGCCCGCGCACCAGATTGTCCCATGTTTCGCGAAAGTTACTCGTCGACTTCTCCGTTACCAGCCGGTAAACGCCCAGGCGGCTGGTTTCTATTGGCGCGCCTTTTGCTGCATCCTTGGTCTGAGTATCCGTCGAGGTGGTGGTGGACATGAAGAGACTTCTGCGCCTCCACGAGGCTGGTCTTTTTAGAGGCGCCCAACATCATCGAGTCAGCGAAATGAACGCGCGTTGGCGGTGCAAGCGCAGGTCAGGCATCATGGTAAGACGGCGAGTTGACAGCGAGCTATCTTCTTCTTGACCCTCATCATGACCGGCGTCCCGGCCCTCCGGATTGTCGCTACAAGTGCCGTTCCCGGTCTGGAAGAGTTTCTGCAGATGGCCAAGGAGGCTGGCACCCAACCACTCAACGTCAAGGTCAGTATATGCACGTTTTTCTGCGGACAATCAAGCTTTACTTGGTCCAGGACCCGCTGAGCGTCGTCGAGATGGCTCTCCAAGTCGAAGTCGAACGCGCCCGCGCCACTGAAGCACTCGCTGCACGCGACGCAGCCATTCATCGCCTCTCTGAAGCTTGCACGTCGATCCGCGAAAAGATTGCTTACATCGAGCGGCTAGAACAAACCACGCCTACCCCGCCTGCAGCAAACAGCCCCGAATCCGAGCAAGTCGTCGCTCTCGAGTCCACTATTAAAGCCCTCCACGAAGAAATCGCCGTATTGCGTCGTGCTCAGCAGCCCCCGCCGCCGTCTATGACGGTCATCGAGCCGCCTCCATCGTACGAAGATGTACGTCGCTTCGTCCCTTCAACTCGTTAAATGTGTCTAATCTGCTCTTGAAGAACGGCATTGACCACCCAGCCCCGCTCATCCGTCCCGCGAGTTCCGCAGCCCCATTGCGAATGCCTGTATGCGATTTGGTGTCCCGCCCCGCCACCGCGTCGTCTGTTCATGAGCCTCAAGTCGCATTCAATGGTATCGGACCTGACCAGGTGCGTTCTAAGAACGTCTCTGCTGCCGTATTTTGACTTGCGTTTGCAGCCCACGTCTTCCAGCCCCGAACCCGAAGAAATCATCAAGGCTCGGCATGCTCTGCTCGCAACTATTCCACTTCCGCTCGACCCGCCAGACGACACACTCAAGCCCATTGTTATCCCGCCACCGTTCACGTTGCACGAATTCCTTGCGAATGCATCTGGGGTGCGGCTCTTCCTATCGACCCATACATGCTCAACGACTTTATCGCTAGTCTCTTCGTATCGCGTATGCCGCGAACCACGAAACTTCGACATTTCTCATCGTGCTTCCAGTCTTTCCAACTACCGCGTCCTGCAGGAGCTGACGACGTCGTGGTGCCCTGAGCGAGAGGAACACGGATACATGCTCACGCCACTCTTCAAATGCAACACCAACCCTCGTGTCGCGACCGCACATCGCTGGAACTCGGTCGATGTTATGGCGCGGATGAGCAAACCTACTGGTGAGGGGTTTGCTGACATGCGTGCTGGTTAATGACTGTTCGTGCAGAATGCTTCTACAACAAGGACGGGAACTGGTGGGCAGTCCAAGACCCTTCGTAACTCGTCGCTCATGGCCCTATAGGTATTACGCTGGCGTGTACAAGGGCTTTCGCCTTGCGGATCTGACAGTCAAAGAATGGGAGGCACTTTCTAGCGAAGTACGTTGCCGCTGTGTTATCTTTTCAACGACTGATCCTTTCCTAGACCACGCAAGCTCTCGTCAAAGACACCATTTCCGGGCGCAAGAACACATCGCCGCAGAACGTCTACGAAACTGCCCAACTCTACGCTTGTGGCGCGCTCAAGGTCGCATGCATCGGACTGCAGTGTGTGGGATTCAACAAGGCCGTGTACCATGCGGTGTTGGAGCAAGCGGCACGCTGTACGGCTGCGGCAGCAGCGAGTGTGAAGTGGAATGCCCAGAACAGTACGCCCAAAGCTGGATTGGGTCCTGGGGCGTCGGTTTGGAACGCGACGGCGGGCGAGTTGATGGATGGGATGGCGGGTTTGCGGCTTTCTGGCGATGGACAAGGCAAGTAAGGTCTGGAATCCTGTACGCATACACAAACGCACACTTCTGTATGTAGCCTCAAATCTCCATCTCCGAAATTGTTGCGACCACTTTCGGAGATGACGCCGTCGGCCCGGGTTGCTGCCATTTACTTGGCCATGGAAACGGCAGGCCGTGCCAGGCTCTCTCTGGCAGCAACCTCCAACGCGCCTTCTGCGCCCCGCCTTTCTCTCGACTCTTGGGCTGCCCCCCATGTCCGCGCCAGTTGCGGCGCAACTGGGGCCAACTGAGTTGGCCGCGGTCCTTGAACATGTGCTGGAGGGCCGGTTCTTCGCACTCGCTTCATTGGTCGTCTTCGTGTACGACTGTCTTATCACCTTTGACGAGGAGGTGCGCCATTTCTGGTCGGGGAGGTGGACGATCTCGAGGGTCCTGTTCTTGTTGGTGAGCCCGCATGTTTGGTCCGAGGATGAGAGCTCATTGCGAGGACTACAGAATCGTTATTTCACGCTTGGACTCTTGACGTATGTTCCAAATCGTGTTTAGAGGAAGATAGGCTTATGCGGACGAGCAGATTCCGTATCTTGGTGGACTTTTCCCCGAACATGTTCCCCTCAGAAGTGCGTAGCCGATTCTTGTTTGCATGCACCTCGATTGACCTTCAATTTCTAGTTGTTCGCGCTCCGTTTGCGGTCGGTACCTGCTCTAACCATCGAGTAGTTGCGATATTGCTCTTCGCGTGAACTTTCCGCTCAACATGGCGGCAATGGCGGTTATACAAGGCGCGCTGACATCTTTGCATCTCCTTCTCCCCAAGCTCACTCACTGACTGCAGGTATCCTCGTCCTCCGCCTATGGTACCTCTTCCAAAAGAGTCGCGTCGCGCGCTACACTATGCTGCTCATCTTCATCTGGTGCACCATCGGCTCGTTCGTCATCCTCGGGGTACAGTTTGGCCAGCTGCAGTCCAGGCTCGTCGTCATGCCCAAGCACAACCTGTCCTTCTGCGCTGACCCGCCGCCGTCTTCGTTCTGGGTCGTGTTTGTGCCGGCGTTCTTCATGCACGGCGTGTTGTCGGTGTTCATGGTGATACGGCTGGTGCATAACATTCGCGCGTTGAAGCAACTGACGCTGTGGAAGCGCATTATTCGAGAGTGCGTGGCATCTCCGCCGTCCTATTTCGCGGCGTCGCTGACGGGGTTTTCTCAGTGGTGGCTTCTTGTACATGGTCATCTTCTGTGAGTGGTTGCTACTACCAGATCTCCGGGTCGTCGCTCATGTTGTCGTAGTCTCCGTGTCCTTCTCCATCTCGGCCGCGATAGTCGGCGTCTCGCCTTCGGTTGGCGTCGTGGCAATGTTCTCCAAGTGCGTGTCTCTCAAGTCCTCTGTCCAAATCTCTCAATGGGCGCCCAGCTTCATGTTGGCCCTACTCTCTGCTTGCCTCTCCCGCGTCATCCTACACCTCAGCGAACTGTCGCAAGCCTACGCCGTCGACCCCACCACCAAAGCCCCGGCTTTGCTGCTCCACACAGCGATGGTCGACCGTGTGGTGTGGGAGCACAAGATGGGCTGCTTGGTGTTCATGCCGAGCGTTCATATCGACGAAGACGTCCTCGATGAGAAGGAGTATGGATTGAACAGCGAGGACTCTTCCTTCTAAAGTGACAATTCTGCTGCAGTGAGTAGTAAGTAACTTAGGATGGATGGAGCGCGTCCGCGCCGTGTACCCCACAGTGTATTTCTAGTTGTGTATCAATGCGATTCGAGTTGCAGGCGGGAGAACAGCCAAGAAACGGCCACGGAGGAGACGTCTACGACCCCAGCCAAGGCGTAGATCCCCTGAAAGTCGAGAAAGGACTGTCCATGTGACCACTTACTATATATAGACGAGCCAGCCCGCCTCGAATTTTCTTCTTCACGCACTCACGTCAAATTGCAGACTCTCGGTCTTCCTTTGTCGAGTGTCTGCGCCAAAGCAGTGCGGAGAGAGACTGGGCGTCTTAGTGCTCTTGGCTGGCCCGCAGTGGCCTTTTTGGTCGCACTTGAGCGGGTTGGCTGAGCTGGTGGTCCTTACATACTTGTTTTTGTCGTAATAAACTCATCTTCAACCTTTTCACGAACTCTCCTGAGCGCCATTGACGAGCTGGGACCGACAGAAAACACTCGTCGTCGCCTCGAGTCACGTCATTGCAGGTATCCTCTTGCCATCATCCTCTTCCTCTCTCCTCCTCGTGCGGTGCCCCGACCAGCTGTTCCTAAACATGGCTAACGCGACCCCAGGCCGTGAAGATTCTCCAGGTCATAGTTTAAAGCGCCCATATGAAGCCGTCAGTAGTACCAGCAATGGCAGCTACAAACGGCAGAGGGAAAGGGACCACGAGCCGCGGGACTGGCGAGACGTGCATCTCAGCAACGGTGGCGGGACTCGCAGACGGGTAGAGGAGCGCAAGGACAGCTACAGTCGAGACCGGGACCGGGATCGAGGGCCACGAAGCAACCGAGACTATCGCGACAAGGACAGGGACCGTGGTCGACGCAGAGACTATTCACCCCGTCGACGAACGCCCCCCATACGGTCTCCAGCCAGAGCGAAGACTCCAGAAGAACGGGAAGAGGGCGAAATATCGCCACGAGCGTCTCCCCCGCCTGAGACCCCAGCACCCGCGACGCCGGACCCAGCTCCAATGCAGGTCGATGCCCCAGAAATCGAGCTCATCCCGTCGCCGCCGCCGTTGGAGCAACTTCTCGCAGACCGTCGAGCCCGTCGTGCTGCTATCCTCGCTCGTCATGCGAGTGGGACGCCGAACCCTTCTCTTCCCGGCTCAACAGGACCTTTCAGTGGCAATCCGAGTGTGTCACTTTCCGAAGGTAAGAGCCTTCTTCAGTGACTGGAATTGGTCTCTTAAGGCCGCGCTCATTCTTTTCCAGATGCTTCCAAGGCCCATGTGGCTATCCTAGCTGCTCAGGCAAGCGCAACCCCAAATGCTTCTCTTCCTGGCTCAACGGGACCATTCAACGGCAAATCTACAAATGGTCAGGTTTCTTCGTCGGTCTCGCTTTGGATTCTGACTTGTTACAGGCTACTCAGATAAAAGCGCTCAAAACGGTCATGGTATGTCTTGTCAATCTTTCCAAACAACGGTTTCTTCTCCTCTACTACGCTCTAGAACGCGTTTTGACTGTCTCCTAGATGTTTCCACTCCCGACAAGTCCCGTTCGCCGTCGCCTGCGCCTGAGCAGCAAGACGACATGTTCACTCTCGCGAAACCCGATTCGCCAGGCAGAGTTACCGCATCCAACACGTCCAACGCCGCTCAGGCTGGTCAGGACCCTCAAGTCAACGCGGCTGATTACGATCCATCGCTCGACCGTCGCGAGGACGAGGACCGTCGAGTCAAAGGCATCCCAGTGGATGAGGACGAGGAAGAAGAAGTGGAGGTGGATGACGAGGACGAGGATGATGTGGACGACATGTTCTCGCTGGGCGGCCCGTCCAAGCCCAAGAAGAAGAAACTCGTCAAGAAGAAGAGACCGGTCGAGGTCGCTGCTCCAGTCTTGCATTCAGACACGGCTTCGGATCCCGAAGGCTACTACAACGTTATTCTCGGCGAGGTCCTGGTCGCGCCGGATGGCGAGCGGTATCAGGTTTATGCGAGCGTGGGCCGGGGCATGTTTGCGGTTGTCGTCCGGGCGCGGGTGTTGTCCGACGGCGAGGACTCGACCAAAGATGGTGCACGAGAGGTCGCTATCAAGATTGTGCGGTCGCAGGAGGTTATGTGCGTCTGCTTTTCTCCGCATTTTCGCTACGCTGACCGAATATCTGCAGGCAACGCGCTGGTATGAAGGAGGCAGCTATCTTGAACAAGCTGCAAGCTGCCGACCCAGACGACAAGAAGCACCTGGTCCGCCTTGAGAGAACGTTCGAGCACCGCGGCCATTTGTGTTTGGTCTTCGAGAGTCTCAGGTACGACTGCACCCACAAATCGTACCGCTGGTCCACTAACATTCACCAATCAGCATGAATCTTCGTGATGTTGTCAAGCGCTTCGGCAAGGATGTCGGTCTCAACATCCGCGCTGTCCGCGCGTACGCCCACCAGCTCTTCATCTCGTTAGGTCACCTCCGTAAGTTGGGAGTGATTCATGCAGATATCAAGCCGGATAACATACTGGTTCGTCCGCCCATCTCTCCCGGCTGCTGGCTAACGATCTCCGGCAGGTCAACGAAGCCAAGACGGTGCTGAAGCTCTGCGATCTCGGTTCGGCGTCCGACGCCGCTGAAAACGAAATCACACCATATCTCGTCAGTCGCTTTTATCGCGCGCCGGAGATCAGTAAGTGTGTTCTCCGACTCTCCCGAACAACCCCATGGGGACTAATTGCTTTTTCGCTCAGTCCTCGGCGTCCCGTACGACGCCTCGCTCGATATTTGGTCTGTCGGATGCACGTTGTACGAGCTGTATACGGGCAAGATCTTGTTCCCGGGGCGAAGCAACAACCAAATGCTGCTTCATATGATGGAGCTCAAGGGACGGTTTAACAGCAAGATGATCAAGCGTGCCAAGTTTGGGGACGTGTATTTCGACGAGATGGGCGGGTTTGAGAGCGTCGAGCGAGAAAAAGCCAGCGGCAACGTGGGTGTTCTCCTTGAACGTGCTTTCCGATTGTCGCTGACGGGTGCTTTCCTTCAGGACGTTATCCGGAAGGTACACATTCAAAAGCCAACACGCGACTTGCGAGCGCGGCTCCTCGGTGGTGCGCGGATGAGCGACGAGGAGATGAACGTGCTTTTGCATTTCATCGATCTGCTCGACCGTTGTTTGGCGCTGGACCCTGCGCGACGCATCACGCCGAAGGAGGCGTTGGGCCACCCGTTCATCCGCGGCGCTACGAAATGAAGTGGACGATACTGCGAAGGCCGATAGTGTGTGTTTGCCGAAGAGTCTTGTGTATTTCCCGTTTTTGAAATCTATTCTTCGTATTGGACGATCTGTTGACGCGTTCTTTTTTTTTCCAGTGGCGCAAGAGCTACGGAGAGCACCGGTGCGGGCTATAGTGCGAGCAGGTAGTGCGCCTGCGAAGCATACCGCGACTCGTGCGAGGACATCCGTGGTGATTGAGAGTCTCCTGCCCATCAACTCTGCTTCTCCGTTGATTCTTTCCCGGGTCGTCTCACAGGTTGTCGCGATTGCGAGCTATTCTCCGAGGCTTCGCAGCGGCAATCCGGGGGCCTATGTATTGATATAGTCGGCAGCAGACGACACACACCATTGCATCTTGCGTCCGCCCATGGCCTCTCAGCGACTGATGAGCATCGCAGGCCATCTACATGGGGTTGTGTCCGTCTTTAAAAGCGCGTTTGGTGGGGAAAACAGGGACACGGAAGACAACAAGGACATGGCCGCCGTTACTGCTGCTTCGAAGATTGGCGCTTGTGCCTCCGCGGACTGGACGACTGCACCGCTGCCGACATTTGACGCGCTCCCGCCGTTCAAGGATTTTACTGGTTGCGCCTGGAGCGTTTGGGGCGAGGAGGACCAACTCGGGACGATCAACCTGTTGACGGACGAGGTGGTACGGGTTGCTGCGCGCGAGGAGATTAGACTCGGGCGCTCGGTGGGCCTTAACTGGTGAGTGTAATCGTTGGTTGCTGGTTATCCGAGTCGAGTCGAGTCGTCGAACGCGGCGCTGAACGCTCTTCCATAGGCCGCTAAACTTTCCGGAGAAGGTGCTGCTGCTTCACTTCGCGCGGCGTCTGTTTTGGCCTGCTTGATGCGTTCTTCCGTAGCCTGTCTTCGAGCGGAAGGCGCCGGAGGTTAACCAGATAATCCGACTGGAGGTTGGGATTCGCGACGATGAGATTAATATGGTGTGTTTCTCGGCAACTTTCGGGGGAAGTGTCTAACTTGTATTGCGCAGAACACACAATCGGGAACGCAGGTGGGTCGCCGATCGTGAGGGCATTGGAAGAGGCATCGCTGACGTCGATGCGATACGGTAGTGGGATGGGATGCGGCACTTTCGTACGTCGCTCGCAATCTTCTATCGTTTGGGGTAGACTCGCAGCTAACTAACTTCTAATAGCCTTGCTCGAGCATGGAGTCTACTACAACAAGTCAGCCTTGCGCCTTCTCTTCTTGCGGCTTAAACGGCTGAATTCGCGTCTGTCAAACAGCACTCCCCTCAACTCGCTGCCCAGCGGCATCCATTCGTACCCCAACCCGCACGAGATCGAGGCCGCGGATCGAAAGATTGGCATCCAGAGTGCGCTTTCTTCACCCTTGGGTTGAAATTTTCACTAAAAATCGAGCTTAGACTGGGCCGCGCATGGAATCTGTGGCCGCGGGGTACTGCTAGACCTCGTTTCATACCACACGTCTCTGTCAGTGGACAAGAAGACTTTGCCGTACGACCCGTGGTCCACGCACGCGGTTACGGTAGAGCACCTCGAAGCGTGCGCGGCCAAGCAAGGTGTCAAGTTCCGGCGGGGAGATATCCTCATTTTGCGTGTGGGCTTCATCAAGAAGTATTATGACGCAACGCAGAATGAGCGGGAAGAGCTGGCGACCAAGCACGAAACATTGTGAGTGAAACGTCGTCAGCAATGTGTTCTCTGCTGCCCCAGATGTTGACGAAATATGACCAGTGCCGGGATACACCAGTCCGAAGAGATGAAGCGGTTCCTTTGGTAGGGCTGATATCACTGCACGCGACTGAGGCCGACCACTATTCCAGGAATAATCACTTCTCGGCTATTGCTTCTGATCAACCGACGCTTGAGGTCCGTTCCCGCTTTCACTTGTGAGACGCTCGGGCAAGCTCTGAGCTCTCACCAGTGCTGGCCACCAGCGGAAGGACCAATGAAGAGTCTTCATCAGGTTAGTACTTCTCGTCGATGAGTTCGTCATCGTCTGAACGCAGCCTTTTGCAGACTCTCCTCGCGTGAGTTCTTGCTCTGCTTCTCCCATGTGCGGGGTCGTTGACGGTACCGACAGGCTATGGGGCATGCCAATAGGTGAATTTTTCGACCTCGAGAAACTTTCCGAGGTGTGTGCGGAGACCGGGAGATACACGTTCTTCTTTTCCTCTTGGCCGCTCAACATGTGAGTTCTGCTCATTATAGTCTTTCTCACTGACCGACACCGGGTCTTCCAGCATCGGGGGTTGTGCTTCGCCAGCCAATGCTGCGGTATGTGTTTCAATGCGTCTCTCTAGTCCGTGGGTTTTAACGATAGTCGCAGGCGATGTTCTGAGTGGGTGGGACGCGGATACTGCTCTGTAAACTACCATTGACGCGTCGAATACTCGAATTTCGCGTTGTGTTTATCTGTCCCGCTGGATCATATGACCGAGCTGTCATCGCGGCCCGTAGTAGCGGAAGGCCGCACTCTCTTTCTCCCGACGACCACCATGTCCACTGACTGGACCTCCGCAAAGCTCCCCAGCTACGACGAGCTGCCGGCGTTCAAGAACTTTCCTGGCTGTGCCTGGAGCGTTTGGGGTGCAGACGATCAGCTTGGGACCGTCAATCTTTTGACTGAGGCGCTCGTCAAACAAAGCGCGGCGGAAGAGATTCGGTGTGTCCTCGTCTCCCGGTCTTGTTCGGAAGCGAACTGTACAGCACGGGTCGGACTGTCTCTCTCAACTGGTGAGCGCGTCTTGAAAACCCGATCACTGGGCAATGAAACGGATCTGTTTACTTCAAGGCCCTTGAATTTCCCGTCAAAGGTTCTGCCCGTCTGAGTTATGATCTCTGCCTTCGTGTTCTAATGTGTGAATAGCCTTTGTTTGGTCGGCTTCCGCCGGAGATCAAGCTCATGCAGAAACAAAAAAGAAGGGCTGAACTATTCGAGGTGCGCATGCATTTTCTTGTACCGCTATGTCACTGAAACCATAAAACAGAGATGATGAAATTCATATTGTGGGTGAACTTGGTAGTCAAAGCTCTGGAACTGAGCCAATGTTCGTTGTTAGAACACGCAGTCGGGGTCGCAATGGGACGGTACGCGCCATATCTGCTCGTTGGGACCCGCCGGTAACTGAGCAAACACAGGTTTGCGTCATTTCCCGCTTCTCGAGCATGAAACCTTCTACAACAAGTCTGCGCCCATTCGTCTCATTCATGCAACTGACTGATCTGGTGACTCCAAAGTACTCTGGCCAAAGACCTCCCGCAGGGCATCAATCCCATTGATGATCCTCACCAGATCGACTCGGCGATGACGCGCATCGGCATTCAAAGTGAGTGTTTTCGTGGGCGCACCCGCGGGATTCCGACAAATTTTTAATCAGATTGGGCTAATCATGGCATCTGCGGTCGTGGTGTTCTCCTTGATCTCGTCGAGTTTCTTTCCAAGGACGGGGTACTGCCCTATGACCCTTGGACCACGCATGCTTTCACCGTCGCGGAGCTGGAGGCCTGTGCCAAGGCGCAAGGTGTTTCGTTTCGACGCGGAGATATCTTGATTATTCGGGCTGGGTTCACGAGGAAGTATTATGAGAGTTCTCAAGAGTTGCGCGACTCGTTGAGAGGGAAGCCGGAGACTTTGTAGGTTCTTGCGAATGGGTTTTGGTGCTCCTGACGTACTTTTTCAGTGCTGGGATCGAGCAGTCGGAGGACATGAAGCGCTTCTTGTGGTACGCGGCTCTGTCTTGTCGATCTTTCGTTGGTCAATCTGTACAGGAATAATCACTTCGCTGCAATCGCTTCAGACCAGCCAGCGATAGAGGTGCTTGTATGAGCATTTCAAGAAAATCCGGGGCTCAGTATGTTTCTCAGCGTTGGCCTACACCGGAAGGAGTCCCGCACATGCATCAGGTATTGCCTGTTGTTTTCTCTGGCACGAGGAGCGGCTAACACGGACGATAGACGATTCTCGGGTACATTCCTCAGCGCATGCGTACATTTGGCTTGAACCTCTTCTCGTAGGCTCTGGGGTATGCCCATCGGCGAGATGTTCGATCTGGAAAAACTCTCCGAGGTCTGTGCCGAGTACAAGCGGTACACGTTCTTCGTTTCCTCGTGGCCGTTAAACATGTGAGGAGCCCTTTGTGCGTCATGTCTCGTGCGCTAAAGCTCGAGGAAAATAGCATCGGCGGTGCCGCCTCTCCTCCCAATGCGGCGGTGGGTAGAAATTTAATTTCCAGCCGCAGGGTTTTCCAGCTGACCAAACTGGACTGGCAGGCGTTCTTCTGAGCTCGTAGAAGAAAGGGCAAACGCGCGCAATTCATATGTAGACTGTATGTCCACAGGAACGACTGTATGGGTGAATTCGACTATCGGGACGATCGGCGAGAGTCGCATCTTCTATCTTAGATGGACGTGCTTCGGAAATCGCGGACCCGCGACTGGCAGCTGACGCCTTTTTTCATTGAATGGACGAGATGACAGCCAGACGGAGCGGGGTGGGATTCACGTGGAAGCCGGGTGGCTTTGGAGATCGACGAAAGGCACAGGATGTATTCCTGCGCGGACCTCATCACCAGAAAGCACAACCTGAATGGGTTGGATCTGTGTGTATGGGCCCTGGATGGACACGCGCCGGAAAATTTCGGGATCCACACGGCGTTATGTCCGGACACGGCATGATCTCGACGGAGGGCTCTGTGAATTGGAGCAGATCGTATAATGCACTTTATTCCCTGAGGCACTACCTGCACGAGATGTCACTGCCGTTCCCGGAGATGGCTACGAGACACTAACCCAAAGACGCACAGTGTGCGTCAAAGGAATATAGGCGGGAACAGCTCAGTAGCCGCAAGCGGCGACCGGTAAGCTTCTGGTGGCAATGACAGCTGGAGACTCGGAGCGAGGACCGATGAGCCGACTGTTTTGGCACTCGTTAGCATGAACGAATGCGCAGAGAACATCGCGTTGTACATACGAAAGAAGATCAAGCAAACGAAACCCTCTTCTTCGGAGGTGGGGCGGCAAGCGGTGCATTGGACTCGGCTGATTTTTCAAGCTGCTTTCGACGCTTTTTCCTGGCCTTCTTGACTTCCGAGACTTTCGAGGCAAGCAGAGCTTTTGTTTGTTTCTATAGCGACGCATGAAAGACAAAAAATTCAAGCATGGACGTATCAACTCACAAGCTTGGTTTTTGATTCTGAGATTTGACGTGTTCGATTGGGTGGCGAAGCGGAAATCTGGGGCTACCTATCAAGGGGAGCGCGCGGATCGCATGCGGGAACGGAACCTGGGAGTGTTTTTCGACCTTCTTTTGCGCTTTTTGCTCTTGCACTTCGGCGATGGATTCGGCGAGGCCCAGTGCAGCCTACAGAGCTCAGACATGGCCAAGTGATTGAAAGGACATTCGACAGACTGTTTGGTCAAGAAAGCGTTTGGGTTGTTTGCCTCTATTCCCGGCAACCATGACGGAGGGAGAGAAGAGCGACTGTGGGACAGGTCACGTTCACTTCACGTCAACAGCCAAACTTCATTTCCCGCCACCACCTTCGGATCCGCGTTCGTCCACCAGAGTTGCAACCCACCGCCAGTGGATCGCTTTCGAATCATCCCTCTCTCACTGTGTACACCTGCCTTGGTCATTGGTGCTGAAACATCATCCCTTCCGATCTCAGTTGCCGTCCAACGTCTACAATGCCACTCGGAGACCTGCGCGCGCAAAGAAAGGCCCCCACGGCGTTCCGTCCCTCAAGAAGATGCGACACATGGATACACAGAAGCGACCGAAGCCACACCGCCTATTCGATTGCTGTAGTCAGATCGCCTGAAGGCTAATCGTAAAATCATCAAGATTTGAAGCGATTCAATTTAACTCGACGCGCTGCGTTCTGTGCACGAAAACTCGATGAGGGCGGGAGTGAGGTATCTGACCTAGATCATAATAGCCACTGGACCAAGGTCTTTAAAAGACGAGGCTTCCGAGCATCGACTTGCCCCTCGTCCTCCGCTGTTCTTCCGCCCCCCGCCGCCTCTTCCCGCCTTCAGCTCCCGTTCTTACTGCTTGCAATGTGCCGTTGGCGTCAGTGCGTGCCCTTTCCCTTGCACTCGTTCTGGAGCTCACTTACCGGGTTCTAGTGTCCGAAACACCTACACTCGCTGTGGACATTCCGAAACCCTAGTACGTGCCTCTATGAGCCAGAACAGACAAACCTGACCAGCTTTCCTCCCCCAGCCACCGGTCGAGGTACCTCTCGCGTCCCCTCCCCCTCTCGAGGAAATTAAGCTGGCCTAGATCCACTGCGATAGTGCCTACTGCAAGTTCAGCCCGAACCATCCAAAACACTGTTCTCCACCGCAATGCAGTCGCTCGTGTAACCAATAGTACGTCTGCGCAATTCGTTTTCATCTGTACCGATCGCTAATGTATCGCCAGCCATCTCTTTCCCGAGCAGTACAGTGCGTCCTCCTTTAGTGGCTCGTCAACATCTAACTCTTCATGCCCGCTAGCTCCTACTATCAACGGCTACTGCTCGGCTTGTACGCACGGCATGGGAGGATCGCGCCGTCGTTAGAAAACTTCGTTGAGGTGCTGAAAATGTAAATCCATAATGGCTTGCCGGGAATAATCTGTGTAGCTCGAAAGACGGATGGAAAAACGCCGCTGTAGAAATATTTATTCGCCTAGCCTGCAGTACATAGTCGAATGAAATGTATTCGTGTCTCGTCAAAGGGTTTGAAGATTCAAGCCTATTCGTAGATACTCCCGAGCAAGGGCGCCAGATAGGCTACAGTAATCTGACTAGGAGAATAACTGGCTAGGGCTAGTGGACTTAAGTAGAATAAAGTTCTGAGGAAACTAGCTAACGCCACCAAGTACGAAGGGCTCGCGCTATTTCGCGTCTTTGGATTGAGGTTGGAGTTGACAGCTTCTTTCGTGCTGGCGGCGATGCAGGTACCAGGGACTTGGCTTCTCTGGGTCCCACGACGAGGGAAGGACTCGCTTCTACAGCCTTTACTTGCTGGTAGAGTGCAGTTACGAGCCTTCGTGTGGGCGGTTAAGCTTTTGATTGCTGTAACAAGACCTGGAATTCGCATGAGGAGCACGCAATCTTGAGCAGAGAGTCTTGTCCGAAGCTCTTGACTATGTCTCTCCAGGATAATTCAAGGTTCGAGCCAACAAGGAGGTAACAGAGCTTGTAGTGCGACTGCTGATGCCATCACGTAGGCCGTCCTCGGAAACTTTTCCTTCTTCCACTCATGGTGCGAAGCCTTCCCCAGACTTCACTCGCTGCGCCTTCTCTACTGCTCTTCGACCGTCTTAATCCACCCTTACTCTGATATCCGTCGGGGAAGCAGGGCACGCGACAACGGCGACGTAAAACTGTATGTCAGTCTGCAAACCGGCGGCTGTAGACCTTCAAGACGCTGAATTGTTTGTTGAAGGGACGGGACGTCGGGGACCGAATGAAATCACAGCGAGGCGAAGCCCGAGCCAGGTTTTATCCTGGGCTTCAGCGCTCAGAGCGCCAGCGCGTCAGCGTTCCCAGTTTGGCTCGACGGCTACCATTTCCCAGGCTTCCTTGCGGACTACGGACCGCAACGGCGACCTGCACTGCGGCATTTTGGTGTCGCGTAGGCACGAAAGAAGCGCCAGGTTTCGCCGCTTCAGTGCTTGCCGACCTGCCTTCGCGATTTGCCTTGAATCGCCCGTATTAAAAGCCGGGTTCCGACCGTCCTCTCGTACAACCGGACACCCCCGACCACGACCCGGTGCCAGCAAAGCAGCCATGTCGAGTGAACGCCAGCCCTTGCTCGCTCCTGCTGCTGCAACCGACTTGGCCACCAGCCGTCCGGGTCCGCTAGAGATAAGCGCCTGGGAGCGGCGAGCGATTTTATGTGGAATATGGCTGGCGACGTTCCTCGGGGTGCGTCGGATCCGTTCAATGCCTTTGCTGTCGAAGTTAATATTGTCCCAGGCCTTGAACTGTGCGTCCGTCCTCGTTTCCTATGCGTGCCGTAGTGATCTTTCGTCCAGCTACTCTAGTCCCAACGAGTAGGCTTTCCTTTGCGATCCTGGCGCGCGATTCTGAATCTACCGGCAGTGATGCCTGCGATATCGTCCGATTTCCAAAAGTTTCATCAGGCGGGGTGGTTGGGGACAGCGTATGTTCGTCGAGTTACTCTGGATCGCGCTGACTCGGACTGGTTAAAGATATCTATTGGCGACATGCACCTTCACGCCTTTGTACGGGCGTTTGTGCAACGTTATGGGACGAAGACGTGCCAGCCATACGGCACTTTTGTTTGCGGCATCTGGCGCGTTGGCTTGTGCTCTGTCGACGAATATGGAGATGCTTATTGCGGCCCGCTTCGTCCGTGCTTCTCTGCTTCCTCGAACCCGGCTCCTGGTCTAATTTGCTTTAAGATTGCGGGGATGGGTGGAGGCGGGATGTTCACGACGGCTAGGTCCGTCGTCTTCTTGCATCGAAACGAATGCTCGGGCTTGAGCTAACTCTGCGCCTAATAGTATCATCGTCAGCGACATGTACACTTTACGTGTTTGTCTTCTCTGCTTTTTCGACAATACGAGGCTCATGCTGCGCAGAACCGTGGGCTGGTGCAAGGAGTGGCAAGCTGCGTGAACGCGGTACGTTCATCATGACCTTCTTGTGTTCCAACGCTCATGGATGCAGTTGGGAACCGGACTTGGAGGTGTCTTCGGAGGCATAATGACGGATTGGTATGTGTGCGGGTAATGCAGCGAACCAGGTGCTTATTTTGCTTGCGTTAGGCTGGGTTGGCGGGCCGCCTTCTTCATCCAACTCCCGCTCTTCTTCCTGTCCTTCGCGTTGACATCAAATAATCTTCGCTATGTTATGCCGGTCCGTCCCTTCTCTTCCAGTACTGAGAATCAGTCTCATCGGCCGTCCAGGGAAAGTCAAAGAGTGCGGCCGAAGTGCTCAAGCGGATCGATTACTTTGGAATCCTAACTCTTCTGACCGCCCTCGGCTCGTTGTTGGTCTTCCTCAGTATGCGATACAACGAGATGCTACCCGTGCGTTGCGTCTGCCGCTGCATCGTCATGCACACTAACTCTCTGCGCAGTGGTCCGACCCGTGGGTGTTTCTCCCGCTTGCCGGTGGAGGAACGTTCCTTGTCCTGTTCTTCCTCGTCGAAGCCCTCGTCGCGTCGGATCCCGTGCTCTCGCCGTCGATGCTGGGCCAGCAGGTCCCGTCGCTCATCGCACTCTCCAACTTCCTCTCGGCGACGTGCAACTTCTCCGTCAGCTTCTTCTTCCCCGTGTGGTTCCAGACGGTCATGATGGAGAGCGCTACGACCGCTGGGGCGCATATCACACCCAATAGTATCGCCGCGTCGTTGGGGTCGGTGGTCGCGGGGCTGCTGATGCATCGGTTCGGGCGGTACAAGGCGATTAGTCTTGTATTTGGGTGGTTCCCGTTCGTTGGTGCTGTGCTGTTGTCGAGGATGACGATGAGCTCTGGGCCGCTGCAGTCATGGCTGAGCATTGTGAGATTTTCGCTCCTGCGTCTTTTGGTTTACTGAGACCTTTTGCAGATTCCCTTTGGATTTGGCAATGCCATAGTCATGCAGACCAACCTCAGTACGTTTCGCTTGCATCCAGAAGATTGCCAGCCTGATCACGTGAATTTCCAGTCGCTCTACTTGCTCATCTTCATGGCGAGTCCTTCGTCGTACCTTGCGTATTTATGACGCACTAACGTGAATGAAAGAATCGCAGACCGCCGTCGGCACCGGCTTCGCAGCGCTTTTCCGCGGAATGGGCGCGTCGATTTCATCTCGCTTGCGCCTCCGTAATGACATTTTGCGTGCAGGTCAGGTCGGCGGGGTCGCGATCTCCTCCGCGATATTCCAGTCGCGACTGGAGACTTCGTTGAAGGCGAATATACACAGCGATGATGCTGCCGAGGTCGGCTTGTGCCTGCTTTTGAGGACGCGCAACTGAGATGTGGGCAGATCATCGAGAAAGTCCGCCGATCGAGCAACGTTATTCGGACGCTTCCGCCGTTAGTGCAGCTTGCTGTGAGGGAGTCGTATGCCAGTGGCCTGAGGGCGGTGTTTGTGCTTGCTGCGACGACGACGTTCCTTGCGTATGTTGCGAGGTTGCCGGTAAGTGTTTGGTTTTTCTCGAGATTCCTCGGTGCTAATGCGTGTTTTAGATTCCAGATCAGGATTTGGATAAAGCGTATTCGAAGAGGAGGAAACCCAGCGAGTGTGTGGATGATAGACGGAATGCTGTTGCCGTGGTTGGCGGGCAGAGTGGGGAAAGATCTGTGTGATTTTCCCCATAGATTTAGAGCCGGTCGAGGACAAGGACGGGCACTCGCAGATGCAGAGCCAGGATCTCTTCGCGAGATCTTGCAATCTCGGTGGCTAGAGCACTTGGGATTTCTTGGGTTATTGGGAGAGCAGGCTGCTGGTGCTCGTGCGATCTTACAGCGACGGAACAGTATGTCCTCGGGAGAACACGACAATGTGGCTGCAGAAGTTGTTGCGTGGAGACGACCATGGAGCTTTTCGTCCAGAGAAGGCGAGGGTGGAATGGGATGTTGGCGCTGTTTTCCCGCAGTCCCGCCGCCGCCCAGCCAGCGCCCTGGGACGGCATGTCCAGTTGTAGCTGGCTTCGCGCTCGATTGGGGAACGCGGCCAGTCAACTGACATGCAAAGAACACGGATGTGGGAGGCCGGTGTCCGGACATGAGCCATCTCGCGACACGGAACTGTTGAGCTGTGCTGGGTGCCGTGGGATTGAGACGAGATTGCCAGGAGGGGATACAAGAGCAATCGCCTCGAGGCCCCGGCCGCGGCTACGAATAAGCTACGAGGAGGAGCCTTTCGCTGGATGCGCTCGAAAGAAGATGCGTCGGGAGCACAGAGAC
Source organism: Mycena chlorophos (assembly GCA_014461115.1). Classification (NCBI taxonomy): domain Eukaryota; kingdom Fungi; phylum Basidiomycota; class Agaricomycetes; order Agaricales; family Mycenaceae; genus Mycena; species Mycena chlorophos. The sequence continues at coordinate 3,817,502 of JACAZE010000001.1, read as the reverse complement.
GGGCGATTCCCCATCCAACAACAGCATAGAGACAGATTTTGACGCGATTTTCGAGGAGCGGTGCCTCGTGCTCGCGACGAATGAATATAGATATTTGCCTTGCGGAGATATTGGCATACAATGGTGCAACGAGGTCGGGTGGGCTCGGGATGTTGCGGGCGCAGGTAAGGCGCGACGCTGGCCGGTTATGTGGCGCTCTGGTGCGATTTCGAAGGTCGGCGAGGAGAGCATTATTTGCCTGTGAGCGTGAAGGTCACTGTTGTTTGCAAGTTGTTTGGCACATCAACATCCGGCCTGATCTTCTTCTCCACCACCACTGCCGCCAACGACGACGACGGTTGCTCGTCGACGTCGACGACGATGAGCAGGCGAGAGTCCCGGGTCTCCATGGGCGCGCGCCAGACCGACACCCTCCTCGAATTCGAGAACTGTACGTGTCTGTGGTCTCGCTCCTGGTCGCGCTGACGATTTCGTGTATTTCCCAGTCAAGAAGAAGTTTCTGCTGGCCAACAAGCATATCACCAAGTGCGTAGGATTTCTAGCGCAGTGCGCTGGCCCTGGGTGTCGCTGGACCGGTTGCTCCCAACCAACTGGAGCCGGTGGTCTTGCCACCGTCCGTGTCGACTTCAGGGCCAGCGGAACAGTCTCCTACGCTACTTTAGAGTCTGTTCTGATTGTTCTCTGTGCAGACTAAACTCCAACCTGAGCATGAAGATCGAAGAGCTCAACACAGAAATCTCGACACTTTATTCCGAGAACCTCCGACTGCGCGCGTCTGAGATAGCTCTCACCACCGAGCTCAGACGCGAACGCGAGAAATCACGCAAGATTTTGTCCGACGCCGAAGCCGCGGTGCGTCGATATGAGGCTCTTTCCCGTTGGCTTTTGTATTCACTGTCTCTGCAGGCCCATGTCCTGACTATCCAACTCGCGACCTTGCGCGAAACATACCATGTACCTGTTCTTGCATCACCCACACCCACGCCGCCACGACGCACGACACCATCTCCCCGCGACAACACTTATTGTAACAATCCGACCGTTAATCGGCTGTCGCGAGAGCCGCAAGTCCCAAATATCGACGAAGACGACGAGCCGGAAGATGTGCAGAGCTCGCCGCCGCGCAAGAGCAAGAAGAAGGCGCGCTTGAGTGCCTCGCGATTGCCACTCCCAGCCCGGTCAAGCACGCCGCCGACCGAGGTCCCTCTGCTCGCGTTCTCTGAACCCGCACCCGCACCTTTATCCCTGGATCTGTCTACCCTCGTCCTGCCCGCGAAAAGGCGACGGCAGAGCGGTCTGCTTTTGGACCTCGCGGTGGTGGACCTGGATACCGATAACGGGGTAACAGTCCCGGAGCCAGACAAGGAGCGAAAGCGGTCGTCTTCGGCGAAACCCAAGGCGAAGTTAAAAGATGTTACCAACGCCAACTCGGTGCCGTCGACGCGGACCCCGTTGGTGCTGGAGCTGCCCGTCCGAACGTTTTTGGCTCCTGCTCCGCCGAGCCCTCCGCGACCGGAACCTCAACTGTTGCCAACTGAGACGCCGCCGGTGTCTTCCGGGTCGTCTTCGTCGCTGGAGCAGGCTCAGACGGAGATGGATGGTGGGCGCGAGCGACGGGCACGCAAGAGCGTTAACTACGCCGAGCCGAAGCTCAACACCAAGATGCGCAAGCCGGCTAGCGTCGACGCGACGTCCAAGAAGTCGCGCAGCTCGACGTCGTCGATATCGCGCCGCCCGTCGCCGCCCTTGCGTGGTGAGCAGGACGAGGATCTGGGTACGAGGGGAGTGGTGACGGAAGGAGAAGATGGGGATGTGGAGGTCGAGGAAAGTGACGGATGGGCGGATGGAGAGTACCTTCCGCCTGGCTGGGCGACGACGCATGTGAACCTAGAGGGAAGGAGGCGCGTGAGGCGGCAAGAGATGGATATGGTGACGGGGAGGCGGCATAGTTCTGCCGTGTAGATGTTATGACGAGACACGACCACAACAACAAAGTATGGTATGCAGCACATTCTTCTTGTATAATATTTGTACTTGGTGGGCTAATTGACGCCTGTTTTTTTGCTGTATGTGGGGGGTAGGCCTAACAAGGGTCGCATCACTGGTCTGTTCTTGACCAAGACGACCACCCTGGCGCGCCATACTCGCTGATATTCGGCGCTTCTCGACCGCCGGGTGCCCAACAATCTCGGTAAAACGCGTTGTTCCCCTAGGACGCGTGTCGGGACCAACATTCGTCAGGTCAAGAACGCCATTTCGCCTGTTCCATCCTCGGATGCTGGCGCGATGCTGACCCGTAACTGGGTATAAATACGTAGCCGTGCGGCCCGTATCCTTCATGGAGGCCGTCGAAGCGTTGCTTGAGACTCGGCTGTTCCAGCAGCTGGTGCATGGGCTCGGTCCGAACGAGCGGATGCCGGTGACGGTGGCCAAGGCGCAGAAAGTTGCTGAGGCGTATGGTGCGTTGTTTTCACTCTCTCTGTGTGGTTGTGAGGCTGAATTTTACTGGAAGGGATGTCGCTGGATGATATCGCGACACTGTCGACCAAGTTTTGGGAGATGCATGCGGCACCGATCGTTTGCGAGAATCCGGCGACGATTGTGTTGCTGTCGATTCAGTATAATCTCGTGCTGGGGACGATTCTTGACCATGTTGGGCGGACGAAGAAGGACGAGTTGAGAGGTCTGCTAGAAGATTTGCTCAAGTATAGGATTTCGTGCGTTTCTTCAAGTTGCTCGTTTCGGGAGATGTGAAGCTGATTGGTGTAGAGGGCAGTTTTGTTTGACAGAGCTGGACCATGGGCTTGATGCTGCGAATCTCGAGACGACGGCTGAATTGCTCGAGGATGGGTCGGGGTTTGTGCTTAACACGCCTCATCCAGGTGCGGCAAAGTAAGTGGACTGTGGTGGTGTTTGTTGGCGGCTCATTCGTGTGCAGATTCATGCCGCCTGTGGTACCTTGTGGGAGTCCTTGCGTTGGACTGGTCATGGCGCGCTTGATAGAGCATAAAAAAGACCTCGGCGTTCGTCCGTTTCTGGTCAACCTCAGCGACGGCAAGGACATGTTGCCTGGGATCGTTACGAGGTATAGTATACTTCTTCTTCATGTTTCGCTGAGATACTGAAGGTACGCAGAGTGCTACCATATCGAGGCGGCTCTTCGCCCGTCTGGCATTCGATAACTTCCTTCCACAACCTCCGAATCCCACTCAGCGCGCTACTGGTCACGCACAAAGTGCCCTTCCAACAACTTATATGGCGCGCTGCCGTCGGCTCAATCTCGCTCGCTGCGACCGCTTTGCCGGCAGTTGCACACGCCTCATTTATCGCTGCCAAGTACAGCCAGCGCCGGCTCGTCCTGGGTCGACCAGTCATTGAGTTTCCGACGCAGCATGGACCGATTTTGGACGCGTTCGCGAAGCATTTCGTGTTTGTTGCGTTTTATCGACGCGCGGCGAAGATCTTCGCAAACGAGGGTGTTGAGCGGAGTGTGCGGCATGGGATCGCTGCGTGTTTCAAGGCGGTGGTGACGAGGGATGGGCAGGATGCGATGATAAAACTCTCGGAGAGGTGTGGGGCGCAAGGGTTGTTCAATTATAATATGATTTCGCAGATGCATGTGAGTTTCTCTTCGCTCTTTGGTCTTGTTGCTGTGGCTTACTGTGTTGGCAGGCGGATTTGAGAGGCAATGCGGTTGCGGAGGGTGATATCCTGGTCTTGTCAATTCGTAAGTTTCTGCTTCCAGTTGTTGGCGAAACGATTGATTTGTTCCTAGGGCTCGTCACCGAGCTTCTTTTGGACCGATATGCCCTCGATACAACGTTCTTTGCGGGCTTTGCGCCTCTGGATAGTCCGCTGGCGCACCACGCGGCAGGTCTGCTGGCCACTGCTCGAGCCACTCTTCAAGGTCCCTGCAAAGGCCTGCACCGCTCAGAGGAATTCTCCCGACGCGTCCTGCCGCAATGCACAAAGATCGTCGAAGCCATCGGGATGCACTACGCTTACGCGTCCGCCGTCTCTGCAGGGTTGGACGCGCGGATAACGCGTTTGTATCTGGCGTCTGCGTTGAAGGAAGACCAGAGCTGGTATGTTGAGCATCTCGGGATGAAGCGCGAGGACATGTTTGTGGAGGAGATAGAGGCTACGAGGGACGCGTTACCGTTGTTGGACGAGTGGATGGCGTCGTGTGGTGCGGAGAAGTTCGTGAAGGCACCGATTGTGGATCGGGAGCGTTGGGATGCGTTTGTTGGATCTTTGGAGGTATTCGATGGGTCTCGACGCGCTCGTAGCGAAATGGTTCTGAGTAGATTGTGAATTTCTGCGAGTCGCTCAATCCATGTGCCTGTGTGAACCTCGTGACTAGGGGACAGCTGCCGGGCTGTCTAAGACCTTGCTTTGCGACGTGAAGTAGCGCTGCCTATCTTGCCGATGGCCCGTCATCAAATTGCGATGCAAGCCATTTATAATCTCTGCAGACGCGACCATAAGCTTTCGGCGATTCTGTCTACGGCAAATGGGTGACTTCCTTGCCTTCTGCCACCATGCCTTCTCATCGCACACCTCGCGAAACTCTTACCAAAAACCGCCCCAGCGCTGGCCTGTTTAACGACGCCAAAGTCGAAAAAGTGAGTTGAAAGTTACTCCCTCTCGTCGCTAACGGCCACTAATGGCCCGTTAGGCGATGAAAATCTTCAAGCATTGCATCGCAGCCACCACGACATTCGAGGTCCCTGTGACCGATCCTGAGCGCGCCCCCGATCTGCGCTTCCAGTTGGACGACCCCTCCGTCGCGGAAGTTTCGCGCCGCGTCGGCCAGTACAAGTGCGGATTTCTCGCGAAATGGGTGGACCCTGTCGACAAACGGCGCACGAGCGGTGTACGTCGTCTGTTAACAGTATGGGTCGAGCTCACTTCGCCCAGCGACTCATGCATGGATGGTTCTTCGTATCGGAAGAAGGCCAGACCGCGTATCTGCGGCAGCGCTTACCGGTACGCCTCGTATCGCTCCGTTTTCGCCCAAGTAGAGTCTCACAGTGCTCGTAGAACACGGCGCAGGTGTCTCAAGAAATCACGGCGGAAGCTGCTGCCCAAGTCGAAAACGCTCAAGAAATCACGGCGGAAGCTGCTGCCCAGGTCGAAAACCAGGCACACCGCCCCAGTAGCCCTCCCATACACGCTCCATCCCACGACGAACGTCCTGCTGAACCCAACGGCGAGGACTCTACGGGCCGGGAAATCGACTTGGGTTTCATCGCCATCTCTCGCCTGGACGACATTCTTACACGCGTGCATGCGCTCAGCGACTCGAAGGACCGCCAGGCTCTCCGGCGCGGCGTGAAGGACGCTGAACACGCGATAATGGCGCTTCGAAAACGCGCCGTCTCGTCCGCGACTGTACTCATTGCCTCCACCCAAGAGTCTGACGGCGAGGACGAGGTGTGATGTCCTTCGCACCGACAAACAGAACCGCACGATGCATGGTAGCCGTGGCTTGAGCGCGTGAATAGCACCTTTCTGAGATCGACCCTGTACTACTCGATAAACGTAGAATTTCGAAACCTTGCGTCCGTCGAATTTGAGTGACAGCATTGTCACACGCTTCCTTCCGTCCCTCATGCGACCAGACTCTCTAGCGAAATTCGTCGAAGACGAAGTCTGCGAGCGCGACCGCGCTGAGATATTCGCAGCGATCCTTCGGCGCGTGGGAGTCGACCTCCACGCGGTTTACGACGTACTTCCCTACCAGCGGGAGGACGACTGGGACCGACTTCGCTCGCGCTTGGTGCGGGACGCCCCGCTCTCCGACCCGACTTCATTCTGCACGGCTTTCGAGTACGGACGCTTCCGCCACGTCGTCAGGAAATTGAAGGACCCCGACGTGAGTGCAGCATTGGCTAACTTCGACTTGCGTTCTGAACTGCTAACAGGTCGCGCTATCGCGCATTCAACCCTTCACCTCCCACTTTCCACTCGAGATCTATGGCTGCGTCATGGCCGAGCTAACCAATGGCTTCGATCTTCGAACGTGTATCATGGTCAGCAAAGCTTTCTACGCCATGGCGTCGAAGCAGCTGTTTTCGAAGATACGCATGACTACGGAGGACCGCGACGGCTTGGAAGAGACCATCACAGTCAACTTCAAGAACGCACGAACCTTTTTCGACGGTGCAACGCACAAGCCTTTCTTGTCTCACATCCACCACTGCCAATTGCTTATCGGCGACCAAGTGTCGGGTTACGCTGACGACGACGTACAACTTCCATCTCCTTTGGCTGGGCTCAAGCGGGTGTCGCTAGCGTTTGTTTGCACGGCGACCCTCAGCGACGACGATACGCGAAAAATAACCCGCTTCGTCGGCAGGATTATGCGATCTGGCCCAGTCTCGCATTTCGAGATCTTCAACTTGCACGATGCACCCCCGAGGCAAAGCCTGCACCCACTTGCCGCTGTGCTTGGCCGCGTCCGCCGCCTTTCCATACGTGGATGCGAGTGGGACAACAGAGTGCATCCCACCTCCGCAAATACTCAAGAGACGGTGGGGCCGCCTGCAACGCTCCAGCAGCTGACGCTGTTCTCCTCCCCCACCGTCCGTGCTGGAGAACGCACTGTTGAAACCGAGACTGGCGGAGCTCCGCAGCGTCTCTATCGGGCGGCGAGTTGAACGTGCTGTGGGAGATGCTGCGTCTCGTTTCGCTGTCGTCGCCCGCTCTGGAAGACATCAAGATTGATTTCCCCCACACAATTGGCAAGTTTTCTCCATACTCCGCATCGGATTTTGCCTGAATTACGACAGCTGTACCGATTCCGACCCTCCCCACCATACACCTCAGCAACGCTCGTGGTCTGCACTTACTTCTACATGGCCAGCCCTCTCAAGGGTCCTGGGACCTCGTCAACGCCGCGCTCACGCGCATCAAGACCCCAAGCGGGTGTACCGTATCGCTCCATTTACACACCACCAAAGTGGACTTCATATCGAGCACTTGGACCGGCCTTGCGCAGCTGGACGGCGCTCTTCACGCTCGTCTAGCCGGGGGCCCTTTCTCGATTGATATCAGTGCCCGCAACGAGGAAATCTACGAGAGGAGCTGCCAGAAAATTATCGCGGTGTTGACGAGGTCGTACGGGAACGGCTTGGTATTTGTTCACAGTGGTGGTTGCCGGGGTTGTATCCAGCCGCATGTATAGCGCGTGTTTTATTCCATGAATGATTCCACATTACAGCCTTTGGGTTTGCACTTTAATCATTGATTGCGAGGTCTCCTGTTCACTTTTCGCTACATTATTCCTCCTTCTCGTTTTCACCGTCGGCCTCACTCGCGCTCGCACTCTGGTCCCCTCCCGATTCCAACAACTCCAGACTGCGCGGTATGACCGGGCCAGTACGGTGTGGCCTTCGATGGCCAACCACCTCCGGCATGTGGCAGCTATTAATCTCTTGCGCGTCGAGCAGCCATGCCTGCAGAGGTCATGTAGTCAACGTCGCTCGCCGCTGCGGGATCGCTCACCATTCCCCATGATGCCCTGCCATCTGGGTACGTTGTTGATTTGCGCTCCTCTCGCCCGAAAGTCACCACGCAGGAGACCGACATGTCCACTTCGATTGGGTGGTTCACCTTTGGTACCGCTGTGTAACCCACTCTGCTGTCCCATTCCAGGCGTCCCTATTCACATTTAGCACTCCGTATCCCCACTCGCGCACGTCAGTCTTACCACCCGCGTAGCGGCGTGCGTGCGGATTCGCAGGGATCCCGTTGGTGGCCTCCGAATGTACGGCCGCGCAATAACACAAATCGAGGGTTTCCTTCTTTTGCTCAGCGTTAGTGAAACCACATCTGTATGAAGACGCACTTGATGACCCTGGGGTGGCGAATCTTCCGCTGCCTTTCGAATGAACTCGCAAATGCTCGTGTACGCGTCGTTGAATCGCCCTGCGGGCCCGGACCATCGAATATGCAGAAAATCCTGAAAATCGTCAAAGTCTGCACACCGGATATTGCTTGGGCCCACCCCCCAAGCGTTATGTTCCATTCCAACGACCTTTCCCGCCACCGAGAGTACTGCAGGAGTGCCCGTGTTCTCTTCCAGGAAGTTCCGCCGACACTTGCCGAAGGCGTCCACCTCCGCTTCCGTGTCCAGCCTTACTTGAAGCGGGCACTGGAATAGAAACGCGCAGAGGTCAAAAGTCCGCGTCATGGTCGGTGGAAGGTCTCCGCCCTTCGCTCATAAGTACACGAGCCAGCCGCCGTGCCGCCCCGTGCCGCTGGACGCGTGTTCTGCCGCTGGACGCGCGTTGTGCCGCTGGACGCGCGTTGTGCCGCTGGACGCGCGTTGTGCCGGCGCGCCGTGCTCCCTCGCATCTTGTGTCCTGCGCGTTGGTGGTCGTTGCGTGAAAAGTTCGTGGCCAGTGACCATCAGACATTGCGTCCCTCACTCACGCTTCTTTTGACCCTTGGCGCGGCTTTCCCGACGCAAATATGCCCAGCTCTATTCTCCCTGCTGACGCTCCGCACGCTGGTAGTCTTGTACATCACGACATTAGATAAGGTGCAAAACGCCTTGCTGCTCCGCGTCGACCGTCGTTTCTGTGCCCGCAATCAGGTCTAGCATCCTCCCCGCTTTTCCATCCATTACCAACACCAGCCGGGGTACAATCGGCTCCAAAAATAACGTCTCCTCCGGGCGGTACTTGATGAGTTGGACCGCTTCTAGTACCCACTTCTGTGGAACCCTCAGTAAATCGTTAATGGTGTGCTGGGTTTCACTCACATAAGTGAAGCTGCGTCGTTCTCTGTGCGGGGTTTTGATTTGCCGCCCGACAGTGTGTAGGTGAAACGTGCAGTCGACCACCATTCCTCTCTCTAAGGGCAGTTCACTTGCGAGAGGCATTTGGGGTTCCAAAATGTTATACGCTTGCTGTTCGAGGCGATATTGGTGAGTTTGTGTGCGCCTGAGTGTCTCCTCACTCACGGATTGCACGTCGTCCGGCACGGTAACCGCAATCAAGCCTTCCTCCGCATGGGTGCGCAGCGTCCAAGGCACAATAATCTTAGCTCCCTGCCACATGTTAGAGGCGGAAATCGACTTCGTTGCGGCTTACCTTAAGATCTCTTCCGTCCTCCAGCATTATCATCGTCAAGAGATCGTACATGACCTCGCTCTCGCGTTGCTGAGCTGCGCCTATGTAGATGATCTGCTCTTGTTAAGTAGTCTCGGCGCGACCTTGTTTTCGCACTGACCGTTTTCTTCATGCACCGTTCCCAGTAGCACACCTGGCCTTTCACCACCATTGTACTCATTGTTGCGTCGTCGCCAGGGTTGAAGTACGTGCGCTTGTAATGAGAGTCGCGCGTGTCCGTTTCCCGAGGAACAAGAAGTGCATGGTGAGGGTACCAGGTGTCAACTTGAGGAGTTGGTCCCAGTAAAGCGACATCGTTGGTTGCTGGCAGAGTCGGAGTGTCTTCGTCGCTCATCGTGTCCTGTTCTGGCCTTCGTGTCCCTTCTTATATTCACGTCTGTGTTGCCGTTCATGTCGTGGACCTTTGGCAAGCTTGCGAAGACGCGTCACCGTCGCCATAAGCGACACACGTTTGCAGGCGCCGCGCGTTTGCGGGCGCCGCGCGCTTGCGGGCGACGTCTAACGTCGTGTCCTCTTTCTAAGTATTCGGCATGGGCTTCGCTTTTGGCGGGGTTTGCAGAAGTTGGTTTGTGAGCATAGTGGGGGTTCATGTCGAAGTTTGATTTGTGAGGACGACGCGGAAGTACGAATGTGGAAGTCAACTCTCGCTTGCTAGTACACACATATATAGCCACGTCTAATCATCGTCCGATAACATCTCCTCTAACGTCCGCGAGGTGAAGCAAATGCAGTGGCGCTCGCTCGCTAGCACAACTCGCAACCGATCTCGCGCTTTCTCCAGCGCCGCAAACTGCTTGTGTATCTGGGGCAACATTGCCTCCATTGGTCCCCGTAGCGCTGTATCCATGGCGCTGTTGTCCTCCACTAGTTGCATGTCTTCAACCTGTGTGAGGGAGTTTCACCACCTGCCCTGCTCACTTGCGCTGGCCATGTACCGTGTATTGCGGACGCTCGTTTCCCCCCCTCTCTCTCCACCGCAGGTTCACGACCAGACTGTGCGCTGTCGGTTAGGCGGGGCAGCGCTAGAGACCTGTTGCGCACCAATGATTTCGCAAATACTCCTCGTTGCCGTTGGCTTGCATCGCAGCCTCCTTCGAACCCCACTTTGCCAGGGTACCGTTGTTGCTGGAGAAGAAGGAGGCGAACCCGGACGCCCGCATGCGTGCATTTGGTGCCATTATCGACAGCGACCGTTGTTGGGCCTTGCAAGCCGTCTTGTGGTTCGCCCAATCCTGCCGTTGGCAATCTTGGCTGCAATATCTCGCGACGCCGCATCCAGCACACCGAAGTGTGCCTCTTTCCGAGTGGCAGCTCCAACACTTTCGTCCTTGGCCTGGCACAAGTTGCGTCCAGTAGGTGAGGGCCGACATCGCCAGCGGGTACGTGTGATGATGGAGCAGAGCAAAAGCCGTTTTTAAGGTTTTCGAGCGTGACGCTTGCGTCGTCGTCGAGTGCGCGTCGCGACGCGTTGGTCTTGACGCGGCTCTCTCATGACGCAAGCTCTTCCAGAGGCGAGCCAAGCGGTCATCATGTGAGGTGTGAGAGGGGAATAAGTTGCTCCCTAAAAGGTCTACGCTACACTTCCTCCGATATTTGTCGAGATCCGCCATTGGCCCGGTCTTCTTCCGTTTTCCCATCGCTGCCGTAGTCCAGCACCTCGTCGTCGCCTTCATCCTCTCCTTGGGGGTCGTCAATCTCCATGGCTCGATCCTCCACGCTGTCTTGCCACATCTCGAGCACCAGCCCTTCGTGCTTGACGAACAAGTTCGCGACGTCCTTCGACATTCGGCCGTCATCGGGGAAGGTGGCCATCATTAACATTTGCCTCTCCGACCTTTCCTCCTGAGCTGTGGTAACGCAGCGGCAGGCTTGCAAGATATCAAGGTACCAAGTCTGGATCGAAAGCTCAGCTGCATGTCACGAGAGAGCAAAGCGCTAAACGCACCGATGTCCAAGACTCTGTCCCGTCGTCGTATTCCAGGTCAATGTGGTCTTCGCGAAGCAAGTGCGCTACGCAGCGCACATTCATTCCGACCGAGAGTTTATCCGCCGCTTCGCTCGCAAACGTGAAACCGCGCTTCATGTCGAACTCAAACCGACCCTGTGGAACAGCTTCACTGCTGAGCAGTGCTTGTGGGGCGTAGTACTTACGAATTCGGTGTGCGTGGTGCGTCGCAGACGTATGGCGCGGTCGCGACCGCGCAGATTTTGCGGAGTACATTCACCAACGTCAAAAACTCGCTGGACGCAACACATTGGATCACATGGCCATCGTCTAAATAGCGCACCTTCCAGGCTGCCGGCGTGTGCGCGCGCATACGCTGCTGCAATTCTTGGCATGCGTCCTTGAAGCGTTGTTTGAGCGAACCCGACGGCGGAGAGGCCAAGTGGAAGTATTCCTATGCGAAGGTCATTATGGCGACGTCTGAGACGCTCAAATACCCGCACTCACCCCACGCGTACATTTCCCGACTGATTGAAGCGTTCCGCAAACGAAAATGAGGGCCTTCCCGCCCGTAGCGGGATCCATGTAAAAACGCTGGTGCATGGAATTCCCGACTTCGACCCGCTCTTGGAGCTCCATGGACGGAGGAACACAAATGAGGAAGTTTTCGAGATTGAGTGGGTTCTCCATGCTGAATGGTCCTTCCCTCGATTGTGAGTCGACGTTTTATACTGCAGCGCGTTGTCGCTTAAGCGCGCCGCGCGGTTGTCCGCCGACGGTCCGGTGATGACGCGCGTAACGTGTGCCGTCCCGTCCAATGCTGTCGCGTCGCGTCCGATGCTGACGCGTCTCCGGAGGACGGTGACGCGTCGCGAGAGGTCTCCCGGTGCGATCCGACCATTATATGTGCCAAGCGCTCCCGCAACGGAGTTGTTTTATTTGACGCGCACTGTAAGGGCAACCCCTGTGACGTGGTGTGACCCGACAATCTGGCAGGGGGGATCCAAAGGTCAATAACGCTCTAACTAGTACAAGGAGCGCACCTGGCAGGGGGGATCCAAAGAGAAGAAACTCTGGAGACCCCTGACAGGTGGCCAACTATTTAAGAGCGCTGCGGCGCCATGTGCAGTAATCACGAGCTCGATCACATGCGTGATCCCATCTTGATGGTTGCGAGGGCAAACGCCGATCCGGCAAATTGATTACCCGAACTCCGGAGTTGCCGGAGTTACCGGAGTTGGACTCGGAGTGAGAGGAGCGCACCGGAGGAGTGGGGGTGGAACTGGAGGGTTCCGGAGATGCCTCCGGAGGTGCGGAGATGGGATCGGAGGTCGGATCAGTGATGAAATTGATCCGAACGGGCGTTCCCCTGACATCACCCCCCCCTTGGAATGCGGCGTCTCGACGCATAGGCTCGGAGAGGGTTCGGAAGGGGATGGCGTCGAAGAGGGCAGCGCCGATAACCCGGGGAGCATTTGGGTGGCTCCGGTAGTACTCCGCGATGTGCTCCGGAGCATGGAGTCGATCGTGCCGGACCCATTGGTCATGGTCCGGACCATATCCCTTGTAGCGCACCAGGAAGTTGAGCTTCCGGTAGCGTGCGCGTCCAAGATCTCCTCCACCTCCCAGACCTCGTGACCCTCGTCGTCGAGCTCCGGAGGGGTTCGTCGTAGCCCGGACGTCCCGGAAATGGCTCTTCCTGCGCAAGCTCGAGTTTGACAACCGGAAAGACCGGGTGGAGACGCGAATACTTGGCGGGCAGTTCAAGCTTGAACGCACCCTTCCCAACCACCTGGATAACCTTAAACGGACCGAGGCGTCGATGCGAGAACTTCTCCGAAGGACGAGTCGTACGGATATCGGAGGCATCGAGCCAGACACGGTCTCCGACCTTAATGTCCGGAGCTGTGGTACGCCTCCGATCATAGTACCGCTTGTACTCGTCCTTTGCCTTCACCAACGCAGCCTTCGCTTCCGAGACTCCGCTAGCAATCCGGTCCCGGAACTTGTTCACCGACTCCACCTTCGACCGGAGTCCTCCGGGCTCAAAGCCCATCCTCGGAATCCTTCCGGTGTCCGTCATGAACGGCACCTGTTGCGTCGAAGAGTGGATGTGGTTGTTGTATGAGAACTCCGCGGTCGGAAGCAGCTCGTCCCAGTCGTTTTGGGCGTAGTTGGTGAAGATCCGGATGTACTGCTTGAGTTCTTGATTGACGCGCTCGGTCTGTCCATCGGTCTGCGGGTGGTACGCGGTTGACGTAGCAGGTTCAATTCCGACGAGGCGCCATAGCTCACGGGTAAACTCCGCGACGAACTGCGGACCTCGGTCGGAGATATACCGCTCCGGCAGACCATGGTGTCGCCAAACGTTCCGGTAGTACAGGCGTGCGGCTCCGACTGCGTCAAGAGTCGTATGACACTCCGAGAAGTGCGCCCGTTTCCCGAGAACGTCGACAACAACCATAACCGCATCGTAGCCGTGTGCCTCCGGGAGCTCGACAATGAAGTCTACTGACACAGTATGCCAGCGCTCCGGAGGGATTTCCGTGGGGTGGAGCTCTCCAATTGGAAGCTTCCTGAGGGCCTTTGTCCGAGAGCAGAGGTCGCACGTAGCCACGTAGCGCCCTACATGCCGGGACATCTGTGGCCACCAGTAGTTTCGAGAGATAAGCTCCAGCGTCTTGAAACGCCCCGCATGCCCAGCGACACGAGTGTCGTGGTGCTGCTCAATGATCCGGCGACGAAGGTCCTTGTCCTTAGGGACGACAATCTGCCCCCGGAAGTACAGGAGGCCATTGGAGACGTGCCATTCTGACGACCGGGTAGACTTCGCGCCACGAACCTTGAGCAGCTCCTTGGCAGCAAGTGCAACAGGCTCCTCCAAGTCCGGATCTCCGGAGAGGGCGTCTCGGACGTCCCGGAGGACAGGACCCTCCGGACCACCGACCCGGATGGCCTCCAACGCACGGACCTGGAACAACTCCCGGACGGAGCAAGGTCACGTCGGAGTTGTCGGAAGCAACTCCGTGGTCCGGACGTCGGGACAGCGCATCCGGACGACCCATCCGGTTACCCGGAACATGGTGGAGCGTGAAGTCGAACCGGGACAAGTACAGGGACCATCATGCCTGCCTCCGGTTCAACTGCTGCGACTTGCGGAAGTATTCCAGGTTCTTGTGGTCGGTCCAGATCTCGACCGGATGCTCCGCGCCTCGAGGAAGTGTCGCCACTCCTCGAGAGCACGGATTATCGCGAGCATCTCCTTGTCGTGAATCTCGTAGTTGCGCTGGACGTCATTTAAGCTCTTGGAATAGAACGCAACTGGAAGCCACTTCCCATCCGGGGCGGATTGTTGTGAAAGTACCGCCCCTGCAAAGTCCGAGCTCTCCGCCGAGCCGGAAATGTTTCGAGTCGTCCGGGAGGAGAAGTACGGGCTCCGAGGTTACGGCGGATTTGAGTCCGTCAAATGCGGCGGCCTCGGAGGCGCCCCAGACCCAAGAGACACCCTTCTTGGTGAGGTCGAAGAGGGGACGGGCAATACCGGAGAACCCCGGATGAATCGGGCGGTAGAAGTTCGTGAAGCCGAGGAACTGCTGCACGTCCTTCTTGTTCCGTGGGGTAGGCCAGGCGGAGACTCCGGAGACCTTGACCGGATCCATCTCGACGCGGCCCTCGGAGATGATAACTCCGAGGTACTCGATCGACGTCTTCTCGAACTCGCACTTCTCCAACCGGAGGTAGAGCTTGTACTGCTGGAGGCGCCGGAGCACTTCCCGGACGATCTCCCGATGCTTCCGGAGGTCGGAGTGAGCAACGAGGATGTCGTCGAGGTAGATCATGACGTCGCCGGAGAGGATGAGGTCCTGGAAGATGTCGTTCATCATGGTCTGGAACGTGGAGGGGGAGTTCGTCATGCCGGGCACATCACCAAGGGTTCGAAGAGTCCGCGGTTACACCGAACGCGGCCTTCCACTCGTCGCCTTCCTTAATCCGCACGTTGTTGAAGCCCCAGCGGACGTCCAACTTGGTGAAGTAACGCGCTTTCCGGAGACGGTTGACGAGGTCGTTGATGAGGGGAAGGGGGTAGCGGTTCTTGACGGTCATTGCGTTCAACGCCCGGTAGTCCTGCACAAGCCGGAGTCTTCCGTCCTTCTTCTTGACGAAGAAGACCGGAGAAGCCATCGGAGACTTTGAAGGGCGAATCCGGCTGGTGGAGAGGCCCTCGGAGATGAAGGCGTCAAGCTCCTTCTGCTCCAGCGGGGACAGCGGGTAGACCTTGCAGTTCGCGGGTTTAGCATCCGGAACGAGTTCGATTGCATGGTCCCACGCGCGGTGCTCCGGAAGGGAGTTGAAGGCCTCCTCCGCGAAGACATCGGAGAACTCCGTAGCCCAGTCCGGAATCTCCGAGCTTGGCGGTGCAGAGTTGCGTGCGAATGCCTCTGCGAGGCGCTGAGAGACCGTGGTGCTGGCGCGTATCTCCTCGCGGAGCTCATCCGGAGGCCGGAACGTCGTATAGAAGACTCGATCACCGTCCTCAAGGTCATCGTCGGAGTCCTCATCGTCGTCGTCCGGGTCCGGCATAAGCCCAGGTAGGTCCGAAGGTTCGAGCTCCGAGTCCTCCGGAGGTCCGGAATCCGGGAACGGATCGGAACGAAGTCTCCGGAGTGCTGCGGCAGCGGAACGTGCGGCCTTTCTCTCGGAGCGTTGCTCGTCGCGGCAGGTAGAGCAGGAGGCAGGGCAGCGGCTCATCTTGACCTCGTGCGTCTCCCAGTTGATCTCCGGGTTGTGGCGGCGGAGCCAGGAGTGTCCGAGGATAACATCCTGCTTCCCCAACCCGGTGACCGCGAGTTGCATGCGCTCGGAGTGGCCCTTGTAGTGAACTACGAGGTCCGCCATCTTCCGGATTGCTCCAGCGTCGTTGGGTGTGCCGTCGACGTTGAAGACAGGGATGGGCCGGGACAGGTCGCGTGCACGGGGATCCCATTCCGTGCGACGTAGTCCGAGTCGATGAAGTCGGAAGTCGCCCCACATCCCACGAGACCTCGGACCGAAAGCTTCAGAGCGTTCTCCGTCGACTCGATCTCAAGAGGGAGGTGGAGTGAGTTCGGACCAGGGGCAGCGGAGACCTGGTACGACCCGGAAGGCGTCTCTCCCATTTGGGTTGCTTAGGGAGAACGCGGGTAAGGACGATCCGGACGGTCTCCGGGCTCGGAGTTGGGTCCGGAGTGGCCGGAGGAGGTGAAGGAAGGTTGGGAGGAGTTGGTACGTCTATCGCTTCGTCTGGTGCACTGGATGTATTGTCTTGGGGGGTACAAACAGGCGAAACGATTATACGACGCGGACAAGGGCGTACTGCTCACTTGCCGCGGGAGAGAAAATCCTCCTGGACCTCCGCCGTGTTCGGCAACGTCCTCGGCGTCCTGGAAGCGAGCTACGAGCTCCTCCGAGAGGTCCGGCCCGAGTTGGTGTATGACCTCGTCGAGGAAGTCGACACCACGGACGTCCGCGGGCTCCAGGCACTGGTTGGCTAACTGGCCGGGCTTGCCGCAGCGGAAGCAAGTGCGACTCGCCCTCCGGTGCTCGAGTGCGATCCACGTCCATGGGCACCGGGGCAGGGATGGCGGCCGGAGCGGCCGGAGCGTTACGAGGGCGAGGCGGAGCAGGAGCGAAGGCCGGAGCAAGGCGGAAGGGGTTAGCCGCGCCACGGTTTGCACCCCGAGCGATGTGGTCGCCTGGACGTTGGCCTCGTACTGCTGGTACGCGCGGGTTGCGCCACTCATCGTAGTCCGCTGCAGCCGGAGCGCTTCCGGAGGTCGTTATAGCGTGGTTGATACGCGACTCGACCCCGGAGCGGAACTTGGTCGTTTTGACGAGCAGGTCGGTGAAGCCGGAGGCGGCCCAGAGCTCTTCAAACTCATCGGTGTAGTCGTAGACGTCCTTCTTGCCCATGAAGTACGCCGTGGACTCGAGTTTGGCGATAGCGCTCCTGGGTGTTGGGCTCCACGAACCGGAGCGCGAAGTCCGCAACAAACGCGTCGAAGTCGGCCCAAGGGAGAACCGGAGCATTCGCCCTGCGTTCCGCCCACTTCTGCGCCTGTCCGAGGGACATGTACGAGAGCGCAAAGTGGATGACCTTGGTGTCCGAGACCTGTCCGTTGACGTAAAACGCCTCCCGGAACAAGTCCGACGTAGGTCCGGACGGCATGGAGGAAGGCCTTGCCCTTTGCGCGGTCGCCGTCGTGACCGGGCGGGGGGTTCGCACGGATCTGCGGGGCACGGACAGCTCCGGGTTGCGCCGGAGCGTTCCCGGGGGGAACCGGAGGTGGAATGGGGGCAGGAGGAGGTGGCGCGGGTGGCGCGTTAGCGAGACCAGTTATTTGTTGTAGGATTTGGTCGAGAGCATTCTCCATGTTGGTCATGCGCGTTGCTAAGTCGTTCGGAGCGGCCGGAGGAACTCCGGCAGCCGGAGCGGCTTGCTGGACGCCGTCCATGACCGTTGATGGTTCAGGAGAGGAGGGGGCAAGTTGCGACGAAGCCTCGGAGTACTCGGACGAAACATCGGAGTCGCTCGGAGCGCGGAAGGTCGCAATCTTGACCGGTTATCCCTTAGAGAGTTTCTTCTGCTGTAAGGGCAACCCCTGTGACGTGGTGTGACCCGACAATCTGGCAGGGGGGATCCAAAGGTCAATAACGCTCTAACTAGTACAAGGAGCGCACCTGGCGGGGGGGATCCAAAGAGAAGAAACTCTGGAGACCCCCTGACAGGTGGCCAACTATTTAAGAGCGCTGCGGCGCCATGTGCAGTAATCACGAGCTCGATCACATGCGTGATCCCATCTTGATGGTTGCGAGGGCAAACGCCGATCCGGCAAATTGATTACCCGAACTCCGGAGTTGCCGGAGTTACCGGAGTTGGACTCGGAGTGAGAGGGAGCGCACCGGAGGAGTGGGGGGTGGAACTGGAGGGTTCCGGAGATGCCTCCGGAGGTGCGGAGATGGGATCGGAGGTCGGATCAGTGATGAAATTGATCCGAACGGGCGTTCCCCTGACAAGCACACAGAACCGAAGGGGGCCTAGTACTCCCCGTACATGTATTCCCAGTCCTCGTCATCTGTGGTGATCTAGCCAATGTTCTTAACAATAACTGCGCCAAATAAATCCTCACCTATCTGCTCGTTGTCCGACGGGCTTGAGATGGTGAGCGGGGATTGCCTGCGCCGACGGGGGAGGATCCGCGACCGGGGCGGCCTTGCGCTTGTGGGAGGAGACTCCATCGCTGCTGTAGCATCGACAAAGTTGCGTGGCCTGTAGGGCCCATACCTGTATGGCACTATCAGCTCTTGTCTGCGCGTACACCCTGAAATACGCACTATCCGCCAAGTTCGATTGTTTCCTAGCGCTGTGAGCGCGATATCATCCCTCAAGAAATGCGCTGCGCATCGAACGAAGGCGCCAATTTCGATGCACGGGTCCTGGTCGGACGCTGCACCAAGTGCCGGGATGTTGTTACATTCTAGACGAATCTAGCTCATGCATTAGCCGGAATACACAGTTTTATGAAGACTCACCGGTTCGGCGCTGGGTACTTTCACGCGCAGAACACCGGTGCCGGGTTCGTCGTCGAGAGCAACGCAGCCTATGTGATCGCAGATATGCTGCTGGCCCTCAGTATATTTCTTTGCATAGATGTTCGCGCGGACGAACCTGGTTGGCCTTTGGCATTGACGAAAGAGTTGCCTGCTGCAAAAACTCGACAGCCGAGGCGAATTTGTTGTCGAGGCTGGCGATGCCTGGCTTCTCCAAGATGAGAATGTCCTGCAAGCGATGAGTTTCACGCATGCGAGACGGCCAACCACGTACCCCCAGAATATCATCAAAGGTGCGGGCAACAACTCGACCGCTCACGAAGATCTTGGCAGTCAGGTTGGCGTCGTCTCCAACAAAGTAGCGCCGTTGAGTCTGCGGGTGGAATTCGGCGAATTGTGTCTTGTCCAGGCGGATCTTGTTGGGCCAGCGATAGAAGAAGCTGTCCATACTGAGATCCTTGTGCGTCATGGCGAAGGAGGCTCACTCGGGGAGTTTTATACTGGGGACGCGTTGCCCGACGCGTCGCACGGTTGCGGAAATGCGTGATAAGCCGCGCGTTCAGGCTTGCGTGGTCGTCGCTCGCGTCGAGCCGCGCGTCAGGGCTTGCGTGGTCGTGGCTTGCGTGGTCGTGGCTTGCGTGGTGGTAGTCGCAGAGTAACAGAGCTCAGTATCAGTGACAGTGACTCTCTGTTTCTTACCCAGCGCTCTCTTTCTTAACCAGCACTCTGTTTGTTAACCAGCAAGAAGCATTCTTTTGTTCTTTGCGCAAGCGCCTCATGTACTTGTCAACTACGATGCCCGAATCAATCTCGCTTCTTCCACTGCGGCAGGCTCCTCTGTGTTTTCGTCTGTGAGGTCGATTATCGCACTTCTCGCTGGCCCGCCGTCAATCTCAGCCGTCTCCGACTCTGCTGACGCCATAGCGATCCAGTCTTTCGTAACGTCGCGTCTGGTGCCTCGTACCGACAACGGGCGCATTGTCTTCTGTCCTCGAATGGTTCTGAAGCAGCGAGTGATGCGGGACGGTTTCAGTGTCCATCCCTGCTCATCCGTCATGGTTATGCAAGCCGGCTCGTCACTGGGTCAGCGCTCACCTTCACTTTCTGGTCCTCTCTGTCCGCGTCGGCGTAGAGGCTCAGTTTGCAACGCAGCACCGCGCCTACTCGCAACACTTTCGTCGGTCGCGCTTCGCTTGCCGACAGCCAGGTAAGGTAGAACGCTTCGCGGAGGTCCTGCGCGCTCAATGTCATGTAGACCGTTCTCTGTGTTGGTTTATTCCTCCTCACCTGCGCAACTTCGTCGCTGTGATCGTAGGAAACGTTGACCTCCCATTTGCCTGCATCGTTCCGACGCGTCCAGCGGGCTGTCTGAGGTGTCTCCTGCCGCCGTGCATTCAACAAGGTCTCTTTTCGCGCGGGCAGAGTCACGTACGGGATCGATGCGTTCAATTATGCCGTCCAAGTTCTGGGCGATTGTGGCGTATGCGAGGTGAGCGTTAACTGGCGCGTGGTCCGGCAGTTCCAAGGTGAAAGTCGTCTAGACCAGTTAGGGCGCGACAAAGCATCCTTATCAGCGCACCTTAGTGTCTGTGATGCTGAGCGACGTGCATCGACCAGTAACGATAACTTCCGCTGCTTCCGCAGGAAAGTAGGTGAAGTCCAGCATGACGTTCGGACCTCCCTCGGGAGCTAATTCCACGTTGTCGGCGTTGACTTGGAAGAAGAAGATGAGGGGAACGACCGCCGGCGAACGCATTGTGGATTCCTCCGCGCTTCGGCGGGGGTTGCTGCTCATGGTTCTCGCCGCGTTTGCGCGGTGTTGGGCTTTATATGCTTCCACATGACGCGTATACAGCCGCGCGTCCTCTTGGTAGCGCGTTGCCTCCGGAGGCCACGTCTCCTTCGGCAGCCGCGTCGCGTTGGGGTGCCGCGCGTACGACCTCAGGTTGTGTGTGCGTTTTATGACGCGTGTTGAGTGAGATGGGGTGTATTGGCAAGAAGTACGGGGAGGGGAACAAACGTGCTGTTTACGGCTACAGCTGGAACTGGCGTGTAACACGCACGATCATGGCGTCCACCAGACTGGCCTGCATCTCGCGCAAAAGCTTGCGGTCGTATTTACCTATAAAGTCGTTGAGTAAGACCTTGTATTGGCGGAATGAACAACTCACAATCTCCAGTTTTCACGGCATGCCGCAAACCCTCCCTGGCGCGACGCTCCATGAGACATGACAACAAGTTACCCCTCATACAGTCAAATCCTCCACCGAAGACGTCGCGGATGTCGATGCTATAAGCAGACCAAAGAAGGTTTGTGCCAGCGACGACGTGAAGTTCGTACGGTCCCCTGGGCAGTTGTTGACGTTGGGAGAAGATCAAATCCGCCATGGAGCGGTTGGAGACGTTGCAAATCGCCTCGTCCAGGTCCTTTTCATGGAGCATGCCTGCGTTAGAAAGCTTCGGGACACGTCAGTACTCTCGGAAAACACTGAAAATCACAGGCAAACCTCGAGGATATATCGACACGAGTTGCTCGGCGGGTCTTCGCGGTGTTGGAAGACCGCCAGGAAGCTTGGAAAACGGGTTAGAAAATGCAGCTGAAGTGGATGCGGCCGTCGCACCAAGAATTCGTCAAGAAACCGAATTCCCGACAGCCGAAGTTGGCGGAATGCGCGCCGAACCGAATTAGCGCGTTCCTCCAGAATCCTAGGAAGTCGGTACACTCCCTCACGTAGTCCGCGTACTCCGGCGAGAGGTTTCCGAGCTCCGCTTCCTGACGACGGCAAGAGGCGCGGTGAGCCTGCCAATGCCGCCGTTGGCACAATCGGCTGCAGTAGCGAGCAACCAAGCAACTACCGCACTTGTGATGAGGGTGCGGCGCGTTGCAATTGAAACAAGTTCGTTGGCGAGTAATTTGGTACACTGTCCGCACGTCGGGAGATGGACGAACACTGCCCGGAGCCTCTGGGTTCGACACGAAGCCATTAGCTTCTGTGGCAGTCCCTTCTTCGGTCGGGAGATGTGCGCCGCTGTCGCCAAAGGCTCGCGGATCGGCGCCGGTGGATGCGGGTGTCGTCTCTGGCCCGCGCGGGATGAAAACCCGTATGCCTTGCACCTCCGTTCCGTCGGGATGCACCAAAGTGAGAGTCACGTCCGAAGTCGAATGTTCGGCGCCTTGCGCTGCGCGACTTTGCTCGTCCAGTACGGGAGCGTCGGATGAGTTGGTGCTGGCAGACATCTCGTAGCGGCTGGTCTGCTGCAATGGAGGGCCTTGAACCTGGACGACCGGCAGGTAGATGACGTCGCCTTGAGCGAGGAGCTCCTTGATGTACGCGTCGATGTCTCTCTGGGTTGGGGCCGGACGCAAAGTGTTCGGTTGCATCGTATCGAGGATGGTGGTCCGTCGTTCGATGGTGCCACAGTTTTATACCCATGCAAAACGCTGAGTTTCGGCTCTCGGCGATGGAGCCACGCACCTCATTCAACGGTTCGTCAGAGGGATACGCGGCAAGCGGCACTGATGTGGACGCGCAGGTCCGCTAAGCGACGGCTGCGACGTCGCGTTGGGGCGGCCGAGGTACGTGGCCGTATGCCGGACGTAAGGGAGCGCTGACGATTGCGCGCATGACGCGGACCTGCCGAAGAGAAGGGCGACGCGGCGTGCATAGAGTAGGAAGAGAGTTTTTCACGGTCACGTGTAGCAACAGCGTACTCTAATATTAACAGTATCTCCGAACCCACTCGTGGAATGGGCTGGCGTCAGGAGTCTCGTCTAGTCGTTCCCCGTTGCCCGGTATCTTTCCAGTACTCAGAAATTCACTGACCCGGGGACAAATGACGCCCTCTTCCGCAGTTGCGCGCTGCAAGCGGCAGATGAAGAGGCCTTTCAAGACCCAATTCTACTCGGGACTTCAATATCAAGGACAAGCCCGCGCTAGCTGCGTACCGTGGCATAGATGTCGACGTTGCCGCAAGTCGTCCCGAGACGCCTCTCCAACCGCAAGGGGATCGCGGTGCACATCAGAACGCTGCCTATCTCCAGCGTCGCAGGCTTCGGTTGAGCCTCCTCTAACCAGCTCTCGTCGGTCTGAATGGCGGAGTATGTCTACAACGAGGTCAATCTTTCAACAGCGGGGTGGATTTGACCTCACAGTGTAAGTTTTCGAGCAAAGATGGAGGTAAATGCGTGGGGGATTCTGAGCATTGGCCAAACTTGTCCACACGGAGCTTCCGCGAGACGTCTAACCTTTTCAGAAGACGTGCTTGAGCGCGGAGATGTTACTCACCCTCTCACTTCGCGCCCAGTTGAATTCCAATCCAGCCAAAAAGGCGAAGGTCGCGGCGAGCCCGGGATCCAAGTTGTTGCCCATCACGGGTTCCAAGATCAAATACTGTAGGCGCATTTGCTAGTCAGACCGCCGCAGATACTGCATGGTTATAACCCTGACCTTCTCCTCGAGAGTCGCGACAATACCAACAAGGCGGGCGGTGAAAACAATGTTGCAACCATTGATAAGGTCTACTCCTTTGCCGACGAATGGATAAGCCTCTCCGAGAGGTAAGCTCGCGTCCAACGCGAGGGGCGTCGTGCGGAGCGTAATGGTGGATGGGTCGGGAAGCGCGAACATAAGGGACTGCTTTCAACCAGCGAACTTTTATACCGCGTCTTACAGATTGTGCTCTGCGTCATCCTGGACAAGCATGCACGCGTGTCTGGACGCGCGTGAGGAGAGACGCGAACCGGAGAAAACGTCGCGTCCTCGGCAAGAGCGACGCGCGTGCGGCCGAGAGCTGGCACCGCAGTACACACGACAGTACCATCGAGAAGATGCCAATGGCAGCAAATTGAGTGGGGGTGTTGTGATTGCAGGAGTGGACATGGAGAAACTACGCCAAGATAGTTGTTTGGAGAGGGGTGGAGGCGATCGCAGTGCTGCACGGCGGGCGTGGCGGCCAGGATCCGTCTAGCACATGGTTTGTGAGCAGCAAGGCTTCTTGTACGGATTCAAGTTCCCCTCGTGGCCATGGCGCGACGAGGCGCTTGATCTCCCGCCCGATGAGCTTCCAGGACTATGGGAGTATTGAGCTATTGCTGGGAGCCTCTGAGAAACGTACGATCTTCCAAAGCTCGACTTCGCTTTCGTTCCACGCAACCGCCTCGTCAACGCGCTGCAGTTGCACGACGCAGGTCACCACGGCTCCCCGTTCGATCACTGGAGCATCGCTAGCGATGGTCTTGACCCAAGGAAATTCCGACGATTCAACGAAGGTCTGTTGCGCGTAGGTAATGAGCGCATTCCTCGTGCATTTTGGCTCACCTCCATGGTCGAAGCGTGGATATGCACGCAGATGTCGCCCCAGTTCGCGTCTGTCGGCGGTGTCGTCCAACGGCGAAAGTCAATGAGGCGCTGAAGGCGGGTGAGAACGAGCGGCTGCGTAAATGTTGGATGTTGCACCTTCTGCGGGCGCGAGTCGTGGTAGGTGTCATCCAGCAGCGCCACGGCGTCGAAGAAGTGGTTCATTTGCGAACCGCCATCCGGAGGGGCTTCCAAGAGCATATACTATGCTGCTTAAGTCGCTCTAAGTCGACGGAGAGTGAACACACCTTCTCTTTTCCCTCTTCCACCACGCAGCGCACACGACCTGTGATAACGAGTTTTACGAGCCGTCCCCTCTCGCGGAAGAAACGAGTGTAGATGCCGCCTGCGGCTAGGTCTGGGCGCTCAGGCACTTCGGGCCTGCTTTGGGGCAGAGCGAAGAGAATAGGCATGCTGTCGTTCCGGAGGTTGATGCTTCCTTTTAAGTCTTGCCACAGCGGATGTGAGCCGAGAGGGTTGTGTCAGTGGTTTGCGCATGCGCGTCGGCAGTGGACGGCGACGAACGCGCGTCGTCGGCTTGTTTCCAGCAAGCGGTGGGCGTCAGTGGGAAGAGTAAGTGAAACACCTAAGATTGCGTCACGTAACACGGAAGTATTACTAACTACTCCGGTCCTTGTCTCTTAACGCCGACTGCGCTGCCGAGTGTTTGGTTTAGCCACCGGCGCTGCCTCTTCAACGTTCGCCGGGACCACCTCAAAATCATCTAAAGACCTCAGTATCGCGTCGGAAACAAACGACTTCACTCACCGCTTACTGTCAAGTCCGACAACGCGTCGCCCTCGTCGCCAGGGCCTTCCATTATCGCGTCGAGAGCGCCGTTCTCCGCAGGCGATGATGTTTGCTGAGTGATTTCGTGCGCGTTGAGCAAGACTGCGTTCTGCCCCCCGCCGCTGCTTGGGCTACCACCCACCAACGAGTTTCGGCGACTCAACGAGTGGTTACTTGCGACCCACGACGAAGCCCCAGCAAATCCTTCGGAGTTGATCATGGAGTTGATGTCGCTCGTGCTCAGCGACGCCTCCGCCGTTCCTGCGAGAGAAGACGCCGAACCGGAATACAGCGAGTCGTTCGCGTAGAAAGGCGTCAAGGCACCGTGCTGCGGGGGCGTGCTG
This sequence comes from Mycena chlorophos, assembly GCA_014461115.1. NCBI lineage: Eukaryota > Fungi > Basidiomycota > Agaricomycetes > Agaricales > Mycenaceae > Mycena > Mycena chlorophos. The sequence goes on along the minus strand of JACAZE010000001.1, from coordinate 3,792,340 downwards.
AGTCGGAAGCCGGGTAAGCGGGCGAAGAACGCCCCATTTCCAGGCGTCGCAGGGGACAGGCGGGGGCTTCCGATGGAGGCATTGTTAAACCGCATCGTCTGCGTGGACGTCAGCTGCGCGGGGGTCGCTGGCGGATACGCCGCCAGGACAGGCGCCGATGTAGGTTGGATCGGCGAGGACGACGGCAGGACCGGCGAGGACGGCGGGGTAGCCGTTGTCGCCGTCTGCGGTGTGGCAAACTGTTGCACGAGACGACGCGTAGTTGGCGTCGCGAACGGGGCAGGTGGATCGAGTTGCATGGCGGTCACTTGGCGGCCCGTAGCTTCGCTCGCGCCAGCTTGAGTTGGACGCTGTGGGGTAGCGCTCGTCGCCGTGTGCACGCGCTCGAGGCGATGGACGTGTTTGCCCTTGCTACTCGGCGTCGGCGTGCTGGGGTTCTGCAAGATAGGCTGGCCATCCTCGTCCGGGGTCAGTTGACCACCAGTAGCCGGAATGGGTGTATCCGGGAGGAACGGGGGCGCGTCGACCTCTGGAATATCCGGAAGATCGGGCATCGCGCCTGCCAGCAACTGCTTCCAATTCACATACGGCATCTTCTGCAGCGTCGCGCCTTGTTTGATAACCCAGACGTCTTGAATATTCGCTGATCACTGTGAGTCCCGTCGTCTCGGATTTACTGCATGTTCTTACCCGTGAACGAATCGTACAGGACACCCGATTGGTCTTTGAGCTTGTAGTGGCGCAAGAGGAAATGAACCTCCGCGATGTTGCCCCGAAGCCCGTCAGACATTTCGCGGCTACCGATGCGCTGACCATCTGGGTCGTAGGCGGGGATAGGCGTGAATGCGTGGGTTTGGCCGGTTTCGAAGAACTTGAGCTCGTATTCGTCTGGTACGACCCATTTGTCTGTGTCAAATCCGACTACGGGCTTGTCAGTGTTTTGAGTCTTCAATTCATGCCATACTTACTGGGCTTGCCATCCACCCGCGTTTCAAACGCGTGCTTCATGAAGCGCAGGTAAGGCTCCGCTGGATTGTCGTCGTTGATAAGGTTTCGCGAACTCTTCGTGGTTGCGATGTTCTTCTGAAAGATGCGGAGGTGGTTCACCGCTGTGTCCCAATCAAGTGCAAACTTCGTTCCGTCTGTGAAGAAATGAGTGGAAGCCACCAATGTCACAGGAGGAGCGCCATACCGGGACGTTCCATTTGCATTTGGTACTTTGCCTTCTCCATCGGCGTGTTTGTGAACGTGTGGCGCCATCCGCCCAGCCCGTCAACAAAAAGGCCGGTGTCGGAAACCTTGCCTATGATCGTGAAGACAGCAATAGCATAACCGGTTGGGGTCTTCGCGCAGAGGGCGGAGCCGGTGTCCTTGCGCTTCCAAGTGTGGGCCTTGGGAGCATAAGCGGATGCGACATATTGCGGGAGGATGTGATAGCGGCGGCGAATCTCGTCCTCCATGAGCGATGGCCGAGTCGACAGAGCAGTTTGCGAAGGTGTATGCTTTCGTGTCATTTATACAAGTCTCCGCTGTGTGCGCCGCGTAAGCTGGGCCCAGAGAGACCATTCAAAAGTTTTGGAAGCTTGCGCGGAAGGTGGCGTAGACGTGTACACGCGTGTAGACGCGTCGCTTAGACGCGCGTAGACGCGTAGACGCGCGGCGTGGACGCGTGGCGTAGACGCGTAGCACAGTAGACGCGCAGAAGAGACGCGCGTCGATTGCAACTGAATGGGCGCTTACGGAGGCCGCGGCCAAGATCACGGGACCCCCTCGTCGCGTTCGGCTTTCTTCGCCACAGAGCTCGTGCTGGAGACACTTTGTGGCCCATTCTCAACGCTCGGCCTGCGCCTATGTAGTTCACAATCAGGAGGGCAATTTTTTATATATCTGCTATGGAGAGAGTGGGGATATTATTGTGTACGGCGACTACAGGAATCGGGGGTATGTTAAGCAGGAATCTGATAACACGGTACCGTCTCAGCGTCCCCCATAGATACACCGCTATGCCACCATCTAGACTAGAGTGAGTTGAGTTGTGATGGAGGTGGAAGAAACGTACGCGCGGATTTTGTCTCGACAAACTGCTTCCCCGATGCGCGAGGGATGAACAATTGTTGGACCTTCGAAACAGATGACCAAAACGTCACCGTGAATCGATTGTCCGGGATCCTCTGTTGCAGGGAAAAGTAGTAAATTCCGTCTCTGACTGAACGCCGTGCATTGCAGTATGGCGACGATGGAAAAGGTTCCATTCACCCAGATTCGTCGCGCATTCGAACTGGCAAAAGTAACTCCGCCGCCGACCAGGTTGGGTTCCATGAAAAGCGGCGTTCGCGGTGCAAGCTGCGGTCGAGCGTCAATCCACGCGTAGACGCGCAAATCGTCAATCGTGCGATACTGCGTAGTGTGGTGGTCCAAAGGAAGCGAGACCATAGTGCTTGATGGCGCCGAAGTTGGGAAGAGGAGGGCAACAAAGATTTGCGGGAAAGGCTGAGGCCAACGTTACTATAAGAACAGTGCAGGGAAAACCTCTCCAAGACCACGCACCGGATTGTTGCATTTTAGCGCAGCTTCAATTCGGGCGATTTTCGTCAGCTTGGGATGTCCGTTGGTGGCACTGTCCTCCAAAAATGGATCGTCCACTCGCAGCTCTCGAGGTTGAGAGTGAAATTTGCAGAGATAGTTCTCACATACACCCCATGACCACATAAGTGCGTGCCGTCCATCTATGAAGTCGTCGTATGCTGCGGCGCCCAGTTGATCGTGCGCGCTCGAAGTTGACCACTTGAGCAAGAGGACTCCGCGACGGCCACGCAGACGTCGAGTAACCCCCGGACATGTGGAGCGCCGACATGGTGCCAAGTATCTCGTGCGGAAGATGGTGCGGATCTGCAATCCCCTAGCTCGAATTATGGCTGGTTCCAAGGTTCGCTCGCGATTCGAGCGGCGCTCGACCCCGCCGCTGCGAAGCAGAGATACGCCGAGCAAGAAATGCTCGGGATAGAACAAGATAAGCGACGTGGATGTTAGAACACCGGCTTGCACGGAGTGTTCCGCCTCGAGGACCAAGCGAACTGGCGAATCTTCGTGACTTTCGGAAACCGTGATTACTCGGCCGCGGGGAGTTTGAAAGTAGGTGACGATGGGACACCAAACCGACATCTCGGGCCATGGAAGGATGGCGCGGACGTTCGGTCGAGGTACAACTCTGGGCAGCCGCGCTGGCATCGTCTCCGCGAAGAATCCAAGTTCGCTGAGCGTTTCGTTGAGGGGTTCCGTGCCGCCGTATCCGACGACGAGGTTGAGATCTGCCGGAAACCAGGTTGGGTTGGGTTGTGTGATCCACAGAAGAGCAGAACCCGTCAAGCCGCCGTAGAACGCGTCGAGGTGCGACCACAGCGTCGCGCGGGAGGTGGTGGGAATGTCGAAGCGCGTTAGCAGATGGTTGGCACGGTGCTGCAGCACGTTCCGTACGCCCTCACGTGCACGGCGTGACACAGCGGAGTACGCGAGCAACGAGGCGAAAAGGAGCTCGTTAATAACCAGGAATTCCAGGTCAAATGGAAGAGATTCGATCATGACAGTGGGGATTGTGTGTGTATGTTACAACAAAGCAAGCTGGTTATATAGCAGGGGCTCAGAGGATTGCGCGTCCCGGCCCGCGGTACGCGCAAGCGGTGTTTTCGCAGGCACCATACAGCCGCCAAAGAAGACGCGTCGATTGGCCGATAGTCGTCACCTCGTCGTCGTCAGCGAAGCTGAACGTCCCCACGCCATTGAAGCCTTGCACAAGCCTCCAAATTCGGGGACATTCCAGCTAATGCAGCTGAGTTCATGCATGAAACCTTGGGCCACTACCCAGAAGTGTGATGCAAGAGAATTGGGCCACTTTACCAAGACTACTCACATGATCATTCCAAATCGGGTTTTTGGGCGGCCTGGTGTATCAAGTGATGATATCATCAGGAGGGATGTGACACTGCATTAATATACCAACAAATAATATTGCCGGTGACTGTGACCTATGTCTAGAAGTGTGACCAATGCCCATTTTGGATATAGGATTGATGCAATCGAGGATACATCAAAATATGATGTGTAGCCATCATTTCCATCAATTTTTCCGGTATCATCCAATACCTATGTAGAATAAAATAAAACATATGAAAAAAGAAAGAAAAGCTGACTAATCTTATTTCATCATCAAAATTTGATAAATAACTGTTCAATTCTGAATACCAGGCAATACAGAACAAACAAACATGGGCGCAAGAAAACAAGAGGTATCAAGAAACAAAGCCGTCCAGTCGGCCGATAGTCTGCTCGGCCGATGACGTCGCCCGCGAGGAGTCCACGTGACCCCTGTCAACCACTTTTCTTCTTGCCTTAGCCCATCACAGCGCCCTGCATCCAGGTCAGTTCTTGACCTTCGTTATGAGCTGGAACTCACAGCTGCTCCAGACACCAGGCAACATCTTTCACCAGCAGCTCCCATTCTGCCGTGGGCTTGCCCCGCGTCTCCGCCGCCCACCACCGCATGCCGATGAGGATGGTCAAGAACCCATTTGGTCCAGGAACGTCCAGCACCGAATAATCCCCCGCCTCCCTGGCAAGTACCCCACCGCTACGCCTGCGCCATTCCGGATTGACGTCGTACCACCACGCAGACAACGCCGTCCCAAACGCCGCCGCATCCTGAATATTGTGCTTGAGCGCCGCGGAGCGATACCAACGCGCCCATTCACCGATACACTCCGGACGCGGTGCGGGTGTCTTGGGCTTCTTGACGAACGCCTTGAAGATGCGGCGATCGGATGGTACATTTGCGTGCTGTTCGCTGGTGAGTGGGTTATCACGAATTCCAAGCACGCACTCACCGGTTTTGTCACGAAGCCGTGCTCTGCCTCTCGATTGTACCACCCCTCGACGACCGCTGCCCATTGGTCTCCGAGCTCGGGACCCTCCAATTGCAATCGCGCCTCATCTGCCCACTTGGCCACATTCCTTCTTGGCAATCGCCTTTTTGGGTCCACTCTCTCCCTCATCCACCTCCGGCACCGCCTCCATCGACGATGCGGCCGCGTTCGTGCCCTCAGCAACGGCGCTCGATGCAATGTCGACGTCGACGTCCATGGCAACCAGTCCATTCCCGCTCTCCCCCTCATCCACGACCTCCATCGACGATGTGGCCGTGCTCGTGCCCTTGGCAACGCTCTCCGCGCTCAATGCGACGTCGACGTTCATGGCGACCGACTCTTCACAATCGGTTGGTGCTTCCGAGCCCCCAACCTTCGCCGATTCTGCGGACGCATTGTCGTTCTTCGAACGGCTTCGCGTCATGCGCGCTTCTGGCGCCTCATCCCGGTCGGAGTCCGAGTCGGAGTCCGAGTCGGAGTCCGAGTCGGACTCTGGGTCCGAATCGTCAGAGCGGGGGCTGTCGCTCTGGTCTTCGTCTCGACGGGCCTTCTTGTTCTTCTTGGCCGATCCTTGACCAGAGCGGCTGGGGCGCTTCCTCTTTGCCGAAGCCTTGGTCTTCGCCGAAGCCTTGGTCTTCGACAACGCCTTGGTCTTCGACGACGTCTTCGTCCTCGACTTGGTCTTCTTCGGCTGCGTATCGGTCTTCTTGGCCTGTCGCTTCTTCACCGGCGGCGGTGCGGTCCCAACCCAGGTTGACCCATCATCAATTGCAGCCCGGACCTTCGCGCCCCAACCACGGTTGCGCGCGAGAGTATTCTCTCTCGTCACCTCGACCTCGCTCCGGCTGGAGAGGAAGTCGATGCGCTTTTGACGTTCGAGGGGCGTCATGCCATTGAGCTCCGCCAACATCTCCACGCCAGGAGGGACCTTCCAGTTATTGAACTCGGGCGAATCGACAACCAACATCGTTGCGCTAACCGATGCTGCCGCGCCAGGGGGGACGCGGATGGGTGTGGGTGGGTTGGAAGTGAGTGGAGCAATAGGTGGCATGGATGCGGAAGATGGTGTCGTTGGTGCTTGCGCACCCGACGGGGCTGTTATCGCCGTGCTGCAGGCGGAAGATGCTTCCGCGCCCGACGGGGCCGTTCTCGCCACGCTGGCGGAGCGTTCGCCGGATGGGGCCGTCGTCGCCATGCTGGCGGAGCCTTCGTCGCCCAACCCATGTTCCCGTCTATCTGTACGTTCGTCAGTTTCTTTTCGCCAGGATTTCGCTCATCTCCTCACAGATCTCTCCCACAAACCTCGACAGGCAACGTCCGACTGTCTGGTAATCCGCGGGGTTCGCACGCGTGAAATCTTTGTACGCGGGGCTGTCGGCAGAAATCCCGGCCCCGGTGCTAGACGCGCTATGAGTGCATAGATCCGTTTCGACCCAGACCACGCACCACGTGATGTCGATCGACATCGGCGTCTGTGAATCATCGATGCGCAGGGCAAAGAGCGTCAGGTTGTAACCTGTATACGCTGCCATGCCATCCAAGAATCGACGCACAACAGGCGCCATGCGACGACGTGCTCTACCCACCCAGAACATCAGCAATCAGTGTTATGGAGTAGAGCGACCCACTCTGCTTGCTCCTCGGGATCGAGCGACGGCAAACCTTCCGCGCGCTCGTTATACACCGTCATCTCCGCGCGGTACGCCTCTTCGATCTCCGCCGCGAGCTCTTCGTGCACGCCCGTGTCGCTCTTCAGCATTTCACGAGCGATGTCGCATCGGAGAGTCAGATGCTCTTCGAGGGGACGAGCTGTGTAGTTGCGCTTGGCGAATATTCGACGTTGATGGCTTCGTGGATGTGTTCGCGGCGCATGTAGACCTGGAATGGCCGCTTGCGCCGAGGTGGGTCCGTGTCGGGAATGCGTAGCTGTTTAAGCAGCGGCCCAAAGATATTCTGGCCGGGAGTGGCGTTACGATGTCGTCCAAACCAATTCTTGATGGACTGTGTGTTTGCCTGGTCAGTCAACCTGCGTCGCTCGAGGCACCATACTAATGACCTTTTTAGTCGTCTCTATCGTTTTGGTCCATTTTGCAAGCTCGACAGGATCGGTGGGTGGCGTGGCGTACTGCTGCAAGCCCTCCTTGTTCTTCGGAGGGTCGTGCGTTAGAGGCAGGCCAGGCGGGAACTCGTCCCAATAATCAGCATAGAGCCGGTCGAAGACGCTCTTGCCGGAGCCCAGACGGTGTTTTGGAGTTTTTTCGGCGCCGTAATAGTTGCTGACGGACGTCTCCCATAACCGCAGAAACTCGAGGCGCTCCCCGTTGAAGATACCAGGGTTACCGGCTTTCTTTGGAAGGATAATGAGCCGCGCGAGCAGGTCGGGGTCGGGGATGGCCGGCGTGGTAGATGGGGGTTTGGGGTGGGGAAGGAGGTGGAGGTGACGCTGTCGCGCTCGTGGGCATATTGGGAGGCGCGCCGGAGGAGGTCGAGGTATTGGGAGGCGCGCCGGAGGAGGTTGAGGTCGAGGTCGTATTGGGAGGCGCGTCGGAGGAGGTTGAGGTCGAGGTTGTTGCAAGGCCAGAGTCCATGGTGCAAAGAGAGGAATGCGCGTTTTCGCACGCCACGTTACCCTCAACGAGACGCGGGTCGCGTCCGGATTATCCTCAACGCGGGTCGCGTCGTTATCCTCAACGCCTTGCGGCATCCGTTGCCACTCCCGTTACATCCGCTCGGATCTGGCCAACTGTGTTTAGATCTACGGGAATCGAATCGCCGAATCTTCCTAGTGCATTTGCCTCCGACTACGATGATCTCTGAGCCGCCCTTGACTCCCGCTCGCCTCTCTGGGCCGCCTCCGACGCCGCCGCCTTCCCCTGTGTCGCGCACTCCAACCCCAGACACCACAGGGCAACAGCCTTCGTCTGAGCTGAAAAAAGCTCTATGGAATTTTGAGCTTTACTGCGGTTGGTCACACGGTTCTCCATGTTTTCCTCACAATCTCATTCCTGCCAGGCAGCCCCGACGAGGAATACCGCCAAATGATAATCGCGGCCGAAGCGACGAGCCGTGGCCAGGCCGAGCTCCTTGCAGTCCTGCGGGACGAGGAGCAGGAGTATATCGAGGAGCTCGTCCCGCTCGCGTTCATTCAGCCGGTGATGAATGTTATCCGAGAAAAGGCTGCTCCGAAGCAGGAGGTCGCGATTCTGGTTGACCAATGGATCGATAAGGAGGTGGAAACTCTCATCTCCAACCTCACCACCATGCATCAGCTCATCACCGACTGCATGCGACGTTCTCGGTGCGCGGACAGACGTGCGGCGAAGGGCAGAAAAATATTGGAGGAGCGGGGGCAAATTGCGGCGGCATTGGCTCGGGACGGGTTCGCGGAGTACGCTTCTGGAACACTTTTCCGGTAGTTTAATGTTGTCTGACGCATCCGGACTTGAAGAATGTGACATTTTTTTTTTGCTTGCCCCCGCTTTGCTCCTACTACGATGACCAAGGACCACACTTGTGATGAAAAGTGCAAGCACATGTGCTGCGTCGCCCTTTCAAGCTGCGTTTCCGCGCTGCAGTGCAACATCCTAAACGCCATGGAGGACCGTATTCCGTTTACAAGTCCCGGTAAGCAACCTTGTGCTCTCGATGCGGAAACGATTCTCATTGGGGAGCGCCGACAGAACTTGAAAAACTCGTGCAAGATCTGTACGGGGAGTCCACGGAGCTCTCGAACAAGACCCAATATATCCTGGAGCTCAGGAACGAGGCCGAGGCGTCCCAGGATGCGATGGGCGTCGCGATCAATTTTGCCCATTGTGTTTTGAGCAGCGTATCCGCTGAGGAAACGCTTGCCCAAACGCTCACCAGAGACAGTGCTGCTCAGGCGCGGCTGGCTGAGGCCTCCAAGCACCGTGCGCAGCGCGACGCTGTTGCCGCCCTCAAGGAGATCCGGAAACTGAAGACATCCTTCGGCCCCCTCCGCAGTGCGACGCCGTGGTCGCCTCGCGTGCGGGCTAAACACTTTCGTTGCCGCGTCCTTCTCGAGAAACCGAAAGCTCGCTACGCCATGGCATCAAAACTCGTCGACCGGTACACGAATACCTTGATAGCGAGCCTACGCAGTGGCGTCAAGAACCAACGGGGACTTCTCCTCCTGAACCGGCGGATGATACGCCTCTCGAACCGCCGCACCGCGATGGAGTTGGTGAAGGATTATTTGGATGACGTAGGCAAGGAGCTGAAAGGTCAGCATGCGGAGCACGTTGTCGATTGGATTCGCGCTACGAGTCGTCTCGATGTTGTCTTGGACTTCAGTCAATACACTTCTCATTAATACACTTCTTGATTGCGAGGCTCATCACGTGTGCGCGAAATTTCTGTGATGCCCGTTTAGTTGATATGTTTACGGACGGTCGAGACGTGCGCAAGACCACCGGATGCGAGTAATACTCCGGGTGGATCTGGCGAAAATGCCGCTACTACTGCCGCTCAGGAAGCCGCCACCGCCGCTCAATCCACATCATACCCGCCGGCGCGCCCTCAGAATGGCTTTCATTTAGGGCGGAGGACTCTCCGCAAGTGCAGAAGAGCGTCGCCGGGTTCCCATGACAGCTACGCTACTCAACCCGCTTGTTTTGCGCTACATACTCATCCCCATATGCCCACGCAGCGACCAGCCTAATGTCGAGAGCTCCCCGATCAAGTTTCGATCTAGACCGTGATAGTCGACATACGATGTGGCGTCCCTGCTGGTCTAATCAGGAAGCAAGAACTTGGAGAAAGAGACCAGAAAAAGCAAACGTATTGCTCGCGTCTCATCGGATCATGATCGGCCGTCGCGGCCGATTTACAGAAGGTCACATGTTTTTAGCCACGTCATACAATCTTGGATATGACAAACAACAAGAAACGTCCCCTGCGCAAATGCGACTTTCCCTGCAGCTACTCTTGACTGTAACCCAGCACAAGCAGCGTCTGAAGCGACTGCTTGTACGTCCCGCCATGACACGTCATAATTTTCGACCTCTTCCGTCTCCGCCACTTCCAAGACATGCTTATCCTTCTTCAGCCAATTCTGGACGACCGTGAGCACCGCGATCCGCTGGTGGATGCGCCATATGATGCGCTGGTATGCACACTTGTTGCGGCGGTGCATCTCGGAGAATGCGGTCGGGCGACCATCGTTTGCCTGCTGCCAGCGGAGCTCGCCTTCCCGACTGTCAACCCAATCGCGAGCGGTGTCCCGGAGGACGTGATGCATGTGGAACGGGCTAATGGCCCCTTCGAGCGCCGCGAGGGTTGCTGCCGTCGTCTTCTTGACGCCCCGGAGGGTGCTGATGAGCTCGAAGAGGGTGCCGAGGTGATATCTGTACCCGAGCTCTGGGAGTAAACGAGGTGAGCAAACATACTTCTTGTCTCTGACATAGACGCACTTTGAGTATGCTTAACGTGGACCTCGCGGACTAGAGCCGGAATCTCCGCCTTCGTCTTCGCAATCGATACCGTCGCAGCTTGCAGGCGATCCTTCATCTCTTTCGCAACCTGCTGGCGGATTTTCATCCCCAGGTTCCTCTGCGCGCCGATATACCAATCGACTTTCAAAAGGCGTCGTGCCATCTCCTCCGTCGTCTTATCGAGTTCGCGGCGCTCGTTGACAGCCAAGATACCTGGGTTTATTCCCGCCACCGCCGGACCACGAAGCGCTCTCGCAGGAGGCACGCGCACGACGATCCCCGACGGCCCATGGCGCAGAAAACCTGCCGGAAGGCGTGGAAGTACGTCAACCTCGGCGACCTCGACTTTGACTGGCACTGGCGTCGCCTCGACTGTAGCGACAGAAGCCCGCGCAGCAGCCCGCGTGGCTTTGGGCGTTGCATCGGGGTCCAGCGATACTTCGACATCGGCCCGCGTGGCTTTGGGCGTCGCGTCGTGGTCAGGCGTCGCATCGCGGTCAGGCGTCGCATCGCGGTCAGGCGTCGCATCGCGGTCGAGCGTTCCATCGATAGACACGTCGTTTTTCTCGTCGACTGTCTCCATCGGCGTGTCGGCGGCATCCTCTTTCTCCCTCGCATTGGCAATCTCGGCCGCGGCTGCAGATGCACGAGCCTCGACGCGCTTGTAGAGGGCCTGGCGCCGCTGGGATACAACGGGGGTGGATGTTTCGAGGATGGGAGTCGGCTTGGGGATGACGATGATGGCTTGGGGGTCGACGCGGTCTCTCGCAACGCGCTTGGGGGGAGCATTCGCGACGCGCTTAGGACGAGCAGCGCGGGGAGCGATGATGGGAGCACCCAGCACCTGCGCCTTGGCTGTCCGGGCACGAGTTTGCCGTGGCTGTGGGGCTGCAGCTCGGGCAGCGTCGGCCAGCCGTTTTGCCTGCGCCCGAGTTTGACGAGGGACGTCGGGAACCGCGTTCTTGACGAGAGCCTTCTTGCTGACGACGGGTTCGACTGGCTTCCGTGGTGGGCGACAGCCGGTGCTGATACGATAACAGGTCTTTCGTGGGCGGCTGTATGGCGCTGAGCACGAGCCGAGACGAGAACGCTGTAACGCACCTTGGGGAGGGCATCAGAGGTGAAGGATTTGTGGAGGGTCGTTTGAGGAAAGCGTGGGTGGGTAGCAGGAAGTGTGCGGAAGATGAAAGACGAAGAAAAAACGCGTCCACGGTCGAAACGGGTCGAAACGTTTCGACTCGACGACCCGCATTCGGCGGAGCGGATATCTGTTTTTGCTTTCGCCGGAATTCTGCGGGAATACGCGTGACCGCGGGCCTTCTGGTCGTTTGCCGCCGCCACCCCAGTCGCCGTTCCTCATCGCACAACTACCATGGCGGCGCCCCCTCCATTCACATTCTCCCCGTCGGTGTCCCCGCCGTTGCTTTCGGCGGATCTCTGCCTCCAGATTGTGGAGCATCAACTACGTGCGGTCCTGGGTCCTGTCCGCGAAGCCATTGCCCGCGACGAGCGCCCCCAAGATGCCAGTAAGTCGTCTTTCGTCCTTGCATCCTTGGTGCCAGGGCTCATGATACTGCTCCAGCCGTTCACGCTCGTGTCGAGGCTCAGTTGCTGGTTGCGCAGCACTCAGAGGCGATAATTCGTGCCGCTGATCGCGAGCTTGCCGCCCTCGACAAGGATCCCGCCAAAATCGAGTTTCGCAAGAAGTACGAAGAAACTCGGGCGCGTCTGGTGTCTCGCGCGCAGCACTGGGAAGACGTCGAGCTCAACGCGCACCTGCGGTATCTTGATGCGAAAGCAGAGGCGGCGCGCACAACGCGTAGTCGCAATGCGACCATGAACTTCGAGCGCAGCTGGACCTTGAGCGCCAAGAACTTCAAGGACAGCGCAGAGAAGGAACTCAAGGCCTTGGATACCCGTCTGAAGGAGATTGAGAGCGAAAGGAAGGAGATCGAGGCGGAGCGCCTCCAGGCTGCTCTGGCGTGGTTTTACTCTATGAGAGAGTCGAAGGAGCTGCTGTCTGGGCATGACTGCCAGTGCATGAGCGAGCTTTGGGGAGAATCCGAGGCAGTTGCTGACTTGCGCGAGACGTTGGATGCGCTCTTGAATTAGATATTTTCCTCTGTAGTGTCTGTTCTGTCTCCGAAAAAAAACGTGTTTTGCACTCCCTAGACTGAAGATGAGTGAAATGATAAGAGGACAGGGGAAGAAAATGTGTCGCAGCCGGATTCACGATGTCTGCGCCATGAGCAAGACTCGTCACGTCTGTGACGGTAATTCTCGCGATCATCTTTTGCTTTCTTGTGGAAGCCCCGATGCTCCTCGCGACTTAACAAAAGATGTAGGCGACGTGGAGGGCATGCCCCATTCGATTGAAGTAAAGATCTCACAGTATACTCAAGGACAGAAATTGCAATTGAGGTAGGCCCACCCAGGACGGTCGACTTTGGGCTTGAAACCTTGGCAGCCCTTTGTACGAATGTCTCAAATGAATTCAGATTTTGGTCGCACTTTGAGCAACGATGCTCTTTCTATCAAGCTACAGGCTCTGGGACACGCTCCAGCAAGTCTGAGACAACACTACAACCTACAGACTCAATGGAAACATGTTCTCTTTGGGCTGATTGGATCTTCACGTGACCGTGCCGCGCATATCAAACCTTGGAGAGCGATCATGCTCCGATGTTCGGCGTTTCTCGGCAGCAGTGGATCATGTTCGGCGGCAGTCGGCAGTAGTGGATCGGGCTCGGCGCTAGTCGATCATGTTCGGCGCCGGCCAATCATATTCGGCGCACGATAATGGTACGAGCAAGAAAAACTGAGGCATGGGTGCTGGCGAAAGATGGTGATGGTCTGGAGAGTAACTCTACGCTCAACTGAAGGAACACCTCCAGAGATTTGGTGCCAAGGCAATGTCGCGCGCGCGACTGGATCTTGGACATCTTTCGGCTCAAGCAGGCGTGGCAGTACGCGAAGGACGCGGAGCGGAAGGCGCGTGAGTGCGGATGCAAGGTCGTCAAGCATGCGGGAGTTTGGGATGCGGGTAGGTCAGAAGCGAATCTTGGCGGTCGGAGGCTTCGATTTCTTCGACGTGGAGCGGGGCCAGAATGTTTTTGAGTAATCTTTAACTAACAGTATGCTACACCGAGTGGCGGTGAAGGGGATTCTGCTACGCGCGTTAAATTTGTGTATTTGGTCTTGAAAACGAGCAAAAGTACCTGCTTTTTCTTGGACAGTCTCAGCAAGTGCTGCTGACGTTGTCTCCCAGATCGCAGGCGGAAATTTGCGTCAATTGACCTGTAAAACTGTCCGTCGGCGCCGAAGTATCGAGAAGACGAAACACGTACATGTACACTGGCAGTTCGCCGTCTGTCTTCCCATATTGGCATTCGCCGTCTATCTTCCCATATTGGCAGCCTATATCCCAAGAGATGACTCGGTGGAGGAATAGCGAGGGGCTTGCGGGATAGTAGACTGTGTTGTAGCTTTCGCCCACTGGCCTGGGCATGACTGTAATGCGAAAAGGCAAGAGATATCCGATCAAGAGACTCGAGCTTGTTTCTTCTGAGCGGAGAGCGGAGCCCGGGAGCGTGTTCCTGAGCGGAGAGCGGATGTGAGCCCGGCTCGTGCCCGGGAGCTTAATTCTGAGCGGAGAGCGGATGCGTGCCCGGGAGCTTGATTCTGAGCGGCTCGTGCCCGGGAGCTTGATTCTGAGCGGAGAGCGGATGCGTGCCCGGGAGCTTGATTCTGAGCGGAGAGCGGATGCGTGCCCGGGAGCTTGATTCTTTGCCGCTGAGCGGATGTGAGCGGGGCGGAGGACGGATGCGAGCCCGGGAGCGGATGTGAGCCCGGGAGCTTGTTCGTCGTGCATTCGAATTTGGGCGGTCGAAGGCTTCGATTTCTTCGGATGCACATGTTGCGTTTGAGTAATGTTTTAACTAATAGTATGCTACACGGAGTGGCGGCGACGGTGAAGCTGCTGCGGTATGAGCCCCAACTCCCTGGTGGACATGTATCAAACATACGTGTAGTTTTTTGGCCGGGACCTCCGGGTCGGATTTAGAAACGGATCGTTTCCGCTTCAAGTTCCTCTTGAGTTGGAAATTCCCTGCTTCGCTGTTGGGTGCCTCTGAGTGCGGTGAGGAACCCAAAAAGGGCGACTTACGCGCTCCACGCCAATTCTACCCCCCTCATCGTTGACCGACCAGAGTGGCGTGACAGAAACGAGGGCTATCGGATGCTTGTCGTCGTCGTGCTGGGCATGGAATGCCATGGTTGTTTGCAGTAGGTTGTGGCAGAACGCAAAGAAGGTTGTGATTGACAGTTTCGTCGCTGACATAGCTTGGGCGCCAAATTAGACGCCCGGTCGCGGGTCGGCGCGGATGACGTACTGGAATGTTCTCGGGCGACATCGAAGGCGGTGATTACGGAGGGCAGTGACGTGGCTCTCTGTAGCTTCCGTTCCGCTCAGCGCGATGGAGGGACATCCGCTCGAGGCTTCACTCACCTCTTCCCATGCCACCCAAGCATGCATCCAAACGACGCAAGCTCAACTTCGACACTCCGGCTGGAACTCATCGCCAGACATTCCCATTGGACGACGTGTTGGCACCAGCTGAAGAGGCTCCCATGAACTCATTTGTGGACCGTGTATCTTTGGACGGACGACGCGTTCATCGCACTGAAGTCCCTATCGGCGCACCAGCTTCTCCTGTCAAAGCTGCGCGTCTCCGGCAGCTCGAGAAAGCAGCACACTCACACACATCCGTCCCAAATCTCTCCTCGCCGTTCGTCACCACCGTTGTCGACCAGGACGCCTATCAGATGTCGCTGTGGTTAGACGGAGCTGCTCCCAGCAACGACCTCGAGCCGCCAGCCACGAACCCCTTCGAGTCTGGAAACTCGCGCGTCAACCCCGCCGTGAGCTCTTCGCCAGTGTATCCGCTTCTTTTTTCTGAAGATGAGATCTAGGATCCTGCGCTGGCTGCCTGGGCCGAAAACGACAGGGATGCTTTCTTGGATCTCCTGCTTTGGAACGACGGACGTCGCGGCCGGGGTCTCTCCTCTGCCTGCACGTTTTGTAACACTGGCCGTTTGCCCCACTACCGGTGTCGGGAATGTCATTCCCAGGAGCCCATGTGCGAAGTCTGCTGCGTTGCGGCTCACTCAGAACAACCTCTCCACTGGATAGAGGTAACTTCCTCTTTCAGACACTTCTTCGCTTACTGAACACGCCGCTAGCGTTGGAATGGGTCCTATTTCTCGAGAACGTCCCTGCGGGCGCTCGGTCTACGCGTCCAGCTCGGCCATCCGCCCGGAGAAGCGTGTTCGGCTCCTCATCCCGCTCATTCCGACTTCACCGTTATTCACAGCAACGGCATCCACTCCGTTGCTGTCGACTTTTGCGCTTGCCATCTCTGCAAAGACGCCCATCATGTGCAGCTGCTGCGAACGCGCTGGTATCCAGCGACATCTGACCAGCCGCGCACCTGCGCCACCTTCGTTGCACTCGACGCAGCGCATGCGATGTCCCTCTCATCAAAAGCGACACTCTTCGCCTTCTATGAGCACCTTGAGTGGCTCACTGACGGCAGTGGATCGAAGCCAACCGATCGCTACAAGGCGCTGTTGCGCATAATGCGTGAATATCGCCATCTTTTGTTGCTGAAGCGAGCTGGCCGAGGGCATGCAGTCGGAGGGGTGAAGGGAACGTCGTCGGGAGAGCTGGCGGTTCGCTGTCCAGCATGCCCCCGGCCAGGAATCAATCTACCAGCCAATTGGCAAGAAGCCGCTGCTCGCGACCAGTGAGTTCTCTCTGCCTTCGTCGAGCCAAACTGAGCCTCCCTTAAGCTGCCTCTACACCCAATTCATTGCCGTTGACGTGTGCTTCCGATTGAAGCGGGGAATGGTGTCGAGCAACGCAAAGGACCCGCCTCTCAGCGACGGCTGGGCTTACATGGTCGAAGGCCGTCCCTATCGCGAGTATCTGCTCACTATCAAGGACCAAGAGGAGGTGCGTATTTCTTTCCACACAAATGAAGGTCTTCCAACTTTTTCTAGATCAGTTCCTGTACGGACCTCGCCGCCCTCGATCACGCGAATACGAAGTTCGCGAAGGGGTATACCACGACGGGCGTCGGGATGGCAGTTTGCGCAAGACACGAGTTCGTGCTGCCGAACTCCGTCGGTGATTTGCAGCGCGGCGAGAGGTCGGTAACTGAATGCTAGTGGGGCGTTGCGAAACTAACATGAACACAGGTATGGAAATATGGACTACATCCTCGCTTCCGCCCTTCGACATATCTCGCGCCTCCTGCGATTGGTGGTATCCTACGATATCGCCTGTCAATGGTGGAAAGGCCTACGCGATCGCCTTGACAAACTTCCGCCCCTTGTCCGCCTCTCAATAATCTTGGCGATGGTGCGCTTCGTCGTGCCGAAGATGCATATTAAAGGGCACACGATGGCGTGTCAGCTACTGTTCTCCCTGCTCCTCACATTGGGCTGCGGGCAGACGGACGGCGAGGGGATAGAGCGTCTGTGGGCTGCGATCAACGCGCTTGCAGGGAGCACAAAACTCAACGGGCCCGGCGCGCGCTCCGATCAACTTGACGACCACTGGGGGTTTTCGAATTGGGCTAAGCTCGTCCGTCTCCCCGCGCTCCTTCGTCGGCGTCTCGATGCGGCCCGGAAGGAATCTGCGAAGCAAACGGAGGCCTTCCAGACCTTCAATGACGAGCAAATCGAGCATGCTCCCGAGTGGCTTGAGATGGTCACTCGTTTCGAGGCGCCTCGAGCGGACGGCGCCCCGGAGCCACGTAATCCGTACGAAGCAACGGTCACTGGTAAGGAAGCATGCCGACGTATGCGGAGATCTGAATACCTTTTTAGGCAAGAGCGAAAAAGAAGTACGCGCGGAATTCGAGGAAGACGACAAGAAGGACGCGGCTGCCGGAGTTCCACGCATTCATGGAACCTCTCCCCGCTCGCTCATGATGTTTGGACTCGAACTCGAAGAGCTCCAGTAAGTATTTCAGATCGTGTTGCTGCGGCGTGCTAAATCTGCGTAGGAGTCGCATTCGCGTCCAGGCAGCCTTGAAAAAGGCCAAATCGACCGCGTCAAAGATCAACGTCGGCAATATGCGTCGCAAAGCGGAGGGCATGATGCGCCAGTGGCGTTCCCTGCAAGCAACGTACGCGCCAGCCGCCGTTGTTCACCTCAAAGGCCTCAACATTGGTGTCGACACCTTGATTGAGGACATCCCACTCCTTCCTCCCTCCGCGTTGAGCGCCAAGCAGCGCGCCACAGGCTGCCACGAGGAGCTCTTTGCCCTCGAGGTGACTCTGCGTGAAGCCCAGTGCCGCGTTGCCCTAGTCGCGCTACGCAACCAGCTGCACATCAAATCGCGCCTTGTGAAGTACAAGAAGCTCAACTCCCGGCACCAGCACACGAACACCCGCACCCGCACCCTCGTTAACCGCAACGAAAGCAAGATCAAGTTGCATGCCGAGAAGTACCAACGTGCTTGGACGGCGCTTTCCGCGCTGCTGGGCACCACCGGTCATGCTTTTACGAAACTCAAAGCTGCCGACATACGATGCATGGAGGACCCTGACTCGCTCGACGAGAGAGTGCGGAAGGAGAGTCGGCGTATGAAGCGACGAGCAGACTTGATTGCGCAGGGTGACCTCCCCCTTATCGACTCCAAGGAGGAGACATTGCGGGACGAGACGGATGATTCGGACGATGCGGGAGTGGATGACGAAGGCAATACCAAGTCCGGCGAGGGTCGGAGAACGATGTCGTGGATTTGGTACTCGACGGGCAAGTTAGGCTCCGAGGAGGAGATGGCCGATGGTATGTGAATAAAACAACGTTTGCGAGGATGCTCATTAACTTATGCAGCGTTGAGGATCGAGTGGTGCAAGGCCTATTCCCGCTCACGTCGGTGGAAAGAGGAGGTCCGTATGCTCAGCGAAGAGCAACGGCGCGTGCCTGTATCGCTTCAACACGAGGCGGACAAGTGGGTCGGTCGGGGTCAGATGGCCCGTGATCTGAGCCCTTCCCCTCTATCGTCCGCACAGGCCGAAGTGCTCGAGGGAAAGATCGCGTATGCGGCTAAGCAACGTGACCTCTACCTGACTTTGAAGCAGCGGGCTGAGGAAGTTCGGACCGCACCAGAAGGCAAACGGCGCCGAGCTAAGCCCACAGCGGCAGCCGACACAGTGCACCCGGACCTTCCTGACGCTGCAAGTGATTCCAGTGATGATGATGAGGAGGACTACGGGGAGGAACCAGTTGAAGAGGGGGATGCTGAGGACATTTTCTAGCTATTTTAATTTGTTTTACTCTAAGATCAAAAATTGATGGGATCAGCATTTTCCGAACGTTTTTTAAAACATAAGTCTTGCATGAAAACGCACTTGCACGAGGGGAAGACCGCATTGAGAGCTCAGATCAAGAATTGATGGGATCAGCATTCTCGGAATGTTTTTTAAAACATAAGTCTTCATGAAAACATACTTGCACGAGGGGAAGACTGCATTTAGAGCGCAGATCATAAATTGATCGCATCATCAACCTCCAAGATTTTCCAAACATAGGTCTTGCATAAAAACATACTTGCACGGCCGGTTTGGCGCCTGTCACGCTTTTTGGGTTGATGATATCATCAAATGATCTCATCAATGTGTTTTCTATATGTTTTCCGCATGAAAGGTCATGTGAGAGCACTTAAACGGTCACCGTGTCTCCAATTTCCTATTTAGGACACACATCACTAGAAATAAACCTCCCATCAAGGCATTTTTCATGCCGGAGCCCGGCATGCAGGTCACAGACATAGCCCGAGGCCTTCCGGGCACGGAGAGCCCCGGGTGGAAGTTTCATGCATCGCACTTTTGGATACTGGCCCATATTTCATGCATGAGACCAGCTGCGTTAGGTGGACATTCGCCCCCGCATGGTCGCGCCAGCGTGCTGCTGGACGGTAGAACGGCGACGCGCCCATTAAGCGGGGGCGCGGCGTTGAGCACCTGTGTTTGAAAATACATGGGCATTGAGCGGCTGCACCAACCAGGAAGCGCTTTCTTTTCAAGAGTAAGTTTTGGATAAAAGGAATAAATGTGGTTTTTGGTGATGACATTCATTTGCGAGGTGAGTCGGCCGGCAAATAGGGTCGGCAAGATGGAGCGCGTCGCAGTACCGGTGACGGAAATTATCATATCCTGGAAATGTTAGATACAAGCCCGAAATTAAACGGTCAAGGCGTACCCCGCGATGGAATAGCGCGAAAGAACGTATGTGGTCTCGGTATTCATTGCGCATTCGTGTAGCAGGGGACCTAAAATTTCACTTAGCAGTCTCTTGAAGGTGATGGAGGACGTACCAAGAGAAACCCAAGGACTCGATTAAGAACCTGTACCAGGCGCCTGAATATTGGACTGGAACCAAGATGTTGTCATGAAACCGGGGATCAGCCCGAGGATCAGCACACGGGGATCGACGAGGGGAGACGGGCGTAGTAAAGGGAAGGGATCGGCGCGCCACACGCGCCCACCGATCCCCCTAACTAGAAGGCGTGGAAGGCGTAGATAAAAGGGCGACGGAAGTTGGGCGAGCCCAACTTCCGTCTCGTCAAAAGCACCACCCTACTCAATCCGGCTGATAAGTAACGACACCGGGGTTCGACCCCGGTACGAGCGGGGTTCAACCCCGCTCATCGTAAGATCCCGGATTGCCCGGCCTGGTCTTGACAGAAGACGGAAGTTCCCATACGCTGGCGGCCAGAGGAAGCCCCCAGCGCACAAGGATCGAACCCATCTCTGAGCGAGGAATACCTCGCACACACACCGAACAAAAAGAAAAGAGGGAAAATAGTATAATACAAAAAAACAACAACGGCGACACGCATCTACAAAGTCCGGCGCCCCCGCTACTCGTACCCTACGCTAGTCCTGGTCCATGGCGTCCTCATCCCGCGCGCGACCCTTTCCCTTGCCCTTCGACGACGAAGCTGCGACCTCCGTATCCTCCTCGCCCGGGTCCCTCGATTTCTCCCAGGCGCGCTGCGACCGCGCAACCGTCTCCGGTCGGCTCGAACTGGACGACGCGAACGACGAGAAATGGTTGAGGATGGCGACGTCGCGCACATCCCGAACTTGGTCGGCCGCCAGGCTGAATACGCCGGAGAGGTACTCGAAAACGTGGACGGCGTCCAACGCGCCGTTGTTCAAGGCGGTGGCAGCCATTAACGCCGCGTCGCCGCTCAACGCCTCGTACCCCTCGAACAGCTGGTGGCGGTCCCCGAAATCTTGGACGGGAACCCCCAACAACGTCCTCGACGACGAAAGCGATCCAGTTGGTGGATCAAATGGATCCAGGGGGAGAATCGCTCCGTCCGAGGCGCGGATCGGAGAGTCTCGTGCGACAAAGCCACCGCCATCGCGGCATCCAACCCCGTCATCGCCGGCGGACCGGAGGCAGCCTCGTATGAACGATCGAGGACGTGCAAGGCGGACGCCGGGGACAACTGCGTCCAATCCAGGACCTCCACCCCTCGCAGCCGCTCCCGGAGATCCGGGGAGGGCGACATCCCGGCCCCGAAGTCGACGTCGGTCGGAAGCCCGCGCTCTCGGACTGAGCGCTCCTGGACGGCCCGCACAGCCTCCCTCGTCATCGCCAAAATCCGCCGGAGTAATCACCGGACCCGTCTGGCGTGCCGGCTCGGGGCGCAAACGCGAAGGACCCAGGATCTGCAGCTGGATTTGTGCGCAAGAACCCGGGTTTGCCCAGGAGGGCCTCGCGGCGAAAAGTTGTGGGTTTCCCAGCAATTCAGTTGAGGCCTCCGGCTTAGGCTGAGGATCACTCTCCGGCATCCTGGCAAGCGTGACATTTGTGACAACTCTGCCCAAAAACAGAGGAAATAGGTCTGTGTACCAAAAGGCTTCCTAAAAAAGAAGAATTTGCATACAAATCATTAGATATATTCTAGATGTGACATTAGTGACTACCTGCCTGAAAAGGAAATTTCTTCGGCGGGTGGTCAGATACCATCACTGGTGACCCAAAAGGGCAATTTGTGCAGGTGACTATATACAGTCAGTCACATCATCACGGAATTGATGGAAATCAAAGTTGTAGATATTGCAAATCTGAACAATGTTTCTGTTTTGACCTTTGCATGAAGCTTGCTGGTTATGGCGTTATTCATAAAATGATCCATTGATTTAGCTAATTTTCCACTGATTGCTCCATATCTTCGGCTACGCTGGGCCGTTTAAGCTGATTTCAATGTTTCTAAGTAGCGAATCATATTCTCTGACCAGTGGCATAATGGCATCACACTATCATTGATGTTGATTACTTATCAAACAAGCAGATCATGACCTAATGCAGCCAAATCTGCATGAATTCTGGTGTTTAGGAGCTTAAACGATTTCCATCATATACTACGGTTGGGTCTTTAGCCAGACCAGGCATTCTAAATAGAATTCATCCTCCGAAACCTGAAATACTGTTAAAAAAACAGAAAAACAGATTGATTGGATGATTGATGCTACAATATCTCTGTCATATGTGTACCGATTGAGATGAATCCTGTGCCAGCCTGTTGTTGGGCATGATATCCTTCAACTGGACAACCAAGTCTATTTTTAGATGACCAGCTTGCTGCAGAAAACACAATATCAGCTAGCTGTGTGTTATATTCATTGCTCCTTCAATTCTGCATCAATTCTGGTGAACTCTGGGCGGGACACAAGGCCTATGACCCCACCATCTCCCTGCAAAAGCATGGCTCATTATCTGCGATATTGCACGAGCAAAATGACATGCAAATGTTGAATACCAGAGCCAGTTGTATTTTCCCTTGATATGGCTCATTATTGGATTGATAAGAGTCCTAATGACTTGGATAGGTGGAGGCAACCTCCATCTATGTTCCCACCCCACTTACCATAGGATCAGACAAACCTAGACTACAGATAATCGCAAAATGCTCTGGCCTCCCTAATGACACATATTGAAAAACACAATTATTTGCCTTAAAGCAATGGCCAATGAGTTGAACAACATTCTCTGTATGTTTCAAGAAGTTTACTATCATGCTAGATGATATTCTGTCGAAATTAGTTGAGGTGTTCTAGAGTATGGGTCAAGATGGGGTAGGTCTGCATTGGCCCAAATGTTCATGCTTCAGTTTCGTACTGACCAAAGTACTTTTTGTAGCAGGGCTCCTACTGTCTGAGGGAAAGTTGTAGATACTCACTAGAGACTATGACTGGCATTGAAATCACCCCTATCACTTCACTGGATCTCCCACCACACCCTAATCAGTGTTATCTATGCCACATAAGATCTATCTGTAGAGTGCCCAATTCTTTGAAGTTCACCATGAGCAAGGCATTTCCTTGAAGGAGAAAGGTGTCCCCTTCTGAAACATTAAGAATCCTGAGGATTGACCAATCTGACGTCAGGATATTGCAGGTACAATATTATCCACTAATCTGGGGCTCCTGGGTGCAATCCTACAGCTACGGAGGTGATGTAGAGTTTAAACAGTAGTGCCCTGGGCTATCACAAGAGTCTGCTTCAATCTAACATTTTCAATGGGTATTTATCAAGCTATCATCCATATCAACAATTTTGAGTGAAGCAAGCAGAAATGGACCATATCTCCAGATCCAGGGCAGTAATCAGCAACTGGGATATATCAAAGGGATCGGCTCATCTGTCCCTACCTACCTGAAGCTCAACTGAGAAGATTGCTGCAGTGGATCCCATTTTATAGCCCAATCAGTGTGGATCACATACAGGTCCAGAAATGATTTGTCTACTGTGAGCCCAATTCTGCATCAAATGCCTCGAGCTTTGAGCGGTGGGGCCTCCTGACATATGGCTGACAGTTAGCACAGCTACCAGCACTATTGTGGCCAGGCATCCAATAGTAACATTTGGCCAAATATGTAAATCCTCTGTATCTCTATAACGGCTGGTCCTAAGCTCATGGGACCAAGTGCATTCTATAGAGGCCGCATACACCTACCTGCCAGTATGTAGAACATTCAAAACAGGCCAGGGGCTGCTGAGATCCAGCCTAATTACCGATTTTATAGCAGTATTTTCCATTTTGCGGCCTATCCGTTGAGAATCAAATATAGGTTATTTAATGAAAGTTGTAGCCCCAATTGAGCTCTACAACTTTCATTTTTGTGACCTATGTGACAATGTCACCCCCTGCCCGGGTTCATCCGCCAAAATTTCCATTTTGGGAAATTAGTCACATTTGTGACATATGTCCGTTTTGGGTAATAGGTTTTCGGGCACAAATCCATCCAGGCCATCACTGGATCATTCAAAGCCACGGAGGCTCAATGTAAGCACAATTACTCAGCTGGGAAACCCACAAATTTGCGTGCGAGGTCCTCTGGGCAAGCCCAGGGATTTGCATGCAAAGCTGAGTGCAGCAGCTGAAGGACCTGCGACGGGAGTCTTCTCCGAGCCGGGGGATATCCCCTGGGGGGCGGGAGGGGCCGACGGGCGGGGATCTGGACGCAGGGGGGCGGAGCCCGCGAGGGAATCGGGGAAGGGGGAGGTGCGCCGAGGAGGCGGACGAGACGATGGCCGAGGACGAATGTTCCGACGATCAGGCGAGGGAGTTCGACGACGGCGACGAGTGTCCCCGCTGGACGCGGGATGGAGACCGAGGACGGGGAGACGGGCGGGGAGAACGCGGAATGGAAGGCCGCGAGGGCACCGGGCGACGGCGGGCAGTAGGGAGGCGGAGTCGCAGGAACCGACGTGGGACGACCGCCCGTCGCCTCGCCGCCTTCGACACGGGCAGCGTCGTCGTCGGAAATGACGATGGGCTCCTCGTCGTCCGAAATCACAATGGGGTTGCGGGACGACGAGGGCGACCCCACGCGTATCGGCGAGGCCGGACGAAACCCGGGAGAACCCGGGGATGCCGGCGGGACGGGGGGCGAGCGGGACGAAAGAAGCCGGGAACAGCAACGGACAGGAAGATATCGTCGGTTCGAAGCCGCACGAACACACCGACTCCCAAGACCGGAACATGGACGCGGTGTGGTCGAGCGCCGGCAGGCCAAGCGACAAACGCGCCCGAGTTGGTGCGGGAACGAAGGTCGCCATCAACATCCCCGCGGCGAAGCGGGTAGTACCCCAAGGCGGGGGAGGCAGTTCCCACTCATCCGACATCGACCCAATCTCCTCCAACGCCCCGTCAACCACCAACCAGCGAGGTTCTCGCGACACCGCGGCGTGCTCGGCCCGGCTCGTAGGGCGTTGCTGGCTCGGACAACCGAGCCCACGCGAGGGGAGCGGGCTCCACGACCACCCGTTCCGAGTCCGACACCGAATCTCCCAGCCGGTCCCCGAGGAAATCCAGGGCGAGGACGTCCACCTGGAACAAACTCGGGGCGTCTGACGGCTGCCAAGCCTCTTCGCCGGTGCTCAGAGTCACCAGCCGCGAGGGGCGAAAATCGAATTCGCTCCCGACGACTCGCCAAGCGGTGTCCTCGACGAAGGAACTCGCCGGGTCCTGATGGTCGAAGCGATCCGCGATCGGTACCGACGCGGTTAAGTCGGCAACGAGGAAGGCCGCCTCGTAGGGATCGTCAAAATCGACGTCCAGGTTGGCGTGGAGGATTTCGGGGTCCTCGTCGGCGAGGCTGGTGACGGGGTGGAGGAATGAGTCGAAGAAACGCTCGCCGACGCAGACTCGGAGACCCAGCCGGGAGAGATTGGCCAGCACACGCAACAAACTTCGCTGGAAGCGAGGGTCAACAAAAGGAAAAAAAAAACAAAAAAACGGAAAGGAACCTACGGCGAAAGGAAGGAAACGGCGACAGAGCTCCGCTCTGTTCGCACCAACAAGGGACAGCTCGACATGCGCCAACAGGAGTTGGTCGGTAATGCGGCTGAGCACGACGCGCAGGTCGATGGAGCCGCCCTCCTGATCTGGAGGGACACCCTCGCCCAAGACCCACGCCGGCACCCGATGAGCAGTCGCCGAGTCGAAGAAAATGAGGAAAAACGCATGAGGGGGACCGAAGATGGCGGGGATCCACCCCGCACACGACACTCGCGCATTCAAAACGAACAGCGAGTGCAGCCAGTCCTCGCGAGACCACGACTCGGGGAAGTCCCGAGGATGGGGGAGCGTCGGCACGAAAGGAGGGTTGCGGGCGATCGAGGGAGGAAGGGCGCGGCACACGCCGAGGCAGACGACGGGCCGAGAGACGCGTCCGGAAAGACCAGTCGACGAAACCGACGCCGGCCAACAGCGATCGGGGCACCTCGGTAACGAACACGGGAGGTGGGGCAACGCGCTCCCGGGTCGAAAGCCTCGGAAAAACCGAGGACGGGGAGGTCACCAGTACGAACGTGTTGAACCAGAGGAGCGAGGTCGGCGGACCACCGAAAACCGTCCCCACGACTGGACATAGGCGGATACGGGGCGGTCGGGGGTGAGACGCCTCGGCGCGGGGGAGGGACGGAAATTCGCGAAAAGAGAGGGGACCGACGGGAGGCTCGGCGAAAGCCAGAGCACGAAGACGACGCTGGGAAAACCCAGGACCAGGTTGACGAGGACGGGTGAAGAAAACCCGCGACGTCCAGGACGAAGGGATGTTGGAAGAGCGACGAACGCCCAGGAGGTCGTCGTTGACGGCGTCGAGGTCGACCTCGAGGCGCAGTTGCTGAAGTCGGGGGTGTTGACGACGAGGGGCGAACGGCATGGTGGGGAAAGGGAGAGAAGGAAATACCGACGACACGACCCAACCCCGCTTATATAGCGGGGTCCATCGACGATCTGGACAGAACAAAGTCCAAATCTGGCGAACAGATCTCCGATCTGTTGAAAAGAAACTTCGACACTAAACCATATTCGGTAACCCCGCAGCAGCGGGGTCCGGGTGCAAGTTTCAAGCCCATCAGAAGAGAAGCATGGGCACTCGGCAAACCTTGAGCCAAAGGAAGGAACGCCTTCGGCAAACCCTGAGCTAAAGGCTAATCAGGAAGAAACAACCACGGACCGGACGGCATCCCATGTGGCATGCGGGATGCCGCCCCATGCCGAGCAGGACGCTCGGCCGGTTTAACAAGCCGATGCCGGGAAGTCGCCAAGCTTCCCCGAAGCCAGCTAGCCGCTGATGCCGGACACAAAAGTGTCCGATGCCAGTCGCAAGACTGACGCCGAGGTCGGAAACCGACCCCGGCCGGCAACCGCGCCGATGCCGAGCCTCGCCAAAGCTCGAAGCCGGTCAAATGACCGATGCCAGCTCCAGCTGACGACCGACGCGAGTCCCCCCAGAGACCGCGTTGATGCCGAGACAGAAAATTTTTCAGCTCGACGAACGGCAACTCGGGACGAGTTGCCTTGGGGAGGAGGTGATGTCATGAAACCGGGGATCAGCCCGAGGATCAGCACGCGGAGATCGACGATGGGAGACGGGCGTAGCAAAGGGAAGGGATCGGCGCGCCACATGCGCCCACCGATCCCCCTAACTAGAAGGCGTGGAAGGCGTAGATAAAGGGCGACGGAAGTTAGGGCGAGCCCAACTTCCGTCTCGTCAAAAGCACCACCCTACTCAATCCGGCTGATAAGTAACGACACCGGGGTTCGACCCCGGTGAGGCAGGGTTCGACCCGCTCCTCGTGAAAACCCGGATTGCCCGGCCTGGTCTTGACAGATGTTGAGGTTGTTGATGTTGGTAGTGTCATCTTCGTCGTGCGACAGGGTCAGAATCGCCAGTGGGATGGACCCCACGATGCCGGCGTGCGTATTGTGCAGCAGTTTCAGCAGCGGGCCTGCTATGCGAATGCGGAGATCCCGCTCGCTCGCCGATCCGAGCAGGATGCGTCCGATACGCGATGCCGATGCGCTGCGCCGACGCAACGCTTGGTCGCTTTCCTGAGGGTCCGGCATGTGTGGGAGAGAGCGACGACCTCTCGCCAGTCTGCAGCTCTGATTATGTCGATTAGAAGAGCCAGAGGGAGTTCGCAGAAACGCGGCATGAGGGAAGATGGTATGAGGGGAGGGTTGATTGGTATTAGGTGCGGTCAAATATGCCGAACGGACGTGCGAACGTAGAGTACCGAATCGATTTGATGGCTTCCCATTCGGTGCCGCCAAACAGCCCCCTTGGCGTTCGACCTCTATGAGGTCGAACGCAGGCCCCGTCGCCTCCTATCCCTATGCGTCCCCTCCCACTACCTGCTGTCACGACGTGACCCGCCCCACTCCTTACCTTGACGACGATGCCCAGCCAGCGCAAGTCCGCCGCCGCCAGATCCGCTGCAAAGTCCGCTCCCGCCAAGCCCAAGACGGGGAAACGCAAGAAGGGCGACGGATCCGATGTGGAGGTGCAGGAGGCGCCCGCGCCTAAGAAAGACAAGGCACCGGGTCCGCCGATGCCCGGCGTTGCAGAAAGACCCGTGCGTGGCCTTATCCCTCTTACTCCTCCTCTCATAGCCATCCAGGTTCGGGAAATCTCGGCGAGGACAAGACCACTAGCCTCTTCACGTTCATCAAGAGCGATCCCGTTGCCCTCGCTGTCCTCTACCCCAAGAGCGGCCAGAATGTATCGACACAGAATAACGGCGGCAAGAACGCATCACACGTCCACTTTGAGCTGTTCAAGAAGGTCTTTGGGCCTATCGACCCGATCTACGACACGTACTTGACCTGGCTCGGGGGTCAGACAGCGAAGCAACGGGCGGTGGTGGGAGATAAGGTCAAGAATCGGCTCAAGGCGTGCGTCGAGTCCCTTTTCTGTATGTATTCATCGTGTTGACGCTGTGTAGGGTCGAGAAGATGGCGGAAGTCATCGACGCGAAGATGAACGGGACGGGTGCGGGGGTACAGCTGACAGCGGAGGAGCTGGCAGAGCTGCCGCCGGATGATGAGCGCCGGTCCGCCTGGGGTGCGTGCTTCTCTCTCTCTCTCTGTTCTTTTACTCATCTCAGAGCAACAGGAGATGCGAAGAAAG
Source organism: Mycena chlorophos (assembly GCA_014461115.1). Lineage (NCBI taxonomy): Eukaryota > Fungi > Basidiomycota > Agaricomycetes > Agaricales > Mycenaceae > Mycena > Mycena chlorophos. The sequence goes on along the minus strand of JACAZE010000001.1, from coordinate 3,763,959 downwards.
ACTGTCCGTGGTACGACGACATCAAGAGCTTTGTCGCCGAGCGTCCGAAGAAGGGAAACGTCACCACGGGCAACAGCACATCGAGCGACTACCTCAGCGTCGCCGACAACACCGGCCGTGGCCGTAAGAAGTCGTCCCCCATTCCACCATCGACCACTCCTGCTGGTGCTCCAGCTGGTGACGCTATCAACGCCCGAATCCGACTCGGAAGTCGCGTCGCAGTCGTCTGTCGCGCCAGACACCCACGAGAACTCCGACGACGAAGCCGGCGACGCGCCGATTTCCGATGACGAGAAACCCAAGAAGAAGCGTGCGAAGCCTTCCCCGTTCCAGCCCGCTTCCGAGCCCACGGTCCCCGCAAAGCAGAAGGGGAAGCAGACGGAGTTTTCGGCAATGCTGGAGCAGGAGAGCAAGATGCAGCGTGATCAGATGAAGCTGGCGCAGAAGGATGCGGAGGCGGAGATCATCCGGGGACGAGCGGCGGAGAAGCAGGCCGAGGCCCGTCATCTGCGCGAGAAGCGCAAGGACAAGGATGCGGACTTCAAGCGCGGGTTGGAGCTCCTGGGTGCCGAGGCGACGTATGGTCGTGAGGCGATGCAGCAGCGGTTCCCCACATGTACGCCAACATGGCGCCGGCTGGCCCATCGAACACCGCTTCCCTGCACTCCCCAGCCCCATCCCACCAGTCGCTTCATATGTCTGTCTCGAGTTCCCGGCGCCCTCACAGCATGGCTATGTGACAGTCGACCAGGACGGCTTTCCCGTTGTTGATGGAGTGAATTACGGTACTGGTTGGAACGGTAGTGGATCGTACAACAACGCTGCAGGCTTCTAGTATCTATTACGATGTGCCAGAGTAGCCAGTAAACTTTTCTTTAACTCATTCCGCTTCTCTTTTCCTGCTGCAAGCCGCGCTCGATTGCCTGCCGATGTACCACCCAACTCAAACGCAGAAGTGTCTGCATCCACTCCGGTACTGCTGTCGGCTGCGAATGGATGGAGGGATAAATGGATCGTCTTCTGCGGCAGTATAAAGTGGATTTCCGGGACGTTTTGCACGCAACTTGGCCTCGTGAAGGAGTGCAAAATTGTGCACTGTAACGCATGCAATAATCCACTGGACCACATATCTGTGATCAGCTTCGCTCTCAATCCCAAGGCGCAGAGATTTGAGCGACTGCAAGCGTCCTTTCAAGAACCCAATGCAGTGCTCTGAGCGGACGCGAACGTAAGAGACGTGGTTGTTAAACTTGGTGTTATCGGGGTCGTTGGACTCGGGGCTCTTGAACGGTGCAGTCAGCCAGCGTGAAATCGGATAGGCTGAGTCACCCCAGACGAATTCACCGGGACCCAGGAGAGTGTCCAGTTGTTGATACATCCGGGTGCCCATCCAGGCTGTTGCGTCGTGGGTACTGCCCGTATGCCCGTATCCAATGTCGATGATTTGAAGGTTGGGAAGATTAACAACCTATCCCAGTGGTCAGAGAATAGGTTTTTTAAAAAAAATAATAGCACTCCTACCTGTAAGTTCATGGAGTAGTTCTTCTTGCGATCGAAGTAGCTCGGTCCATACCAGTTCGGCCGGAATGCGAGGGGAATGAGAGTGCCATCCACCATGCACCATCCTTCCCGACCCTCTGGACAACCACCAAACGTCTTCTCCACCCAGACCTTTGCAGATTCCTTCTCGCTTGGCGTCGGCATACGGACATATTTCGCCAGCATTCCGCTGCCGAGAATCGCCGTGATAACGCGACGAGTGCACCGAGGAATTGTCCCCTTTCCTAAACCCGACCACCATGCGACGGCCTGCAGCGAGACTCCATTTCCATCGTGGCCAAATTGGTATAGAGCAACCGCAAGTTGGATTTCAACTGGAGTCTGGCCGTTGTTGGAGTTGTTTGTGAAGATAGGATGGCCTTCAATCTTTTCGAGGAGGCGATCAAAGGTAGTGGGCCAGACACGGAGGTCCCCTCGGAATGAAGCTTTGTCGAAGTGTTTCCACTTCTTAAGGCATGTATGGAGCTGTGACTCTTCTGGACGTATGAGAGGAACACGCGGGACGGTGTAGCGTTTGGCGTAGAGTATATCGATTTGAGTTTGGACCCAGTGTAGAATGCGAAGGGAAGAGGAGCCCATGCGTCGATGTCGACGCACAAGACTCTGTCGTGGAATCGACTGCAGACTATCCTCCGAGTCCGACGAGTCAGAACTGCTAGAGCTCGAAGAGCTCGACAGACTAGAGTTGTCGGTGTCCATGAGCAGCCCGTAGCGGCGACGGGGAATGCCCAAAGCAATACGCTGCAGTCGCTGTAAAGCTGCCGGGGGCAAGCCGAGGGAACGGAGGCGATGCATGCGCCGCACACGTTGCCGGAGTTGATGCGTAACGTGCATCTTTGCCGCCTTCACCAGGCCAGCGGCGAGCCCGTGGCGGGGAGTCAGTGCGCGCCATGACGGGCGGAGAGCAGACAGCGGGCCGGTTACAGGGGCGAAAAGGGGGCCTTCACTTGCTTTGCTCCAACAGCGTTTGGACAGCCGTTCGGCGTGCGGTCAACTTGGATCCTATCACTCGGCACCAAACAGGTTGACACTCGGAACTCTCATTTGCCATGTGTTCGGACATGCATTCGGCATATTTGACCGTACCTATTGCAGGTCTAATTTATAAGTTACACGGCGAAGAAGGGACCCGGTGCGCGTCCCAGTAGCGCCTCCTGGACGATACTATTCAATGTGAGCTGACGCAGTCGCTGGGTTACGCGGCGCGCTTGCGTACCATCTCACGATTCCCTCGGCCACGTACATGTCGCGCTCCGTCATATTCGTGACGCCCATCTCGTACTTGTCCTTCGTGCCGAAGTGCGTGGCGCTCCGGGTGACGATGAGGTTGCCGCGCCATCCGCGTCCAGACAAATTCGCCAAGCCATTGACGAGGTAGTTTACGGGCTGCGATGTGTTGGCAGAAGTGAGGTCGGCGACGCCTTGTGGGACACAGAAGACGGTGTACGACCGTTTCAGCGGCTTCGGATCGTCGAGCGGCCAGTAGTTGACTGTAAGAGATGTTGCGTCTTGATCCACGGACGATTCTTGTGGACCTCCGCCAACCCCGAGCCACCAGAAGACGTCGAGGTCGTAGGGACTATTGGCTTCCTGGCAGCCGAGGCGTACTGGGAGGTCCACAAAAACCGGTTCGCCCGACGTCGGAAAGAGCAAACCGGAGTAGAACTTCGTGAACGCCTACAGAACGCAATCAGTGCTAGGCGATTGGGGCAGAAAGTGGCAGCGCACGGGTTCATGCGTGTTTAGTGCTCGATCTACAGTTTCCTGTACTGCCTCGGTGAACACAGGCACGTTGAATTGAGAGGGATATTCGCCATCGTGGTCGAAACGAGAGGGATGACCGCAGGTGCTGCGTGACAAGATCGTTGTTGCTGCTTCTCCACGACCCACGACTTGGTCGGTGCGGCCTCGATGGCCGGACGTTAGAAAGCTCCCCCTCGATGGGCATGTCCTTGCCATTTGCCTGCAGTGCTTCCGCTATGAAGAAGACCACGAGCCCTGATCGGTGCGCATGTTTTCTCTCATTGGTGCTCCTTCAGAAGAACCAATCACCTCGTCCAGGTCGCCTTGCGGAGACGATTATTCGCAACTCGTCAAGTTCGTGCGAGCAGCTCCGTGGCTGTAGCTGGGGTCAAGCAGGTTGCGCGAATGTGATGAATGAAGGAAATTTTCACCAAGGTGCGTGTTCTGCAGGCTCGAGAACTGCTACATGTACCCTGAGCAAGGACTGCAGGCAGTTCAACGCGTTAACGCGATCAATGGCTCGAAGAGGACAAAGTTGATGCGATCCGCTCCCGCCGCCCACGTAGGTCTCGGCACATGGAGGCTCGCCGTCGTCGGGGCCGTTCCGGGTTGGGCTGCCTCCGCCCGTCATCCTCGGCGAGAGCAGGCACCCGCAGTCGCATACGCTTGCGCCCATGGCGGTGGATGGGCCGACTTTGTCGCATGGGCATGGTGGGCGCAGACACCGGAACGGGCCGAGCAATGGCACTCGTGGTCCATCGTCGAGCTTGCTTCTGGGCCATCCCGTCCTGCAGACACAAGCTTCCCTGCTGCCTGAAGACGCCGCCGCCTGCGACCCGCAATGGTCATCACAACGACTCGTACTTCACGTCGTCGTCGCGCCACCGCCCTCATAGCACCAGCATGTCCCTGCCTCCACCGCAAACTCGCTCGTTCGCCGCCGCGGTTCGTCAACGCGCGTGCGCGACTGGTGGTCGTGGTGCCCCACAAAGCGCTGGCCCTGCTCATCGATCGCCACGGACACTCCCCGGGAGGCAGAACCTGTTTGGGATCGTCGGGCGGCCGAGTATGAACGCGACCGGGAGCGAGGGCGGAATCGTGAACGCGAGCATGATCGAGACCACGACCACGACCGACGCGCAAGACATCATTCCTCTGCCGATTATGGGCACCCTCCAGCACCGTTTTGACCCCAGTTCGCGTTCGCCTGCTACACACCACCGGGATCGCAAAGAGAGCCAGGGTGGTCGCAGCCCGGCCGAAACGTCGCCGCGATCTGCTCACCCGCCACCGGTGCGCTACTGGGAGAACAAGCCGTTGGGCCCTGGATTGCCGCCGATGCAACATGGCCCGCCCGAGCCTACTGGCAGCTCGAGCCGTCGGTACGATCCCCGCTGCGATACACGTGATCGCCATCGCGAGGACCGGCGCGAACGCGAGCGGTCGCATTCGCGTGGTGGGTATCTTCGGTCGCATGCGGCGCTGGCGGCTGTTACTGCGTCGGGCTTGTGTTATTTGTACCACCACCGTCGCGTCGGAGGCGTTTTCTTTACCTTACCAGAATGGACTAACAGTGTGTTTGCGAGAACTCCCCAGTGAAGTGCGAGGTCATAAACGAATGGATTGTGTTTATTACATTAAAGTTATAATGTAGTCGTAGTTTTGAACGATGCGATATGTGCAGAGAAAATGCAGGAAAATGTGGGAAAGGAACCAAAGTGCAAATACGGCGGGGCGACACGATCCCGCCTTTTCGTGAATTCAAATACTTCAGCGCCGTCCAACCCAGCGCCATGCACGAGCGACCCATTGTGCTGCAGACGGTACGGGAGGCGAGGGAGTGCGGGAAACTGGAGGTGAGTTACGAGCGGCGGCATTGGGCTCCTTGTGCTCGTACGTCCCCGCTGTCTTCGCCGACGACGGCCCATCCCGCTTGGTGTGCTCGCTCCCCGTCCCACGATCGACGTTGATTTCGAGCTGGACGAGCAGTGGCGGCGTGTCGTCCGACGCGCGTCCTCGTCGCGTTTCCCCGAAGCAGAGGGAACGCGAGCGGTCTCGTTGGGAGGCAGCATTCCTATGCCCAGCAGAGACGCGAGCGGCGTGTTGTCCGGCACGACGAACGTGGCGGTCGTCGACGTTTTGGACGAGTCGGTCTTGCGTAGCAGGGTTTTGTCGTCTTGGAAGATCTCCAGAGTGGAAACATTCTCTTGTACGGTGACGGCTTTGACGACAGTGCCGCGGGGGACAACATCTCCGGGCAGCAGGAGCGTGCATACGTTGAGGAGGCGGATGCCGAGCGGGGAGGAAGGGAATGGGCGATTGTGCAACATGGGCAGGAAAGGGTAAGGCAGGACAGCCGAGGACGGAGCGAGCTGCGGAAACGAGGCGCTCTTTGAGTAAATAAGTGAAGAGTGGGATACAAGCACGCACCTGGCTGGATACCACCATCTTCGTTTCGATAGGCTTGGTCTGCACCGCAGCCGCTTCCAGTTTGGCCTCGACCTGTGTGAAAATCTCGTTACGAGGGACGAGCAGCAGAAGGGTGTTCACTCACAACAGTCGTTGTGGGTGGGCTATGAGGCGTCGAGGGAGCCACGGTGGACGCGAGGGATAGCGCCTTCGAGGCACATCCAGACAGGATGGCCCAGAGAGACGAGGCGGACATATAGGTGACGGGACAGAGGGCGGGAAGAGGGAGAAAGGCGATGTGGCGTTTGACCGACGCATTTTATGGTCATGGACGTAAAGGCTCGGCAAACGCTTGCGCCAGCTCGGCAGCAACGTAGTTTGGATGACAGCGATAATCGCGAGTGCGCTCCGTGTGCAAAAAGCTCCCATTTCTTCCTTTCTTGTAATTACAATGCTACAATGCATGGCTCACGCGCGATGCGGGCTGCAGGGAGTGTAGAAGGAACCAAAGCGAACCCGAACGCAGAACGGGAACGCGATGGCTAACATTTACAGCTCGCCTCGTGGCCGCGATTTCGCTCTCACGGAGATAACGCCGTTCCTCCCGCTGAAGATGCGAGGCGGGGAGTTCTCAAGGCGCCGGGAATAAGAGGGACGGCCTGATTCTCCCTCAAACGATTCGCTCAGTAGTTGTGGGCTACCTCCGAAGCGAAGCCGGGGTGTGGACAGCGGAACCAAATTAGATTTGACAGGGCTGTCAATGGCGGTGCACTGAGGATCTTGACCACTCCCACCATCTCGTTGGGCTGGCGGCCGCATGCGCGATGTGGAATACGAAGTTCAGGGCGTGCCGAGTCGCGGTCGCAACAGCGTCGACGGCAGGGCAGAACGCGACCTCGGTTAACCTCGGTTACGGGCGGTTGAAGTACGGCGCCAGGTACGTACGTGGTCCCACGCTGTAGGCAGGTACTTGACGACTTCAGGGTCGGTTAGCGGGGATGGCGCGTCGCGGTACGCGTGGGGCTTGTGGACGCGAATCGGTCCACATACGTGTGCGGGCTGACGCGTTTTCCCCTTCAGGTTTCGCAATTTAAGCCGTGGTTCGGCGGAGGAATACCCTCCTGATGGCTGCAGTCCCTGGTGCGTGGAAATTTGCGATTTGCGGAAAGTAGATGGTCGAGAACGACTAACACGGCGCATAGTTGATTTCCAGCTTGTTTTTCGCAACCATAATATCCCAGAAATCATCCCATTGCTGGAACGACATACCAGCATCTCCAGCGCCGCCAAGCGTCGCCGCGATGTCTTAATCGCACTGGCTCAGAGCTTACCAGCAGCTTCGCAGGTCCTGCTCGCGGCATCTGCGAGCACGGCGCCAGGAACAAAACGCGTCCGGCCGGTCGATGCGCCGCAACCGCGTCCCTACAAACGTCGTCGTCGGATGGTTGAGGATGAAGACTCGCAGCAGGAGGGTTTGGATGTGCATAGCGGAGATGTGCAGGCGTTGATCGCGGGTCCATTCCTCGAAACTTCCAGTCCAGCCGTCGTCAAAGCCTGCGTCGCGCGGTGAGTAGACGATCCAGACGCGGACAGAGCAGTTTCTCATCTAGCGCAGTTTCATTGACAGGACAAACAATGCAGCATTGCGCAAAGGCGTTTGTGTTGTCTGTGCACAAAGGCTGTTCCTGTCGGATCTCAATGTGTACGACCTGGACGATATTCCGAACGTGGATCTGCTGCATCCGTCACACCCCCATCCCTCTCACCAACTACACAACGGAGCCCTTCTACACCAAGAAGCGCTGCGCGCCGGGCCGCCTTTTTTCGTCTGCAACACATGCTTCTCGAAGTTGCGTATTCGGGAGTGCCCGCCGCTCTCCCTCGCGAACAACATGTGGCTTGGGCCTGTGCCGTTTGCGCTCGCTGTTCTTACCCTCCCCGAAAAGCTCCTCGTTGCGCTGTATTTCCCCGCCGCTTACGTCGTCAAGCTGTTCCCGAAAAAGGCCGGGGCAAAGAAATGGGACGAGACGAAGATAAACAGCGGGATGAGAGGGAACGTGTCGACGTATCGCCTTAACACGAGCGATATCGTCGATATGGTGACCGGGAACATCATGCCCAGGCCAGTTGGGATTCTCGCGTCGCTTATCGCGGTGACTTTCGTTGGGGCGAAGAAGTTGCCGTTGAGAATTCTTCCAAAGGCTATGGATGTTCGGCGGCAGCGCGTTTACGACGCGCTCGTGTGGCTGAAAGCCCATAACCACCTGTACGCGGACGTGTCGATCTCGCAACAACGCTTAGAGGAGCTTCCGGAGTGTGGTGTTCCGGACGAGATACGGTTGAACACGCGGTATGTCGAGGACGAGCCGCAGTGGTAAAATCCAGCCTACAAACCCCTAGCCCCTGCTAGGGCATGCCTTGCCCTAGAATCCCAGCCGCTGCTGGCCTTAGCCCCTGGCTAGGCTGTTTAGCCTCCCCCTTTCACCTCTTTTTTGGCGGGCTTGGGCCGGGTGGGTTGCCTTTTTGGGACGTTTTTGATCGTTTTGATCGTTTGGCTATTTACAATTGATTGCTTCCCAATTTGGTAGGCTCTGATACTGGTTTATTATTGCTCCTGGTCACAGCTGCCTATTTGGGACATTCCAGCCTATAGCCGGCTTTATATATTGATGCCTTTGATAATATGGTTGATAGATCTGATCCATAGATCAACCTTGTTGATCTTGCTGATATACAGCTTGGTATCACTGATCTTGAGGGTCAGGATTCTGATTACCCTGATCTATACCTTGATTTACTTGATTTCTCTGATCTATACTTAGCACTGCTGATCTTTTGTGATCTCTTCATCAGAATTTGATTTTATATCAAAGATATCTAAACAATCCAGAGTCTGCCTATAGCTTCATATTAATTGCCAATTGATCCTTTTGATTGCCCATCATATTTTGATTAGACCACCCGCCAGCACTAAGTCAAGCGTGGACCAACTCTCCTTTGCGTGATCACGGACTTGAAGTTTTCACCAAGTCCATTCTGTCACGTGACCTGAAATGCATCCACACCTACTAAGTCCCCACTACAAGCATGTATAGTACAGTTCATATTGTCATATTGCATAGAGACAGAAGACATACCAGCATAACAGTCATAATCACCTAGCGTACCTACAAGTCCTGTTCTCTAACTTCCTCGGCAAGCCCTTGCATAACCCAGGTCACGTCGTCAACAGCAGCCAGCCAGGTTGCAGACTTCTGCGCGGAGCCCCACCAGTATAACGACGCCACCACACTCAGCATTCCATTCTGGCCCGCAACCAACAGCCCATCCCATGACCGCCCCTCTCGCGCCGTCTTCTCTGGGACTCCATCCACAACAACCCCCGAGCGCCAGTTCGGCTGGTTGCCCGTCCACCATCGCCACCATGTCGCCTCATACAGAGCCAGGTTCGTGATTCCGCAATAGGTCGTAGTGGCCTTGCGCCGATTTTTCACCCAGGCGCCCACTTGCGCCGGTCGATGCTCTGTATTCAGGCTCCCCGTACCCTGTCGCCAGCCCCACGCAGCCTCCAACGCGAAATAGGCGCTCAGCAAAGTGTTCCAGCCCGCGCCCAGGTCTTCGGTTGCGATTTCCTTGTACAATGCGAGCGAGAACCATTTCGCATTGCTCGGATACGCCGGGATCTGCGTAGGCGGGGCGGGATTTGGCTCGGCGACTACCGGTTCCGCAATCACAACAGCTGACGTCTGCTGCGTGGGCTTGGGATCGGGGTCGGCAGGGGAGGTGCTGGGCTGCGTCGTTTCGGCTTGGGGAGGCAGCGGAGAGTCGATCGAGGGCCGTCCGCCCGCCGTCGCGCCAATCGCGGCTAGGATATCTTCGTCGTCGTCGAGGTCCATGTTGCTGTGTACCTCCCCGGCATCTCTGTCGACGTCCATCTCCGCGACGATGACGCCGTCGATGAACGCGGCACCTCGTCGCCACTCGCCAGTCCTTCTCCGACGCTTGAATCGCCCCATCTCATTCGGGCGAGGACGCGTCGTTCTTTGCCTGTCGTTCGAACGACGCAAGGGCCCCGGCGGCCCCTTTGAGACGAGATTTTGGAACGGGCGCGGCCGGTGCCTGCTCCGTCTCCATCGGCTTCTCCTTCGCGATAATCTCGGCCAGCATGGCCTTGTTCCGCGCGATGTTTGCGTTGCGCTGGCGGGCAAACTCTCGACGCCGCTCCCTGTCCTCCTCCGAATCAACGTCACTCTCGTCCTCGTCGCCGCCCCTCGTTGCCACCCTCGTCATTGGACCCGTTGGCAACGTTCTCGACCGCGGCATTCTCGTCCGTAGCGACAGTGACAGCCTTCTTCGATGACTTGGATGAAGACTGGCGTTTGCGCTTCGAGCCGGAAGAACTTGCGACTGGTTTCGACGACTTTGCGCCAGTGCGTGTGGACGACGTCGACGGACCAGCGCCTATGTCGTCCGTAGCGTCGTCATTGCCCTCGGGCTTCTCCTCGTCGGTCATTGAGAGCAGGGTAGATATGTCGGCGGGATTCATGGCCGCAGCGGCCTTTTCTTCGGCCGCTACATTAGAGTTTCAGTCGGAGCATAGCGCACGAGGCAGTTGGTACGCACTGTAGCATGTCTCGCAGAAGTCCTTCAGTGGCGTTTGCCAGTCGCGGTCGAAGTGTCGGTACCACTCGTCGAAGCCAACGGCCTTGCCCGCCTTGTTCTTCCCGGCCACGACGCTGCGATAGACGTCAGTGTCGCGCACATGCTGAGATAGTGAGACGCACTATTTCGTGCGGATTTCCCCGCCGTACTTCGGGATCGGCCCTCCTCCCAAGAGAATGAAATTGAAGCCGGTGTAGGCCCTAAGCCGCGCGAGCATAGGTCCCACAGCGATGGGGATGCGCTCGATAGCCCTGCATACGATATCAGCGTCATTTTGCGACCAACGCTGAGAGGCAAGTACTCACGTCTGCCGCGTCTTGGGATCCGCCCAGTCCAGCGCATCCATCTTCTCCTTGTACTCCGCCCGCTGTTGCGCGATGATGGCCTGCGAGCGCGCTTCCAACTCCTCCCGCAATGCCTTGTGTGCAGACATCTTCATAAGCTCCGCGGCGACGCCTGGGCCCATGGAAGTGGGAGCCGGCGCGTTGCGTTCCTCCTCCGTCGCGTTGGGAGGCAGCTGACGCTTGGCCCATTTCTCCTCCATAGCCGGTCGCACAATCTCCTTGAAGGACTCCTTCATCAAGCGCTGATATGCGGGCAGGGCGCGTTGTGGCGGAGGCGCAATGCCGGAGAGATGGGCGGTGAAGTAGGCATCCCAGTCGATGTTGGCCACCGCAACGCTACCCGCGTCGCTCTTGGCCTTCTTGCCCCCGCCCGTGATACGGTGCTCGCGGTTCGTGTACCACGCTTTGATCTTCTGACAATCGCATGACCGTAAGAACGAGGAGGGGTGACGGCAGTCTTGAGTAACGAACCTTGCCAATCAAGCGAACGTACTCGCTACGTTCTTTCTTTCGCTTCATCCGACCATTCAGCATCGTCCACTATCTTGACCGGGGGGTTCTGGCGATTGTACTCCTCAAGCGGCAAGCGTTGGCTCCTTGGCGCCTGGGAAAGGTTGGTCGTACACCTCGTCGACGCAATAGAGGTACTCGTTCGTGGCCGCGTCGAAGAACTTTCGCACATCGCCCGGGTTCGGCGACCGCTCGCCTCTGCAAACTCGTTCCAACGCTCCTCGTATATGAGCTGTTCGCGGGAACCTCCAGCCCAATTCTGGCCGGGCGGTACTGGCCAAGGCCTCCTGGCGCGGCATGCGCGCCTTGCCTTTGCCTTTTCCCGTTGTCGCTGGCGACGCGGTGTGCAGCGCCTCAGCACCAGCAGCAGTGACTGGCACGCTGCCAGATAACCGTCAGTCAGTGCCGTCCTCTTTCGCAAAATGAAGCAACGAACCTCGCATTCGATCCCGCCGGCGCTGCGGGAGACCCCATCTGGACATCCGTACCATCGTCAGGTCCACTGAAAAAAGGTCAGAAGCGACGAATGCATGAAAATGATGACGACTAACTCGGGCTGCGCTGGCACATCCCCTTCGCCAGAGGAAACTGCCTCGGCTGCAGGGCTCTGCCCGTCCCCGTCTCCCTCAACGGCAGCATGTTGTTGCTCACCGTCTCCTTCCGCTGCTGCGGCGCGCGCCACGTCGCCGCGTGGCGTTCCGCGTCTGCAGTTTTGGCACTCTCGGCAAGGAGACGCGCGCTCTGCGGTGTCTGCACCAAGCAGTTTTTTTAACATCTGCGGGCGCGTGTATGAGCACAGACGAGCATGCTAAGCTCACTCGCTCACCTGAGTTTCGGGGGCAGAACTTTTGGGGATGTTGCTCGCTCAGAAAAAGGGTCGTCAAATCATTTTCTTTGCGCGTGCTGATATTCGCTTCCATGGAGCCCTACCCTGTTTTGGAACTCACGAGACTACCTCTCTGTCTCCCTCACCCCCCCGTCGTTGCTCCTCGGCTGCCCACCCATGTCCACCGCTGCCGATTCAACCTCGTCGTTGACCTCGCCGCGAGCAGTGTAATGTGGGTCCTATCTTCGCTAGGCTCTCCGGCTCCCTTGCTGATCTTCCGGACAGTGTCGACTGGTCGCCTACCATATCGATGGCTCGCGCGGCATCGTCCAGCTCTCCCTAGGCCGTAACACCAGTGGCCGAATCATCATGGCGGACAACCTTAGCGCCTTCGAGAGCCTCTGGGATGTCCCCGGGCTCCACTGCCCCCTCTGCTTGTTCCGCCGAAAGACAGCAACATCCCCCCGCCGCGGCTACTCGTTCACCTTCCTCCAGAGCTGTCTCCATGAGCGCAGCGACATTCACCCGGAGCTCGATCGCACCGACGATGGAGCGCCTAACGCGGCGACGGCTTCAGTCGTCGAAGAAGCGCATATCGCTATCCGCGGGGACCTCGTTGTGGTCAAACATGCCTCTATGGGCCCACACGAGCTTCCGGCCAAGGCGCTAGAGGCTGCGATCTTCGACATCGTCGAGGATGAGCTCGAACTCGTCGACCGCCTTGTTCGGCGCTACGTTCTGTCCGACATGGATGCCGTCCATCTGTTCTACGGCCATCCCGCCATGGACGACGACTTCCAGTTCACGAACGTGGCCTCGGGCGGCGGGTGCAGCAGCGGGTGCGGCGAACCAGCCGTTTGACGTGGGCGAGTTCGCCCATAACTTCATGAAGGATGCGCTGGGCGGCCGTTGCGCAGATGGGACCGCCTAAACCATTCGTTCCAGCTTAATTTATTGTGGTAGGCGCGATGTATTCATATGCAATTATACTATTCTACCTCGATAACTTGTTGCTGGCTGTCGTTCTCAGTCGGTGGGACAGCGTCGTCTGTCCGCACCGCAATACCTGAGCGCAGGAGTCTCTTGACGTCCTCACGCTCCCGTTCGGCTCCCTGCTTAGGCCGATGCATGCGCACCAGTAGCTTTGCGCGCAGAGTCCAATGCTTCAGTCCCGTTAGTCCGTGGCCCAGCGGGAAATCGAGCAGCGCACCAGTGCCGTCGAGGGCTTACCGGTCGTTTCCGGGTGGATGTGTTGGATGCGGAACAAATGTGCGACGATGAACACAACGGAACCGATCTCCAGCGCGTGCAGCGGTACGTCCGGCGGCCGCAGCCATGGCTCGTTTTGCCGCGATGCATGCGAGTCCTGGTCTTATGTGAGCCGCGGAAACGCCTAAGTGCACCAGCCACGTACCAGTCCGCTGGCGCCAGTGATGTGTACATAGATTTCCCTAGTATCGTTAATACGATACCGGACGCCCAAGGACTTATTGGGCGTGCCTGCAGAATGTGAGCGCGAACATAGGCGCATACTGGCGCGTACCGGGACGGAGAAAGCGCGTTGCTCTTTCTCCAGCCGATCATGCAAGGCGTCGAAGTCGCGTCTAACATCGTGTGCGGGGTTCGAGGAGGCCGACTGGACGATGAGGTACTATGTTGTGAGGTTAACTTCATTGTGCAAGACGCGACGCGATGCACATACCTGCTCTGCTCCATGAGCAACCGTCCCCACAATCTTCCCCAGCAGTGTGACCCTCGACAGTCGCGTACCTTCGGGCGGATAGAAATGGGCGAATTTGACCCTCAGGTAATTCGTGGTCGTCGGAGGGGTATACCGCGGCACCGAGCAGCAAATCACCCGGTCCAGGGTAGGTAAAGTACTTGCTGGTAAACATGGTGGTCAAGACTTGACTTGGGCGCAAATTCGCAGATCAGCATGTGAAGATACGCATGGGCGTGCGGCGTCGGGTGCATTCTGCGCCGCGTGCCTTGAAAGCTTGAAGGCGCTGGGGGCCACTGGTGGCGCGAGGCGTCAGTGCACGAGTGGCGTCGGTCCACTGTCGGGCGATTTGCAGCGAAAGTGCTCGGTCACGAGACCCGACGTCGGCGCGTCCTCTGAGTATTTGATTCGAGTATTTCGTCCCGTAATCTCCAGCATTTGGCGTGGATTGGATTTTTGGTAGGGGCGCTACTTCTGAGCAGCTTCTTCCTGAGCTCGTTTCATTCGTCGCTCGGCAGCATGCAACCTCAAGCTTTCCATCCAAGCTTGCGTAGCTGCCTCCTCCTCCGCCTCTCGTTTCCGCTCCTCCGCCTCTCGCTTGCGCTCCTCCGCCTGCCTACGGTCGATGACGCGCTTGCGGTAGGCCTCTGACCCATGTTTGCGTTGGTATACCCTTCCAAATAGTGTTGGAACAAAGAGGAAAGGAAGTGTAAAACACCCACCTGTCTTTTCGCGCCCGCCGTATTCCGCAATCCGTTCAGCGTGCCTTTCTTTATATGCTCGATTGGCGACCTTCACTCGTTCTTGCTCTTGTTTACGCAGAGTGGGATTCGTCTTGCGCGAGGCGCGTAAGACAGTCATACGGTCCCTCTGTTTTTCGAGTTCCCTTTCCGCGTTACTGTACCTGTAGTTAGTCGCAGAAAAGGGCACTAGGAATATCCCTACGCTGCGCGGGTATTTCGCCGACGCGCGTCGGCGAGCCTCTTTCGTACTCTCTGCGAGCGCTTGGTAAGGCTTGAAGTCGACATCCCTGTCGACGTCGAAGTAGCAGTTTTGGGGGCTTTTGCGACGGTTAGAGTGACCTCCGAGGGCGGCTACTGCTTCACTCGCCTGCGAGATATGGCTTTGGATGTGCGATGGAATGGGGCCCAGCGCAGGCGGGAGGTTGAGTTGCAAAAAGTTGAAGGCAGAAAGCAGAAATCAGGGTAACAGCTTGAGCGTAACACCAAGATTTGGCAGACGCCTCGGGGTCTATGCTGCACTTTATCGGGGGTAGAAGTAGGTGGGGAGCGGCGCAGGAAGCCATTACTGCTGTTACCAACCGATTTCACGCTCGAACCCCAGCTCGGCGGTAGGGAAATAGACGAGCAATCTCAAGAGCGTCAGTCCGAGTGTGCGTGATACATTGCACGAGTGTGCGTGATACCGTCTCGTCGCATGCTTCGAGCTGTTCTCGGGTCCAGCAGTGAAAGGGAATCGCTTCGAGCTGTTCTCGGGTCCGACAGTGAAAGGGAATGGCTTGTATTGCTGCTCGCAGGCGCTAAATTTTACTGCTCGCAGGCGCTAAATTACCGTATTCTATTCTATATTGTACCCCTTCTAAACTTTGTCGAGCATGGCCAGGCCGTCGACCCAACGCGTCGCTGCCCGTGCAGCCCTTGCTGCCTTCTCTGCGTCGCTGGCCTCCGCCTCAAACTTCTCATTCGGCCTGCATCCGTTGTCGACCCAACGAAAAAGGCCGCCGGCCGTGTATTGGATGAACGAGCAGCGGTGCTCGTGGGGTTGAATGGGGGTGTTGGAGTGGTGGATGGCGGCGGAGGGTATGAGAATCGACGAGCCCGGGGGGAAAGCGAATAACGAGCCCAAGCTCCCATAGGATGAGATGCCCGCCGAGGTCGGGGTCGAACTCGCCGAGGGCGGTGATCGCACACCACCCCCACGCCAGGTTGCCAAAGTCGAGGTGGCAACAGCTCACGGCGCGACCGAAGTTGAAGGTCGCCGCCGCGAAAACGCCGTCGTCCTCCTCGAATGGCCAGCCGGCGCGCAAGCTCGGCTTCCACTGAAACAGACGGTCGCGAGTGTCGGCGTAGTAGCCGTACAGTCGCGGGGCCCACGTTCGGAAAACGCCTGCCGATTGGAATCAGTAGTGGCGACGGCCAGAGAGGGGTAGGGAGACAGACATGCCTCGAGTAAAGCCTGCGATGCGTTTGAAGTGCTTGTCGTTGAGCAGGGCGCGCGTCAGACGGAGATGGGTCTTGCTCTGCTTGAGGTGCGGGTCCTGCAACAAGGCGCGAGTTAGTCGCAGACGCCGTCTTGGTTTGCTTGAGGATGCCCGGTTCCTGACACAATTCAGTGTAAAGAACGAACCGACGAATGGTATAACGCACCAGCTGTCCACCCCCATGGGAAACGCCACATGCAACAGCGGCAAACGGTGTTTGGGCACGTCGGTGGTGGTATGCCTCCTCCGAGATCTTGAGTTTTGGCGCGGTTTGCATGAAAGCGGAAAACGCGCCGTCAACGACGGCGCGCCATCCCGTCGCATCCTTGGGCCTGCCACCAAGAACGCCCGACCACGCGTCCGTTGGCGTCGAGTAAGGGCAGGGCGACGCTAGCATCGTGTTAACGTGGAAAGAGACCAAAGCGGGTGGGGGTAAACGCACTCGCCGGACCAATTGACGTGCTTGAAGCCGGTCCTCCCGACGAGCTGGTCCACGCGCTGTTGAGGCAATGGCGGGCCTGCTATACCATAGCCATACGGCCAAGTCGGTGCGGCAGTAGGCAGTGCGGCAGTAGGCAGTGCGCGCCGCGGCGGAGAATTTGAGAATGCGGGTTGGGTCGTTGGCGTTGGCAGCCATGTCGGCCGCAGTGGAAGAGGATGGCTGGTCGAAGGAAGGGTGGTGGGTGCGACGAGTGGAAGAGGGGCGGATTTTGCGACGGGGGGAACGACGTCGTCTCCCTGCAATTGACGCGGAATCCCGTGTTTCGGTTTGTTGATGGGGGATGGTCTAGACCTCGGGCCTAGTCCCATTGATCTTGATCTTCCCGCACGGGGCAACGCGGGAGAAGGGACCGTCGGAGACGCTGCGGTCCCCCGATCCAACTAGGGCCCGAGTGCGGTAAGTTCGCTCGTCGGTTTCGAGGTTGATTCCATGGCGTTCCCCATTGCTGCGGTGGCGCTGGTGGACAGCCTTGCGCGCCGATCCTTGCTGTTCCGCGAGTTGGGCGCGGGAGGCAGCGCGGCGGACGTTGGACTTGTGCGTGTTGTTGGCCCTCGCGGAGCGTGGTAGGTGTGGGGTTGAAGGGGCGTGAGTGGGAGGAAGGCTCTCCCCGTCGGAGCTTGAAGTGTAGTCGGTGAGTTCTGAGTCGAAGAGCGCAGACTGTAAGAGCGCGGCGTATGCGTCTCCGTCCACGAGCTCTTGCTCCGGTTCATGCTGCTCAAGTTCGCGCGTGGAGAGCGGGCGATCGAGGCCGCTCGAGCACAAAGTCACTTGCTGGGGCGATGGCGGCGCGGAGGGAGATTTCGTAGCCAAAAGGTGCGCCGGAGCGCGTTTTCCGCTGGTAGACTGGCGCGTCGGGATGTCAGAAAACCCATGAAATACGCAGAAATAAAGGGAAAAGGGAAAAAAGGAGGTGCGCGGGAGGTCCGGGGGCGTTCTCTCGTTGCAAGAAGGTGAAAGCGGAGGGGAGAAATGGGTGAAGAAAATGAAGATGAAATGGTATGAAGGCCAACAGTGCTTACGCGTCTGGGCGGTCATGGTTGCGGGTGTAGTCGGGGCTCGCGAAAAGAGCGGCGCGAGGAAAGGAGCGGCGAGGCAAGGAGCGGCGCGAGGATGGACGCGGAGGATGCGGAATCAAGGTGAAATGTGAACGTGACGCACGATTGTCGCCATGGGAGAGGATCTGCGGCTGACAACAAAACAGAAGAATCTGAACAAACTGAAAGTCGCGCGAAACACATGTCAACTACGTCGATCCTTCGCACTCCCCTCACTTCCGACATCCGCGAGTTAAGCCCGACGCGCTCTCGACGTCCTAAAAAAATGTCCGCTCAGTGCTTTGTAAATCGAGCATCGAGAATCACGCACAGGGGACGACTTCGGGCAGGGTTACCCACCAGCCCGTCTCGATGGTTTCACCGGTGAGGGGTTGCGACGACCGCGCGTGGATCTCTGATGTATCATTCAGCGGCTATGTAGGAAACCTTGTGGAGACGTACCACGTTCCAAGGCACCAATCTGCTGGGCTAGTCGCTCACGTTGGAGCACAACGACGCCGCATCGTCAAGGGCCCTCGAGGAATGGCCAAACAAGGGCGGAGGAGGAGATGGAGGTGGTATTGGCATGCAACGTCATACGACAGTAGCAGCTGCTCGGACGTCATGGCGCGAGGCTGCGTGAACTGGAAGAGATCGCCGGAAAAGCGCTCGCCGCGTTGCGAATTGGCGTTGGGAGATGGCATGTGCGTGCAATATGCAACCTGGTGGTGCGTGGGGGTTTATTACCAGGAAGTCGAAAGATAGCGGTGTTCCGCATGGCACGGCATGCCGCCAAGGTGATTGCGGATTTTGCCTGGAATTCACTCCTTATCAGCATGATTTCAGTGCAAAGAAGATTTGGCAGGAAATGACGCGACGCGCACGCGACGCGCAAAGATAGCTCTGTCGCCCAACTCGTTTGCCGCTCGTTTCACCCCACACTCGTTTAGTCCCCTGCCGCCTTCTCCCTTCCGCGCCGCTCCTTCCCGTGCCAGTCGTTCCTCCTCTTCGCTTGGTCATCCCTTCCGCTCATGGCCCGACGCAAGAACAAGACGCTGGGATACTCCTTTGGCGACAGCCTGGGATCTCAAGTCTCCGTGGATCAAGCCTTCCGGTTCACCGACGATGGTCGCCGCGCCCAGACAGTCAACACAAACGCGGCCCCGGCTAAAAGGGCTCGAGTAGAGGACGTCGAGGACGACGAAGAAGACCCCCGCCCGTACACGGATTGGTTGCCAGCCACGGATCTAGAGTTTGACCAACTCGCGGCCGTTGCCGGGTCCATAACTGCGGAACAAGAGGTGTACGAGCACCAAATAACGGAGGAGGAGGTGGTCCAAGGGCAGAGACGGAAGAGATACGAAAGTTCGGTTAGGACGTCTCTGCTTCAAGCGACGCTGCGCTCACAGTCAGTTTCCAGGACGACCCAATGAAAGTCTGGCGGGAGGGCAAGCACATGCAGAAAGTATCTCGACCATCTTCTTCGACACGACGGTCTAGGAGATCACGTCTCAAACCCCAGCTGCTCGTACTGCGAATCGGGAGACAACAACCCGCGCCTTTTCCGCTGCATCCAATGCGGAACGGGTCTCCAGTGCGAGACTTGCTTGAGAGCGTGTCACCAGACGCAGCTGCTTCATCGGGTCCAGGTGCGTTGTTACGTCGTAGCTTGGCGAGCTTTTGGCTGACGGATGCCAAGGAATGGAACGGCGACTTCTGGGTAGATGTCGCCCTCCACCGCGTTAACATCCGCGATACCTCGTCTCGCAGCCTGGGGTTGACCTACCAGCTCGCGCACGACGGCCAGCCTTGTCCCCTCCCCGATTCCAAAGACGCCCGCACGTTGGTCGTCATCGACGTAACCGGTATCCACACGTTAAACGTATTCTATTGCGGCTGCCACAGGAGCGTCTACAGCAAAGAGCACGCCACGCAATTAATGGCCCGCGGGTGGTTTCCTGCCACCCCAAACGACCCTGCAACCTGCGCGTCGTTCGCCGCGTTGGACCTCTTCCGGGAGCTCAACGTAGTGGGCAACGTGAGCGTGGAGAGTTTCGTTGGCACGCTCGAGCGGCTGACTGACGCCACGACGTTGGAGAACACTCCGGTGCGTTTCCTTCCACTTGCGCTTTGTTTGGGGCTAATCGAGATGTCTATAGGATCGATTCAAGGCGTTTTCCCGGGCCAGCCGACAATACCGCTTCCTTAAGCGTTGCAAGCGGGCTGGCCTGGGGCACGAGGAAGACGGCTTCAAGAACGTCAAGCGCGGCGGGATTGCTACGCGCTGCTGGGTTTGCCCGCGCCCCGGGTTCAACCTACCCATTGACTGGGAGAAGTGCCATCCGGCGGACGCGTGCGTGCTTTCTACCACGTCTATTTCTTTTCCAAGACACTCACACGAGGAGCAGGTTTCTATACGCGTTAATGCTCGCTCTTGACGCAAACTTCCGCCTCAAGAATCGCATCCGCGCGAAGGAGAACAAGGATCCGTCGCTGGGTTCGGGTTGGGGTTTCTTCGTGGAGGAGGAGGACTACAAGGCTCATTTGATCGACTACACCCCTGAGGCCGATGTATGTGTCCCATTCTCCTCCAGTCGAGTTTCACTAAGTCGGGCTTAGATCAGTACTTGCATCGTGTTTGCTGCGCTGATGCAGAAGGAGACGCGACATACCGCGGGCCTCCGAGTCTCCGGCGTCGGGGGCTGCGTGTGTGCGCGGCATGGCGTTGTGCGGGCACAAGGCCTGGGAGATCTCCAGAAAGGGGAGAGGTCAGTCGCCTGCACTTGTCCAACGAGCTTTGAGGTTGACCATGGCTTCCAGATATGCTAACATGGACTACGTGCTCCTTCAGGCGCTGACTGACGAACGCGTCAAGAACCTCGTGTTGTCCTACGACATCGCCTGCCAGTGGAAGCAGCGCTTACGGACGCGGGTGGTCAACATCGTCGGAGGATCGGGGCCCAAGGATTTGGAGGCCTTCAAGCTGCAATTCGCGTTGCCAGTCTGGCATGCAGCCGCGCACGAAATCAATTGTCGTGAGGCGATGTCGCTAAGCCATGCCGTCGGCGTCGGCCGGACGGACGGGGAAGGAATTGAGAGGACTTGGTCGGTCCTGAATCCAATCAGTTTCGCCACCAAGGAGATGGGGGAGGGAAACCGACACGACACGATCGAGGATAAAGTCGACCACATCAACTGGGAGAAGAACATTGGGCAAGGTAAGCGGAAGAGCTGCGTTTGGTTTGAAAGTAAAGCTCACGTCTGTGGCAGGGGACGCTTTGGCCCGTAAACTGCTGATTGCGACTGCGGAGCGCGACAAGCAAGTCGCGGAGTTTGTCGCTGTGGACTCGAGCATCGAGTCGGGTGTTCGACGCGAGTGGCAGGCGAAGGTGGCTGCGTGGCTGGAAGACGATACGCAACCGAATCCGTATGTCGTTGCTGGTGGGAAGGAAGGTACGCGTGCCAGTTTTATGATTTCCGGAGCTCACGTTGGTAGCTGGGCCCTCGGAAGCCCAAGTCGCAGCAGAGCTGAAGAAGGCGGAGGTCGAAGAAGCACGTGTTGGTCGGGGTGACTTTGTAGAGGCGACCGCGACCGCGGTGGGCTTCGTCAAGGGACTGCTGCAACTAGAGGATCTCAAGTCAGTGAAACACAGTGCAGGCTTTGACCAACTACTCATGGCTCGATAGGCGCCGAATAAAGACGGAACTGCGCACGACAACGCTGACGGCGGAACGCGCAAGCCAAATCGACAAGCTCCGCTCCTCGTTTTTCAAGAAACTCAACGCCGTTCAACGGGACCACGCTGTGCTCATGCCGCTCGCCGAACAGCTGCGCCGCGCGGCTGATGAGCGTCGCGACAGCGAGTTGCCGCCAGTCAAGGCCGAGGACACCAAACTATGGCTGCCCTCTGACCTCACCACCGCCCAGCTTAAACGAATCAAACGCAGTCTGGCCCACGTGGAAGCCCAGCTTCGCCGAGCGCAATGTAGGGATGCCCTTGCACGCATTCGGAGCCTACTTTACGCGAAGGTCCACGTGATCTACCAGCGAAACGCATTCGCGGTGGGCCAGGCTGCGACGACCCGCTCCAGCACCTTGCTCGCGCGGATCATGGACCGACTCGAACGCGAAATGACAAAGTTCAACGACGCATTGCTGGCTTTGCGCCGACTCGAAGGGGACGACGCCGAGCCGCGCTACAAGGTCCTGAAGAAGACCGACTTGAAGGTGCGCGCCGAGACGGAGAGCGACGCAAAGGCGAGATCGCGCCTGGGCCGTATTGGTTCTTCGCGCCCAGGTCGCAACGAGCCGACCGTGAAGGAAAAGGAGGAAGAGGAGGAAGAGGAGGACGAGAATGGCGTGTCGTGGATATGGTGGGCTGTTTCAGAGGACGAAGAGGTTCGGTGTGCATGAAGGTATGCTATTTGTCGACATGGATGAGAGCCAGGTACTGATCAGGCTGTTTAGCAATTCGGGTTGAATGGACGAGGCGTTGGCGCGTCGCGACCGCTGGGTGGAGGAGGTGCGGCTGCTTCGAGAAGAGATGAAGCGGGTGCTTCGGAGCTTGCAGGCGGAGCGCCTGCAGTGGGTTGCGCGCGAAACGGCACGGCAGCCCGCCGACCCTGCGCTTGCAAGCGGGGTTGGTCGCGTATGCCAAGCGTCAGCAAGCCCTGCGACGGTGGATTGGGGAGAGGTTCTATGCGGGGTGGATGGGAGACTCGCGGGCTGTGGCGAAGGCTGTATTGGAGGAGGACAGGACTGATATACAGGCGCTTGCTGGACGGCGAGGCGGAGCTGCTTGCTATCCACGTGACCGAGAAGATTGTATAAAGATTGTATAAATATGGTAACTGTAACAGTGACATGTATTTTTTGTGCCTAGTCCCCGTCAATTAGCTAGATTTGGAGAATGTGGTCATGAGATCACTAGACATTAGTGGACATCAGCAGATATCAACAGAGGATCACAGAGATCAACCAATCATCAAAAGATAGAGCGGATGCCCTTCAAATGGCTGCGGCGCTCTGGCCAGAAGATAGGCTGAATCCTTAGCCAGAGCAGGCCTAGCAGTGGCTAGGAATTCAGGCAAAGGGTTTCTTAGCAGCGGCTAGGGCCACCAGGCTAAAACCTACGGCTATGGGTGCGAGGACGACAGCGTTTTGGATCAAGAAAACGGCGGATACGTTCCGGTCGACTTGGGCGATGACCTCACCGACGGCGAAGGCGATGAAGGCGCGGTGGACGGGGAAGAGAGAGAGCAGCCGGAGCGGATGGACGGTGAGGTGGCTTTTTTTTACCAGCTGTGTTGTCGCTGACCGTTGGCAGACGAGGAGGTCCTACTTGGGATGGGAGATGAGGAATGTCAAGATATGAACGGGAATGGAGGTGCGTATGAGCGCAGGGAGACGATTTGGATTCGGCCTGAATCAACATGCAGTGTCGCGTCGACCTGTGGACGTTATAGGCGATGAGGGCGAAGGCGGCGCAGACTATGGTGGGTCTTGCTGGAAGTGAAATCAGCCGTCGAGTCGCGGGATTAATGATTCACAGAGCCCGCTGTGTTTCCGTTGCAAGCACATGGATGCGTGGACGTGGGAGGCGACAGCATGACGCAGGAGGAGGTGTTTATGAGTGCGGCTCAAAATTTGCTGCCGGTCCAGCACCGCGACTATGGTGTTCGGCCAGGAAGCACTTTTGTTAACGAGTATCCTCGCGAAGAAAACCAAAGACGAACGGATGGCGGCGCAGCCAACCCGAACCACATGCTCGGCGCATTCCCGACCCTCTTTCCGTACGGGCTGGGCGGCATCGAAGTGGACCGCCCGCGCAACGTGCCGTACGAAGGTCACGTCCGCTGGGCCCTCCAATACGAGGACGGGCGATTCCGACGTGACCTGTACTTCATCTTCATGGCGTTCGGCGTCGTGCAGAAACGGCAAGCGGGACGTTCCGCGTCGCTGCAAATCAAGAGGAGCACGTTCATCGCGAACGAGGCGGCCTTCCTCCGGCTGAAGGCGGCCGATTTCGTTCAAGCCAGCAAGGAAGAGGCAAACAAGGTCGTTATCAGCAACCCGACTATTCGAAGTCTTCGCAAGCAGATAACGGCGGTGCGTACGCGCATCATGGGCACCGACGAAAGCCGCATCGCCATTCGTGCGCAGGTGTGGGGGATGATCCTGCGATTTAATCCCCCAACACTTTGGACAACAATCAACCTGGCCGACACGGGCGATCCCATAGCGCAAGTGTTGGCTGGGCAGGACATCGACTTGGACCGTTTCGTCGCGACGGCTGGTCCAGACAGCGACACCCGCAGTCGGGTCATAGCGAACGATCCCTTCGCGGCCGCTGAGTTCTTCCATGTGGTTGTGCGCGTAATCCTGGAAGAGATATTCGGGATTAAAGTAATGCCGCGGGGAGGGATAGAGCGGAAAACGGGCGTGGTGGGCGTTGTGAACGGCTACATCGGGACAGTGGAAGCGCAGGCACGCGGGACATTACACCTGCACATCCTGTTCTGGTTGCGTGGGGCGCCGACTGCTGGATTAATGGCGGAAGCGCTGAGCTCAAGTGTCTTTCGGGATAAAATGAAATCCTTCATTTCTCAAAACATCCGCGCCCACATCTCAGGGACAACGGGGGAAACGCTCATGGACCTCCCTGTCGCGCGGAACGTCGCATACTGCCGGCCGGAAGACCCGCGCCTACCCGATTACGACGAGCGAGCCGCGGACATGGAGGCGCGCGTCGCTAGAGCGGCACAGACGCACGACTGCAAGCCTTTTACATGCCTCAAGATGAAGAAAGGTCGGCTGGTGTGCAAGCGGCGTGCGCCGTGGCGAACGGCGGAAGATGACTGGGTGACGGAGTCGGGAGACTGGGGACCCAAGCGGTTGTACGGCTTAATTAACGCGTGGTGTCCGCCGCTCTTGCAGGTCACGCGGTCGAATCAAGACATGAAATTGGTGACGAACGGCGGCGAAACAAAAGACATCACTTTCTACATCACCCTGTACATCGCCAAACGCCAAATCCAAGCGGCGAACGCGTCTGCTCTCCTCGCTAAGAGCACGGCCTTCCAAGAACGACAAACGCGGCGCGTGGAGGAGAGCTCGCGGCGCAACAAGAGACTCCTTCAACGCTGCACGAATACCCTCAGTCGACAACACGAGTTCAGTGCCCCAGAAGTAGTAAGCTACCTAATGGGGTGGGGCGATCGATTCATTTCGCACACATACGTGCGCATCTACTGGGACCAAATAACGGCGCAACTTCGGAAAATGTTCCCATACCTCATCGGCCCCGAGTGAGTGTGTGTTCTGGAGCTGGCGGCGCGGCAACTGATGCGAGAAACACAGACAAGATCTTGGTGTGGAGTCAACCATGGTATCCGGCGCGCAGCCCTTACCTCAGGTACGCGTTAATAGAGGATCAACGTAAGGAGGCGGCTAAAAGTTAACAGGAGAATGTCTGCACGCTCACGCAGAATGACGAGGGTGTCTTCGTCCTTAAAGATCAACTGCGCGAGTACCAAGATCGGGGAGAAGCACTTGAGCAAATGTGCTTTTACGACTATTTCGTCAAGACCTACGACGGAAAGTTCATATCACGGGCGGAGGAAGACCGGGGAGAAGCAGAGCCAGACACCGTAGGAGAGGCGCACGATCGTGGGCGGCCGCAAAGCGTGCGCGTTCCATACCGACCTGGGAGCCGACGCACGCGCTGTCGCGTCATCCGCGGAAGCAGGCAAGAAGTTAACCTACACTTCGTGGGTCGCTGGTTTCCGCGAGGCCGATGGGTCGCGCGAATACTATTGCGCACAAATGCTACTGCTATTCACTCCATGGCGCGAGCTGCGAGAACTTCCGCGGAACAAACCAACCTTCCAAGGAGCATACGAGGAGTTCTACGCGCAAGCGACGGAGGAACAGAAGCGCATATTGGCCAACATCAGATACTTCCACGAGTGCTCCGACAAGGGTATTCAACGACGGGATGAAGAAGATCATCAAACGACTGTCGGCAGCACGCGAAGAGGGGATGAGATGCAGGACGGGGAAGACGGCGGGCCCGCCGGGCCCGCGAACGCCGTGCGGGAGCCCACGGAGGCGGAAATTGAACGTGCGCGGGATGAGCGCCACGCGGCACGTGACCGCTTATACGGAGAAAGAGCGGTGGATATCGCGATACAGCAGGGAATCTTCCAGGATCGGTACAGCGCGGCACCTCAAGGTCCAATCGCAGCGCAAGCGACGCTGGAAGATGCTGCGAAGTATCAAGAGTGGGGAGTGAGGGTGGCAAACTTCGTCCGGTCGCGACGTAGCGCCGCAGCGGAGGATGTGGCGCTTTGGGACGGTGACGACGAGGGGGAGGTGACTGCAGGGAGGGAAGTGCGGGAGGACAGCGGGCCGGACATTGATATGGGCGGTGTTGAAGATATCACCGTTGCGACGGGCGACAACTCAGCAACGTCGGCGGTCCTAAACGCGGAACAAGCCCGGGCCCATGAAATCATCATCGACCACCTCATGCAGACACTCGGAGGAGGAGAACCAGAGCAATTATTGATGATTGTTCAAGGGGAGGGCGGCACTGGGAAAACAGTGCTGCTTAACGCGATCTCGCAGTCTTTCGACACGTTGGACGCCGGAGCGCTATTAGCCAAGACGGCGACAACTGGAGTTGCAGCAAGCATGCTGGGTGGCCAAACGCTCCATAACTGGGCAGGAATCGGCCTGAAGGGGACAACCACGCGCGTGACGGCGGCGACTAAAGAGAAACGAGATCGCAACATGGCGAGCGTGCGATACCTCGTCATCGACGAGTATTCCATGCTCACGAAGAAGCTTTTAGAAACTCTCTCCATCATCCTTGGATCGGTCAAGGAACCCCTGCAACAGTGCGACGCGAGCGACTGTTTTGGACGAGTGAATGTTATCCTCTTCGGCGACCTCCACCAATTCCCCCCCGTCGGCAACCCACGGCAGTCGTTGTTCTACGACGGCGAAGGGTCCAACGACAATTCGCCCATTGGACTCGAGCTATATCGTCGGTTCACAACGGTTGTTACGCTGAGCGAGCAGCGCAGGGTGACGGATCCAGTGTGGATGGGGTTTTTGGGGCGTTTGCGGAACGGTGCTTGCACGGAGGCGGACTTGGAAATGCTGGAGGACTTGAAAGTCGAGAAGGAGCAGTCGAAGGAGTCCAGGATCGACTGAAACGCGGAGCCTTGGGCTAGCGCAGTTCTAGTGACGCCGCGGCATGCCGTCCGCGAAAGGTGGAACGAGGAAGCGCTGAAGCGACACAGTGCGCATACGGGACAGCGCGTGTATCGCTTTCCGTGCGAGGACAAGGTCAGTCGCACGGGGGCGCCGCTGAGCAACTGGGAGCGCTTCCATGTGGCAGGCACTAAGACGCGGGAAAGCGGAAAGTTGGCGGATTCCGTGTCTGTGTCGGTTGGCATGCGGGGGATGGTGTTGCTGAATATCTCGACGGAAGCGGAATTGGCGAACGGAACGCGAGGGCACGTTCAAGACGTCGTGCTGGACCAGCGGGAGAGTTTGCCGCTGCGGCAAGACGCCAGCACGGGGGAAATTCTCCTCGATTACCCTCCGGCGGTAGTGCTTTTCCGGCCCGAGTCAAACACAATACCGGAGATTGAAGGAGTTCCAGCGGGCGTCATACCCATCGTCCCTTCCGTGGCGAAATTCAGCGTACCGCGGGGAGATAAGACGAGCTTCACGGTAGCTCGGCGACAGGTGGCGTTGACGGCGGCGTACGCGTTTACGGATTACAAGGCGCAGGGCCAAACAATAGGACATGTTGTCATCGACTTGGAGAATCCTCCAAGCGGGGCGCTGACACCATTCAGCGCTTATGTGGCGTTGTCGCGAAGTCACGGACGAGAGCACATCCGCATACTGCGGGGGTTCGAGCCAAGTTATTCACAACCCACCCATCGCCTTTTCTGCGAAAGGAGGACACAAGATTAGCACAATGTACTGCGAATACGAAGCTGCAATACCCATGAAGTTAGAGGTGAGGAAAATAAATAAGGCGTGAAACGAAGGAGCGGCGCATGTGACCGTGCAGAAAGCGGTGCACTTGCAATTACATGTATTTGTAGGGGGTTCTGGCTAAGCGAGGGTAGGGTACGGATACACATCTTATCTGGCGAGCAGATCATTGATTGCTAGTTACGTAATATCGACCGAGGGGGACCTTGCAAAGCAAGGTGACTAGGCCTCTCTTCCTGCACCCACATCGTCGTCAAACGTATTTTTACCCCCAAAATGCGTCGTCCCGAGCCTATGCGTCGTTCATTGCGTCGCTGGAGCGCCTTGGTCTAGCACCACGATCGCAAGTGACGCACAAAGCCTCCTGTCTCGGATTTCCTTCAAAACCGCCACCGCCGCCAACTCCACTCTTTCATTTCACCACCATGGCCTCCCCCCGCCCGCCAACCGCAACCACCAGCGATGTCGCAAGCACAGACCACGACGGACATGGACATTGAACGCAAGATGCGGCTCTACGGCGCGTTCGCTGCGTTGCGCGAGTCGCGCATGCCCACCAACGCGCAAATCGGCGACGCGCTGGAATACGTCAAGGCGAACTCGCCCGTCGACGAGAGCAAGCTGTCGTCCGAGGGGCGGAAGCTCACTGGCGATATCCGGGACATTCTGTCGACTCTGGCGAGTTTCGTCAACAAGAAGAACCACGGCGAGATCCTGCAGCGTTTTGTTTGGGCTACGCGAGGTGTTGATACGAATGCGTTGTCGCCTACGGAGGAGGAGCAGGGCAAGGGGAAGCAGGATGTGGCCAAGGCGAAGCGCGATGCGCAAGAAGGTGGGCGTCCGCGTGTTTTTGTTTCGATTCTGTTTCTGACTGCCCCGAGCGTAGCCGCACACCATCTTCGAACACTTCTCAACCTCATCCTGACCAATGCCGAGATGCGAAAGCTACTCTCTGACTTTGGCACTGTTGGGCGCGACTTGTTCGCGAAGGGTGCAGCCAAAGCCGCCAAGACTGTGGCCCCCACCCAGCAGGAGCTTCACGAAGCAGAGCAGCCCGCTCCGAACGACCAGTTCCTTGAGAAAGGTGCGTCTCCCAAGCACACTCAGTGCTCTTTGCTTAACACGACATCAGATTCTCTCCCCAACGGCAAACCCAGCCCCAGGCCCGGGGACATGCAGCCGTCGTCGTCCGTCTCTGATGTCGACGCAAGCTCCACCGACGATTCCGACACCGAGCAGACTGCGAAGACCAAGGAGAAACGGAGCTTGCTCAGTCGGATCCAGTCGCTTCATTCGACCCACAAGCCGCGCCTCGACGAGGGCCAGACGTGGCTCACTGAAGAGTTCTTCCCGGAGGAACGCCGCGAGCGGTGGATTTGGCGCGGCAAGAAGGTCATTGTCGAGTGTCAGAAACACAAGGACTACCAGGAGTCTGTCGGGTGGTTGCTCAACATGATCGATGCGTGGGCTGCGCGGGCGAGACAGGTCGGCAGCGATGCTCAGCAGGGCGAGGGTCTGCTTCCTGCGGCTGTCCTTGCACAGGATCCGTCTCTGCGTTCGGCTCTTTCGCTCCTTCGTACTTTGCTGGAGCGAATCGCTGGCGCTCCGTTGGAGCCTTTCATCGCGTCTGCGCGTGTTCTGGCCAAGGACGCTGCTGGTGACGAGTCGTTGAGGAAGTGGTGGTCTGCTGTTGATAGCTATGTGCGAAAGGTAAGCGTCGTATCCGCGGTAGTTTTCTCCCTTATTCACACTTCTCTAGGTCCTGCTGGACGCCGGCTACGTTACTGAACCCGCGTCCACAACCCGCGCTCGCGAACTTCGCGACATGGGACGTGCGTTCTATGACGAGAAGTACAAGACGCATTTCGACGCGGTCACCGATGCGGTCGTGTTTTGGTTCCGGTCGATGGCCGCCGACCCGCTCAACAAGAGGCTCGCTGAAGATTTCGGCAAGCTCACGAAGGATCTGCTGTTCGATTCGGAGGGCAACCTGCAGTTCAAGCGGAAGTTGTGGGAGGACGTGCGAGAGGTTATTCTGCCGACGTTGGTCGACAAGG
Organism: Mycena chlorophos; assembly: GCA_014461115.1. NCBI lineage: Eukaryota > Fungi > Basidiomycota > Agaricomycetes > Agaricales > Mycenaceae > Mycena > Mycena chlorophos. Next base: position 3,734,353 of record JACAZE010000001.1, on the reverse strand, counting down.
TTCGTTTATTCGTCTCCTTGTTGTTTTCGAACGCTGATGAGAGGTCACAGGTCGGCTACATCCCCATCCCCCGCGTCGAGTACACGGACGACAACATCGATCTCATCGTGGAGAACTTGACGCTCTCCGGCCGCCAACTGTTCCCGAACGTTATCGAAATGGAGGCCCACAACTATGTCCGCTTCAGCCCGTACACCTCGCCGCCGTCGGGCAAGAAGTCTGCGTTCCGGATGAGCAAGCAGGATACCAAGGACGCGTCGCGGCATGAAGTGACATTTGCGTTCGAGCAGATACATGCGACAATGCGGGATGTCGCGTTTACTTTCCGGACGAAGACGGGCATCAAGATGCAGGACAAGGTCGGTTTTGGTCTTCGTTTTCCTGAGCACGTGCTGATTAGATAACAGGGCATGCTGGATGTCGACCTTGGAGGCAAGGGCCTGGCGGTGTTGGTCACACTGGTTTCGTCGCCGTCTGCAGACACCAGCTCTGTATTCAGCGTCGCCCAAGTGCGCGTCAAGGTCGGCTCGCTCAAGCTCACGATCCGCGATGCCAAGCACGGCCTGCTGTACAAGACGCTCAAGCCGCTCGCGACGCGGCTCATCAAGAAGCAGATCCAGAAGGCGGTCGCGGATGCGGTGACGACTGGGTTCGAGTACTTGGACGGGCAGCTCGTGCGGGTGCGCAGCCGCATTGGCAAGGACGACGGGGAGCTTCCGCGGGAGGACGCGGCTTCGTTGACGGGGAGCGCCACTTCGGTGAGCATGCATGGCACGTCGGCGTCCGTTTCCACCGGTGGAGGGTCGCAGTTCAAGGTCGTTGCGAGCAAGCAGCAGTCGTTGCTGCCGGACAGTGGGCATCCTGCGGGGTGGGTTAACCGCGTTTCGGAGAAGGAGCAGCAGGTTGCCGAGGATGGGGATGGGTGGCGCTCGGATGCGTTTGATCTCACGCCTGGGGAGAGCTCGGCGGGCAAGGGGAAGGTTGTTAGTGGGCCGGGGGCGCCGAAGCTTTGAGATGATAGGGAGACCATTGTAACTCGAGGCCTTGACCGTACTGTACTGTATGTTGTATATACGATTTGTGTACTACAGTAGTTTGTTTTAGTTTGTATGTTGTTAATGAAAGCGATCCAGAACTGTTTTCACAGGCTGGACAGTGATAAGGTCGAAACCGCGAGGAATGTGAGGTGAATTTGGCAGTGATGTTCATGCTTTCAGTCGAAGAAAACCACATAAATGCTGATGTCGTCCCTGGAAAACACTCAGTTCATGAAATCTTCGAAGCAAATGACACAAATACCTGATATGATGCGCTCTGGGAGCTGGAGTCCCGACCAAGGCGTCATGTAAATCCCGATTTGCGCCTCCAAGCGCATTCCTCGCCAAATGTGATGCGGCGTTGAGCGAGTCGACGTTTGTGAACTTCTTCTTGACGTCCCAGCGTCGATACACTGTCTCGTCGTCGGTGATCTTCACAGGCAAGTCCGTGCGGTCAAAGCCCGGTCCATCGTGTACCAGTTGACCCACTTCCTCCGACCAGAAGCTCATCTGGCGCGTATTGTCCGACCCCCAACGCTCAATCCACTTGCCCACCAACCCAACGGCTTCCTCGCTCGTGAGTTGATCCCACATTCCATCCGACGCCATGATCATGAAATCGCCCGGCTGGACCTCGATCGTCGTGACCTCTGGCTCGGCGGTGAAATACGGCGGCGTCAACAACGTCGGGCGCGGTCTGTCGCCCAGGATCTCCTTGTCCATCCACGTCTGCAGCTCCTTTGACCACTTCATAACCCCGTCTCCGAACGCACGTGTGATGCCCCAGCCAAGTAGCCTGCCCTTTTCCTGGTTCATGAGGTTCGCCTCGTCGGGGTGCGCAGCCAGGAGACGCGCGGCCTCTGTGGGGTTCTTCGCGTTCTGGTCGAGGGACAGGACGTGTAGGTCGTAGACTGTCTTGCCGTCGGCGGTTTTGCGCGGTCGACCGAGAACGGCGCGCGAGTCTCCGACGACGGCGACGTGCAGGCGCCGTAGGTTGGCCTCGTAGAACGCTACAAGCGCGCACGAGCCTGCTCTTGCCGCTTGCAGAACCGACGCGGCCAACGTCATGCGCGGGGAACCCTCCGGTTGAGCACGAACAAGGGCTGCGCTCTGGTTGACGATTTCGTCGTCCAGGTCGAGACACGCTTCCTTGAACGCGTCGTGGATATCCGAAGTTTCTGGTTTGGGTTTTTGGTCGTATAACTCGTGCAGTCTGTCGACGACATTGGGAATTAGGTCGCGCTCGAGTAGTCTTGAGGTTTGTGGGCCGACGTGGCCGTCGTAGATGCCCCAGAACGCCCAGTCGGAGGATGGAATGGAGAGTGAGGTCATTTGGTCTTCACAAGGAGAGTTTCTAGGTCGTCGTTGAGTTCCCGTCGAGTTTCAAACGCAAGAGAACATACGAAGGAATACAAACTCTGTCGACTCTAGAAACGCCTGGTTGGGACCCAAAGGATGTTTCCTCGACGCGACCCGAATCCCCGTCCGTTCGAGAGCTCCGGAAGGCATACGTGGTTGCGGAGGCGCCGAGGCCGCCGAACGCGTAGTAATAGTGCCTGCGAGAGAGTCTCCCTAGCACCCTTCGAGAGAACCTGGAGGCCATTTTCTGTGGACGCCGGCTGGTGGCGGTGGTGGTGGCGGTTTGGGATCAAGTTACTGCTTGTCCAGGACCGTCATGTCTCCCGACGCAAGATGGTCGTCGCCTGCGTTTCTGCGCTTCGCGGGCGGTCGTCCTGCCAGCCTAGGAGCGGTCCTGACCAACCAGAAGACAGTCCAAACTCGAAGCGTCCAATTATCCCTTTTCACGCCTCGCTCCTGACGACGACGCGGAAACGCAGACAAGCGTACCTGAGTCGGACAATGGACACCTCCCTGTCTCTTATCTGCGCTCACGTATATATTCCCGGATTCAAAAATCCCGTTCAAGCAAACGATGAACGTCGAAACCACCCCACGGGCGCCTACCCAGCAGTCCCGTCCCCCAACATACCAGTTACTCGACACCGAGCTCTTTCGGCGGCCTACGCACAGCCGTGTGTTAACGAGCGCAGAGAGGGTGCAGATATCATTCGCCAAAGCGCGAAATATCGTAGAGTTTTACGGTGCGTGTCGGCGCGTACACGCAATTCAGTCGCTGAACGTTCACCCTTGTACAGCACTGTCTTTGGAAGATATCCGCTCGCTGTCTCAGGCGTTCTGGGACCTGTATAGCGACCCAATCATCGCAAATGATTCTGGCGCAACGACGTTCATCGCCATTCAGTATAACCTTGTCATTGGGACCATTCTCGACCTTGCTGGGTCGCGGGTAGACTCGGATCTCCGTGTTCTGCTTGACGACCTGCTTCATTATCGTGTCCAGTGAGTGTTATGCCCTGAAACTCGTGTTTTCAACTGACCTTTTGTTGTAGAGGTTCATTCTGCTTGACCGAGCTGGACCATGGATTAGATGCTGCGAATATCGAGACGACAGCAGAGGAATTGGCCGATGGGTCGGGATATATCATCCATACGCCTCATCCTGGAGCGGCAAAGTACGTGATCTACGGCCTATTTATCTCCAACTCATCCACTTCGCAGATTTATGCCGCCAACTGTCCCTTGCGGACTACCTAGCGTTGGCATCATCATGGCCCGCCTGAAGAGGAACAACATCGACTGCGGCATCCGCCCTTTCCTCGTCCACTTGCACGACGGGAAGAACATGCAGCCAGGGGTCGTCTCAAGGTTCTCGTCAAACCGCATCTTCTCGTTCTAAGACTCATTAAATGTAGAAAACTCCCTGACCGCGGCGGGTCCTCGCCAGTCTGGCACGCAATCACCTCCTTCGACAACGTCCGCCTGCCTGCCGGTGCCCTCCTCGGATCCGCAGATGCAACGCTCTCGTTCGCACAAACCATCTGGCGCATCGCCGTTGGCTCCCTTTCCTTGACGGCCGTAAAGATCGTGGCCCTTGCGTACTCGGCTTGCATCGTTGCGAGATACAGTCAACGCCGCCTCACCGCTGCAGGTGGCGGCTCCCCTCGACCCATCATATCATTCCCGACACAGCACGGTCCGATCCTCAAGGCATTATCCCAGTCGATCGTGCTTGCCCAGTTCTACAAATACGCGACCAAGGCGTTCTCTATGGGCGAAGAAAGTCTGCGGGTGCGGCACGGTATCGCAACATGTTTCAAGGTCGTGGCGTTGCGAATGGGCTTGCAGGCGTCTCTCGAGTTGAGCGAGCGTTGTGGGGCGCAGGGGTTATTTAACTATAACCGCCTTTCAGAGAGTTTTGTGCGGTCTTTCCATCCGTAAGAGTTCTGGTGACTGAAGGGTTTTATAGCTCGATCTGCGCGGAATCGCAATTGCAGAAGGCGACGCTCTCGGATTGTCCATTCGTACGTTGTTTCCTCGTTCATTTACTGGCACTTACCGTTGCTTTCAGGTCTCGCAATAGAACTCCTTCAAGGCCGTTATACCCTCGACGAGGTTTTCTTCGCCCACTTTACCAACCCACTGTCCTCTTCCGAAGACGCCAACCCACTCGCACGACATGCCTCTGAGTTGCTCATACAAACCCGCGCGATGCTCGCGCGGCACTGGGATAATACCACCCCCGGCGCTGGCCCTGACGAGCGCACACACCGCTCCGAGCACTTCGCGCGCCTCGTTCTTCCTCAATGCAAACGAATCGTCGAAGCCATTGGGACGTCCTACGCATACGCGTCCGCCGTCGACGCCGGCGTCCCGGAACCCGTGCTGCGTTTGTTCCTCGCAACGGAGATGCGAGAAGACGAGGCGTGGTATATCGAGCATCTCGGGATGACGCAGGTTGGCCTGTTCGAGGCCGAGGTGCAGGCGAACCAGGACGCGTTGCCGCATTTGGAGGAGTGGCTGGAGATGAGTGGGGTTGAGAGATATATCGAGGTGCCGATTATGAGGAAGGAGTGGTGGGATGATTTCGTGGAGACTCTTCCGGTTTATAAGGCTGCAAAGCTTTAAGACCGATTCAACTTACCCTAGACGGCGCGCCGCGTAGAGCAGGTAGGTGCAGAGCCTATCACATGCAAATGGGCACTGTATTTCGCCAGTTCTTTGCCTAGATTTGGAAGAGATCCGGTCGTATCGCGTCGGGTCACGGTTGATTTCATCCAATTCTCTCCCAAATCAATATTTTGGTGGCATCTTTCCCGATACTGACGTCATCTGTGGTGCCTTCCCAACTCTTTCTTCTCAACGTCGATGGCCAGTCCCAGCCTCGACGCCATAGTCCCCGGACAACTATACCTCTCCAAGTGCGCCATGACCTCCCCTTTGGACGTCTCGCTGACCGCCACCAAGTCTCCCTGCCGCACAGAGTGCCTCGCTCCGAGAAGCGTCGGGAATAACACACATCGTCTCTGTGTGCACAGAATACCCTTCCACTGGCCCCAAACACCTTGTAATCCCGGTCAACGACTGCGAGTACGACGACCTGTTGATACACCTCCCGGAAGCATGCTCGTGGATCGACAATGCGTTGGCTGAAGGAGGACGCGTGCTCATTCATTGTCTAATGGGTGTTTCGCGAAGTACCACAGTCTGTGCGTCGCTCTACCCTCTCCCCTAGTTCTTTTGCTCATTCTCGACGCAGTGGCTGCCTACTGTACGTGGCATTCCGATTTTCCCGCTCGCGATTTTGATCTTGGGGCGGGCAGTGATGAAAACGAGGCACTTATCGCCGACGGCGGCGCTATCTTTAATCCGTAAACGTGTGGCGCCTTTCTCGGCTTCTTCTTTTGCACGCTAATGGGATCTTACAGGACGGCCGTGTGTTCAGCCCAACTATGGCTTTCTCAAACAGCTCGACGTTTTCCAAGCCTGCGACTGCGCGCCAAGCACCACTCATCCTTGCTACCGCTCCTGGAAGCGGAAACACCGGCAGGACGCTGGGCAATTCCTCAATTACTTCCAAGATACGGCAGCCGTAATCCCGAAAAAGCTGTTCCTTTGCAGGTGCGCTACTTGCATTCACTCGTGTGCTCCCCGCATACTGATCCGCCAATAACGCAGCGAGTTCCCCGATGATTCTCTCCAGGCAGACCTCCTGCTCTACGAACTCGAAATAACACACTTCTTGACCATTTCACCCGCTTCTTACTCCGCTCCGGCAACTTCATCAGCGCCGCTCGTTACCCACCACTACCAACACAAACATATCGACGTGCCTGACCACCTCCTATGCTTGCCTACGGCTTGTGCCTCTATTCGCGACGCGTTATCGAGCGGTGGTCGGGTTTTGGTGCACTCTCAACTAGAATCGCGAGCCTGCGCTGCAGTTGGGGCGTATCGTGAGTGGCTTCTTTGTTCGGCTGCAGCCACTCTGCTCACATGTGATGGCTCAGTTATGACGGACCGCGCGATCTCAGCGGAGGCAGCGACCAAGGTTATCCGAGATGGTGAGATGGCTTTCTCTTGGTTGCAGCATCCTCTTATCTCGTTATAGCTCTTCCACTATTTGACCCGTCGCCCAACTTCATGCACGCGCTCACGTCCTTCCAACCAACGTCAACCGCGCCCCCAATACCAAGATCGCCAACGCGGCCAAGCCGCAATGACGCGGAACTGATGGTGCAGACTGCTGCGTCGCTCATGAGCGAGTCGGGGATCGACCTACGAGCGTTCAGCGATGCGCTGGTTACGGTCTCGATGAAGCAGAAGAAGCAGCAGGCGGGAGTCGATGCGCCTTCGGCTGCTTTGACGCCGGCGTCGAAGCAGGTACCTGCGGCTGCGATGTAGCGCCGCGCATTTTTGGTTATGGACTACCAGTGTACAGTACCCGGACATTCGTATCTGCAGTGTGCACCCATATAGATGTAGTATAGAGCTTCGCATTGGAGACGAGCATTTGTAGTAATATGTCAATGCCTATTGCTGTTCTTTCAAGGGACCTCCCGCGAAACCACCCCGCGACGAACGATATCTTTAATCTCTTCCATACTATCGAGATGTACTCGAGTATTCCAGAGACAAGACGCATGCATAAACATGCTTGTAAACGGACCTAAGAAAACGGCGATCGCGCACTGAAGAATACATGGACTGCGCTCAACCAATGCAATCCGAAATTAATATTGCGTAGTAATTCGAGGCTGGAAATCCACTGCCAGTCCAAGTAGGAACACACTGTAGCAGCAGGAGCGAGGCCATTCTGGTACCTCGGTAAGAAGAAACAACGAAGTACCTACGTATACCTCATCTGCAATTTTCTGCTGACTCGGATGGCAGAAGCAAAAAACTGTTTTAAAATCGCAGAGAACGAGGCCGGAAGAGGCCCCCTCGAGAACGCCGAATTCGAATCTGCGAGACGATCACCGTAGATTTGAGGATGGTCGAAGCAGGCAGTAAGCACAGACATGCATTCATGGCGCGGTATCCAAGAAAATACAACTATGGTGCTCAAGGCACCGGAGCCCTCGCCGCGTCCTTCTCCTTCAAGAGGACCTTCTCCACGTTTGCACCGAGCGCCGCGCGATCCTCAGGGCTGATGAAGGGCACCTTGGAAGAGTAGCCAAGTTCTAAGAAATCAAGCCAGTGAGCTGTTGCCCCAGGCAAAATATAGCGAACACGAGTACTGACTGAGGCTCGGATACTGCAGCGGAATCTCAAAGGTCCGCACAGGCAGAGTGCTGGTGTCCAAGGGCCACGACGGGCCGATCCACGAGTTGCGCACTTCGTGGTCGCTGAAAGATGAGGTGATTAGAGACCGAGATGACGAATTCGGCTTGTTTTTCTTACGCGCGCTATAGAAGCGGTCAGCAACTGGTTTGTGAAGGAAAAGCTGGGCATTTACCGCTTCCCTGGTGAGCGGGTGGACGAGAATGCTATTCGTAGAGCATTAGAAGGATGCGCTACGAGGTTGCTGCCGAGGTTACCTCAACGGCCCGCGGTTCTGGCAGAGATACGAATAAACCGAGGCGAAGGTCTCGGAGGGAACCCAGATCTCATACGATCCTATCCGTACACATCGAAATTATGTCTTTGTTCCTTGAGAACGAAGAAAACTTGCCGGCAGGATGCGGTCCTATTGGGTCGGTGTTGACGCGAAACAGAGGGACGGCGATGAACGCGCCGTCGCGCCGGAGCCGGAGCACAGCGTCGCGCAGCTCAAGGGCGTAGTGGTGCTCTTCCGCGTTGCCCTGGTGGAAGTAAATGTCTGTGTATTGCTCATTTTTAAGATCCAGTTTCGTTTGAAATGGGGCGTACGAAAGTGCCATTCCCTGGATGTTTTATGAGCTAAATTCGGGGGATCGGGGAAGGTGTTCACTTTACTTCGGAGTCCAGCACGGTTTTGAGGTCCGTGGTGGGCTTTGGGAGAGGCTTTGCTGTGGCCATGGCGGGAAACTGAAGAGAGTTCCGACTGTCATGTGCGTTGATCGAGGCCACGCCCAACCCGCGTTAGCGGCCCTCATCACCGGCTCGCGTTTTCTGCCATTCTCCGACATGTATTTTTTTCTCGCGACGTCTCCTCCGTCTGCAGTCGTCCTCTGAATCTTGCTCAAAAAGTCGGCGCAAACTTCAAACCTTCTAGATATACTATAGATGCTAGTTTCTCCGATCTACCGTCCATGACGCAGTGCTACTTGAAGAACACGACCACAACACCCATCGGTAGTCTGCAAATCGTCAGCACCAACACATTCCCAGTACCACAAAACACGCACGTATTGCCCTCAGACTCTGGCGGCGGCATATCCAACAACGCATGCCTCAAATGCTCGTCCGCACCACCCATCGCATTGTCCGCGATGTGCACCGCCGGGTTCGGATGCGTGTTCACAAACTCCTTCGTCGCGCCCCACCTGCGGAAGAACACTGTCCGATCCTCCTTCTCGCGCGCCTTCACAGGCAGCTCCCCAGGTTCTAACAACCCCTTCGGCGGGTCCGGGAACTTCTCTGTGAGCGTGGAGTAGAGCGTGTCCCCGTGCGCCTGCGTCCACGCGCCGAGCAGGCCGACGACCTCGGCGTCGGTGAGTGCCTGCGGGACGAAGCTCGTCGTGAGCACGAGAAAGTCGCCCGACTCGACTTTGATGGAACTGATGTCCGGCTCGGCGGAGAGGTATGGTGGGGTTTTGACGCGCGGGTCGGGCGGTGGGCCGAGGTAGTCGCGGTGCAGTCGTTGTTGGACTTCAAGGGAGCATTTGAGCCTGCTGTCGCCTAGTGCACGTGTGTACGGCCGTCCAAGCAGCGTGCCATCCTCGAACAGAGGCTCGTCGCCGTGCAGGGCTTGAACCCGCGCGCGTTCGGCGGGATTGTCGGGGGAATGGTCGACGGACAATACGTGCACGTCGTACACGACCGAGCCGTCCTCTGCTGGTGGTCGTGGCCTGCCCAATACTGCTCGCATGTTGCCCAGACTCGCGACGTGGAGCAGCGACGCGTCTTCTTCATACAGCGCCGAGACCAGCGTGCTGGCGGTCATCGCGCGCATCGCATCGCCGGCATGCCGCTTCGTGAGAGTGCTGAACACGCGACCAAGCAGGTAGTCGCGTATGAACTCGTCCGTGAAGTTGATCGCGGTGCGCAGGACCGAGTGGATGGCCTCCGGTGATGGATGAGGCTCGGCGTGAATGAACTCAACGGGCTGGGGCGTACTGAGATCCGTTTGGTACCAGCTGAAGAGCGACTCCAGGTTTATCCACACGTTCTCTTGCACGACATCCGCGACGTTGGCCCGGTTGACAAAGTCGCCCTCTACGAGGCTTATGAGCGTCCGCGGGCCGCGACTCATGATACGGAGCCGTGTGTCTGACGAGAAATAAAAGTAAGTAAGCGCGCGAAGGAGCGTCTATGCCACGCACCCCATCTCGTCGACCAGTACATCCGGATAATCCCATCCGGGGTCTGGTTCCCAATGTAGCGCACACTGTCCCGCCATGCGTCGCGGTCTTGTGTGAAACCGGCGCCAAATGAGGGTTTTTGGTCCTCTGGTGGTGGGTCGGCGTCGTTGTGTAGTTGGTTTCGAGTTGCAGCGGCGGCTGCGACCACGGAGACACCCGCACCGAGGCCGACGAGCGCGGTGCGGCGGCGGGATAGTGGCCGCAGTCGCGAGAACATGGAAGGAGAAGCAAGCGCTGTCAGACCAAAAGACGCGCGTCAACGCCTCGCCGCGGTTCGTGATGAGCTCCGTCCCACAAACGCTCGCGTGGTCAGAGCTCGCAAATAGTGTATGCTGGGCGCGCATGCTGCATTGCTACGGTTACAAGAGTTTGCAGAGAGCACAGTCCCAATTAGGAAGGCAAGGCCCCTGTGCTACAGACAACCATTTCTCTAGTCCACATTCTTCCTTATAGAATGTTGGCAACTTCTGCTCAGCTGTCCCCAAACGAATGAAAGTGAGGTGGACGAGTGTAGAGAGAGCCTCGGTCCATTCGCACGTATCTCCGAGACGGAAATGATCCAAAAAATGCTTCCATGGAGGCGCACTTCGGACCTCCCACGGACAAAAGAAGGAAGTAGGCTCAAGTTTGCGCAAGCAGGAACCCCACGACCGTTTGGCATTTCCGCATGTCTGTCATCCAATACTAGAGGGCAGACCGACGATTTCTTGGGTTCACATTCTGCCTTGAATGTTTTCGTCTCAGCTGCAGCTGTCCCCCAACGAATGAAAGCGAGGTGGAGAGGGTGGAAAACCTCGGTCCAGACTCCATTCGCACGTATCTCCGAGACGGAAATGATCCAAAATTGCTTCCACTGGGGCACCCCACGGACAACCTCCCACGTAGCGGGGATGGAGACTGCACAAGAACGACCCTCCACAGTGGATTCTGGCTCTCCGCATGTAGAGTATATGCAGGAATTTGTAGCTCCGCTGAGCCTCCGTTGCAATCCACGAGACCTCTTGGTTACATTCTATCGGCTGGAAGCAAATCGATTATCGCCTAGATATCGGCTTGGCCAGCCGGCCAGCCGGAGCGCCGAATGTTCCAGCTCGTCGGGATTGGGTTTGGTGAGAAAGCCGGACCGGCAGCCGGAATGGGGCAACTGCAATTGGCTGTTTGCGCCCCCAAAGCGCACTAAAGAAGGGTAGAATGAGAGATGCTTCCGTCTTCGCCGTGCGATACAAAGAACTTGGAGCATTGGGCGCTGATTGTGGTGTTCGGGTTGGTGTACAAAAGCCGCACGACATCCTCGTTGCAGTACTTCGCTGCCAAAGCGCTAAGATTCGTGCAGGTGGTTCTGGATTTAATTTGTGAGAGAGGCGGGAAAGGCGACGCGGGTGATGGTGTCGCCTCGAGGTGATAGTAAAGGACAAGTCGGGGGAGTGATGGTGACGCGCCTGCTTGTTGACCAACAACCGCCACCTCGACAACTAACTCTGGGCTCCGTCGACGGTCCCCCATGGCTCGCATAGCGTAGTCTCTGTATATCTCAGCCCGGTACGTTTTGAAAGCGTTTTCCGCGTTTTTTCGTGATCTCATTTGCGCAGACGATTGTCAGTTGCCTCGCTGTCCCCTGCCCCCAGTCCTCACTCTTATGCAGCACGATGGACACGGCTCTGTACGCTACCGCTGACGACCCCCAGGCGGGCCCAATGCCCGTCGACCCTGACGAATGCGAACCCCATCTATTCTCATTCTCACCCGGCGCCTATCCATCCCCTCCCGACTCGCAGTCAGCGAAGAGTGTTCCTCTTCCAACTGACATTGCCATCGGGGGCATCCTCGACTCGCCAATCGTGTACATAAAACCTACAACACAATGGCCTTTATCGCCTCCACCCACGACGCGACCTCTCCCCTACCTTCTCCCCATCGCAGACCCTGCGTTGGTCACGGAATCCCATCTTTTGTCGCCCATTTCACCGGAACTACCGTCAAGTCGGCCGTTTCCCGAGTCGGCGGCGACCGATGGCGCCAGCGTCCTGATGTCACAAACAGCAGGCGCGACAGACACCGGTGGCTATTCGATTGCCATGGGTATCGGCGCCACTGTGGACGCGACCCCGTACGCGCGTCGGGGCGAGTCATTGTCGCCACTGGATCTACTCATCCAACCCGATGATCATTTGGAGGTGGATTCCCTCGGCCTTGCGGCGTTTGCGGCACCATTGTCGCCTGCATCTTCGCCCGAAAGCGAGCTTATGCCGTCGCCGCTCTTTGAGCCCTCATCTCTAGAGCAAGGTGACGTCTCGGACGATTCGCCGCTCTTCCCGCCATCCCTGCTTTCGTCCCCAGCGATTGCTACGCGCCAGCTCGATGACCTGCAATTCGACGAAGACGACGAATTCCCCTCATTGTTTTTCTCGTCTCCCAAGCTCGTCTCGTTCGCGTCGTTGCCATCTCCGGAACTCGACGACCTTGATATCGACATGGACCTTTCGCCCGGCCCGAGTCCCGCGTCTCCCTCCCGTCGCTCAGTCGCAGCGCTTCCGCTCTTCGACGACGATGTCCCGCGATACGAATTCGGCTGCGCTGATTTCGTGCCAACCGACGCGCAGCAACAGGTCAACGCCCTCGGCGTCGATTTGCCCACAACTTGCGTGTCCATTAAGCCGCCTTACATATCCATCCTCGACGCTTACTCCCCCGCCGAACTCTCGGCGCGTCTCCCGCCCTGCCTCCCGCATGAAGAGCTTGATGCCCTTCTAGTGGTTCGCAAGAAGGCGCTGGACGTGCTGGAAGATTGCGCGACGGAGCAGGGACGGGCTGTCGCCAAGGCCAGCGCAGCGAATGAGGCTTACCACGAGCCAAGCACGGAGAAGATCAGGCGCAAGCGTGCAAAGCATCTTGCGCGTGAAACGGATTCGCTACTTGGGCTCGGCCTCGGTATTATCCCGGGCTCGGACGACGAGGAGCAGCTGCATTGGGCGCCGCCACACGCGTCATCGTCTGAATCCGAACCTGATTTACCAGCTTCGGATTTGGACCCAGATGCTGCTGATGCGGACTCGCACCCATCCCCTCCCGACAACCGCAGTCTGCGATTGGCTCCGTCGCAGCTGGAAAGCGTGCACGAGCTCGTGGCGCGGATGATATTCCGCCGTCGAGCGAGTTGTGTGCGGAAAGCCAGCGAGCAGCTTTGGCGCGCTCGACGGGACGGCGGCGGATCGCATCTCCGCAATGCGGTTCCTGTTGACGTGGACGAAGAGGACGAGGGCCGGGAACCGACGTCGTCGGCGGAAATCCGCGCGAGTCCGATGGAACTTGATCTCGAGATCGATGCGTTCCAGTGACAATGGTTGTTTGTGCCGTTGTGGTTCTGCCTTTTCAGTGCTTGGCTGCTTCTGTTGCTCTGCTCTGTTTTCGTTCTCCCTCATCCGCGCCTCGTTATATTTGCATATCGCATCGACTGTGGCCTCCTCATCCTCATTCTCCCCCGCATTTTCCCGTTCCCCAATTCGATCTTCTTTTGTTATCTATAATTCCGTCTCCCGATTCGCCTCGCCCAATTACTTTAAGTATATTGCTTGCCTGCCTTCTGCTCCAAGCACCCCCACATTACTCTCTACCTCTACCTTTACGCCCTCCCCTACGCCTACCTCTACGTATTTACGCGCGACACCCGCCCCACCACATCCTCGGATCCCGCAACTAAACCAAACAACACCGGCATTGCTAACACAACTTGTATTTTCCCTGTGTAACCCCCGTTCTCCCCGCACACGCCCTGAGCATTTTCTCTTCTTTTTAACGGATTCCACTTCATCTTTCTTGTACGGTTCTCCGTCGGACGCCTTCGTATGCAATACTGGATCTCTGGTTACAGCTCTAGTATCGGTGTATTGGTACATGGCCTCCCGCTCGTATTTGCATGCATACATCTGTAACTTACATTTGTGCGCTTCTTTCTTGGAAGATGTCGTTTTTCTCTTTCTGTTTTGCGCGTTCCTCGATACCCGTCGGTCATGTCACCATTTCTGAATCTATGCGGCGCTCGTCTCCTCTCCCGCCTTCAACCCCATATCCCAGAATGCAGATTCCAGTCTTGTACACTGGTCCCAAATGGCACACCACTCCTGCAAACGTGCAGGTGACGGTGGGTCCGCGGCGGCAACACTTTCGATGAGTTCTGCATCAGACATCAAGACGGTTAGCCACGACCACAACAAACGACAAAAACAGCACGCACCAAGTCCAAGACGAACCGAGCCTTGATACCCCGCGCCCGAATAGTCCTCGATCCACCGACGGTATGGGTTGCTCTCGAGGGTGCTTGCGTCACAGGTGCTTTTCAGCCAGAGACCGACCTCGCCGTAACCGAGCAGGCATGCGAGGACCGTGATGAGTAGCTTGGTGGTGTCTCCTGCGCAGCGTTCAGCAGAATTCAAAACAAAACTTTGGAACAGACCTTGTAAGCCCATGTCCGTCAAGAAACACCCATACGCAGTGGTTTCGATGCATTCTTCGGTGCTCTCCAGCTCCTCCGGCGAGACGCCGAACGAAGCGCACAACGCGCGGTGCGTGTCGAGTTCTGTGAGCACGTTGGTGATCGTCCGCGTAGCTGACGCGATGAGCGAGAATGAAGACGCTTTTGCTGCAAGCAGTCCATGTGCGCGAGCGTAGTACTTGAGATAGAGGTAGTCCTGCCTGCGAATCTCGGTCAATACATATGTTTATGGAGGGATTTGGTGGTAGAAGTACTTGATGAAATGGACGAAGGCCGTCCGCGAAAGTGTGCCGCGACCGAGCCTCTGCACGAACTCGTGCTCAACAAAGTCCTTCCAGTGTTTGGGGTTTCGCGCGATGAGAAGTCGTGTTAACGGGTGGGGATTGTTGGAGGTTCGAGGCGGGATATCGCGACGAACGATTGAGTGGAGATGGTTTAATGGTCCGTGTCCGTGTCCAATCTCCGGCGCCGTAGCGATTCCGAGATGGGTGTAGGCCGTTGCCTGAAGAACGGCTTCGGGGACTACGAATGTGATGAGCGGCGAACCAACAGGACAACCAAGAGCATACCAGAAACCCCTTCCGCGAGACGACAGGCAATCGCGGCGCTGAGAGTACAACCAGTACCATGCGTCGACGACGAATCGATCCTCGGTCTTGCGAAGACGGTGACGACGTCTCCACTCTCGCACAACACATCCACAACAAGTGGCCCTGGCGCGATAACCAATATCCTCGTATTTTCCTGGGAATCGTGGCCAAGGACATGGTGGCCTTGTTTCTTCAGCCGCGAAATATCTTCTTGGTGCGCCGTTACATGACCACCCTTGACCAGAACCGCTTTCGGACCAAGCCGGAGCAAGTCCTTCGCTGCCTGGACCATATCCTCCAAGGATCCGATGCTACGGCCGAGCAGCAGCTCCGCTTCCGGTTTGTTGGGCGTGACGAGTGTCGTGAGCGGGAAGAGCTCGGTGACTATGACTTGCACGGCCTCGGGAGCGAGAAGGGTGTGGCCTGACGTCGACACGCAGACCGGATCGCAGACCAGAGGCGGTATCGTTTTTCCGGAATAGCGCGCCTTCAGAGCCTTGACGGTCGTGCGCGTATTCGCCGCGTCGAAAAGCATCCCGGTCTTGCACGCATGCACCTCGATGTCGTCCAACACAGTCGAAATCTATCTTCTCTCAATGAACCGCCTCGAGCCTCGGAATTTCACCACATACCTGCTGCTCCAGGAACTCCGGAGGAACGCCATGAACGCCAGTAACGCCAGTCGTATTCTGCGCGGTCAAAGCCGTTATCGCGCTCGTTCCAAAGTGGCCGTGGGCTGCAAATGTGCGCAAGTCAGCCTTTGGACGACGGTTAAACCCGTCTCGGGGCGAAGGTGGTGTGGGTGGGGTACCTGGATGCCCGCTCCGCCGCCAGAATCCGAGCCCGCAATAGTCAGAATGGTGCGTTGGAGGGAGGTCATAGTGGGTGAGAGCAAAAAATTGTGCTGGCCGTGATGGCCGCTTGGCGCTCCTGAAATGTCGGTGGAAGGATGGATGGATGCCAGTTTTCTCTACGATTTGCGTTCTACTTACAATAACTAATAGGGACTGCCATTATTTACTCCAACTAATCGTCTAATCGTCTAAAACATACTAACTGCAACTGTAACTCTTTCACTGCGGCACGACCTGAACGGTGACCGCATTGCACGACGAAAACACATAATTCGGATGGTTCGTAACCGGGTTATACACCAGATCCACGCGTCCGTCGGCGTTGAAGAACGTCGTGTTGGTGCAGAGCGCCCACGCGTCGGTTTCCCCGTTGAAAGACAAAAGGAGCGGCGAGTCGGGGTCCGCGGTGGCGGCGGCACAGTATTGTGGGACGCCGGGGAATGCGGGGACGGATGCGACGAATGCGGGGGAGTTGCCGTCCGAGGCACCGATGGAGGTCATGGTTATGCCTGGGTCGACGGACGAATGTGGGAGGAAGACAGAGTCTTGGATGGTGAAGCTGGACCATTCGGTGCAACATGCCGTGCAGCCCTGTTACAAGCTTCAATTAGAGTGTTGGTTGGAAGCTGCTCCAAGACGCAACGCACCGACAAGATCGTCCAAAACACATTCGGCACCATCTCCACAACCAGCGCAATTATCGGCACCTCCTTCGGCGAACCAACGGGCGGGTTATTGAACACCGCAGTCAGAGTGAAGCTTCCGACGTCCGTGGTGCAGTTGAGTGTGGGCGGAGGCTTCGAGCCAGCGGCCGTGAACTCGTACAACGCCAGCCGATTCGCGTTGCCGCAATACTCATCGTGGTCCGCTTCGCACACCTCTCGACAGTCCTCGTCCCCGACTTTCTCTCCGAATGGGTTGACCTGCTCATGCGTCATCGACTATAACTTTAGAAGCTTCGATACGCACGGTATCACCACACCAACATTCGAACCCGTTCTCCAATCCTCCGAAGGTGAAGTTTCCCGCTTGTGTGCATGCAGGGAGGCACGTTTCGGCGGTTACGCCAACCGGAACGTCGACTTGAGTTGTGAGGGTCCGGTTCGCCGTGCTGTCGCTATATCACAGTGTCAGCTTCTCCACGAAGATAAAAGCGCAGCAGACGCACGTTGAACAGCCTTGGTATTGCCAGCCAGTCGCTGGGTTTTGGACGATAACAGGCGGAGGATCGCCGCTGTAGTAAACACTGAGAAGATCCGGGCCGCCACAGATCTCTTCTGCGTTCCCTGCGCATCCCATGGTACATTCGGTGAGGTTGGCTTTCTCTCCGGGGATCTGTATCGTCGAGTCGCAGTCTGATAGACGGTCGGTCAAGGTCATTAAGAGCCGAAGGACATACAGCATTCGCTAAGATCGACATGAGCATCCGCAGACTGTCTAAGAGCATCACTCACTCGGAGAACTCGACACCAGCGTAGATGTAGTTGGCAGCAGAGCAGAACGCAATGCAAATATCGACCGTCATGTTGCCTTCGACGAGCTGCTTTGCTGCAAGGGTCCGCGCGGTCGAAACATCCGTGAAGCAGCCGGCAAGAGACCAATTGCCCGGAAGCGCAGTTGGATTGGTCTGGCGGGGTATCACAATCTCGGTGGGTATGCCACCCATTGCCTGTACTTCGCTTCAGCAACGGTCATTCAGGTTAAAAGTAGAAGAAAGGCTCACCAGCGGCAAGAGCGGAGCAATTTTTAGCAAGAAAGAGAGGACAGACATCGTCGCGTCCGAGTCTGGGGAGGGGAACGTGCTAGACGACGCTCCATCGCATTTGCTTAAGTACAACGCCGCCAGGGACGCCGAAGCCGCCTCTCTGGCAGCCGTCGCAGACCAGCCAGGAACAAGATACAGTTATCGCCCGCGTTGACAGGGTGATTGGACGGGACGCCTTTTCTCGTCGCGGGCGGCTACGTGGTCGCGAACGCGGAAGCGCGGCGCTGGCAGATGGCCCTTGCAGAAATGAGGGTATATGAGGGCGAATAGCGGGTAGAGAAGAAGTCCAGGGGAAACGGGGGCATTGTGGCGGGCGATAAAGCGCCAAGGAGCATCTCCGTCGTGGTGGCAGAAAACACTCACGGCTTCTGTCTTGAGCAGAATCAGTATCAAGTCGAGGCAATTGGCTGTCGCTTGGGACAGTTAGCATGGATGCTCGAGAACTGTGCGAACGATTGTCCAGAGTAAGAGTGTAGAACACGACAGAAATACTTGGTATGCATGCCGTGTGTAAGTATCGAGCCCGGAAAGGTGCAGGACTCGAACGTTGAACCCAACTCCGAGGATGTGAGGTTGGATTCAGAGTTCATGGAGGTTTGTTGACGCATCACTGGCACACGTGCCAGAAGCCTCTCCAGGCCACTCGACGGCACCTTACTCCTCGAGAGAACTTCAACGTGTCTGCTAAGAACTAGCAGCAAGGAACAAGTCGTTGTAACAATAATGACAATACATCGCCCATGAAAAGGGATTTAAAGACTAATCTTAATCATACAGTCGGAATGCGAATACTCGTTGATATCCCAGGCCAGTTCTTCGGGCAAGAGACGACGGGGTGGCGTCGGATCACGAGCCTTGACCTCCTCCTCCTCCTCCTCTGATTCGGAGTCGTCTGAAATCTCAGGCGTCGGGGGGAGGTCGAGTAAGAAAGAATCCATGGGAACAGCGTTGATCCAGGTGCGGAAGGTCGCCTCCATGAAGTCCAGCGACCTGGAAAGCGTGCGTTGAAGTTGCGCCCGCTCGGGGGTGTCGGTGAGCAGCTTGCCGACGAGTTGTTTTGTCCACCCATTCCCGTGTTGTTCTACAAACGGGACGAGTTTGGGATACGACGAGCCGAGTGTCAAGTGAGGGGCAAGAGTGGACGAAAGCGTCTGTGGGGCGGTCGCAGCCACTGCATCGAGTCGAAGGACGACGTATTGGAAAGGCCCATCCCCGACCAGCTCTAGACTGTTTTGAACACGATGAATAGGGGGCGCGAGTTCGTACACCTACCTCCGAGATGTTACGCGGCTGACGTTGTGGGTAGCCCGCATGTTTCATGTAGATCTCGTACATGAGCCTTTCCTCGACGATGGGAACAGCGTGCGCATCCTCTAGGATTTCGATGAGAGGATCAGAGTCCGAGGAGCACGTATTCAGCCCAGGTCGCAGTGAGTGGTGCTTGAGGCCGCAGATCCACTCGACTTTCGCGCATTGCGTCTGGAATGTGTTAGAGGCATACGACATTGGAAGACCAGCCTCACTTCAATGTCGTCTTTTTCAGCCATGGGGCCAAGCACAAGATCCAGAGATATGGGCATGATGGTCGGTGGTTGAGGAAGGGTTCACGTGACTTCGTGGGAAGTTGGCCACCTCAGCACCGAACCACGACATGCCTGCCCTTTTCCCTCAAGCCCACTCGAGCTCTACCGGTCCAACTGCTTCCAAATACGCCGGCGACTCCCCAAGAGAGATATAACGCATATCTTAACCAACTCCAACTGGACGAACCTTGTCTCGTCTCAGCTCTCCGTTCCCCGAGAGCAATGATACTCCTCCGCGCGCCACCCTGTCTTATCCCTCCGCGGAGCTTATAACGGGGGGTATGCAGACCATGCTACCCCGATTCACCCTCAAACCCCACGCCTCCCGCAATGGCGCTCTCGACATACAATATCTCGGACCTATCAAGGAACACTCAACACCAAGTAGCACTCAGAAAAGAACAACACGGACTCTTCGAAACGGTCTCAATCATCTCTTCGCGGCGGTCCTCGAACATCCCTACGTCCACGATCTTCAGAGGCAAACGCATCGTCGCGGTAGCCAGTGCGCTTGCCCTGGCCACGATCCTCGTAATCGTCGGTGCCGCGTTGGAGGTCTTCGTAGCGCACGACTTCGCACGCAGCGGCAACTGGATCGTCACCGCTGCGCCAGTCGGACATGTGCTCGGAATCGTTTTCGTCTTGGCGGTTCTGTTCTTGGTGACGGTGCCTTGCCTCGTGTGGTTGCTCGGCTACGGCCTTGCGTGGTCGTGGCTGAAGGCGTCGGTCGATAATGGCCAGAATAGACCAACCTCGTATCAGTGCGTTTCACAATCATTGTCCCTTCTCAGCTCGAAGGCTTATCTGTCCACAGGCTCGGTATCCTCGTCGACGTTCTCCATGGAGTCAATGTCTCGACTTTGTGGTCCGGCATCAAGTATATCCACGGCTTGAACAAGGACAAACGCACCTCCTACAAGCCCGCCATCCTCCGTCGCGCCGTCGGGGTTGTGGGTTTTGTGCTTACGCTGGCGTATTCTTTCGTGGTACTGCTCATAGCATTGGCCGCTTCGTCTTCGTCGCTTTCTTTCGTTCGATTGGGCGCATACGATGCCGCCTGGCCACAACTCTCGCGTCAAATCAACGCCTCCGCGTGTGCTTCCACGAGCGGAGCGGTCGCAGCGGGTGTCAACCTCTGCAGTCTTCAAACCGCAACGTGGGCATCTCTCTCGCTTTCCCTTCAGACATGTTTCTGAGCGCCTCAAACAGGTCGACTCCATTCTCAGACTCCCTCCCAGAGGGCCTCAGCACCCTGACGAACAACTCTGCCGTCAACGCGGTGGCCCTTGGCGACGACGGCACGGCGTTCATCGTCCCAGCATCGATTCCGAGGGATGTTGCGTATTACGGCCAGGCGAACGGCGTCCTCGCGACTTGCCAGAGTGTTACCTCGCAATGCGTGACGAATACAGCGCCCGGGTCGCCGTTGGGATTGAGCTGTCCCACGGCGCTCGGGTTCGACGCTTCCTATAACACGACGAGCAACGCGTATCCGTTTGGAATCCTCGACTCGTCGGGCAATGTTCTGGCGGCGCCTTATACGGTCGCTTCCAAGTGTGTTTACTTCTTTTTTCTGGGATACTTCTCACTCAACTTTCAGCCCATTTGCGTTCGGTGCCGTCGCCCAGTCACAAGCATACTCTTCTGCTCCAGATACTTGTGCGTTTGATATAATCGGTATCTCTCTGCTAACCTTCCCTCAGACGTCGGCAACAGCGGGTTCTTCACGCACGATAATTCTGCTCTCAACGTCCTCACCTGCAGCGCTACCGTTCGGAGCGTCGGCTACACGTATTTCAACAGCTCTTTCACCGTCGACCAGAGCAATAGTAGCATCATCACCGACCCCGATATCGTTCGCGGAATCGGAGCCATGACTGCCGCGTCGTTCCTTGCCGACCGGATCCCCGCCGCGCTCGAGGGTGTCGGGCTCAACGCGTCGTCTCCAGCGGACTACGCCAACGCATTCGCCCGCGAGCTCTCTCGCGAACTAATCGCGTTTACCTCCGTGCTTTACGTCCCCAGCCCACCCTTGGAGATCCAACACGTGACTCCCATCTTGGGCTCTAAACTCTACCTCCCGCTCCTCATCCTCATCCTCGCCTGGACCGCACTCTACCTCCTCACAACCCTTGTGCTCGGCATCGTCGCCGTCCGCGCGACCAACGCGTCCCCGTACACCCTCCTCGCCGCCGAACGCCTCCGCTCGCCGTTCACCGCCGTGCACGCCGCCTACGCACGGAACGAAGCGCAGCGGACGTGGAACGTCGAGCCGAACAAGCTGTTCAGCGTCGAGACGGGGCTGGACCGGCTGAGTGTGGGGCCGACGACGACGAGCGGGGGCGGGCTGGCGTTTGGTGTTACACGGGCCGCGGCGGTCAGGGCGCCGAAGGGTGCGCCTGCGGGCGTGGAATCCAGTGCGAGTTCGGCTGCGGAGACGGTTCGACATGAGCATGACCGTGAGCGGGACGTGGAGCAGGATGGGCGGCCGAGCGTTGGTGGGACGATGTACGAGACCGAGGATGAGGACTTTGCGAGCGCGGAAGGTGGTGAAGTGTGAAAGCTTACGTGCTCGTTCTGTATGGACTTACTTCACTGCCTCGTAACTGCCTATATCTTTCCTTCGCACCTTTGCAACGCCCTGCGTTTATTATCAGCCCATGCGTTGATGGGGCCTGTATGCAACTTTTTACTCCGATTCGCCAATGAAAGTACACTATCCCGTCGCCGTGGCCAGATGAAGTATATCCTTCTCCAGCTCTGCCCATCTCTCATCCTCAATCTCCAGCACAACTCCACGAAACACAAACTCGATCCGAAATGTTCTCAAACTCGAAATGGCGCAAATGGCCTGCGCCCAGGACGTCCCCAGCAACATGCGTGGGTTGTACGACACACCGTGTAGATGCGTCTCCGGCGCGTCGTCGTCACAGTCGAAACAAATGACCAGAGAACTAAGATTGGGGAGTTGCGGAAGCAAGTCGAGGTAGGCCCTTTCACGGTCTCTGTAGCCCCGCAGATAGGACGGGAACCAAAAGCCAAAATCGACGACGAGACTGCGGATTAACGTCCAGGACTCGCGCCATGCGCCGAATTGGCTGATGCGGGTAAGAACGAGTTGGACGTCGTTGGCCGCGACGCGCAGGGTGTTGTATGCCAGCGGGATGTGGTAGGCTTCGAGATAGACCTGGCGGCACGTCTGTAGCAACGCGACCGCGCTGGGTCCGTCCTTGTCATGGCGCGCTTGGACGCGTATGAGTGGGCCGTCAGGTGGCTTGCGGTGCGAGTTTTGCAGAAACAACCGTATCTCGCGGAACCCCAATGCTTCTTCGTAGATGAAGCATCGCAGTTCAGCAGGAAAAGAGAACAGCGATAGTGGGGTCGTGGGCTGTTCCATCGTCGGAGAAAGTGTCAGGTCGATTCGCGGTGGTTTTGATGCCCAAATCTCAGCAAGGCTGAGCGCCAGTCCCACGAAATGAAGAGGATCGTCGTCTACGACCTCTGGTAATGGATAGCCGCGCATTGGAAGTGGTGGACGGAGAGACACTGGCACACAGCATCATCATGTTGGCTGTGAAGCGACAAGGCGACATATTGCCAGTGGGAAAAGCGACGGCGAGCATCCATGTAGGCGGGTGAAAACAATCGAAAGCCTGTGTTTCGACAGCGTCGTCGTGGTTTGGGATAAGAAGGTAGATGTCACGTCCGCCGAAAATTCTATGTCATTGGGGGACAAGATATCCGCTTCAGAATCTCCCGCTCCAAGTCCCTCCATCTCGAGTCCCCCAAGTCCGTCTCCACCCCACCCAAGGTAAACTCAAACCGGACCTCCCTCAGACTCGCCATCTTGCACACTCTCCTCCCCCAAGCCATGTCCACCACCGACCTGGGATCGTACTGCATATTCATACGAATTATATCCGGGTTGCAGCTCTCTACCCTGCTGGTGAAACGCACAACGAGTTTCCGCAAGCCCGTCATCTGCAGCAGGATCTCGAGCCGGTGGTATCGCACCGAGGACTCGTGGTCTTCGAAGATCCAGTCGTTGCTCGGAAAGGTGTTATACCTCAGCACAACAGAACGCAATTCTCCCAGCGCATGAGGTCCCACTGACGCGAGCAAAGTCTGCTCGAAGTAGTACGTCCCGAGGAAGAACACGTTCTCCCGTAAGGGAATCGCATGCGCCTCTGTGTAGACCTGCCGACACACGCGCAAGAGCGCTGCGTTTGGCTGGTCATCCCGCACGTCAATAGTGTCCGAGGCCTTGCCCCGAAAACAGGTCCCGCGCACGATGCGGCGTTTTCGAGCCCAGTCCGTGCATATCTGCAGCGCGACTTGTCGCCCGCCGAGTGCCTCGAAGTAGACGAGGTCGCGTAGCTCGCGGGGTAGACCCATGAACGGCGAATTCGGTTGGGCTTTTGGAGCGCGCCGACATGGGTCTTTGCGATGCGTAGGAAGTGGATTGGGGTCGGGAAGCGAGCGAGATCGTTGGAAGCGGCCAGGCAAGACGGTGAAGACGAGCAGGACGGGGAGGCAGCAGACACATTCCACGATGCCTAGTGCGTCGGACAAGAAGGAGTGCATGGCGGTGTTCCACTGATGAGTTGACAAAGATAATCTGTCCTCTGCATGGCGGAGAGGTCCGTTTTCACTGCGGGACGAGAGCAAGAGAGTCACCCCGTGATCCAACGTCATCCAACCTTGACTTAAACGACCACCTTCGCAGCGCGCAACCCAGCGCCGCGCTCCTCTGCGCCTCTGGACCTCCCAGCGACCTGTACAAGACTAATTCGGCTGCCCGCAGCCTGCTCTTAACATCAAACACACGCCACACACTGGCACTGGCAGCGATTTGACTGCACACCGGATAAACGGGCTCTGACCATGGTGGACGCGTATCTGCCGCATTCCAATTGATTTCGACGTCGACGCGTCTGCGGCGCAGAACGCCGCAACACCAGCGCCGATTACCCGTCGGGTGCCGTCGGCGCCCGTTTGTAGGCGGACTTTCGCTAACTGCGGCGCAAGATAGCGCGTATTTCAGGCCAAAAGTAAAAAAAACCGGGTTTATAAACACCAGTTTATAAACCGGTTTGTAAACCAGGGATAAAAACCGCCCCCGGGCCATATAAGATGCGGCCAACTTGAATCCACGACAATGTTCCTCGTTCTGACCACCCCATCCACCTCCAACACAATCTATACCGACGAGTTCGGTATTCCCCAATACCAAGTCGACACGCGCGCGACCCGGACCTCCCGCGCAACCAGCATCCAGCGCGTTCTGCGTCGCGAGGCTACAGCTTTCGATGTGTTCGCATTGAACGTACCTCGGGCATCTACCCAAGATGTCGCGACCATCCGGTGGAATCTCGTCCACTCCACGGTCGTTACATTTGCCAACGATAATGTGGACCACAAGGCCAAGACCTGGTTGAGGCACGAGGACGTGCAACACGGGCTAAGCCTGCACGTCTTGACCGCCCGCGACGG
Organism: Mycena chlorophos; assembly: GCA_014461115.1. NCBI lineage: Eukaryota > Fungi > Basidiomycota > Agaricomycetes > Agaricales > Mycenaceae > Mycena > Mycena chlorophos. The sequence goes on along the minus strand of JACAZE010000001.1, from coordinate 3,709,678 downwards.
GAACGAGTACCGGTGGTCTCAGGACCGCGAGACGGGGCTACTGCAGCTCCGGACAACCGACGCCGAGGAGGCTCTCGTGGCGTGCTTCCACAAGAAACATGTGTTCCCCGAGTTTTTGCCCAACCGCCCGCTTGCGGCGCTTGAGGTTCTAGATGGGTTTGAGAGGATGGTCGACGAGATACTCGTGAGTTTTTCTTCTCCTTTTCTCTCTGTGAATGGACTCTCATTAGTTTCTTAGGTCACCTTCATCTACGTGGACAATCGCAGACACAAGTCTCCCTCGAGGAGCCCGTCGCCGCGCAGCAACTCGGCTTAGTTCGGGCAACCATTCGATCTACGCAATCGCATTTTGGTCTCGTTGATGACCGCTCCTTCAGTCGGATTTTGCGTCGAATGCTTTAGGCGCACACGGCTAAAGCCTCTATTCGAGTCTAAGTATCGTGTCAGCGATCATGATTATCTCCGAGTCCGAAACTCCGTTGGGGAATTCGGAGGCCAGCGCTGCGTCGTGCGCGCTGGGAGGATACAGGCAGAACACATAGAACTTATCATTATAACCCCGCAATCGATTTGTTTGTGCGGTCTCTAAAGCGTGCAGGAGAACTGGAGAAGAACCGATGCGTCCGAGTCACACGTGACCAGTACTCTTGTCCAGTTTCTTCCATCTCGTCTTGTAACACTTGCGATGGATCGTCTCAAGGACGCGGGCGCTGAACTCTGGGCGACAATCGCCGCACAAACTCGCCGAATCGCTCAGTTTCCACCAAACGACCACAAGCAGTGGCGGACTCCATCGCCATGGTCTTCAACTCAGGACTTTTATCCGTTATTCGCCGTCTACGCGGACCCAAAACGCGCATATCTCCTCGCCTCGACCTAAGCCGTCACCTACCAAGCGAACAGCCACAGTCACCATTCCTCTCACTCCTCCCATTCGAGCTGCGCGACATAATCTACCTCTTCGTCCTCGGCAACAAACACATCCTGCTGTACGGAAGCATCCCGCCCGCTCGGCGGAATACGAACACGGCTCAGAAGAACCCCGATGTATGGTCGTGCTGCTTCACCGAACCAGTCGCAGGGCCTCAGCAGACCACCGAGGCGCATCCGAGCGTTGCGTTGCTACGCGTCTGCAGACAAATCTACATCGAGGCGCACGGAATCTTATGGCGCGCGAACACGTTCCACCTCAGCACCAGGCACCTCGAGAGGATACTACTCGCGCCGGGCTCTCTGGGGCACTTTGGCATCGCGCAGGTGCAGAACCTCGTGCTGACCTACGTCGCATTCCCGTATGACCGCGAGGTGTTCGACGAGCGCGAACGCGAATGCACGTTGGACGTCCTGCGGCATTTCACTCGGCTGAAAAGCTTGGTGGTTTGCTTCTTTGGGCAATTTATGGACGTATACGATAGCGCGAGGCATACGGTCGCGTATGATCCAAGGAGTTTGGTGGACACGACGTGGGGGAGGAGGCTTTGTGCGTTGTCGAGTCTGAGGGAGATGCGGTTTGAGTTCTGGTTTAGTGGGCGGGCGAGGGATGTAGACGATACAAAATGGGGACACTTGGCGGAAGAAATCGTCTCTCGAGCAGTGGGCCAACTCATGTTAACAAAAGATTGAAAGCCTCGCTGGCTAATTACATTCCGTAGGTAGGTATCCATGTCGTGGTATATCGCCCTGCTCACGGGCAAAACGTGTGCACAAAGTCAGACCCGACGACGCTGTTATGGTCCGCCGAGAAGTCGTTGGGGCCGTTGAACGCGTTGGGCGGCGCGCAGTTGCCGGTAACGCAGGTGACGCTCTGCCCGTCCGAGCTTGAGAGCCGGGTGTTGATGTTGAGGCTCGCGGAGACGAGCGAGAGGTCCCAGGAGGTCTGGTCGCCGCCGAACTGGCCAAAGTTGGCGAACCCGAACTCGGAGAGGAGGACGCCGGAGGTGATGCCTGCGTCCGTGCAGACGAGGCCGCCGTTGCAGTTACCGGTGGCGCAGTTGGCGCCTGCCGAGTTGCAACCTGTCCGGCCCCATGCGCGGATACCCTACACCGGAGATGAGCCACTTCACGAAGGAGCAACCAAGACGGAAGGACGCACGAGTTCGCTGTTGTCGATGTTGAACGCGACCGAGTCGCCTGCGTCCAGCTGCGACCCGAACGCCACGGAGGGGTCGGGGACACCGTTCGGTGCCTTGCCGATGGCTGGCCAGACGGCTACAAGAAGAAATCAGCAACCAAGATGGATTCAAAGCCCCGTGCACGCACTGAAGGAGCACTTGTTGTCAAAGGTGATCGTGTACGCGTTGGTGAACGCGACGAGCGCGAGAGCAAAGACGGCAGAGCGCAACATGATGTTGGGTATTTAGAGCGAGAGGGTGAATCGTAAGGCTAATGGGCGACTAGAAGGATCGCAGACCCGAAGAGAGAGAGAACGAGAGAGACGGGAAGACGGATATATGAGGGAAAAAAGAGCAACTGGATGCGGTTCCGCGTTATATACCGCCCATGCGGAGGCGATCATCGGTGATGAAGATCTCGATGTCGTTGCGCCAGGGGAACTCGGGAAGTTCAAAACTCGTCGCATGTTTGAGCAGTCCGCGAGCGCGTCGAGGCAGGACCCCCGACAACCATGCCAAATGCCTGGAACCGGAACCCCCGGTTTTGACCCCTCATTTGATGCGATCAAGTTGGCGTTTCCCGAGGCACAGAAGGGCGTGATGACCCATCAGAGTGCATTTTTGGGCTCTACTTGGCGAGATCTGTCGTTGGCAATATTTTGGTGAAATTTGGAGCACCTTTTTGCCAGGTCGTTGCCCAAGATGGCAGTTTTGACCCATTCTGTCAAAGATTTGGCTGTGTGGGAACGCAAAAAGGGACCAGGCCTTCCGACGCAAATGGGTCGATTTTGACCCTTTTGGTTCCAGGCATTTGGCGTGATTGTCGGGGGTCCTGTCGAGGCTTGTTTGAGGGCCAGGTGTGCGGAGATGTTGGTTCGAAGCAGCAGCGTACGCGTGGATCGTGATGGACGGAGTCAAACAGTTTGTCAAGGAAATGCTCCGGGGACAACTCGAAGGACGCTGAACCATCCCTCATTTTCTCTCCTGAAGCAGGATCGTTGCGGGAAGGAATCATAATCCTGCGTCCAGGCGTCCCGAGGCATACGATCCCGAACCTTTGACCATCCAGGCAACGCCTCCGAGCGCTCCGCGCGGAATCCTGCCAGTGGACTTGCTGCGTAACCAGCTAATAAGCAACAGCGTCGACGTCGTAGCTAGAGAATCTCCACTGGTGCGCGTGGTAGCCCCAGCATGGTGCTTGCTGCGACGTCGACTTCACCCGTTCAGGACGTTAATGGAAGATGGCAGACGAAGGGGTTATTGAGATGTAAGTCGAGAGCTTGGAACGAACCTAAGTTAGTGGACCATGAATATTGTTCACGTCCCGTTTGCTAATCACATCCCGTAGGTATCCATGTGGTGTTCTACCAAGGTATCTCGCGTCTCACGGGCAGAACGTATGCACAAAGTTAGCCCCAGCAGCGCTGTTATGGACCGCCGAAGAGTCGCCCTCGTTGAGGAACGCGTTGGGCGGCGCGCAGTTGCCTGTAACACAGGTGACACTCTGCCCATCCGAGCTCGCGAGCTCCGTGTTAATGTTCAGGCTCGCGGAGACGAGCGAGAGGTCCCAGGAGGTTCGCTCGCCGCCGTACTGGCCATAGTCGCCGTATCCCAACTCGGCGAGGAGGACGTCGGAGGTGATGCCCCCGTCGGTGCAGACGAGGCCGCCGTTGCAGTTGCCCGTGGCGCAGTTGGCGCCGGCCGAGTTGCAGCCTGTCCGACCCCATGCGCGTATGCCCTGCATCGGAGATGAGTCTTTTGACAAACAACACAGACAGACGAAAGACGCACGATTTCGGTATTGCCGATAGTGAACGACTGGGATTTGCCTGCGCCCAGCTGCGCCCCAAACGCCACGGAGGGGTCGGGGACACCGTTCGGTGCCTTGCCAATGGCTGGCCAGACGGCTACAAGACGAAATTAGCAACCAGGGTGGATTTGAAGCTTAGCACACGCACTGTACGAGCACTTGTTGTCAAAGGTATACGTGTACGCGTTGGTGGACGCGACAAGGGCGAAGGCGAAGATGGTAGAGCGCAACATGGTGTTGGCTAGTGCGAGCGAGCTCGAGGGGATGTAATGCGCGACTAGAAGGATCGCTGGCCCGAAGAGAGGGAGAACCTGGAGACGCGTAGAGCAACCGGACGCGGTTCCGCGTTATATACCTGCAGGGCCCGGGAATGACGCCGAGAACAGGATCTGTTGAGCATCTTGTGAGCATCCGGACAGCTACTCCGGGTCCTCCGCCGTCCGCACAATCCTATAATAAATCTCCGCCGACGCGCGGGGGGTGTCGCAATCTACACGCTTCTCTGGTTTCTCCAGGCGGCTCCAGGCGATCATACATTCGCTTGATGGATGGCGACCTCGAAGCCGCGAGGGAAACGTTCGTAGAAAGTTGGTGCGGGTGGTCATCGAAGTCGGAGTCGCTGGCGAGAGCTGCATCGGCTTCCCCGTCTGAGTCGTCATTATCGTCGTCGCTGTTGCCAGTGTTGGAGGCGGAACACACAGTCCTCTGTGATGTTTGACACACCACGTGACCCGGCCTGTCGCGTTCACCGAGTGCTAGTGACCTCTCTCAGGCCCTTCCATCCTCGTATTCGTCGTCCGAAGATACATAGAAAGCTCTCGCGAGTGAGTCCTGATAAAGAGCAAGCAAGGTCTTCGCGGTAGCATGAAGAGATTGCGATTAATATTCACGCCCCGGCAGCAAGCAACTTGAATGCATCCCTACTCTTTACGTTCAGCACAAATCGTCGATAGCAATGTAACAAGTACAATACACACAGAATCACCGCACATATGTCGAGGTCAAAAGCGTCCCAGCCGCAGGCAACGTCGGAATAAACTCCCTCAAATCCTCCCTCACCATCTCTGCAGGCAACATCGCAATGGTATCCACGGGCGCCCGCCGGAGCAGCGCAAGCAGATTAAGCCGCAGATTGCGCATCGCAGCGCTCTCGGCACCGGTGCTGGGATTGCGCTCCAGCTCCGCGATGAGCTTGGCGGTATGCTCGAGCACGGCTTTCGTCTGCGCGGGCGTGGTGGCTGCGTCCGCGGCGACACCGATCGTCTTGCCGGCCCATTCTACTTCGCTCTGCGCGACCTCAGCGGGTGCGTAGAGCAGCGCGGTCATGTCCACCTTGTGCGCGAAGAGTTGTTGGAGGAGTTTGAGCCCCGCGAACGCGGCTGGCCGGACGTTTGTTGCAACAGCGACCTGAGCGCCGATCTTGTCGTCCACATCCATAGCGCGTTTCTTCCCTTTCGTCTCAGCCGCGACGCGATTGAGGAGCTCGTGCCGACGGCCGGTGAGTGGACCGACCACATTCTGCTCGACCCAAGATGCAAGGCTGGAACCGAGAGGATACACGGAGGGTTTGGTGTCTTCCACGTCTTCCATCTTGACGTCGTCGTCGCTCGGTTCGTCCCTATCCAGCGCGGGCGTCCCCACAAACTCCGCGAGGCTGCGAACATACGCCAGCCCGTCCACCCCGCCGTAGACAACGTCCACGAGGTAGCTTTCAGCCTCCACCGTCCGCTCCTTGCCCCAATACGGCTGTTCCGGCTCCGTCGTAAACATACCCGCAATAAATGGCGGCGGGGGTGGTGTGGGATCTACCGTTGCCCGAACAGTTTCCTTCACCATGAAATCCAAATCTTCACGTGATTCCGGTGTATCAGGCTGAAGGCCTGCACTACGCAATGCGCCGTTGAGGAGACCCGCCAACTCTGCGAAAGAACCAAGATCAAGCATATGCGCGTCCCGAGGCTCTTCCCATGTACGCTCGAAGGTCGGTAGAGGTTCCGGGCGGCGGTTGCCAAAGTTTCGATGGACGGTCCAGTGTCGCATTTTGGAGGGAGTGGTTGGACAATGTTGGAGATCCTTTGGGAGGAGTGTTGGGAGTGGGTAGATGGATCCAATAGTAGGCGGAGGTGTGGATTCCTTGACGTCGGGCGTGTCTCGAGATGGAGTTCCCGTGTCGGTGGGCTTTGGTGGCGGCGCAAATATAGGTGTAAGTTGTGGTCGCGTCGGCGGCTCTGGAACGAGCGCGGAGAGATAGTTGAACGGGTTCTCGACCTCGCGGTAATCCAAGCTCCCGTCCGAGAGCGTTGGTGGGCCATGGGATTCGACACGTAAACGCTCTTTCTTGGTCTTGTACTGCTTGGCTGTTGACGGTTAGGTTGGTTTGTTGGGCAAAGAGCCAAACGCGTACGTTTCAGCTTGAGGCTCAACATCGTCTTGGCCCAAGCTGAGCCCGGTGGAAACGCGCCGACCCCATCCTTCGATCCGGGCAACCGACCCTCGGTGTCGACGGTCTCCTTGGTTGGCGCACTGGACGTGGACTCGGAAGGGTTATCTTTCGCAGCTCTTGGCCGCAAGAGATTCCGGCGGTCCGTCGGTCCCGGCCCCGCAATGGCTAGCGAAGGCGACCTGCTTCGCTCCACTGGCAGCATCTCGACTTCCTCCAACACGGCCGCATAATCATCGGCTGGATCATCTGGGACGTCGTCGTTCTCTATCTCGATATTCCAGTCTGTTTCGTACTGGATGACGGTTGCCGCGGCTTTGGAGATCTGGTCGAGTCCCCAGAGCTCGATGCGCTCGGCCTCGGTGTGGTACATATTATCTGGCGGGTTGAAGATCTTGGCGTTGCCGGTTACCAGACGGAAGTCTTCCTGCGCGTGTGTGAGCACGAATAAAAAGTGTGGGCACTAGCCACGCACCGTGAATTCCTCCAGGGACCGGTACCGCCCGCGTTGCACCTTGACGCTCATCGTCGCAAAGTCCATGGGCCTCTTGATTATGTCCGCGTACCCAGGCACGGACGCGGCGTTCACAGGACGCGAGAAGAACATGTATGCGTCTTTCCTGGGTCGAGTGGTCAGAAACTGGCCAAACAAGCGACAGTACACGCACTTCTTGAAGCTGGCCAGCAGCCGCGTCAGCACCTCCTTCAGCGGCTTGAGTTTGACAGCCTTTGGGGGCGCCCTCTCGTCCGCATACTCGGAATACGCCCATTTCCGTTTCTTGGACTTGGACGAGCCCTTGCTCTTCGCCGACTTGGACGATTTCGACTTCTTGGATGGGCCCGCTACCGGTGCCTCGTAGTAGGATATAACCGGACGCGATACTGGGGGTGGTGGTGGTTCCGGAGCAGCCTGACGCTGCTGGACTTGGCGAAGAGGGGGCAGGATAAGCTTGATTTTGGGGAGTGATTGTGAGGGTGCAGGAGGCGGTGAAGACGGTCCGTCCGAGTCAGACTGGCTGTCCGTGGACGAGTCTGAGTACCAGTCGTGGATATCCATGGCAAGGACGCGTCGCGTTCGTGTTGGACGAAATCAAGGAGCGGGTGTCACCTGATTTTGGGGCGGATTTCCTCCAAAACGCGCCTCATGTTGGGACCAATTGGCCCTCTACAACATCTCTGTAACTTCTTGAAACACAAGCAAGCTTTGTAGTTCTACTCTTTGGACCTCGGTGTTTCTCTTTCCATTTGTAGCAAATATGCAGCCTCGCTCCATGTTCTCCCCCCGGATGATGGACTCATAACCCCCCGTGGCTTTTCGGGCGACGCTGACTTTGGGGAGATCAGCGAATTCGGCGTCGGAGATTCTGTGCGCAATTGACGGAGACTCGCACCTAGAAGCGCGCGACTGAGTGTCAATGGGTGGCGAGCTATCGACGGACACTCCCCGTGGCCTCTGAGAATCATAACCCACACTAGGGCTCCGACTCCCAACCAGTGAGGGAGATGGATTCCGAGATCTGGTCCACTCGAGCTGCCAGTGGTTTTGATTCGAGGCTGGGGAAGACCCACGCGATTCGACGGGAGTGAACGCAAGCAAGCTCTGAGATAGCTTTTGGCCGCGGTCCACGTAGTCCTCGTCCGATTCGTGATCGTTTGCGTCGACCTCGGTGGGCACCGGTCGGTCGGGGTCAAACGAAGAGGTCAACTGCCGCACGGAGAACCCGTAGAGAGCGTCTTCCTCGCTGAAGTCCGATTCGCTACTGGTGACCGAATCCTCCTCATCCGAGTCGTCCGGCATCACGATTATTGGCTCATCATCGGAGTCGGAGATGGTTGACGAACGAGAGCTCGAGAGGCTTTGAGAGTGCTCGACTGATTGTTCCAAGTTGAAATAGGGGGCCATATCCGGTGTAGTTCCATTCGTCTGGTTCTTTTCGCGTCTCGTGCGATTTCGCGGAGGCGCTGGCGCGGCGTCAGGAGATTGGGAAGACATGGGATCGTCCGAGGTGGTGTCGAATGGCACGTCCGAATCACTTCTATCCGGGACGCGGGTTTGACGAATCACGGTCGCCGCAGGGACTCGACCAGTGCGCGTGCTAGTGCGATTTCTGGTCCTTGGCGCTCGCGGCCGGGACACGGTGGGTACCTTGACGCGCATTTGCGTTGATTCGAAGTACGGAAAAGTGAACGTTCCGTCCGGCGCCAGATACCCATTCTGAGGTGCCCGCGGTCCAAGCTAAAACGAGGCCTCAGATCGAACATCCACAACAGAACCAACGAGTCGCTCACCTTCAAATACCAATGGTCGGCGTTCTTGTCTTCCGCGTACCGAACAGATGACCGCACGACCGCAAGGGCACCGCTCGCAACCAGCCTGCTCAACAGAACTTCCACCAGCGCAGGCGTCACGCCTGCGAGTTTCGCCGCGCCATAAGCCAAATGCTGATCCCGGGCATGTAGGCGCGTCCGCTCATTGTTATACCTCATGAGCAGATCGGCGAGGAGGGGCAGGGTGATCATGTCTCCTGGGCGGTGCGTGAAGATTGCGCGAAGAAGTGCAAGTGCATCCCGTGCGAGATCCGCTAGGTCCGTGGCAGTGAGCCTGTCGCGTCTGATGCAGTTCGAGCAGCGGCCACATGGTGTAGGTAGGTGCTCGCCCGAGACGATCAACAAAGCTTGCCAGATGCAATCCGGCTGCTCCATGAGCTTCACTATCGCGCGCGCTTGCTTCTTGGCTGTTGCAGTGGACCTCTTATGGGTACTGTCGTCGTAGAGCGTCTGGAACAGGTCAGAGTACCGGTAGACTGGCGAACTTCGTCAATAGTGAATATAATCTTTGGCAGTAAAGGACGCACAGGCTAAACATTCAGCTGGTTTGCCGTCTCGACCAGCACGACCAATTTCTTGAGCGAAACTAGAAGTATATTCAGCGTACGGAAATGGTAAACAACTCCCCGACAAACCCTTCCGGGGAGGCAGGGCAGTCCCAGTGGACAACGAAGCGCACTACCCAATGGTGAGCAGGAGACGCCAGGCCAAGAAAAGTCGAACTCGCCATCGGGCTTATTGATGCCCAAACCAAATGCTATCTGCCCGAACGATGAGATGTGTAAGAACTTTGGAGGTATCGAAAACAACTCACCGTCGCGACGACGATAATTCTCCCATTCATCCATCTGAGCTGCACCGCGCGCTTCTCTTCCGAAGACAAGCCGGCATGAAACGCTTCGGCGTCCAGTCCCTTCTCCCGCAACTTGCGAGCCACCGCCTCGCAGCCCTTTCTCGTTCTTCGGTAGATGATGCCCGACTCGTTTCGATGTTCCTCCAAGAATTCCTCAAGGGCGCGCATAATATTCCGGGGTTTGTGCTCTATCTTGATGTGCAGGTTTGCGCGCAGAAGGGAGGAACGAACGAGTTTATGGTTCTCGATATGCAGTTGCAGGCAGATTTGATCGATGGTTTGTGGGGTTGCGGTCGCGGTGAGCATCATCACGGGGACGTCGGGGAAGTCTTGGCGAAGGAGCCCCAGTTCCAAGTACTGCAGGCCCAGATGAGCGAAGCTTCGACGCAAATTTCAATACGTACCGCGGGTCTGAATTCGATTCCCCACTCAAGGACGCAATGCGCTTCGTCGACAACGAAGCGCGCCAGTCGCGTGTGCCTATACAGCTCTTGAAGCACAGAACGGAACCATCCGCCCCTCAATACGCGCTCGGGCGTTACATAGAGCAGCACTGGGCAGTCCACGCCGCGGTCAGCGTTGCGGCCGTCGAGCATGAGCTGCTCGCGAAGGTCCGACACGGAAATGACATCTTCGTGGGTCAGGCTAACAGCAGTGATGCCTTGCGCGCGACATGCGGCGACTTGGTCGCGGATGAGGGCCGTGAGAGGCGAAATAACGATAGTAATTTTCGGCGGACGGGTGGTGGCCATGCTCTCGAGGACCGCGGGAAGCTGGAAAATCAGCGATTTTCCGCTCCCAGTGGGCTGCAGCACGAAGACATCGCGACCGCTGAGCGCCGCGTCGATGGCGACAGCTTGGTCGACGTGTAACTCTTGGACACCGAATATTTCTTGGAGGATTTCGCCATACTCGTTTTGCATGTCATCGCGTAAAGCCAGGGAGTCGGGATCGGGGCATGAAGGAGGGAGCCAAAGTGTCTCGATGGCGTTCGGATCGACAAAGTCGTCGAACTCGGCCCATTCGTCCTGTGGCACCGTGCACTCGAGACCTAGCTCAAGCCGAATGGCTCGGATTCGCTCAACCCATTTCTCCCTGAAAACGAGTTATTTGGAGCTCCTCAGCGAAGTGCAGCGTACTTGAGGACGCGCAATACGCGAACATCGCCACCGACATCGTGGTTTGAGTTGACGTCTTCGGCCTGCGTGATCCTCGCAGCGACCGCGTTTCGGTCGTCAATGTCCACTTGCAGTAATTTCACTAGCTCCTCGCGCGACTTCTACGGTTACAAGCGTTCGGCGTTGCTGCGCGTGTGGTCCGACGAAAAGCATACATACTCCAATAAGATCCTCATGCGCGTCGGGGGGATTCAGCCGTCGTCTCTTGCTTCGCGAGTAGTCACCGGCTGCGCCGGGACTGTCCGAATCCTCGCGTGCACGGCGTTCAGGCATACGGGTTCATTGCAGAAGATGAAGGAAAGAAGGAAAAAAGGCAGCAATTACGCGATTTCTTCGGTTTGCATTTTCATCGGTGACTGTACAACGACAAACTTTCCTGACTGCGCAGAACAAGATACTCTAACTACATTTTGGATTTGAAGAGTCGTGCTCCGCCGTCAATGATTATATGCTGCCCGGTAATATGCGCCGATGCGGGCGACGCGAGGAAGAGCGAGAGGCCAGCCATATCTGACGGTGTACCGACGCGTCCTAACGAAATGTGAGGACGCGAACGAGTATAAGAATCCCATGGACGCACCCATTGGCTGGCCGGCGTTGATCGTGTCGGCCGCTTCGCGCAAACCAAACGCGGTCATCTTGCTGGGGAAGACGCCGGGCAAGATCGCGTTCACGGTCACGTAGTTCGGCGCGAGCTTCACAGCGAGCTGCGACGTGAGATGGTTGACTAGGAGGTGGTTAGCCCTAACAATTGCATAGGCGACGAAAGAAACGGACCAGACGCCTTGCTGGCTTGGTCTGGAGAATGGTAAGAAGGTTTTCAGGGTGGTGAGCGATGATGCACGTACAACTCCACGTCCCGTTACCAGCGTCGCTGAGGGCGCCTTCGCTTTGCGGGTCTACCGAGGCAGTCGACGAGATGTTGATTACGCGAGAAGGGTCGGTCGGGGACGCAGACTTAGTGAGATAGTCGGTGAGTCTGTGATTATTGAATGAGCTTGCAGGGTCTTGCATATGGTCACTCTCGCACCCGGCGGTCACTAGAGGGCAGCAAGTACTCAGTTTTACGACCGATAGGGAACGAATGCCGGACGCACTGTAGAACACACTCTTAACATTCACCGCGAAGACATTATCCCAGCCCTTGTCTTCCGGAAAGTTCTCGTACGGGCCGCCCCAAGTAATGCCGGAGTTGTTGACGAGAACGTGGAGCGTGCTGGACCGCTTCTTGAACTCGGCGATGAGCGCGTCGCAGCCGGCTTTGGACTTCAAAGCCAGTTATGTTCCAGTCCAAGAAGTCCATAAGCCCCTCGTACCGCGACGTTGGCGACGATGTAGTCCACGGAGCCACCAGAAGCGATCTTCTTGAGTTCCTCCGTTGCCTGAATGTCCCGGTGAGAGTCGCGTCTATGGTGAATGGTAGAAAACTGACCTCTTTCAGTTGCTTCTCTTTCCTGGCCGCGATATACACGTTGGCTCCATTGCGGGCAAAACCCGACGCTATCATCTTACCGACACCGACTCCGCCCCCAGTGACAAGAACTTGCAGACATGGTCAGCGGGAATGGGAGCGAAGAAAAGTCCTCACCGGTCTTTCCCTTCACGTTGAAGAGGTTTGGAACGGTTAAATCTGGATGCTTTGAGAGAGGAAGCCACACAAACGCGTCGACGCACCGGCCATGGATGTGGATGGAAGTCAAGATGCAGGACGGCGTCTTCGGCAGCCGTAAGCCCGGTGCATCGCCACCTTCACATGCGGTCAACCACCTTGCCTCCGAACCACGAGCATAAAAACTTGCCCGTCTGTCCGAATAATTATGGGCGACCTGGTCGACAGGGAAGGCTTCGAGCTCTCTTCCCTGCCACAAGTATCAGCTAATTCAAAAAACCGAGCGGAAAACCAAGCATTTGGATTTGGACCCACTGCTGCACCCATTCGCGTTCTGGTTGTTGAAGACAACGCGGTAATGCAAATACTCTAGTGAGTTCTTCGACGTGCTGCGTCTCTCAGTGTCATCCATCGCCTTCAGTAAGAAATTTTTGGCTATGAAGGTACGCACCAGAAACCTCCTACAACATTCTCCTCGAAATCTGGGTCAGAATTATGCGTCCTGCGTTGTGTCGAATGCGACTGACGTGGGCGAACTGTATGAAGAGGAAGGTCCATTTGAGTGCGACCCTTGCGGCTTCGCATATTTCATGACGAATTAATCTCACTCTCAGCGTGTTGCTCGTCAAAGTGTCAGGGATAGACTCGGAAGGTGTGTACTCGTTGAATCTTTGTCCGATTTCACTGCATATTCAATCTCCGGTCTAGGCATCGCAATAACAAGCCAAATAAGGGACATCGAAGCACGCTGGCTATCGGAGCAACCTGATCGTCTGAAAGAAAAACCAAGCTTGATAGTCGCTGTGGTCCACTTTTCGACGGCAGAAACCATACAGCAAGTATTCGATGTTGGGGCAGATGCTTAGTAGGTTTTCTTGCGAGACTAGTAGCAATACTTGCTCAATATTTCTCTCGTAGCTTGACCAGTCCTCTCAGGTTGACGTCGCTGCAGGATCTGTTTTCTAAATTTGGGTTTTCTGCAGCTCCATGGCCACATTGATATCCGACTACACGAAAGGCTGAATATACTCTTTGCGGTGATTGCGGTTTCACAGTCCCGCGCTGTGGTGGCGGAGCATTTGAGAAGCCCTTACAAAGGATCGTTCCTCGGGAATCTGAATGAACTTCGGACAAATCTCAAGAGTAAAGAAGTGGTCGGGGACTAAACCCTCCCGACGAACGAGTATGCGGGATACACGCGGGTCCTTTCTTAGATTACTCAGTATCGTGTCACTGGCAAGCCCCGCGCCGCGCATCCACATTCCTCCGACCTACAGCGGGCCACGCGTCCCGTCCGATCCCGTCCGCCTTGTCCCGACGGCTGTGCCGGTATGGGCAGCAGAGTTAGCCGGAAGCCGGACGAAGCAGGTTCCGAGTCTGTGGTTCACTGCTCTTTCGCTGAGCGTGTACTAGTGAGTGATAGCAGCCTGCACAAGCCCGATTCCAGCTTCAAACCAGCAGCAAGGCGCAATCCATACATCGTCCGCGGTTCCGCGCACCTTTTTTTGGCTGCAAGCAAGTCGCCGCGATCTGCGGTGCCAATGCGGTGCACGTCAAGCATTGACAGACTTGAGACAGGCACAAGATTCACCGAAGATAAGCCGTTAGCCGATTTCCGGGATGCTCCACCCGCTTCCGGGTTACCCCACTGCAGTCCACACAGATGAAAACACAGCCCTCAGGGTCGAGGCCACCAAAGACGCGATCGTCCGTGTGGACGCAGCCGCCAGAGTTCATCCTCCGTGGCAGTTGATTTTGCAATCGTTGGTGCGGAACTTGAACGTGAGCTGGACAGAGTCAGCTTCATTCATCTCGCTTGTCGAGGCAGGGAAGACGCGTCGTGGGTTGCAGAGCGCAGAGTTCCGTGCCGTTCATGTGGATCCTCTTGTCAAGCTGAGAAGCTTTCGCGTCTTGGATGAGTGCGAAGCGCCGCGACATCTAAGCGCCGAAATGGATGTTATCAGATCAAAGATCTCTGGGCGCTTTTTTTTGTTGTGTGCCCACCGGGAGCGCAAGAAAAGCGGGAAACGAGTGTGGAGTGATAGAGTTTTGGAGACGTGCGGACCCAGGGCTGCTGCGGATTGGATTGTCGCGCCACCGAGTCAGGACTGCGCTTGCCTCGTTGTGGGTGTGGGCGGTGTAGAGTGAGTGGTACGAGCTGAAAAATATATGTAAGCTGGAATGGAAGAGCGGAGGTTTCCACTCCGGCACCATACGAAAGGCGTATCACTATGGCGATGGATGCGCGATGGCTCTGGCATGGAGCGGAAGCGGACCGAGGGGGTGAATGTTGTCCACAACAGCGTGAACCGTTTGCTGGAGGTCGAACGGCTTGCGTGAAGATAGAATGTGCTACCCATATCGAAGGTATACGGGTGGGACGGGCGAGGGTATATGTGGTGTTCAATCTCGATCGCGGTCGAACTCGGAGTCGGTCAAGGTCGGACTATGCTTGTAAAGTTTAATGTTTTCGAGCTTTGAGGAATAATTTCCGCTGGAGATGAAGACCGCACTGCCTGGGACTAAAAGTAGGAGGAGACGGACGTTGGTGACGCAGAGGCGGAGTTTGGTGCCTCGAGGAGCAAACGAGATGAGAGTTGGAGTCACGTGTAACACCGCCTCTCGGGTGTTCTCCGAACCACGACTTGCCTCCGACCGCGATTCACCGACCGATGGGCCGCAGCATATATAAAGGACTTCGGTGGCTCCTTCACGACTCTTTCTCAATCCCCTCGCCTTCTGCTGTCCCACCATGATCAAGGAAGCCAACGTAGCTGGCGGACGCTCCCGTTCTGTGCTTGCCCGCCCTCTCAAGCGCGGAACTGCGTGCATGAACTGCAGATTCCTCAAAATTGTGCGTGGCAACTCTCTCTCTCGAGTCTCTGGATACTCATTTCATGTGTAGAAATGCGACGGCACAAGGCCGATTTGCGGACCGTGTCGAAGGAGCCCAAAGGTGAGTTTCCATTGTTCGTTTTGAAAATCTCATTGTATTCGCAACAGGACGATCCATGTGAATACACTGACGGACCTGCGCGCTCACGGACCCGAGCTCTGGAGGATACTGTCCAAAGACTCGAGCAGCGTTTACTGGAGCTCGAACGGCCCGAAGCCAGTGCTCCGTCAATAACCCTACATGACCCATACCCCGTCGGCCTCCCGCAGCAACAGGGTCTCTCCCATGGCCACCGGTCGCTCCCGGGAACGCCCTTCGACAACTTGCCACGTCTCCTCACTCCCGCGTTGTCCGAGTCCCAGCTAGACTCGTTCTCGCCACCTCCGTCGACGACCGCCAGCACACCGCCTTTCTCCCATGGACTCAGTCCGTTGGGGATCTTCGATCGTCGGGTCATTACTACGCCCGAGTCAAGCTCTTCATCGGGCTACGATTTTCATGACATTCAGCTCTGGGATACATTGTGCGTGCACCGTTTCATTTCATTTCCCTTCACTGACTCCGCTATTTGGCAGAATACAAAATTTCCTCCCTCATGCCGCGCAGTTCGGCTTTTTCCTGGACCCCCAGCGCCTCATCACGCACACCCATTCCCCGCCAAGCCCCAGTGCTTCGTTCCTGCAACGAACCGCACCCGCTCTTGTCGCGGCGCTCTGTGCCTTTGGCACCCATTTGTCGACGCCCCGGGACCGCGCAACGGAAGAGCGGTTCGTTCACCGCGCGGTTCAGGCCGCTGCGACGACCACGGATTACACAAATCCACAAACACTCCTTCATGCGATCCAGACGGACGTCGTGCTTGCATATTACTTTTGGCGGACGGGCGCGTTTCTACGGGCGCGTGTTCATTCAGCCAACGCAAGTGGGCTCGCATTCGGCGCGGGATTGCATCACACACAAAATGCGATCATGCCCATTATCGCGGGAGACGACCAACGACTACCTCCACCTGCGGACGCCGCCGAGGCTGGCGAGCGCATTCGGGCTTTGTGGGCCGTTTTGGTCCTACAAAATCTACTTGCGATCGCGATAGACGGCGACGAATCCCCGTCAGACGTCCTCGGGGTGACGATGCAGGTCGCCGTCGAGGTGCCATGGCCTCGTGAGGTTGATGAATATTACCCCAACATTGTTGTCGACAATATGGTCAAAGTCTACCTCGCAGGTCAAGACGCCGACTCGACGTGCGATTCTATCAACGGGTTGCTGGTCAAGGCGCACCTGCTGCTCCATCGGGTTGTCTATATGCACAGCCAAATCCCCGCGTCGACCCAACAGCAACAACAAGCGCTTGCTTCCGCGTTTTCGACGGTGGAGGCCATGGTGGATGGACTCCGGTTCCAACTTCCGTCGAGAAGTCCACGTTCGCCGTCTGTGTCGTCGTCTCGATCTTCGCAAGACTCGTACTCGCCGGTCCCGCCCGTCGACGACCGGGTGCGGCTTGCGCATGCGCTCTTGGACGCGACGCGGATCAAGCTGTCCGCTATGGCGGGCTTCCTCTATCGCTTTGGGTACGACATGACCCCGGCGATCACGTGTGCGCGAGAGATGCTTCATGACGCGCAGGGATTTTTGGGTGGTGTTGCGAGTCCGATAATGGGCACGCTATGGCGTTGGGCGACGCGACTGCTTGTGGATGAGCTGCGCCGGATGCGGGAGACGCAGCACGAATACGACTACGCGTATGATCAGGAGCTGCGCGGCAGGAGGGGTTGGTGGCGTTGAGGGATCTGGCGTTTATGCGTGCGTGTTGTTATTCATTCATTCAGTTGTGTCCGCTGACATGGTTTTGTACAGGTCGAGATCTGCTGCTAGTGCAAGAGGCTATCGTCCAGGCGGGACTGGCCACCGAGATCGGGATGGGGATAGGTGTTGGTCATGGTGCCTAACACTGGCTTGGGGCTGCGACAAAAGACTTTTGCGATGGGCCGTAAGGGCACTCGCGCTGCCGTGCAGTTGAACTTGCACGGCATACTGTATCGCTAGCGCGATGGGGACTTGGTAATGTATTATCTATGAGACTTTTTCTGTATCTATTAGTGGATGGTTTCTCTGGACACACGGACATGGCCTGGGTAATTCTAGACTACAAGCTGTTGTATTACTTTTGACAAGGAAAACATGACCTTGGCTTGGATTGACTTGCTTTCGAAGCTGCGGGGTTCCGCTTCGATTGCGGGGATCCACATATTTCTGTCCCGGACCCGAACGCGGGGTTCCTCTATCGGACCGCATCCGAAGACGGAATCCCCCGCAATCGCGGCATTGCTTAAGTCGGCGTGTGATACTGCTTGGCCCCGCTCCTGCTCCTTGCCTTCGTCCCACCATCACCATGAGCAAAGGATCTGGCACATTCGCGGGGCAAGACGCGCTGCCCAAGCTGCCCATCCCGCCACTGCAGGATACGTGCCGGCGGTACCTGACTGCGCTCAAGGCGCTCCAGAACGAGCACGAGCACGAAATGACGCAGGCTGCTGTGGCCGACTTTCTCAAGCCTGGCGGCGAAGGCGAGAAGATCCAGGAGGTGTTGGTGAAGTGGGCGGAGACGAGGGATAGCTATATCGAGGAGTTTTGGTGCGGGTTCTCTGCGTGCTTCTCTTCGATGACGACTGAACTTCGTAGGTACGAGTCGTATCTCTCCCACACGGACCCAGTCGTGCTCGCCCTCAACCCGTTCTTCGTCCTCGAGAACGACCCGACGCCTGATCGGGGCTCGCAGTTGCCCAGGGCAGCAGCCTTGATCGTCTCTTCGCTCGGGTTTATCCACGATCTACGCGCCGGATTGCTGGAGCCGGACAACGTCCGCGGTATCCCGCTCGATATGGACCAATATAGAAGGTTATTCGGGACCGCGCGGATCCCGACTGAGGTACTTTTATTCTCGGAGTCTGTTATCTAATCTAAGCGGCGCAGAGAGGCTGCAAGATGCACGTCAACCCAGACTCGCGGCATGTTGTGGTTCTACGAAGGGGCCAGTTCTGTGCGTGTTTCGTGTCTTCGAAGAAAGGAAGACCTTCCTTCGTCTAAAACTTTGCTAAGATTGGTTCGACGTGCTCGATAACGAGAACCGGCCCCTCCTGACCGAACGCGAGGTTATTCGCAATCTTCAGGCCATCGTCACCGATGCGGACAAGACGCATAGATCCGAGGTCCTGCTTCTTGTTCTTCGCGGGAACTGGAGCTAATATTGGCGCAGGTCGCGCGCGGTGCGATTGGGGTGCTTTCTACCGAAAATCGCAAGGAGTGGTCGCGTTTGCGAGCAACACTTGCGACCACGGACCACAACAACGCGTCGTGCCTCGATATCGTGGACAACGCGCTGTTCATCGTCTGTCTCGACGACACCGCGCCGGCCGATATCGCTGAGCTTTGCGCCAACTTCCTCTGCGGGACGTATGACCTCGATGGTGGGGTGCAAATCGGCACATGCACTAATCGCTGGTACGACAAGCTCCAGATTATCATCTGTGCGGATGGGGCTGCTGGGATCAACTTCGAGCATACGGGTGTGGATGGACATACGGTGCTAAGGTGCTGTGTTTTGCCATGCAAAGGTCAAGCTGACACTCGCGTCAGGTTCGCCGCGGACGTTTTCACGAATGGGCTCATGCTCTTGGCGCGCTCCATTAACCCCGCTGCGCCGACCCTCTTCCGCGCCTCGCTTTCGCCCCACGCGCGCTCGTACAAGGTCCGCCCTGGCGGAAAGACGAGTCCGCCTCTCGTCAAGATCGACACGACGCCGAAGAAGCTCGAATGGAAGCTGTCTTCCGAGCTGCGCGTTGGTATTCGGTTCGCGGAGACGCGTCTGAGCGACCTCATCTGCCAAAACGACTGCCAGGCACTCGAGTTCAAGGGCTACGGCAAGAACTTCATCACGAGCCACGGCTTCAGTCCCGATGCGTTTGTGCAGATGGCGTTCCAGGCGGCGTATTTCGGGCTTTACGGGCGTATCGAGTGCGTTTATGAGCCCGCGATGACCAAGGCGTTCTTGCATGGGCGGACGGAGGCGATAAGGTCGATCCAGCCGGAGAGCGTCCAGTTTACGAAGACGTTTTATTCCGATGGGACCCCATCGGAGAAGATTGCGGCGTTGCGCAAAGCATGCGAGAGGCACGTTGCGCTCACGAAGGAGTGCAGTAAGGGGCTCGGACAGGACAGGCACCTCTATGCACTGTATTGCCTGCTGCAGCGCCAGCTTGCGGGTAATCTGAACCCGCTTCCTGATGACCCTGCGCCGTGGCCAGAAAGCCCGAGCAAGATGCCCGCCATCTTCACTGACCCTGGGTGGGCGTTGTTGAGCACGTCGATTCTTTCGACGTCGAATTGCGGCAACCCTGCATTGCGATTGTTTGGGTTTGGACCCGTTGCGGCGGATGGGTATGGGATTGGTTATATTATCAAGGAGGATGGGTTGTCGATGTGCGTTCTGAGGACTTTTCTTGCTTGTTTGCTGACGCGTTTGCCAGTTGTGCTTCGTCCAAGCATCTCCAAACCCGCCGCTTCCTCGACACACTCCGCTCGTACTTGCTCGATGTGCAACGCGTGCTGATCCAGTTGCACCGCGACGCGAACGAGCGGCCCGCACCGTTTGTCGACCACAGTGGCATCCTGCGCGACTCCAAGACCGGACGCGCGATCAATGGGACCGCTGCGTTGAGCGATGACGAGGAGGAGGATGTGAGCATTGCGGGGTATTCGTTCTTCGATACGGGGGATGTGAAGTTGTTGGGGCAGAGGAAGGTGAGCCCGTGGTCGAATGTTGGGAAGGTGTTGCAGATGGCGGAATATTGAGTCGCTCGCAGAGAGGTTTTTCCGGTTGGATGGACGGTTTTAGGAACGTATATTTGGCTTTTTTGTATGAGTATGGATTTCGTGGTGGTGGTTTGAGGACAAGATGTGTGCGATAAATTCCTACAGTCCTATTCACCCACAGCTGGGCTCCTTTACCGAGAACTCATCTCTGACCGCACAAAACGCGTCGGCGGCGTCGTCGCCACCATTCCTTCCGTCGTGACACCCCTTAACGCCGGCTCTCATGGACCACCAACTGCCTACCGTGGTCGAAGTCTCCCGCGCGCTTCATTTACACCATGCGCGCGGCCGCTTCGACTGCAGTTTACGACGAGCCACCAGCACGCTCAACAGAAGCCGCGTGGCTGGTTATCAATCACTGCGTCGCTCTCTCTCCCTCTCCCATCCACCATGATATCTTTCTCAAATGCCTGACGCTCAGGCGCGTCAAGAACAAGATGCGGGTCCGCCGCCAGCCAAGCGTCGGCGGATAGATCCACACGAGGACTTGAAGGACGTACGTCGTTCTATTGACCAGGCCACGGAGATGCTGATTCTTGGATTTGACGGCAGAAACCTCGAGCAGAGCTACTTCGCCTCCATAAAGGCAACGCAGCCGAAAATCAGCTACTCACTGAGCGAATCAACCACCTCGAGCTGGTCGGCACGAGCCACGATGAATGGGAAGGGTACAGCGGAGATCTTGGGTTGTTGCGCAAATTCAAGTGTGTTTTCTTAGTATTTTTTGTGCGCCATTTGTTCATTTTTGTAGGGCAGCCAACCTAGAACGGCTCCGCGCTATTCGGCAGCTCTTGAATCTCGAATGCGAGGGGCCGGATTGCGATTGGGACGATGACGGCGATGCGCTTGAAGTCCCCGAACTCTGGCTTCCCCCGAAGTCTCCCGAGCCTGCGTCCGTCGAGGTCCGCGATCGTTTGCAAGCGCAACACAGCGACACTCTCAAGACGACCTTCGGGATCGACCAGCTGCGCGTTGATCAAGCGCTTGCCGTCGACGCAACGCTGAACGGACGCGACCTCTTCGTCTTGCAGCCTACTGGCAGCGGGAAGTCATTGATCTACCAACTCCCTGGCGTCATCGAAGGCGCCCTTCCGGGACGTAGAATCACCATCGTGGTGTCGCCGCTAGTGTCGCTGATCAACGACCAAGCGACCGCGTGTCGTGCAAAGGGCATACCGGTCCTGGCGTTGACAGCCGAGCAGAACATCTCCACCAGCGAACTCCGCGAGCGGATCTTTTACGGTCCTAAAGACCAGTGTCCAGTGCTGCTGTTTGTCACCCCCGAGCGCATACACTGCAGCAAGCAGTTCCACACCTTCCTCAAAGAGCTGCATTTTGCGGGCCGGATTGGACGCTTTGCGGTGGACGAGGCTCACTGTCTGCTCATGTGGGGTCTTGACTTCCGGGAGTCGGTGTGTGTTTCGGTTTGATTCTGTAGGCGCTCAGTCACTGAGCATCGTTCTTTCATGTAGTACCTCAAGCTCAAGAATCTGCGCGAAGATTTTCCATCGGTCCCCATCGTCGCATTGACCGCGACCGCGACAGCAGAGTCCATCGACGATATTTGCCGTATTCTCAACCTTGACAACCCCACCGTCGTTCGATCCTCCTTGCAAAGATCAAACCTGCGACTCGCCATCGAGCATAAGCGGGGCCATTTCATGCTCGACCTTGTGGACTTCATCGCGAACAAACACCGGGGACATTGCGGTATCGTGTACCGCAATAGCCGCAAAGGTTGCGAGACACTCGTTACCAAGCTCGAGAGTAAAGGGATCGAGGCTGCGGCTTATCATGCGGAGATGTCCAAAGAGCAGAAGGATGAAGCGGTTGGGAATTGGGGCGTCGGCAAGAAACGTGTTATGGTGGCGACAGTAAGCCATCTCTCTCGTCGTATTATGCATTGACGAGGTTATTGAACGTTTTAACAGTGTGCGTTCGCTTTGGGCATTGACAAGCCTGACGGTATGCTTTATCTATCGATGTTTGAGCGTATCGGCTTCATTGTTTAGTGCGGTTCATCATACACTATGATTCTCCGAAATCGGTGGAAAGGTCTGTGGTTGTCAAGCTTCCATTGCGTCTGCTAATCGTAGTCACAGTTATTACCAAGAAATTGGTCGAGCCGGTAGAGATGGTCAACCTGCAGACTGTCTACTCTGTTAGTCGTGCCATCGTTTCCCTCGGCATACTCATCAATGCACTTGCAGACTACCGCTACTCCGATATGTTCGCTTCTGTCCACCCCGGCCACGAACAACTTAACCAGAAGACGCTCCTCACCAAGAAGCACGCGCAGAAAATGGTCCAGCTCGTCGAGACCTCCGAGTGTATCATCAAGTGTCTGCTTCGTCATTTTGGCGAAGACTCTCCGACGGGATGTGGTCGCTGCAGCAAGTGCCTGCGTGCAGACACGCTGCGAACGAGCGACTTTGGCGAGTTCGCGGACCAGGCGATATCGCTGCTCCGCGCAGTGTTCACCCGCACCTCGGGCGAGAAGATCACGCTCGGTTTGCTCGCGTCATTGTTGCTTGGCCACAACAACGAGCAAACACGCCTCAACGGTCGCGACGAGCATGCGGCGTATTCGTTTGCCAAGTCG
Organism: Mycena chlorophos; assembly: GCA_014461115.1. Lineage (NCBI taxonomy): Eukaryota > Fungi > Basidiomycota > Agaricomycetes > Agaricales > Mycenaceae > Mycena > Mycena chlorophos. The sequence goes on along the minus strand of JACAZE010000001.1, from coordinate 3,686,979 downwards.
GCGGGGATGTCGCAGGATTTGGTCGAAATCCTCCTCGGGCGCTTGATTGCGCGACAAGTGTTTGCGGTTACTCGAAGCCAGGGCGAGCAAAAGCGGAATCATTGGTATCTCAAGGTGCTTGTTCTGGACGGGTCATCCAAAGTCGTGTATTGACCGTCGTTTCTCAGTTCGGAATGCGCGCTGTCGACCACTCGGACAGCGCGTTCATCGTTTCGTACTTTGAGACGAAGAAGATGCGGGTGTTTGTCCCGCTGCCAGTTACGGACAAGACGAAGAAAAAGAAGAAAACCCAGAAAAAGGCGAAGAAACACAATGCCATCCTCCAGGTGTCTCGCCATCAGCGCTACCCTCGACAACTTTCCGAAACTGTGTCAGAAGCGGAAGAGCGCGTCGTGTACTCCGTCGACGACTCTGAATCAGAACTGGAGACCCTAATGTGCGCTCTGCATGCCTCTGAGGATGGAAGGGCCAGGGAGAGGTCGCCAGCAATCATCATACGTGACACGCCAGTCGGTCACGTGCCTCCTCGCACGTTGCCGTTGGTCGTGTCCGTCTCCAGCAGCGACGACGATAACGACGCCTCGGATGAGGAAGCCGACGCAGTGCTCGTCAGCGACTCCGACGACGATGACGATGACGACCAGCACCCACTTCCTACGAATGTTCCCCTCGTGGCTTCGAGGTCGCCATCCATCCTCGAGATCAGTGGATTTTATCGCGATATTCCGAAGCCGCGCAAGGCTCGAATGAGCGGGCAGCAAGGGGTCAACGACCACGAGCACTCGGGCTCAGACGGCGACGAAGAATCAGACGTGGATATGTCGTCCAACCGCGTTAGCCATGCTGCATCGTCAACCGCCGCCACCGACTCTGCCAGGAAGAAGTCGCGCATTAGCATGCGTACATCCGAGTCGGACAGCGCCAACCTAAACGTTGAGTCCGATAACAGTGATACGATCGCGCGAAAGACCGGGCGGTCTTTAAGGGCGACAACCGGGGCTCGCCCACCACCCAAGCCCGCAGTCAGCCCATGCATTTTATCACCAGACCTTTCTCGGTCACTGTCTTCCGAGCCGGTCGTTGTCGCCAACGACTACCACGCTTCCCGTTTGTCTCGCACATTGTCGTCGAGTCCTGACGAGCCTGTCGTTATTTCCAATGCTTCCCGACCTCCGCCTCGCTGCAATACATTTATGGTGCTCTCCGACGAGGATGTTGCGGAACCGCCCCGAGTCTCAGAGCCAAATGTTATCTGGCAGGACGACGAGGACGACCCGGAAGTTTGGATGCTCGATGCAGCGCCCAGCAACGGCGCGTCTACGAGCAGAACCAACAAACGAACGAGAACCTCTCGTCGTCTGCCACCACCGCCACCACGAATACAACCCCGTATTGACTACTTTGGGGATTCCGACCAAGACGACCCAGACTTCGTTGAGACTCCCCCTCGTCGGCCGACTACACAACGGCGGGCTCCGCACACACCCAGACGGAATCCCCAGTCGACTCCGCATACAAACTACATGGATTCCATTCATCCTGGGACGCATATCGGTGCGGCGCTCCCAATGTATACTACCCCGACTTTGCGGTGAGCAGTTCCTTGGTGTTCGGGGTCTACGGTGCTGACTTGTGTTGTAGGAAGAGGCGACGGCAACAGGCGCGTTGACCTCTTCGAATTTTATGTCGCTGTGTCCGCGCTATGCGCGTCTTCCCTCTTTTATCGTTTTTTTTTTGGAAGACATGTATGTAGAACTTGACCTCTCAGCATTGTACAAACAGCGCAATAAACACTCTCATCTACTTTGTCCTGACTGTTCCTCGTTCTTCGGGAAACGACCACGCCAGGAGCGTTGGAGGGTACTACCGTGATGCGCCTTAGTGGATCTCAATCTCTTCATGCTACCCCGAAGACCTTGCTCTTTATCAGGACACACTCGGCGCCCATGGCTTGTTTCAAACTAAACTCCAGGAACCAACTCGACAATCAGCCGAGGCTCGCCTTGGTTTGCTGATACTTGTCGCCGTTGCTGTCTGGGACTGTCTTCTCTTTCGTCTTCCTCCACCAGCTGGAGCCCCACGCATGGGCTTCCACTTCTTTTCTCGCGTCCTGGACGCTTTTGACTGCCTCTTCGGCACACCACTCCTTCTCGTTTTCTTCTTGTACAACAACCGGCGCAAATTCGGGCCTTTGCCTGCGAACTTGACGCCCTTTACGGAGCTCGAGCCGCTTCCTGCCCATTCCGAGATCGACATCGCCCAGCGCCCGATAGCGCCCCAGCGGGAATCGGCGTTTCTCCGACTACCATGCGAGCTGAAGGAGCTCATCTACATCGAGGCACTAGGCGGGCGGCAGATCTCGCTGCACGTGGAACGCGACCGGGAGGCGCGTCGGCGCGTCGTTCGTTCGTCGTGCTTCTCCAACCCCGACACGCCCGTGAACCACCCAACCGTCGCGCTCCTCCGCGTCTGCAGGCAAATCACCTGGCAAGCACAGGCCGTCCTGCTACAAACGAACACATTCACCGTCACCACGAAAGAAATGGACCGCACCCTCCTCGCGTCGCTGGGCGTGTACGGCCTCGCGCGGGTGCGCTCGCTCGTGCTCGAGTATAACAAGGCCGGACATATGTTCCCGCATTGCCCGACCCTCTTCGACGAGGGCGACGCGCTCCAGCGCCCGCCGTGCAAGCAGCTCCTCGACGTGCTGCACCATATGACCGACCTGCGGACGCTGGTGTTCCGCTTTGCTGCAGAAGCGAAGGAGGAGTACTCGCCTGTGGCGCATACGGTCGACTACGACCCTCGCGGGTTGCTCGATACGAGGTGGGGTGGGCGGCTTTGTGCGATGCGCAGTCTGTGGCAGGTCCGGTTTGAGTTTTTGTTTGGTGGGGATGTGCGGGAGTTGGAGGATCGTAGGTGGGAGGAGCTGGGGAAGGGGATTGTGACGAGGGTGGCGGAGGTGGACGCGACGGCTGGGTGAAGGATGGATATCTCTACTAGGTTTCTCTCGATTGGGGTTTTCAGACGTTCGTTCGTAAGTTATATGCACTCTCATCGGGGCTGCTGGCTGCTAGCCAGCCAGGCTACAGTACAAGTTACACGGTACACTAGACGCGCTAGATAAAATACGGTACTAGATCTGTTTTCGGAGCAAGGTTGCTCTTCGCCGCCGAATTCGCGATTCGAGTATCTGGCTATGATGCTAGACCTGCAGCGGAATGCCGTCGCGATACGACGCGGAGTATTGTTTGGTCCTCATGAGGACGACAAGGTGGGCGTGGAAGTGGACTTCGCCAGTATATTTAGGTCGAGTTGCTGCGCGACGGGCTCCTTGACTTGCGCCCGCGGTTGTCTACATAGACAAAGGTGACCTGAAGACCGTCAACATCCAGTAGCCCCGAGTCTCAAGAAAAGAACTCACGAGTATCTCGTCCGCCATGCGCTCAAACTCGGGTAGCACCTCAAGCGCCGCAAGCGGGCGGTTAGGCGAGAACTCGGGAAACGTGTGTTTCTGGTGGAATCGCGCAACCAGCGTCTCCTCGGCGTCGTTGGTGCGGAGCTGCAATTGCCCCGTCTCGCGGTCCTGCAACCAGCGGTACTCGTTCCCGTCGCGAGCACTCAGCACGCGCGGGCTGAAGCCATACTGCACATCCTCGTGCCGCAGCCACGTTTTGGTCTTGCGCTCGAGCTTATCGTCGGCAAATGCGACGACGGTGGATTGCACGAGGTTCCAGCGGATGGTGGCGACGTCTTGGGTGGACGCTCGCGGGACGTTGGTTGCGAATAGGTCAAAGGCCGTGGCCTCCCGACGCAAAACGCGCTGGATGGCGCTAGTGCGGGAGGTACGCGTCGAGCGGGTGTCGACTTGGTACTGGGGGACACCGAATTCGTCGGTGTAGGTTGTGTTGGAGGTGGATGGGGTGGTGAGCACCAGAAACATTGCTGTGGATTGGGTTGGTTGGTTGGTGGGAGGTTCGGTGACATTGCAGAGATAGGCGCAGCAGCCTTTATAGGTCCGTGTTTCGCAGTTCTAAGCAAGTGCCGCTCCGCCGCTGACTGGCGATAACTGACAAACATTTTTTCCTCTTTGGGACTAACCGGCGGCTGATCGGCAAACCTTAAAGTTTCTCAACGTCGACAAAGCTTTGCAAGTCCAATTCTTCGTTGGGAGGCTCGAAAGGATGGCGGATTACCTCCCGGGCAAGTTCATCGCCAAGAAACCACGAAAACATACTCTAAAAACGGCGACAGAATATCGTTTAGCAATCTCGTCTTACGCAGCGCGCCATGATCCCCGTCTGTCAACCCTCTCGCTGACGCACTCCCGTGTCTCATTCAAACGTGGATACGCGTCCTCGTTGCTCCGATTATGCGAACGGAGACCTCTAGCGCACCGTTCACTGGAACTTCCATTGGTGCTGCCTCCAAGATCCAGCATACTCGGGGCTCCGAATCTTCTCCGGGTGTGGGTACCAATCATCCCCGCTTTGAATATCGCGATCTAGCCAAATTGCTGCGGAATTCGTGCTCAGATTAAGGTCCAACGCAAGATGAGGTCTAGAAGGCGATGGAATCTCAGAAGAGGCGGCGGATTCGAAGAACTGGTTCAACAGACTCTCTATATGAGGTCTGATGTAAACCCTTGAGCAAATGTGCGAGTCGACGCGCCTGGCCCTATCCTGTTAACCGCCACCAGCTGCCAGTTTCGATGCTGCGCGTTGTCCAAGGTTTCCGCAAACCACCACCGCCATGACTACATGGCCCATATTCGCAGGCGTTGCAAAGAGCATTCTGCAATCTGTGGGCAGTAAACTCGGGCCAACGGACCATTCACCAGGCGCCATCCAGCCGCCTAAAGGCTACGCCCCGCGAGTCAACCTGAACACCATCTCCTGGGAATTGGAGCAACCCACGACCTCGGGCTCTCTGTTCTCCCTTCCCCCGGAGCTGCGTTGGTGCATCTACCAATTGGCCTTGGGTCAGCGCGAAATATGGCTCATTTGGGGCGGAGGACGGACTATGCGTATCCAATCGCGCCATAAAGGACGGCCCGGGCCCTGTGTCGCACTCCTGCGAACCTGCCGCCAAGTCTACCTCGAGGCACGCCCAATTCCGCTCACGGACAACACCCTGCACATCCAATCCCACTACCTCAAGTCGATCCTGAGCGCCCTCGGCCTTGCTCTGACTGGCTCCAGGACCAAGTCGTGGCCCGTGCCGCTCATCCGTACCCTCGTCATCGACTACGACGTGTTCCCGCCGACGGCCTTTGACCGAGCAGAGTCGACCATGATGTTAATTGGCGACGACACGTTGGCCTTGCTCCGCAATCTCAAGCACCTCACTGTCCTCGTTATTCGCTTCCATGACGATGCACGGAGATACAATCCGCAAGAGGGACACGATCTCTCGTTTAGGGTGGAGTACGATCCACGGGAGTTGGTTGACCGGAGCTGGGGACGGGACCTTTGCGCTATTCCGAGGTTGCAGGTATGCAGGATCGAGTTTGCGTTTTGCGGCGTTGTCGCGGAAATCAAGGACAAGCGATGGGACGAGTTAGGAAGGGAAATTGTTCGTCGAGCGAGTGCGAGGGGCGAGGCAACGTAACCATGGTATGCAGTGCCTGCATCGAGTTGACCTCGCTCAACCATTGTTTAGACAAACTCTTGAGTCGACTTGCGTGCGGCTACGAATATCTCCATGTTCCTACACCGTAACTCTCCCTGTGCACGTGCCGGTGACCATCCATGACATTCTTTCGCAGGTTTGTGGACCTCAAAACACACTTCCCACAAGCATCCATTGTCTTATTCCGACCGCAAATCGTGCTGCCCGAGCCCGCTTCAGCCACTCTGCGCGTTTCCGAGCGTTAACACTACCTCCGCACGTCATCCCGTCCCGTTCTTGGTCCCGTTTGGCGTCCTTCGAGCCGGGGGGATCCTCAGGCACGGCCTCGCCTCGGACCCGGACCGGCGTAAGTACGTGTAAGGCGAGAGGCCGTGACGGACACGGCGATCTGCCCACGAGCGGAGTCGAGAGTTTCGCAGCGAGAGTGAACAGGGATAAACTCTGTTTGCGAGAGTCGAATCCTAGCTAATACATGTGTATCTAGCTTCCTTATATACCTTTCCAACAAACCCCTCGCTCCTTTCCTCGATCCTAACCGTGTGCCTTGTGATATCCCTCACACTCGCCCTCCCAGTTTTTCGAGAGAAAAAAATGAACCAGTCATGTTGTAGTAGAGATAGACAGAGAGAGAAATAAAGCGCGAGATTCGTAGCAATTAGTCGCGTATGTGAGCTGAGATGCAATCCAGGAATTCAAACTAGTGCTCTTCCGCATCGTCCTCGTCCTCATCATCCTCCGACGAGTTTGCGAGAGTCGCGACCGGCGGCTGGTCAGTGGTGATGAGCGCGCTGCTCATCGCACCCATGTCGAAGCCTCCCGCCGCTGCAATCGCCTTCGAGTTCGACGGGCCAGCGACAGCATTCTGATGAGAAGGCCCGGCGATAGCGTTCGTATGGATAACCGCAGTCTTCTTCGGGTTGCGGAGCACGACGGGCGGGAGCGGGTTCTGGTTAACGGGGCCCTGGGTGGTCACCGGCAAGTCATTCCCGTGCTCGTCGACCTCGGTAATCTCCACCATATCCACATCACCGTTCGCGTCCTGGCGGCTCTTGCGAACAGCCTCGCGAAGCTGCTGCTCCTCGGCCTCCGAGTCCTCGTTCCCGACACAGCGGCGCTTCGCTGGCGTCTCCGGCTCCGGATCCTTCACCGGCCATGAGACGGGTGGTGCCTGCGCCTCCCAGCCCTTGTTCTGCCAATTCTTTCCCCACTTCTTCCCACCGCGTCCGCCACGACCACGCTTCTTCTGGTCGTTGTTCGTAGCGCGTATGCCGCGTTCAACGAGGAACCCGATGGAGAACTGGGACAACGCGATGTTGTCCACCACAGCCATGCGGCTAGCTTCTTCCGTGGACTTGCCCAAGTACGTCGCATAGTCGCGCTTCGGGAAGTTGTTGTAGTGACGGGGACGATAGTCGGTGTTGTTGGTCGCAACATGGGTGTTGTTTTCGGTAGAGATGGCGGCCTGCGCGATAACGACGGGCGGCGTAGCCGACGGCGCCGCTTGCACCGTGGATTTGCCCTTCCAAGCCTTAGTGTATTCGTCAGCGCTGGGAAATGCCAGTCGTGAAAACGCCAGTACCTGCATGCGCTCCTCGGTGTGAACCGCCGGAGCGCCGCGGTCCCATCTCCCACGAGACTCGGGGATTTGGTCGCGTTCCAAATTGTTCTGAATCGTGAAACGGCGGGCCCACTCGTTGTAGTCTTCGAGCATGCAGGGCAGGACGCCGTCTGCGGTGCCGTGGGCGAGCTTGAACGCGTACTGGAAGCAGTCCTCGCCGACTTCTCGAGTAACGAAGTCGTTGCAAGTGAGGTCAAGACCTTCGCCGTCCCAAGTCGATGCCATGATCGCTGTGTGGTGTCCTTCGTCGTCTGAAGACCCCGAGCTTATGAAGGCTGCCCCGAGGAGTATTCCGGTCTCGTCGGGAGCATTGCCTCGTCCGACAGGGAGTTGGGAAATGGACGCAGCGCCATACGCCTCGAGGTAGGAGGCAAGAGCGGAGAGGTGTGACACCTCCTTGAAGGGGAACCAGCTTGTGTCCCCGCTCTTCCACTGAACCTCGAACTTGGCTGACGCGCCTTTGCCCGAGTGAGAGACGATCTTCTCAACCGCCCACTCTTCCTCTCCATCTCCAATGCCAGTCAATTGTGGAATCTGACGACCTGGAAAACGACGGTCATCGTTTGGGATGTGGATCCGCAAAAGGGATGAGTGAAATGCAGGATGATTTCCGCGCCGTTTCAGGTCGCTCGGCAGGTCCAGTTTGAAGGTACCGTTCCTGTAGTCCTCCAGAATTTTGTACGGGCCCACAAACTTAGGCACCAGCTTCCGAGAACGCTGCTTCGGAATCGCCAAGTTCTTGGTCGACAAGTACACCAAATCTCCCATCGCAAACGGCGCAGGCTTGCGGTGCTTGTTTGCCTGCTTCGTCTGTTTCACGCGCGCCTCAATAATCGAGTCGTGGGCCGCCAAGATGCCCTCCTTAATCCGCTGCGCAAACACCCGCACACCCGGATATTCGGACTTCGCGTCCCAGATCATTGGAGGTGGGTTCATTCCATTATTCAGGTAAAAGGGACTGAACCCCGTCGTCTCAGACCGCGCGGAATTGAGCGCGAACTCAATCGCTGGGAGCTTGATCACCCAGTCCTTCTGGTTCGGAGAAATGCAGGAGCGGAGCATCTGCCCCAAGGTACGGTTGGCTCGTTCCGTCGCGCCGTCTGACTGAGGGTGGAAAGCTGATGACATTTTCAGCTTCGTGCCGATGAGCTTGTGGAGATGGCTCCAGAAGATGCTCGTGAACAGCGAGTCCCGGTCGCTCACGATAATCTCGGGTAAGCCATGCTTTGAATAAACATGCTCGAAAATGACCTCAGCGATGTCCTTTGCCTTGTAGGTCTGCTTCGTCGGCACCAAGTGCACCATCGAGGTCAAATGGCAAATAATTACCATGACCATGTCAAACGCGCCATTCCGGTTCTTCGACGCGGGCAACGGTCCAACGAAATCCACGCCAATTGACTGCCAAGGCCGATTCGGAACGGGAAGTGGGTTCAGCAAGCCGTAGGGCTTTTGGCTGCTGGTTTTGGAGGTAGCGCACACCGGACACGAAACACAGTACGCTTTCACATCGTCCGTCATGTCCTTCCACCATACATTATCCTTGAGATAGTACAGTGTTTTTCGCGAGCCAAGATGTGCGAGAAGTGAATGTGCATGAGAGATGATGATCTCCCGGGCGCGTCTACCGCCGATTCGGATGTCAGTAATAGGGCTTATTAGCTACCGCATAAAAATGAAAACTTTGCATGTGGTTTCTGGGCTCAAAAATCTCACAAAAATTCTGGAGGTGGAGCGCAGCTTGTGTCCGGCTCTAGAGCCAAAACACAAGTATCTCGGTCCTTACAGGGCAAGAGCTTGCCATACCGGGACGATAGGCACTCACAACTGACCGCCGTCTACCCCTCCAAGCCCGGGGGAAGCCAGGCAGCGCAACCCGCGACACGGCCTGCTTAGCGGGACAGAATTTCTGGACGCTGATGCAAATCTCTTCCATTTCCTCCAACACCTTTCGGTCAAATTTCTCGTTTTTGGCGGCTGCTAATAAGCCCTAATGCATAAAATGCGTTCGTCGCTGTTCCTCAGAAAGATGAGGCCATCCTTCGTCTCGAAGTTCTTGTAGTGATCTGGGTTCTCGAGGACCAATTTGAAGAAGTAATCCTCAGCGTAGCGGTTCCGCAGGCAGTTCGGCATATCCACGTCGGGATTGCCTTGGGAGATAATGTCGGTGAGGCGCGGCGCGACGGAGGAGAGAAGTTCCTCGTCCGGAGTTTGGATTTGCGACAGGTCATCTGACCCCGTCGCTGGCTTCCGCCTGCCTCCATCCGCGCTCACACCCTTCTGCTTCTGCGCAGACATGCTTGGTCGAGCCAGCATCTCAGCTGGCTTCGCTCCCAAGCCTTCCTCAATGGCTCCGTCGCGTTTTGCAGCCGACGTCGCCGTAGAAGTCCCGCCCTCCGTTCCACGGCCCGGGCTCAACAACTCGCCCGTTTCTGGGTCCCGGACACGAAGAAACACTCTCGGGAGTGTCTTCGGCTTTGGTTTCCGTCCACGTTTGGTTGGTTTGGGTGCAGAGTCCGAGGGACCAGTGGCTTTGAGTGATGTTTCGGTGAGTGAAGCCAGATTTGCAAAGACTTGGTCACCAGTGCTAACCGGGCGGGTTACAGAGGCCATGGCCTTCCTCAAGGCCACCATGTCTACCTCGTCTTCATCCGGGGGGGACGAATTCGCTGGCGGCGCGCACTGTTCCAGGCGCGTCGTCGCTGTAGATTCGCGATAGTGCATCCGCGAGGATATTTGTCGTCCCCGGGATGTACTGAATCTCAAAGTCGAACTCGCCCATCGATTCCAGCCATCGGGACTGCCGCGGAGAGAGCTTGGATTGGGTCAAGAGATGCTCGAGAGAGCGGTGGTCGGTCAAGATTTTGAATTTTGCGCCGAGCAACAAGGTGCGAAATTTTTTCAGTGATTCCACGATTGCTAACAGCTCAACGTCGTGTACAGGATAATTCTGCTGAGCAGAATTGAACTTTCCCGACCAGAATGATACGACCTTCGCCGAATCCAAGTCCTTTCCCTGGCAAACCACTCCGCTGCATCCCGTCAACGACGCGTCGGTCACCAGAAAGATCTGGGGTGCCTTCGGTGAGTAATCCAATGCTACGCGTCGATGGTTCCGCCACTTACTGACCGCAGCTTTGACTTGCTCAAAAGCGCGCTGTTCAGTGTGCGACCAACGCCACGGTACGTGGCCCGTTAGCGATGACAAGACACCCATCGGGATGCGGATTCCTTCGCAGTCCGGCGCGAGGAACCCCACGGCGCCGAGGAAACCCGCCAGCAGAGACGCGTTGGTCGGCACCGGCCAACGCTCGATGCTATCCACTTTGTGCGGGTCCATCCGGATACCTGTCTCGTCCCACTACGTGTCCGAGGACGTCCACACGGTCCAGAAAAAAACGGCATTTCTCTCCCGAAAGGTACAGTTTCTCCCGTCGGAGTATGTCCACGACGATTTTGACATGCTGAACGTGTTCTTCAGGTGTATCGGAATAAATGAAGATGTCGTCGAGGTACACGTCGAGGATCTTCCCGATGTATTGGCCGAACAAATGGTTCATGAGCGCTTGGTAAGTTGCCCCGCCGTTGCAGTCTCCCTGCTGGATTACTAACGACGCCATAGTACCGTCCGGCGTATTGAACAGACTACGCGAGACGTGGTCCGGGTCGATGCGGATCTGCTCATACGCGTCCTTCAAGTCCAAGGAGGAGCGGTACGGGTGTTTTGCGATGTTCCGCAAAATTCCCTCGATGTCGGGCAACGGCGACGCCATCTTGTGCGTGTTCAAGTTGCGTTCACGACAGTCGAAGACGGTCCGAAGCCGCAGCTTCGTCTCACCCGGCTTGTTTGGCTTCCGAAGGGTCATCATCGGGACCGCATTGCGACCGGGCATCATCTTCCAACGCCCGGTCCCGAGGTAGTTGTCGCGTTTCTCTTGCCAGAGTCCGCGGAGAGGTTCGGGACATTTGGAAGGTCGGTACGAGTATTGTTTCAACTCGTCGATGAGGGGAATCTTATGATTGATAGCGCGCAGCGGTGGGAGAGGTGTTTTGGACGCGTCGACGCAGATGTCCGCCGCGTAAGTCCGCAACTCCTCCCGCAAGTTCTCCAGCTTATCATCATGTAGTTCCGCAGCCATCGACGCGAGTTTCGTAACCCGCTCGCCCTCCAGAGGTCGCGATGAGAGGCTCCCAATGCCTACTTGAGGTGGGTCCAGTCCAAACAGAATTTGGTGCTGGAAGATGAATGGCGTTCCCAGGATAAGGTCGTAATTCGCCAAGTTCATCACATCGAAGCGGCGTTGCTCGTCAATGCCCTGGTACTGCAGCTGCGCCGTGCAGCTGTAGTTAACGACGCTCCGGGATCCGTTCGCCGCCAACGACACGTTCATCGGCTTCTGAAGCTGTTCAACCTCGAGCTTCAGTTGGTCGACAAGCGTTGTCGAGATGAAGTCCGCCAACGCGCCGGAATCGAGCAACGCGGTGACGGGGTGTCCGTTCAGGTGTATGAGAAGCACCATCGGCTCCGGGATCAGGCGCGAGAAGTCGCGAACGCGTGCGGCGTTCCTCTGGAGCTCGATACCTTCGACAAGCGGCCGCTTGCCCTTGCCTGGCTTAGCAGCATTCACCGACACGCTGTGTGGCTTCCCGGAAAAGTGGTAGGGCTCTGAATTGTCCTCTGATTCTGTGTCTGACACGTCTTGTAGACCCGGCATGTTGTCGTCGTCCGATGGGTCGTTTTCTGAGTCGGTCTCGGAGACCTCATCCGACCCGACCGTCTCGTCGTCCGACAAGTCTGTGTCGGACACATCTTCAAGGTCCGGCATGTCCGAATCCGTGTCCTTATTTGTCGAGGACTCAGGTAAGTCTTCGTCATCCTGTAATTCCTCGACTGCATTGCTCATGGTCATTGTGTAGCGCTCGCGTTCCCAGTTCTCACTGGGCTCAATGTGCCACGCATTCAGCATCCTGTGAGAGTACCATTCGCCGATGCAGAAGTTGGGGTCGTGTAAGAGAGCAGAAGGTACGAGAATGTCTTCTTCCGCAGCGTGGTCTATGATAACATACTCTGTTTCAGACACTGGGTACACGAAAAAGCGTCCTTCTTCCTCGTATTCTGGCTCGTCGCCAGGGTACGGCTGTCCACTATGCAACGCGTATATCGCCGCCGCACATATCATGTCGGTGTTGATATCGTCGGTGCTGTCCTCCGAGGATGAGCCCTCCGGCTCTGCGGGTCCAAACGCCGGCGGACCGTCGTCGTCACTGTCCGAGGAGGAGTCCGACATGCCGGCGCTGGATTCGGTATCCGAGCCCGGCTCTTCTTCGTCGTCGGCATCAGCAATATCATCGCCAGGTCGACACGGCCCCAGTCCCAACCGCCATCTCGGTCCCCAGCTGCGCACCTCTTCTTCAAGGTACGTGCGTGCATTCCAAGTACCCGAGATGAAGGGCTGATAAGGGATCGTGTGTCCCGTCCTGTAGCAGTTGTCATCGAGCATGAAGCAGTCGGTCTGCGCGCGAACTCCATAGGTGTCTGCAAAGTACACGTTGAAGCGCGCCGGCGAGAAGATGTCTTCCTCCGATCTCATTCCGGGGACATCGAACGAATAAGGTACGTGAGCATGGAGCTCAGCTTGGATTTTCTGACGGATGCGCTCCAGTTCTCCGGGCGCGTCGGGACGCGCGCTGACCGCCGCCATGAAAATATCGAACAGCGGCGGGTCCTCAAGACCGGTATTGCGTCTCGCCGCGTCACGTGCCGCCAATTCTGGCGCGTCGCTGAACGCGGTCAGGATGGAACTCGGTGAGCAGTGTCCCTTCGAGGAAAGAAAACAATTTCTCATCAAGGTAGTGTTCCAGGAAATCAAACTCCGGGTTGAGAAGATGCTCCCTCAGTATCCCGACGCTGTCACCAAGGTGCTCGTCGCGTATAACCCATCCCTTGGTCATTGGTGTGATACTGAAGCGATCCTCCATGTACGGGAGGTCCTCTGGATCGTCGTAGTAGTCATATTCAAATGGGATACAACTTTCTAGAGTTTGCTTCATAAAACCAACAAGTATTGTGTCGATGAGTTGGTGGTGCGGAGGTGTGCGACGCGTCGAGAAAGAGGTCGCGAATAGTCCCAAATCAATCCCGTCTTGCAGCTCGCGTCGACCGCCTGTCTCGAAGCTCGCGGCGTTGAGCTGAGGTTTGATCTTGTTCCTCTCCGGGCAGTCGCGGCTCAAGTGCCCTGTGTTTCCACAAGTGAAGCACTTTCCCGCCGCGCGGTACTCGTCCTTCTGTTCCTTGGTAAGCTGTGGTCCCTTCTTTGGGGCCTGCGCGGGGTTCGGGTTCCGTTTGCCTTCCCCGGCTGTTGCTGGTTTGCTGAGGCGGTCGAGCGCGACCGCCATTGGAGTTTCTGGCTCCAAAATTCCCGCCACCACTACCCGATTGAGTGCGCTGCGAGGTCGCAGGCTGCTTCAGCTGTGTTTTGTCGCGCTTGCGCTCACTGCGCTTCCCGTCGTCACGACGTTCGCTCGCCCGATTTGCGTTCGGCGTCGCGAACACGGAAAGACATCTGGTAGTTGGTACCAGTGGTGATCAGCTTTTTCAGCTTCGCATTCTCGCGGTTGTAGCCATCGCACGCCCAACGCTCGCGGATTTCGCTGTCTGCGTTTTCCCAGAACTGACGAACAAACTCGCGCTTTGAGATGTCACCGATACTGTCCGCAATGGACTCCAACCGGCGGTGGTATTCTCTCATTGGCAAGCTGCGCTGCTTGAAATTGCGGAAACGTTCACGTTGCTGTGTACGGAAGTCAATTGGGAAGAAGGTATCAAATATCTCTTGGAAGAACATCCCCAAATCCATTCCCTTCTTTCGCGGTTCAACGTCCTTGTTGTACCAGACGCGCGCCGGTCCGGACAAGAAACGACCGATATGGTGGACGATCATGTTTGGACGAACACACGCGTCCTCTGCCCAGCGGCGCACGTCCCACATCCAGTCCTGTGTCTCCTCCCACTTAGGACTCTTGCCGTTGAACTTCCCCGGCTCCTCGGGCTTGATATTGGATTGTTCCAACTTCAGGCGCGCGAGCTTCATCCGCTGGATCTCGCGGTCGTGCTTCTTCTTCTGCTTCGCGTGCTCGGAGTCGTCCGAATCCGGTTCCGGGAGCACGACAAATAATTTGTCGAAATCCGAGTCGCTGTCCGAGCTACTCGTTGAAGAGTCCGAGTCGGGACTTGAGTCCGAGTCTGAGCTAGAAGAATCCGAGGGGTCGCCGAGAGGCTTGCGCGACTTTCTTGCGTGTTTCTTGCTCTTCTTCTTGCCAGCTTTCGACTTGCGCTTCACAGTTTTCTTGTGCTTGCGTTTGTGAGCAGAGTCGGAGCTACGCTTGTGTTTGCGGTCCGAGTCCGAGTCCGAATCCGAGCTCGAAGAATCGCTGGAGCTACTGGAGCTATGCGAAGGTGAATTGGCGCGAGCTTGCATCGATTTCGCCGCTGGCTTGCCGTGGAGGATGCTGAAGAATGGGCTGGTCTTCGGGACCTGCTGCGACGCGGTCAGAGGCTGCGGCGCCTTCTCCCGTTTCGACTTCGGGCGGTTCCGAGGGCCGAATAATGGTGGCAGCTTGCCCATGCGCCTTCTTCGAGGGCTTGACCAACGTCCAGGCAGTTGGAGCTATCGTCGTTGCTGGTCCCGGAGCCGCCGTTGCGCCCTCCAGCTCGTTCGCCAGTTTTGCGGCACTTTCGCGGTCGAAAGCTTCCTGCAGCTTGCGTGCAAGAAGTGCGTCGGCGTCGATTTGCTCGCCGACTGCCTCTACGGCGTGAGCAGCGGAGGTCCCGAGTCTGGGGCCTCTCAAGCTAGCTGGTGGTGGTTTCGAGTAAAGAGCGGACGCGATCCCGTGATCACGCCCTGCGTCAAGCTCTGCTTGCATTTTCAGTGCAAGCATTCGGTCTGCTTGAACTAAATATTCACGGTCGCTTTCTTCAAGCCCTTCACTGTCTGAGACCGGTGCCGAGGTTACAATATCTGACGATGGCGGAGCGGCCTTTTCCTTGCCTTTCTCAGCAGCTGGAATGCGCGGAACGCTAGCTGCCTCCGAAAACGAAGCTTCAGATTGCTCTGCCGCCGTCGGGATATCGTCTACATCCGGTACCGATTCAACACGAGCTCGTCGGTCAATTCGCGGCTTAGTCGGGAGCGGTTTAACACTCGCAGTCGTCTCCGAAACGGACTGAGGTTCCTTAATCTCCACATCTTTCAGTCGAAGATAACGGCGCCCCAGAATCTCCTTCTCCTCGGCCGACATACTGTCCACCAGCTCGACCCAGAAATCAGAAGATAAGTTCCGTATATTGCCTATAGACGGAGTACGAAGAGCAGGAGTGAAAGACTCCTGCTTGATGCTATGCGTAAAGCTCGGGACCTCGCCCAGGTCGTCGTCATCCGTGGAGTCCGCCCAGTCGAAAGCCGGTTTCCCGACTTCACGAGCAGGCGTCTCCGCCACCCACCGCTCAACTCGGGGCGTGGAGGTAGCCCGTGGGGAGGGGTTGTCGAAGAACGAGGGGGTGTAAGGAGATCGTCGAAGGGGCAGGGGTAGGTGTTCCTGGCCCTGCTCCTTCGAGCTCCTGGGCTCCCGAGATCGTATCCGCGTATCCGTCGTCGTTGCCGTTGACCGAGAGAACGTCGGCGCCGTCGCCGACCCGTTCAAGACCGAGTTCGTGGGTCTGCTCGTCAACAGACCCCGCTACAACCAGAGCATCGCTGCCCTGGGAGCGCTGCGTCTCAACCGCATCGCGGGAGTTCGCAGAAACCCGCTCCGACGCATCGGAGCGGTGCCCTAGCTCAACAGCAGCGCTGGAGTGGGACTTAGGTGCATCGGCGCTGAGGCCGTCATCTGAAAGAGGCGTCAGCGGCGATTCGGCAGCGCGGGACGCACCTTTGCTGCCACCAGTCGAGGTGCCATGCTCGGCATCCATCTCGACGTTGCTCTCCTCGCCGACAGGCGCAGGAGACGCGGGTACCAATTTTGCCGGAGCGGAGCTTGCGCGCTACGGCGGACATGTCGCTAGATTGTTGTAGGTGTGTTGGTGGTGAATAACCTTGACGGTGTCGAGCAGCTGGCCAGGCCGAAGACGGTCGTCAGGGGTGTTGTCGCCAACAGAGATGAGAGTCGAGTTCAAAAAAGTGTAAGGCGAGAGGCCGTGACGGACACGGCGATCTGCCCACGAGCGGGTCGAGAGATTCGCAGCGAGAGAACAGGGATAAACTCTGTTTGCGAGAGTCGAATCCTAGCTAATACATGTGTATCTAGCTTCCTTATATACCTTTCCAACAAACCCCTCGCTCCTTTCCTCGATCCTAACCGTGTGCCTTGTGATATCCCTCACAGTACGCATCGGCACCCTCCTTGGCGTTCTCCCGCTCCCCGAGGTGTGTACATAGTGGGATTGGCACCGGGAACGAATCAATGAGCCAGTCAACGGAAAGGCGGAACGGCGGAGGACCCCTGATAATGGGTGACGAACCCGTTTCGGGTTCCGGAGAAGAAACGGCCTGTGGGGCCGGGAACCCGTATCCAGGGCTCCGGAGAACAACGCCCGCCGCGGGCGGAGCCGGAGGAACTTCCGGAGGCACAAAGGGTCTGGAGGGACATATTTTGGACAAGTTTTGAAATCATCTCACGCATGCCCGCAGCATCTGGAGGCCTACCATCGTCTGATATAGGAAAAATTGCGTCAAATCAGCTATCCGGCATCTCGGCACAAGAACAGCTGAAAATTGCAAGTCACTCTCGCCCGCCAGATGCACATAATTTGCACTGTTTTTGAACGTTTGGCTCGCCATCCGCCTTCCTTGCACTCATGAGCAATTTTTCAAGCAGTTTACGCTGTCCCTGAACGATCTGGAGTGCTTTTTGGCGGATTTTGGCGACTGGTTCTGCATTCCGGAAGAAATGGACCCAAAATCAGGCCGTTTCTGGGTTTGAGAGAAGAACCAGACCGCGGCCCATCCGGAGAAGAACGACCATCTCCGGAAACGGGTTCCTCAACCATCATCAGGGGTCCTAACGGCGGTGGGAGACAGAATTGGAAGGAAGCGAGAACTCAAAGAAGGAGTGCAAATCCGAAGCAACACAGAATCGGCGTTCTAGTGATAGATCGTGTCTGCGGGACTGTGGGCGCCTCGCGATTTCGTCTTTGTCTCCCGAGTGCAAACCAAGCACCATCTCTAGATTCGATTCAACCGGTTGATATTTACAGAGCAAGTACAGTACCGAGAAAAACAAACAACAGAACCTCCACCAAGAAATCACAAACAGCAATGGATAATAACGATATCACAAACTGTACACAAACCACGCGCTCTCGTCGCCGCGCGCGACCTCGTCTTCGCGCGACGTGGTCTTGCGGCGCTCCGCCTTGAGCGCGTTCTGGTACTTGAGCCAGTACAGGGTAACAACCGCAAACGCGCCGATCAGGACAGAGAACGCGATCAGAATCTTCGTTCCCTCGATGTAGCGCGGCGCAGGGGGAGATCGAGCCCAACAGCCAGGTAGCGAGGATGCCGCCGGCGTTGGTCATGATGAACCCGATGGCGATGGCGGTGGCTCGACGCGTGTGGGGTGCGGAGTTGTTGGCGTTCCAGGTCGAGAGCGCCGGAGCGCCGAGGTAGACGCCCGGCACGGAGAGGAACATCGAGCCGTATTGGATGTGGTGGTTCGTCGATCCGAGCCACATACCGAACCCAGCGACGCAGAGGACCGAGCAGAAGACCGTCATCCATCCGCGGCACTGGTAGCGGTCCGAAATGTAGGCGGTAATCATCGTCACTAAAAGACACAAATGGTCAGATTGGTGGCGCCTTGAGACAGCCGCGGCGACTTACTGACGAAAGCAACCGAGAACGGAGGGACGCTCATGAGCTGAGCTTTCGCTGCCGTGTAGCCGAGCGACTGAATTAGTGGCGGGACGAAGCTGCACGGAATGCGTTAGAATCGGCAGGAGTTTGAAAGAGCGGGGGGGGCGACGCACTAAGCAAGCGAGTACAGCACGACTCCGCTGAAGAAGAAGTTGATGCCGACGAGAATAACGTGCACGGAGGTGAAGGCCTTGCCGACTTCGCGCCAGCTGAAGCCGTCGAGCGCTTCGTCGCCGTTGATGGCACCGTCTTCCTCAAGCCTGGCCTTGACGTACGCCTTCTCCTCTGCGTTGAAGAAACGCGCGGTGTCCGGGGACGCAGGCATGAACGCGAATGAGACCAGGCCGACAAAGACCGTAATCACACCCTAAAGCATATCGTTGAGCTCACCATCGCGCAGCGTGGTCAGAAACGCGTACCTCGATGATGAAAATCCACTGCCAGCCCGAATGACCGGACTTGCCGTTGAGCTTGATGATGCCGTAGGCCAAAATACCGCCAAATGCGCCGGAAAGGGACGCAGCGGAGAAGAAACCAGCGACTCTGATTGACGAATGAGCTGAGAACATTGCAGAAAGCTGGCAAACTGACCTCGTTTGCAGTCTCTGCCGCGGGTAGAAGTACGAGAGGTAAAGAACGAGGCCGGGGAAGACACCACCCTCGAGAAGGCCGAGGAAGAAACGGCAGACGAGCAGACCGCTGTAGCTCTTGACTGTGCCTTGTACGGTGCAGACTACACCCCAGAGTGTAATCATGGTGGGCAGCATGAGGTTTGCGCCGACTTTCTGTGAACGAAGTCAATAGTGATTCATTTGGTACGAGGACTCCGACGCACCTTGAGCAAAAGATTGGATGGAAGCTCGGCAACGATGTAAGGAATGTAGGTGACCGTGAGCGCCATAGAATATTGGGTGGGGGTCATATGGAGCTGGGTGGTGAGGCCCGCGACCTTGGCATTGCCGACGTTGGTGCGGTCCTTGGATGGGTCGCGTTAGACGGGAAATAAAACGAAAAAATGCGAAGAATTTACCAAGAACGAGAGCAGGTAGAAGAGGGTGACGATGGGGAGAATCCAGATGTCGCTCTTTCCCCAGACCGTGGCCTCGAGAGCCGGATTTTGGACGAGCTCGCCAACGTCGCTGGTGGCGGCAGAAGCGACGATCTTTTCGGGGTCGGACGAGCTGCGCGACGGGACTTTCTCCACCAGGGCCGACATGGTGCGATGGGAAGGGAGTAAAGTGCCACCTGGGCGGATGAGCTATATGTATTAGCATCCAAAAAAAACTGCCGATAGACACATCATGGGAGTAGCGGCGCATCAGATGAACGGTTTGTCTTCCCGCCGTCACCAGCTTGGCACTCACGATGCCCGCGTCCAGGTGTATCATTTGACTATAATCCTCCAGCCCAAGAAGACGAGACTTTTGTCAGATATACCAAGCCCTGGACCCCCGTTGCAATCGCATTCATTGGCCCCGCGCAAAAGTCGCTCGAAAAACAGATCCAAAACTCTGCGCATCGTCAGAGAGAAGAACATCGGAAGGCGATGAGATCGAGATAGATGGGGTAAAACAGATTCGCCAACTTGAATTCGTACGCACGCGCGGACTCGTCTTCATCGTGAGACCACGACGATCTTCCACCCGCCTCCCCCGTCATCCTCTTCTTTCCGATGTAGCGGGTGGTTTCTGGAACGGGGAAAAACGGGGAGAACTACATGGGTCTGGGCTCGTCTGAGTCGTCATGCGCTGGTTATCGCCTGCTACGGCATTCTGATGCGTATTTGCAGCGAGAAGCTCCATACAAACGGCGGGGCCCGAAGTCGTTCAGTTCACACTGAGGTATTACCCGCCCTACCTCCTCCGGTGCCTCTGGAGGTATCTTTGGAACGATTGATCTTTTTGTCTACAACAAGTCACCTCCGTACACTAAGAAAGCCTCTACAACAATCCCAACAGTCCAAAAAATTACGAGTTCGAGCATTACAACAAGGCGAGCAATGCTCGGATTTCTTCCGGGGGTATCGACACAACCTACTGCGTGTAGGGATGTGATGATTGCACGATGTAGGGACTCGGTGCAGGGTCCCTTACATGCTCAACCACCTGCGCCAATGGTAAGCAAAACCGAAACGAATGGAGAAAGCAATGGAGAAGAGGACGAACCTTGGTCACCTGGATGCCAAACTCGTCCCTCGGCGACGACCTAGCGAACCCGCTCTCCGCGTCGTACGAGTCGTACGCACCCTTCTGCGTCTCGAGCTCGTAAATCGCGCTGGGGTTCATGTGGCGCGCGGGGTCAGGGAAAGCAGAGTCCTTTAGAGTGATTAGCTTGATAAATTGGCTACGGTGGGGAGACCTACATGTCTACTCCGGGTCGGGGACGTTGGGCCGATGTTCGGGTTTCGCCTGGCTTCGGACGCGGCGCCACTGGCCGACGCGTGGTTCAGTGATTGTCGCGAGTTAAGCGTTGACATTAGGCAGCTGGTCGAATGTCGTTAGTTCATATCGCGGCGGAAGGCAATGGAGAGCGCACTTAGTGTACAGCTTGGAGAGTGCGAGATCCCACACAAAGTTTACGGCCATATGTGGGAGGATCATGAAACAAAGAACGTCGAGGATGCTGAACACGGCGCTATTCAACATGCGTGAGCGGCGTCGGGTTACAGATGAAAGGAAACACGAACGTTATTGCGCCGGTCTGGATAGTCACTGGGAAGCAAACGATCAGCTCGAAATGTGACTCGGTGGATGAGCAACTCACTCCGAATAATTTTATCAATAACCGAGTCCGTCACCTCGAAGCCAGTCTTGCGCCTGGTTAAGCTGAACACGAGAGACACCGTGATCAACAAATCGGCAACGCAGGAACCAAGGAACCAGAGGAGCGCCGGATGGTGCAACTTGGGCTTGTTGGCGAACGTCTTCAGGAGGTGGATCTCAACTAATCAATCCATCAGCAACATGATCAAAAGGCTGATGGGAGAACTGAGGGGAGAAAAGACATACTGCCGGTCCAGATACCGCCCGCAAAGGATGCGAGTCCGACGACAGCGATGATGCTTGGGATCCAGAACGACTTGGTGAGCGACCGGATGCGCCAAGCGAAGAAGAGCTGGATCGGCGTGGAGATCGCGACCTGGGGAGGATGAATCAGCGAGCTTGCTGAAAGACCGAAAGTACGACGCACGATGAGCAGGGGCTCTGTTCAGGGCAAGGAAAAGGTTAGAACAGAAGCTTCTGGCGCCGGAGGGACGGACCGGTTAGGAAGACTGTGGAGACGTTCGGCTTAGTTCACCGACGTTTAAGACCGCGGCACTTACAGGTCGGGAAGAAAACCGGTGCTTGGCCTAACTATCGAATGAGAGGCAGTACTCGCTACGGAGAACTCCGAACCGTATTCAAGGATCAGTGCTAACAGCTCTCGTCAGCGAGCACGGTAAGAGGAAAGACCGACAAGCTCACGCTGATACATGAAAGCTATGTCGAAGCCGGTGTTCGCGGTCTCGAGAATGAAAAGACAAACAACCTATCGGCGAGTCAACGGACGGGATGGATGAGAGGAACAAGCGGCGCACGAATATCTTCATCCACGCCGCATCCCTGCCCAAACATTGGACATTACTCGAGCCCAGGCAGCACCACGCACCTCGGGTACAACTTAAAGTACGTCAGGAATTGGCTGACCAAAACCTGGAAGCGATTTCAGATTCTGCGCTTGGGAAGGTTTGTACTGCCGAACGCACCCCGTAGAGGATCATGTTGATGAAAACCCCAATGAGCATTGGTCCATAGCTGTTTGTTTTGTCAGAGGAGCAATGCCGGCGCAATCGATCGAGCTCACAGAGGCTGGACGTTGGGGAGAGCCATGACGGCGACCGGGGAAGCGACGGCGGGAAGGAACGGGGAACGGAGGTTCGTCTCACGACAAAAATCCGTCTTCTTTTTGTACAATGCGACAATCGCGCTTCCCGCTTCGGGCCGCGTTTGGCAATGGCAGAGAAGACCTGCCTCTCCAAAAGTGCCACATGCCTTTCACCGTCAAGCCACCACCGCATGTGGCCCCGTGGAGATATCGGCGTCGGCGTGCGATGAACATTTGAGTTGTAGAGGTTATGTACGAGGTTTGATGACTTTCGAGGCAGGCTTCCAGCGATTTCACTCACGGCGATTGGAAGGTGAAGACGCGTCCATGTGTCGGCCCCATCCGACAGGTCGTGGATCTTGTTGTCGGCGCTGAAATCGATTCGAAATTTTCCTATCCTCATCTTTGGGCTTAGCGCAATAGCCTCCGCCGATGGGGAGGGGTCCCGGACGAGGGCCAGACTCGGGCGCCGACTGAATGAGAAAAAGACCGGGAGCGCTGAGCCAAGCTTCGAGAGTTGTGCATTGAATGCGGACGGCAAAATGTTTCCGTTTCGGTCGCGTGGTATAGCGTGGCATCCAGCCCCAGCACCATTCTCCACCTTTCGGGAGTGATAGGCGCGCCCTCCGTTGTTCCGGCTATTAGAGCAGAACGCAAATCAGTCCAAAAGCTCCACAGCGGTGTGTATGTGCCTCACAACGCACACATTCGCTTGCCGCCAGGCGACGCAGCAGCGGGAACCAGCGGGAACTACCGACTTTCCAAGTCAATCTTCTGCGAATCCGCGATCCGGACGATGCTCCGGGTGCGCCGAGAAACTCTCCTTGGCGCTCACACAGCGCCCGCCGGCGGAAGTCGCTGAAAAGTCCGAGGTACCGACGGTTCAGCTGGACCAGAGTGCAAGCGCGACAGGACCGTCACCGGAGGAACGATCTCAAGAGACGATGCGTGAGATCTAGGCGCTTGACAATGAGAGGGAAGGGCGACGTGGGACTTGCGTGGGACGACGAGAAGAAGACGAGATTTCGAAATGATGGCATCTCTAGTCGGCTCTTCGGCTGCGATGACTCTTATTCATCAACCGCCATGATACTTGGACCCTGTTCATCTCATGCCTCGCATATTTGCCCTCGAAACCGACTCTTCTCCCGCTGCACCTTTTCCAACTCAATGTTCTTTCTGCCTACCGATTTGTTCCCACAATCTTATCTTATCCAAGGCTGCTGCCGAAGCAGCGGCATAATTCGGCGCTTGCGAGGCCAACAACAACAACTTTCGCAGAGTGCCTCTGGCCCCACCAATCCGAACCTTATCAAGAAGCCCCCGTCCACGTCAGCTCACGCTCGGCGATCTTTCAGCTTGGAACAGACAGATTGAGTGGAGGAAACTCCGTCTTTCTCCGAAATACAATTCAGACGACCGTAGCGCATTCAAGATAACGCGGTCCCAGCAGTTCGCAACTTTGAACCGTCGTCGCTTACACCAATGAAACGCTCTCGTCGCTTCCGACCTTTCGCGACTTCACTGTCACTTCAGGAACTGTTCTTCAAGTTAACGCTGCCACTGGCAGTCGCCTCAAACAACTTCGGATTCAGGAGAAATTCTGCGACGTTTGTGTGCCTATTCCCGCAGACGAGCTGGACTTGAGCTCTCCAAGACGCATGCCAGCATCCTGTTGCGCAACAGCACGCAGCTCGTTTTTGTACCCAGGCTGTTGAACCGCCTCCGATGCGCGGGCCCGGGAGGTTCTCAATCAAAGGTGTGCTCTCGCTCGATTTTCTTCACTATAAGATATTCATTCATTCGTAAATACAGGACACGTAGCCGTGTATCCAAGAGACATCGAAAGACAAGATACAGTACAGAAGCGTAAGGAAATCATAACAGGTCGTAAAATAAAGCAAAACAAGAAAAGAAACAAAACCAAACACGAAAACAAGAAAACCCAAAAACAGCTCTGACTTGACTCGAGCTTCTTCCGAGTCAACAGTCAACAGCCGCAGTCCTTAGACGCCGCGAGGCGATGCGGCTCCCGCGCCAAAAGGACGCTGCTCCCTCTGTTGGAGCTTCACCACCCGCCAGCCCTCCCAACCCTTGGGGTCCCGACTCGCCCCGCCGCCGGGGCTGTTAGTACCAGCTCCAGAGGCAGGGACGAGCCGGGATTCCACGTCGTTGATGCGATCAAGCAACGCGCCGACCATGAGCCCAATGGCCAACGGCGCCCATCTCGCCGCGATGCACTGGAGTGGGCCGTGCCCGAACGCCAGAACGTCCGCCGCGCGCTGGGGCTCGAGCAGGAAGCGCGAGGGGTCGTAGACGTTCGGGTCCGGAGGGACGACACCGACGGTAGCCGGCCCGGGGCCGGTCGAAGACGTCGATGGCAATGGCACCGCCCAGTACTCTGAGCGGTGCGCCGCCTCGATGTCAGCGACGTCGACGGTGGTCTCGACACTGGTGATCCGGCGCGCAAGCCAGGTCGGGAGCCAAAACCAGCGGGTGAGTCGGGACTCGTGTGTGGTGGTGTGTTGGCGTTTAATGCGCGATACAGGCGACCAGGCGCGCAGTGCCTCAAGGCTGGCGTATTTGGCGCTCGGAGCGGTGTTGTTGCAGCGCAGAGCATGGAACTGCGCGGTCGTGGGCAGCTCAAGAAAGTCCTCGAATGCATTCCGCGTGTCCTCGAGGCGCGAGCCGCCGAGGCGCAGCTGCGCAAAGAGCGGCGCCACAACCCGCCAGAAGGTCTCCCATATCGGGTTCAAGGATTCGAGTTGGATAATGGATGGGTCAGCGGGGAAGAGTGCGTCGAGGTGATCCTTGAGTTGGTTTCGGAGGTAAGTAGTGTTTGCTGACGATTGTTTGGATAGGAGCCATATTGCGGTTATCAGTCGCGTCGCTTCTCGGACGTGGGTGTGGCCCAGCTCGTCGGGGGTGGTTCCCGGAACAAGCAATCCACACACTACGAAACGGAAGGTCGCGACTTGGATGAGCTCGGCGTACGGGATGTCGCCTACGTAGTTGGCGAGGGTGGTATCGACCGCCTGCCGCGCGATGTCGGCAAGCTCGACGAAGGTCGAGTTGGAAATCAGTCGATATGCGTGACGACGAAAGGCATCGTTTGTCTCGCGGTCGCCAGAGACAAAGGTGCTGATGTCGGGATGGAGCCCAAATGCGTGCTCTAGCGCCTGGTTGGCGGTCGCGCGCGTTTGCAGCTGCGAATCGCGCGTACGCTCGAGGACGTCGCGGATGCCGGATATGGTGGTACGGTGACGAATATGTTTATGAGTGAGTGGATGGATGGGAAAATAGTAACTGAGGAGGGCAATAACGGTAATAGCGGCGAAGAGGAGGATCCCCAACAGAAGGAAGGTTTCCGAAGACATACTGGAATGTAGACACCATACCTCGTCCAACGAGCCTCCCTTTTATATGACCCACTGGCTAGCGGTACGAGATTCGCGAATCCAGATCCAGCCCGCGAAAGCTTGTTTGGCGCCGCGCGGGGTATACCGGATGCGGAGCGCTGTAAAGGCCGTGAGGTGCTCTCCGGCGCTAGGTGCCACTGCGGACGCCTGGAAGATAGATGGACGCGTTCTCGCAGCAACTGTGGGTTTCATTATCGCGGCCCGAGCGAAATGCGAACAGCTCAGACGGCGTTATACAGGATCAGGGCAACAGCAGCGCTCTCAAAGGGAGAACGGTGAGAGTGTATGTACATAGCTTTGTTGCCTGCAGGAGAAGTGGGGTGACTCGAGGGCGGGAGAAGACGAAACGCGCAGCGTTAGGTACTTATTCATAGAGACTTGACTCAAAGGCGGGGCGCTGGGGGATCGCCGACGGTGGTGCAAGATAGGTAGCATTGCCAGTGGGGTAAACTCGAACACGATGACCCCACATCTGGAGTTACAGGAACGCACACAACTTCAAGCAGTTACCTTCCTCTTTCATCGATCGTCGCCACGAGCACAAAGAGTTGGGCACAGAAGCTTCTAGCAAGGGAGGCTCGGAGGAATGCAGGAACCAGCATCGATTCACCGGCGGTTCGTTCGGCGCGAGCGCAGCACCAAATCTTGTATACCAGATGTGACGAGCTGCGGAGGTCCAAGTTTACTTTTGAACGCCTAGATAGAGGCTATGAATGACGAGTTGTGGGGTCGAGAAAGCCGTACGAGTCGAGCATGACCTTGATTTCGGAGAGGCAGCCGGACGACGCGTCCAAAAAGAGTCCATTCGCGCGGAGATATGAATTGCAAGCAGTGCGTCGAAAGCACCAGAAACGGAGCTTTTTTAGTTGTCTTGCAAAGCCGTGGTCGCCGCTGGGCGTATGCAGAGTGCGGATATAGTGGGTTGCCTTTTTGGGCCGCTTCTTTTCAGCGCTGGATGCCGTCGTGCAGTGGCTCGAGCATGGAGAACCAGGGTTCAGGGTGCACCAGCCGTGCCTCAGAAGCTGTATACACGGCCCCATCCGCGCCTCGTCGCGAGAAACGCGTCGAATCGTACCGATGGTGGTGGAACGAACCAAAGACGGGAAAAGCACGTGAACGCTCCGGCTTTTTCCCAAATGCGGCCACCAATCCCACTCCCGCTGAGCACCGCTCAAGAACGCAGGCTACGGACCTGGCTGGACGACGAGCTTCTGAAACTTACGCGCGGACACAAGAAGCGGTCTGTCGACACTGGCACTCTCAGGCATCCAAGCGGTTCATAACTGTCCGAAAATCCAGCTCGCAACCTGACTCGCCGCTGCAAACACTCGCAAGCTACCTCGACGCCGCGCAAGCCATACTCTGCATGATCCTACGAATACCGCCTGTCGACCCGTCGGGCTCGTTGCGGACTGCGTACCTCCTCCGACTGACGAGCGACGTGCTCGGTGCGATCCCGGGCTACGCGCCGGTGGTCGGGGAGGTCGAGGCGTTGTTGGACTGGCTGGACGATCTGGATCAGTCCTGGGTTGTAGTGCTGCAGGGGCAGGTATGGCATCCTGATACCGGAGCGGGTGATTTGGAGGAAACGGTCCCGGAGGGCGAGATGATGAACGGGACGACGACGACGACGATATCGACATCGACGGTGACGCAGACAGACCGAACGAGGTTGAGAGGAATGATCATCGGTGGGTCTGCTGCGTTGGAAGAGTGGGTCGAAGAGGGTGGTTTGCTGCATGTCCTGGTTGGAGACCAGGACGACGAGGGCGACGAGGACAGCGGCGGAACGGTGCAGGACGCGTTCGGGGAGCTGTTCCATCGGACATTGAAGGAGCTGGGGGAGCTCGAGGGCGTGCTTGTACCGGTAGCAGACCCAGACGGCGACATGGACGTAGATATTATGATGGACGACTAGGAACGAAAAATGTACACTTGTATAGAAATATCTTGCATGAACTCGGTGACGATACAGAAAGCAATCTCAGTTCTACGGATACAGCATAGGTTTACCCTCTAGATTCACACATCACGCAACCTGAACCCCATCCGCCCTAGCACGCTTATTCCGCCTCCGCTCCTTCCCCCGCATCATCAACAACAGGAAACCACGCCGACGGACTCGTCGCCGGGTCCCATTTCAGCAGTCCCTCGTCAAAGGACGGTATATCCGCGACTGCTGCTGGAATGCGAGCATCTGTAGAGAGCTGCTCGCTGGCAATTGCGAGGCCTTGTAGCAGCTGCAAATCAAAGCACGTCAGTCGACTGCGCCATTGCAGAGAAAAAAAAGAAGCCCGTACCCGAATGCGATCCTCCGTCCACAACCCCGCATACCCGCCGACCGCGCGCTCATCTACGAGCCTCTGCAGGATCGTCTTCGCAAGCTCGAACGACCCCGCGGGCGAGAACGTGTCGCCCCTCGCATTTGCACCTCGGTCCTTCAACGCACCCGTACAATCCGCCATGAACAAATCAAAGTCCGGTTGCGCGACGACGGGGATCGGGGATAGGTTGTACGCGCCGACGAAGGCCCATTTATATCGCCTCCGGAAGTTGGCGTTCATTTGTGTCCAGGCAAAGGACATGAGCGGCATCGAGAGCTACAGGCGATCACACGACCAGCGTAAGGCGGTGCATAAAATGCTCACAAGAAACATCGGTACGGCCATTGCTTGCAGCGCCGTGAGGAAGGAGTGTTGGAACCTCAGTTCGCGAGCTTGCGTCGACTCTATTCGAGAGATCAGACGCGGTTTGGACAGGAAACAGACGACGAACCTGGCTGGACCGCCAACAGCAGTCGGTCCAAACACTTCAAATGCGCTTCGATGACCTGGCCGAGGTACCAATACGCGAAAGAGCGCTCTTCCGCAGTATATAACTCCAGTTGGAACCCTGAGAGCACGACGTCGCGGACCATGGACAGCCGCCACAGAAGAACGCAGCTCGGGAGGTGCGCCATGATATCCGTTACTGGGAGCGCCTGCAATCGAAGGTTACCAGGTTTCTGAAGGAAGGCAGACGCATACCGGTATCGACGCCTGGATCTCGACCATCTGAGCATAATACCCGTGCAGCTCGACGAGCATCTTCATGAGGAACCGTCTCCTCCGACCAGGGTTAAACCACAGAGCCCTGATGTACTCGGTCATGAGCTGTACAACACAAGCCAGACAGAAAACGAACGAACAATTAGAGCAAGGTTAAGCTTAGGACAACGGGGACGACGTGCCTTGAAGTGCCCGCGCTGGAGGTCGCCCCAGGGATGCCATGCTTCCGTCGTATGCTGTTCCATGAACTGGACCACAGACTGCTGGCTGATTCCGAGTGTTTCGTAAAAGAAACGGTCAAACACCCATTGTGGGCTGAATTTGTTGAGAACGAGTAGACCGTCGTAAAACACGGACTACGGATATGTTAGGTTGAGCGGTGGAAATTCAGTGAGGAGCACACCTGGGTCGCGGAACGGATGTACGGGCTCCTCAGCGGTGGATCTGGTAGCCACGCTCGTAGTAGACCAGCCGTTTCCCAAGTCGCTATCGGCGTCGTGAGCGACAAAAGCCGCAGTTCCTCCCAGCCGTCCAACATATGTTCGACTGCTTTCCACGTTTCCGCTATTGGGGGAGGCGGAATGACCCGTATCGGCACGGAACTGTTCAGCTTTCGTGCGATATACGGGTCAAAAGCGAGGTGCGCGACGGAGCCCTCTGGCGGTTCGGGTGCGGGGTAGGATTGAACGGTTTTGAGATGATTCCGCGCAATGCCGATGAGCTGCATGAAGTTGGATGGCGAGCGGAAGACGCTTGCGTCCATGAGCTGCAGCAGGACCTTGCGCAGGTTAAGTCGGGCGACGAGCGCGGTCATCCATGGTTCGGGGACTGCAAGCGCCTCAGAGGAATGAAGTTTGCGAAAAGGATAACGCACCTTGTCGACCGCGTATGAGCCAACCCGTCGCGTTGTCCAACGCAATGAGTGCATTTGGGACCGACATGCCCTCCAATAGCGACGTCTCGCACTTGTCGCTCTGCCAGTCTTCGGTCTAGACCTCCAGATGAGCATCTTGAAGCACCAGCAGCGATTGGACCTACATCATACATGTGTCCGGTGGATAGCTCGCGCCAAGTGAGATCACAACACTTGAGCATTCCGGAGATGGCGGCTCGGAGGACGACCGAGATGAGGTGCGCATCAAGCTCGTCGCCGTAGGGAATCATGTCGGGATGCAGTTCGTGAATGACGAGCGTGTAGAGCGATGTAAACACGGTATGCGGGAGGGGGTTCCCGGCATGGAACAGCATCTGCTCCTTTCAGCGCATATCCAATCAGAAGGATTTAACGCACCTCGTAGGCGAACGACCTGTCGATAATCCAGCATATTTCTTGCGGAAGCAAGGGCGCCCAAGGATCAAAGGGCGGACGCTGTTGGCCCTCAATGACCATGCCACTGTCGAGCCTCGGCTCTCCAATCTAGACCCATGAGCCCTCTAGAAGGCTCCAGAGTAGACGATAGGCACCTCGAACGCACTCATGGCGTCGTGGAGCGTGAACCCGTCGCGAAACAGCACTTCTCCTGGGGGGATTTCTGGTCTCCTTCAGCACAAAAATCTTGTTGAGGTACAGGGACGCCTCACCAGCCGCGGCATTGACGAATAGCTCGGTTACATCGCTGAAATCGTTGCCACCAGGAAGGTTGACCTCAGCGCGCATGGAGGTTAGCTCCAAAAAAGATTTTGACGTGACAGTATGCCCCTTCTCTTCCGACGTCCACTCTCGACGCTCGCGAAACCTCGAACGGTGTTTTCTGGTATCCAGCCCACTGGAATCCCTCATGTGCGCCACTCAAAACGAAATGAA
This sequence comes from Mycena chlorophos, assembly GCA_014461115.1. Lineage (NCBI taxonomy): Eukaryota > Fungi > Basidiomycota > Agaricomycetes > Agaricales > Mycenaceae > Mycena > Mycena chlorophos. The sequence continues at coordinate 3,656,686 of JACAZE010000001.1, read as the reverse complement.
ACGCGTTAAAATAAAAGTCTTTTCGACATAGCTAGGCAACTACCTCGGCGCGCTATCCAACTGGGTGAAACTACAGAATGAGAACCCGAACGACCGACTCATCTTCTCTGTGGTCGGCTGGCATGCCCTCACTCTGCCCCAAAACCCAAAAGAGTTGGCAACGTCAAGACGGGACATGCTTGCGGTTCTGCTAGCAGTTGGCCTGGACCCGAAAAGATCCATAATATTTCATCAGGATTCGGTGCGTGCTGCGCCAGTGTAGGCTTCCTTATGCCCAACTAATCGAAGCTTAGAATGCAATGCACACAGAGCTGGCCTGGATACTCGGCTGCATAACACCAACGGGAAAACTCCGGCGCATGACTTCTTGGAAGGTACTCACTCGTCTCACTCGTCGAGGCGCGTCTAATACTTCCCCAGACGCGTCTCGCACAATCCCGAAACGCAAACTCCGAGTCAGAAGTCGACGAATCACTGCTCAACGCGGGCCTGCTCACATATCCCGTCCTGCAAGCAGCAGACATCCTACTCTACCGCGCAACACACGTACCCGTGGGCGAGGACCAACGGCAGCACCTCGAGCTCAGCCGCGACATCGCAGACACGTTCAACCGTACCTTCAAAAAGCCGCTGTTCCCGCTCCCTACGTCTCTCATCAGTGCGCAACTCTATACTCTGCAGATGATATTTATTAACCCACCTCAGCCCCCGCAAAACGCATCCTCTCACTCAAAGACCCAACCTCCAAAATGTCTAAATCCGCACCCGACGCGTCGTCCCGCATCCTCCTCACCGACCCGCCCTCCCTCATCGCATCCAAAATCCGAGGCGCAGTCACCGACTCAATAACCACGGGCATCGCGTACGACTCTGTCGCGCGCCCGGGCACGTCGAACCTCCTAGCCATCCTTGCCGCCATCGAGGACGTGGAAATCGAGTCCGTCGCACGGCGCTGTGCCGAGGCGAACATGTCGCATGCGGACCTCAAGCGTGAGGTCACCGAGCGCGTCGATGCGCTGTTCGAGAAACCGCGCGCCGAGTTTGAGCGCATTCGCGGCGATCCGGGGTATCTCGAACAGGTCGCCAAGGAGGGCGCGGAGAAGGCCAGGGAGATTTCGGCGGTCACGATGGAGCAGGTCAGGCAGCGTGTGGGTTTGGCTTGATGACGAGGGTTATTTCGGCCAGTGGAAGACGCGTCTATTATGGAGTAGGGTGTGGTGGTATACAATATGCAGACTAAAATAAAATAGAATACGAGATCTATTCCTGCGAAACATGCGAGGGTTTGGGCTTCGTCGACGTGGTCTTCTTGAGCTTGACATGGTGGTACTGCTTCGGCTTGCTCTCGCGCGACCCGGGACTCGGCGTGGGCGCAACAAACGACGACGATGGCACGGCGAGCGGAGCAGCAGGCACGGATGTGACCGGCGAAGGCGTTGGTGTGGGTTGTGGTGGGGGCACGAGCTGCTGGTGCGAGAGCATATTGTTGTTCGCTATCGTCATCGGCGGGACATTGGTCTTGGCGAGCACCATCCGACGCTCGAAACGTGCACCACGGTCGAGTGTTGCTTGGCGAGGAACGATACGGCGAGCCATGAGCGATTTGAGTAGGGCATCCTTGGGGTCGGGCGGAGGGTAGTTGGCGCTATACACGTAGCGCATGCCGAGGAGGCTGCGCGGGCTGGCCATGGGGCTAGGCGTCGGGAGCGCGTTGGCGAGTGCAGCGAGGAGGCAGAAGAGAGCGAGGAAGATACGGAGGGAGCACATCTTGAGTGTGTGTGTTGGCGAGATGAAAGGAATCGTGCAGGTGATCACATCATTCCGCGCTGGACCCATCGCTCCTCCAGTCGCTCTGTAACCAGCTGTTTCTTCCTCCGCGGCGCAAACTCGATGCTCGCCATTGGATCCTTTCCTTTGCCCTTCGCCGCCTGTCCACCCGACTCGAAAGTCATCTCCTCCAAACACCAATGCAGCGCCTTTTCAAGACGCGTCTTGATCTCCTGCGCGAGATCAAACTCGGCGCATGCAATGGGGTCGCGGAAGCTCAGCCAGACGTAGACCACAATCATCTTGTGCACCGCCTCCAAATTGCGTAACTCCCGCGACGGCTGGAAAGGCTCCCCACTGCACTTCGCCCCCGTCCTCATCGCGTTCTCGACGTCGCGCAACCTCTCGTCGAAGCCCACATCCTCGAGAAACTTTTGCAAGCCGACGAAGCTGTTGTCGTCGTAGAGCTTGAGTAGCTTGGTGATCGCATCCTGCACCAGGAACTCGCGCCAAGGGAACGGCGCCTCCATCATTAGGCTACGCGAGGCCAGCGAGAGATCCCTCGTGTCGAGGAACTCCGAGATCGTGTCTAACTTTGGGACCGTCCGCGGCATGTAGTTGTCGGGCAGCTCCCCAGCGTACATGTGCGCGGAGAAGATCGTTTGGGTGCTGGTGTCCTTGGGCAGGAGGGCGGATACCAGCAAGATACTCCCCGTTTCGATTGGTAAACGCGCGTAGCGGACGGGTGTATTGGGATTGGGTAGACTTCGTCGGACGACGGGAAGGTCTTCTGAGCGGAAAGTGGTCACGAATCCGCCGGGTTTGTCGCCTGGGTTTTGCATGCCGAATCGACCAGCGCGACCCGCGATTTGTTTGATTTGCGAGGTCGAGAGCAGCCGGTCGCTGGAGCCGTCGTACTTACTGACCACGTCGAATATGATCCTGCGAATCTTTCTGCGTAGTTCGGGTTAGCAGGCATTTCTGATGTTTCGCAGAAACACACGCACAAGTTGAGCCCCATCCCTATGGCGTCGCTCCCGATAAGGACGTCGTAGCCCGTATTCCCCGCATTGAACAACGCCGCCTGTTGGCTGCGAATCTCTGGAGGGAGGTTGCCATAGATGGTCGCGCATTTCATCGGCGTCTCGCGTTCGATCTTCGCCTTGAGCGCGAATATGGAGGTGCGACTGAACGTAACGATTGCGTCTCCCTGCTGTAGCCGGCTCGTGTCCCCGTCGAGACTCTCCTCCTCGACGATCAACGGCGTCAAACGTTCGTACCGCCGAATAATAAGCTCGTCACCCGTCTCCTCCACGAGCTTTTGAATGAGCGGGACCGCAGTGTCCTCTCCGCACAGGTGAATCTCCTTGGCAAAGAGGCCCATGACCGCAAGAGTCCATGCAGACCCTCGGAAAGGGTCCGCAATCATCTGAATCTCGTCGATGACCGCAACGTCGCGGTATCGAGCCAACGCAAGCATCTCGATAGTGCAGCTGCTCAACGGCGCGCCGTCCTTGACGACCTTGATCTCTTCGCCGGTGAGCATATTGCACTCGCGCGCAAACGGATGGTTGACGCTTGACTTGATTTTCGCTGCCTCGGCGATTTGCTCCGGCGTCGCCCACAAGGGCGCGACCTGCCCGAGGTTGAGGCGTTCCCAGATTTCGTGCGCAAGTAGACGGAGGGGACCGCAATAGATGCCGGTCTTGGCTCCAGCCAACGCACGCAGAGCATGGTACGTCTTGCCGCTGTTGGTCGGCCCGACATGCATGATGAAGGTACGGCGGATCGACCGGGCACGCTCGAAACCCTCAGCAACGTGTTTTTGGGTGACGGCCTCGGATATCTTGGTGAGGCGGGCAATGGCATCTTGCAGTGACGGACCGAGTTGGGACGCGGCGCGCGTCTTGATCCATTTGAAGAACGTTTGCGAATGAACGATGTCGGCGTCGAGATGGTCCGCCCCACCGAGTTTGAAAACCGGGTATTGCGCCAACACCAGGGGGTCGTCGAAGTACTGGCCCTCAATCTCGGCTGCGTATGCGCTAAGCAGCTTCCGGGCATCGTCCAGCGAGACCCCGAACGAAACCAATCGTTCGCGAGCCGCACTCGTCCTGGCCCATTCCGGACCCAGCTCCCGGAAACGCAAAAGTGTGTCTTCGTGAGAGGTGAATTGCGGGATGGGCGGCGGTGTTAGCTCCGGAGTACGAGTTTGACGCGCATAATAGGCCGTGCGGGATGGGGAGAGTCGTTTGGGGGGTCTGGGAGGTTCTGGTTTTGCGTCTGCGCGTTTTCTGGATTTCTTGGGGCCTCCGGAGCGGAAACGGAGACCGAGTGACGGTGCCCGCAAGAGAACCCGGGAGGCTGCCCTCGACAAGACTCCGTGCATTTAGAGCATTGTCGTCGGCGAGAGCAAAATTTACGAGTCACGTGATGGAGACTTACGTCGGGCTCAATGACGGTGTCTCCGGGCAAGCTTGTTCTAGACTTGCTGCGGACGCGCAAATCTTGAACGAGCATCGTCCACCATATGTCTGTGACGATGCTGGTTGCCACTTACGCCCATGGCGATCCTCGACCAAGATCTTCAAACATTTCCTCCAGGTCGCGCGATGTTCGTTCGAATACACTCGCTTGCGGGGGTCTCGGAGACGCGTACAGTTTATTTTAGCGCGACGCAAGCGCTGTAGCGCCAACGACTCTTCCTCCCAATGGCCCTCGACGACCAACCAACTGGCAATACTGCCGAAAAACAGAAGCACATGAAGCGCGGGCGAGCGTGCTTTAACTGCCGGCGCAGAAAGATGGTCCGTGCGAGTGTCGTCCGGCGGGAGCCCTGGTACTTATTTCTCCACCACAGAGATGCGACGGCGTTCTTCCGGTCTGCACCCAATGCGCGCAGGCAAACCGCCCGGACGACTGCCAATACACCTTCAACGGCCAAACCGCTCCCGCTCAAGTGTTGCAGGAGAATATCAAGCGTGTTCAGGGCAGAATAAACGAGCTTGAACAGCGCGGTCCCTCGCCGACGCCCGTCGTGAAGCTTCAACAGCCTTACCAGCAAAATCAAGCCTCTTCCGGTGCGCCACCCAGATGTCTTGTAACATACAAGCTAAAACGAGCGCAGAACCTCTCGGAGAGCTCCCAATGGACACGGTCACCAAGCTCGTCGATGCGTTCTTGTCATACAGCTCGGAAGTCGGTTTCTTCCTCCATGGAGCCCGATTTCGACACGCCATGCTTCTTCCTCAGCCTTGGGGCCATCCCGGTCGCCCTGCTCCAGTCCTCGTCATGGCCGTCTATCTTTGGGGCCTGCGTCTGGCGCCGAATGTAGACCCGCAGCTCGTCACACAAACACCGGAAGTCCTCGCTCGCGCCCTCGAAATCCTGCCCACATCCATTTCAGGGTCTCATCCGGAAAGAGTCATGCACACGCTCCAAGCGGAGGTGCTCCTCGCGCAATATTTCTTCTCCGCCAATCGGTTCCTCGAAGGGAAATACCACGCCACGAATGCAGCATCGCTTACGCTGGCCAACGGGCTGCATATTGTTCGTTCACAGAACAAGCCCTCGGTCCTTCCGCCGCCTCGGGACTCGATCGAGGAGGGTGAACGTGTTCATGCGTTCTGGAGTGTGTTGAACCTCGACAAGACGTGGTCGGTCGCGTTGGATACAAACGCGTACCAGAACGTCCAGGACCCGACTTGCACCGTCGATACGCCCTGGCCTTTGGAGCCCGAGGAATACGAGCGTGGGCAACCCAATCCCGGGGCTCTATACAGCAACACGGTCAACAAATGGATCGAGGGCCAGCCGACCTCCGACCTTGGCTTGTCGCTAAGCGCATTGCTGAGCAAGTCGGCGATGATGCTGCAGCGCGCCAACAAATTCTCTCGGGAGTATAAACCCGGTCGACCCGACGCGAATTTCTACGCATACGATCTGCTTATCGAAGATTTACGTGGTCTACTTCCCTCCCTCAAGTCCTTCAAGCACTCGACGCCGGGGAAGTGGCGTACTATGTTCCTTGCGCATAGTTTTGTCTTCGGGGCCATGATCCAACTGCACGGGACGACGGCCTTGGGCGACAACCCCAAGTCCCGCGAGAAACGGATGTTCGCCGCGCAGGCAGTCTTGGATCTCGTGCTCGCAATTCCTCCGCAACTCGATCGCCATCTGGATTATCTGCATCCCGTCGTCGGCGTGAGTTTTACACCTTGACTAGCGATGAATTGTGTTCATTCGTTTACAGACAGTGTGGACCAACGCGTTTCAAGCCCTCATCGAGGAAACACAAGTACTTCGTCTCTCTGGGAGCTCGACTACCGTTCTTGCTGAGCGACTGAGAGGCGCGTTGAGTGCTATTCAGAGGTTCAAAAGAGCCTGTGCGTTGTTGGGTACGTTTGCCATTTTATGTCGAGCTCCCCTGCTAATTAACAGGTGCAGAGTATCAGATTTCTGCAATCGAAGAAGCCCTCGCAGCTCTATAATAACTTACATTTCTAGTCTCATAATTTTGCTACTGTAGGGTCACGTGGATGGATATTATTCCTCTTCGCCTCTTTCCCGTTCATCAGCAACTGCATCTGCGACGCCACGGCCAAGCAGACCTGCTCCTCTTCCCAGTTGTCCCTAATCGGCGTCCTGGAGCCAATTACAGACGGCGCCGTCCATATCTCGACCAAAGTGTTGTGGCGATTTTGCGGTGCGCCAAGGTGCCCGCTCACAGCGTACACCCCAAGTGTACGCGTCGCATAGCGCGTGTCGGAGGCTGGTGGGATTGGATGCTTGTATTCCAGGCTGAGCGTGAGCGTGGGCGTCCATCCAGACCCTCCATTCGTCACGTCCGCCGGCCACATCGACGATAGATTCGCAAAGCAGTCGGCGAAGAATGCAAGCGACGCGGGTGTTATCCGCTCCTCGCTTTCTCTGAGCTCAAGCCAGGCTCCCCAGATCGCGACCCCGTTTGGACGCGTCCGAGTCGCATCCGCCAAAAGGACCGGGTCTTGTGCCCACTGGACGTGTTCGCTGAAGCGGAACCCGCTGAAAACGGCGGCAGGGTCGGTAGCCACGCTCTGCGCTGGGTGGTGGCTTAGCGGTATGCGTCGCGCGTAACCCGAGGACGGGGAGAAGCGCGGATAGTTTAGCACCGGTTTGGCGAAGATTAAGTGCGCCGTGAGCCGTACAGTTCCCTGGCTCGAATATCAGAGAAGAAGTGAATGAACGAGAAGGCGGTATACCTCTTGAAAGAGGTCCGCTATCAGGTTGACAAAGTTCTTGCCGCGTTTTAGAACCTTCAATTCAACCTCTAGCTCCGTCAAGGTTTTGGTGGGCTGCAGGTAGTGCACAGTGACGTGTAATGGAGCAGGATGCTCCAGATTCGCTTGGTGCACAATAGCTGCTTGCAGAACAATCCCCAGCACAGTACCTGTTAGAAGAAATTTCATCTTAGGATTTTCTCGACTTGTGGCAGCTGCAGAACACACGAACGAACCTCCATGCGGGACACGACCGACGGTCCAGTCTTTCCCCACGCGTCCAGTGTAGACGGCCTCTGAACCGGACTTGCGAGCCACGTTCAGCAGCACCTCGCTGAGAGGCGGCATGGAAGTCAAAAGCAAGTTGCGGGGCCGTCGGATTTCGGCCCGAGCCTGCCGACTGCTGGCGTAATTGTGGGGACGAGTCCGAGTCTATATTTCGTGGCACCGAAAGAAAGGCTCATGCAAGAGTTGAAGGGCTCACACTAAACCTGAGATAGCATGCGCAGAGAAGGTCGCTTCGTCACAGTTAGTTGGTCTGTTTGAGCACTCGCGACGCGTCAAACTTGGCAATAAATAGACATGAAGACACAGTGGTCGGGTATTCGTATGGCTACCTGAAAAAAGAACATTGCGAAGTCGTACTACCGCATCCGCTTGCGCTTCAACAAGACGCGCAGATAATCTGGCTGGTCAAGAGCCAGACTCGCGGCTGCAACCGATTGCTCCTCGAAGGTCTTCTCAGCCTGATCCTGCCCATCATCGAGGATGAACGCGACGTCGGCGTCGGCGTCTGCTTCGGCGAGAGGGAGGTTCCCAAGCCATCGACGCATCCTCTTGTTCGGACGATAGTCTCTCGTTTTGCTTTTCTTGTTGGTTCCCTTCTCCGGAATGGCCCTGGGTTCACTAGCAGTGCACCGGGACGACCGTGAGCTGCTGGCGCTCGACCTTTCATCGTCCAGGAACATTTTGACTGGTGGTGTAGACTTGTTTTCCGCGGGAGGCTTGGGTAGGCCGTCGATGAACCATGGAGGCGGAGTTGAGTGGATCCACACATTGTAATTGTACTGCATGGAACTCAGCGAGAGGGCAAGAGGCACGGGGACGTCCCTTGAGGGAGAGAAGGTCCTGGGTAGTTCCGCAATCGATTGAGCGGCTTCCGAGATCTCATAAGGCGTAACATAATGGTTTGCGTGCAATTTGGCGGACGAGCGCCCAAGGGTCAGATGGGGCGGAATGGTCGACGAAACAACGTAGAGGGGGATGTCGGTGCACGCGGGGTCGGCATGCAGGACCACGTATTGGAAGGTTTTCTGTCCGCCGTATAGCTAGCACTACGTGAGGAGCCGAACCGCAACCTGTTAAGACGAGTACCTCGTGGATATCGTTGAGCTGATCCTCTTGTAGGTACGGGTCTTGTTTGCGAGTGAACGCGCGGGACAGGTCGGGGCGAATGGCGAGAACAGATTTGTCGTCAGCGAGCAACGACTCCACTAGGGGGTCATCTGGCAGAGCTTAGGTTGAGGTCGAGTAAGAACCTTGGCGCGTACCGAACGACTGGATGTGGCTTTCTAGTGAACCACAAGGGAGGCCCCATGCCCACTCCAACTTCCGAGGCTGATTTCGGCTCGAGTAAGTACAGCAAGGCGGAGAAGGTTGGACCAACCGCTAGCGAATACATGCTGGGATCATGTCGCGCCCTGAGAGGGATAGTAATAACGAGGTCAAGAGAGAGTGGCATGTTTCACTGGATGTTAATTTTTCAGGGGACATGGTTTCTCAAACAGCCATGGAATGGCTTGTAGCCACACGTTCGAGCTGAAGCCTTAAGGCAGCACTTCCATGGAGCCGTCATAGAAGTTGAGAGCAATGGGAGCTAAGACTGAACTTTCGGGGACCAGTAGATGGTGGGTGTTTTCGCCTTTCAAGGTGCGCCAAACTTGTTATCGATTCCGTGTGTTGGTGATGCGAATCGCCTCGAAGCAGCTCTTGAACCGTCCCAGGACGCAGACCAGTCGACTTGAGCCGGATTCCTGCGCTCGCAGCGCCCAACGACGTCGAGGAAAGTGCCAGAAATGTATGGTGGCCATCAATCAGTGACGCGCAGCCGCCTTGGATTTCCCTACTTCCTCTTGCCCACCATGTCGCAATGGGGGCAGCAGCCTGGGTACCAGTACCCTATGCAAACTGGGTACCCCGGCCAGCAACCGCAACAACCTCAGCAATTCCAGCCACAACAAACTGGCTTTCCGCAACAGCCTGGATTCCCCCAAAATCCCGGTTTGGGCGTACCTGGCGGCGGTCTTGTGCCCCAGCAGACAGGCTACGTCCCGCCGCGTCCAATGGTCCAGCCCCAGCAGACCGGAATGCCTGGGATGGGAGGCCAGCCGGCGTTCCTATCGACACAGCCAACGGGTTACGGCGGCTTCCAACAGCGAGCAGCCCCACCGCCCCCAGTCCCCGCTCTCCCAGCGCAATTCCAAGGCCAACAGCCCGGCTTCCTCTCGCAGCCACCGCCGGTGCCGAACCGCGGCTTCCTTAACGCCTCTCCTGGCGGCCTCGTGCCCCAGCCGACGGGCTTCGCTGGCCAACGCCCGCTGGTCGCACAGCCCACGGGATTCGTCGACCCGCGGCTCCAGCTCATGTCCAACTCGTTCATGCCGATGAACACCAGCGCCCCGTACTCTGCTGCTGGGCTCCCGCAGCTGCAGCCGCAGCAACCTGTGTCCCTGCAACAGTCATTCCAGCAGATGCAGACCCAGAAACCGCGCGTGTCGTGGGCGCTCGGAAAGGCAGAGAAGAAGCAGTACGACCAGATTTTCCGGGCCTGGGATGCGCAACGGACCGGGTTCATCGACGGGAAGAATGCGTTAGAGGTCTTTGGGCAGAGTGGATTGAGCAAGGACGATCTGGCTAGGATCTGGAGCCTTGCGGACGTCGATGACCGGGGAAAGCTCAACATTGCCGAGTTCCATGTCGCCATGGGTCTTATTTATCGCCGTACGTGTGCCTTTTCTTTTCTTTTCTCTTTCTTTGGCGGGGGAGACCGTTGCTGCTTTCCTTCATTTGCAACTCCCAGGAGCTTTTGGCTTGTATAACGGATATTGCGACGAGTTGTGCAGCGGGTCTGCAACAGCTTACTGCCATCACTCCTCTTCACTTGCCGATGAAGTGGTCTCCATTGCGCCTTGTTCTTGTTCACTACATTTCTCGTCCAGTATCTGACGAAATCAATAGGGCTCAATGGCAGCGAGATCCCCGACGTCCTCCCTCCCGAACTCGTCCCGCCCTCGGTCACGGCCATCAGCGATTCCGTCAACATGCTCACCGACCTGCTCAAGAACGAGCCTCGTTCGCGTACTCCAAACGGCGGCGACGTGTCGTACCAGCCCCAACGTTCATTCACGAACACGACGACCACCCCGGCCGGCCGTGATGCGACCATCTACCGACACGACGACTCGCAGTCAGCCTACAAGCCACGTTCGCGGCATCTCAACCGGGACGACGTTCGTGCCACTGCAGAGCTCAACTCGTCGACAGCAGACCTCAACGACATGAAGCGGGCTCTGGCCAACACTGCTTCCATGCTGGATCGTGCGTCCGAGGAGGACAGGCAGCGAACGGCCGAGGACGAGGAACTGGAGCGCGAGATGGACGACCTCAAGTACCGCGTCGACCGCATTCGCGAGGACCTCGACTATGTGGGACGTGGGCCTCGATCTGGGGCAAGGGAAGAGGAGAAGCGTAAACTCGAGCGCGAGCTCTTGGAGCTCCAGCATGTCCGGATTCCCGAGATTGAGCGTCGGCTCAAGGCGCGCGAAGAGAGGCGCGACCGCGAGAAACGCGAGGCCATCAGGGCTCGGGACCGTCGCAACGACCGTTTCGGCAGGTTTGCGGATCGGGACGACGACCGGGACCGGTACGACCGTGAGAGGGAGCGCGACCGGGACCGCAGGCGGTATGACGACGACAAGGACCGTCGGCCGTACTCGCGGGGCGGCTATCGGGACCGGGACGATCGTGACTTTGATGGCGGGTCGTATCGTCGTCGGTCGCCATCGAGGGAACGAGATAATCGCGATTATGGTCGGGACAATCGTGACCGCGATAATAGGGACCGCGAATACGAGCGCCCGCGTAGTGCTGCGCCTCCCGAACCTGCTCCTCCTGCTGCTCGTCCGGCACCGTCGCCTTCGCCTGCGCCGTCGCCGGCTCCTGCGACCAAGAGCATGACGGCGGAGGAAAAACAGGCGTTTGCACGGGCTGAAGCCAGGCGCCGTGTCGAGGAACGCATGAAGGCATTGGGAGTTACGCCCTCGCCTTCGCCTGCTACTGTCGACTCCAGCGTGGAAGAACGGCTTGCGCAAGAGAAGAAGGAGGCAGAAGAGCAGGCACGCATCGCCACTCAGCAGGCTGAGGAGCGGGAGGCCGCGAGGCAGAGTCGGTTGGCCAGTGAGAAGGCGGTCAAGGAGGGCAAGGAGCCGGCTTCGCCCATCCCCACTCCAACCAAGACGGCACCTGCTGCTCCGCCAGCCCCGACGCCCACAGCGAAGTTTGCGCCGCCGCCGCCCAAGCCTAAGAGCGCGCCACCACCCCCGACTTCGCGGGCCAAGGCCGCTCCGCCGCCGCCGAAACCACGTGCACCTGCTGCTGCACCGCCACCGCCCAAGGTTGTTGTGCCTCAGGTCGATCCCGAAGAAGAAGAGTTCAAGCGCAGGGAGGCCGCGTTGCTCAAGCAGCGCGAGGAGAGGGCGGAGCGTTTGCGCAAGATGATGGAGGAAGAGGAAAGGCAGGCCAAGGAAGAGGAAGAGGCGTTGCGTGCCCGACAAAGAGCGAGGGTTGCTGCTGCTGCCGCAGCCAACGAGCCTCCGAGTGCGACTGCGAGCATTGCCAGCCTCAGTACGCGCTCAGAGTCGCCTGTTATCGTTGCGGCCCCGACTCCGCCGCCTGCCCCACCGGTGACGACCCCACCGGAGAAGAGTTCGGGGACCAATCCGTTCTCGCGGTTCATGAAGGAAGCGGGTGGTACCCCGTCCGCTGCATCTACGCCGTCGACCAACCCATGGGCGTCCGCTACTTCGACTCCCGTCGTCACCCCGCCTGTCGCGCCTCCTGCTCCTGCGCCCGCCGCTCCCGTTCGCAACAACCCGTTCCCTACCGCTGCGCCGCAGACGTCGTCGTATCACACTGTGCCCAAGGGCAACATCGACGACGACGAGGATTGGGAGGATATCCAGGAGAAGGACGACGATTCGGACAGCGACGACCCGCTGACCTCACGTGATGCTCGGAAGGATTTCGCGAAGCAGTTGTTCCAGAATATACTTCCGAGTGCCCCGAGCCCTGGTCCTGGTGGTGCTGGGTCGCGTTCTGGTACGCCAGCGACCCCGGCTAGCGCTGGAGCGGGTGCGCCGCCGCCTCCGCCCCCGCCACCTGCCGCCCCGATGGCGCCGCCTGCTCCGCCGATGGCGCCGCCTGCACCTCCGCCGCCCGCAGCGTCATCTGCAGCCCCTGCTGGTGCTAGACCGGACACTAGTGCGCTTATGCTTGCCATCCAAGGCGGCAAGTCACTGCGCAAGACTGTCACGGTGGACAAGAGCGGGCCGTCCGTTTCCGGCAAGATTGTGGGTGATGCTGCCCCTCCTGCACACATCAACGCTGCGCCGAGGGCTCCATCGCCGCCACCTGCTGCGCCTGCTGCTCCGGGACATGCGGACCACAGACAGTCGGTAGATTGGTACGCTGGACTGGCGGCTGATTCGGGACCGGTGGTCGTTGATCGGATGCCTGCGATGCGCGAAGAGGTCGAGGAGCCGTACGAGCCCCATGGGCCGCCACCGCCGGCTATCCATGTTGAAGACGAGTACGTGCCGCAGCCCGAGCCGGAGAGCAGCGCGGGGTCGGGGTCGGATTTGATGGCGGATGTGGATCGCTCGATTGGTGAGTTGTTTACTGGTTTGGGGAGATTCGACCTCATGGTCTTATTTTTGTAGACCTGAAGGTCCGCACGCTCTATGCCTATGAAGCAGACGGCACGGAGGATATATGTATGTTCTTTCTGTCAGTCACCAGTTCGGCACTCACGTATTTGCAGCGTTTGGCGAGAACCAGATCCTCATCGCCAACCCGTCCAAGTCGGGAGGTGATTGGTGGTACGGCCGCTCGGTGACCGATGGGCGGTCGGGTATGTTCCCTAAGACCTATGTCGCCGAGATCCATCCCAGTGAGTATCGCGGACCAGCTCTTGCCTTTTTATTCTCACGTGATTTTTCAGCTTCGGCCAAAGCCATCTACGCGTACAGCGCTGCTAACGCGGACGAGCTCTCCTTCTCGGAAGGCGAGACTCTCGACATCATCGACACGAGCGAGGAGGAATGGTGGAAGGTCGAGCGGCAGGGCGTGGTGTACATTGTACCCGCGGCGTACCTCGAGGCTGTTGAGGGTTAGTTTCTCTCCTCGATCCATTCATTGAGTCCCTTTTGTTTACCCTCTTTTCTTTCTGCTTTTTTTGATTCAGGCTGAAAAACTGGTTCTTTTTTCTTTCTTTTTACATGTACCGTCCTTCCGTTGCGACAAACAAACAAACAAACAAACAAAACGGACAATGAACCCCAATATAACGCGGATTTTTTCCACATTCTTTGGCTTTTGATCCATGTCTGCAGCTGCTTCGACTTCGACACCCGCGACGCGGAGGCAAGAGGAACCATCGATGTACGCGTCCACGTCAGCAGCATCCGTCAGGGACGTGCAAGAACGGGAAGCTTCGACTTCGATCCAACACGCGAGGCTCGATATCGAGGTGGTCGACGAATCCTCGGACTCGGATAACGACGATGGCGATGGCGACGACGACTACTATTCGCTGAGCGAATCTGAGGAGGAAGTAGAAGATGATGAAGCCAGGGAGCATGAGCGGCAGAGGGTGCTCGAGGCTGCGGGGTTGATTGTAAAGCAGGATGCGAGTGTGCAGCCACCGCCGAGGCCGGCCCGGAGGAGGTCTTCGAAGGAGGATGGTGGTGCGGATCGGGATAAGCCGAAACAGAGAAGGCCGGCACCAGCAGCGCCGGACCGGGACCGGTCGTCTGTTGTGTCAACGGCGGATTCGTCGGGGTCGGGGAGCAAGGACCTCCCGCCGCTCCCGCCGGCGCTCCAACTGGACGACGCGTATGACCGGTACGAGACCTTCGTGCGCGGACATCATTCGCGGTTGTCGGTGGCGTCGGTCGAGGTGCCGGCGAGTCCGTCAAGCCCGTCGGGTATCGTGGCGAGTCCGTCGCAGAGCTCTGTGACGAGTGCGAGCGCAAGCGCGAGCGGCGATGGGGCCGGTTCGAGGTCTGGGTATTCGCAGTTGTTGAATTTCCTGGGCAGGAAGACACCCAGCGAGGCGACGGACCCGAGGAGTATGGTGGACCGCAAGGCGACGATCTCTGCGCCGATTTTGCATACACCGGATAATGCTGCGGGACCTGGTGGTTCCGGTGCTGGTGGTGCGGGATCCAGGGCGAATAGTCCTGCGTTTGGAACCGTAAGTGGTTTCTGTCTTCTGTTTTACTGTTGCTGATGAGTTGGTGGGCAGTCCTGGGCGAGTCTGGTCGACAAGTCCGCGTTGGAGGGTATCCCGACGATGGAGCGCAAGCGGCAAGAGGCTATCTTTGAGCTGATTGTGACGGAGGAGACGTACGTGAAGGACCTGCAGCTCATTGTCGAGGTGGGCTTTCTTGTCACGTCATGAACTGGTGCTTGCACTAATATCGCTGCGCAGAGCTTCTACTCGAGCATGATGACCATCCTCGAGAGGAAAGCGATCACCGTTGTGTTTGCGAACATCGAGGACATCCTGTTGACCAACACTGTGGGTGATTCATTCCGGAGAGGATAACACGGAACTGACGCGTTGTAGACGTTCATGAGCGAGCTCGAGCAACGGCAGAAAGAATGCCGGCTGTATGTTGACCGGATCGGCGACATCCTGCAAACACACATGGTCAACATGGCGGTCTACATGGAGTATTGTGTCAACCAAGGCAACGCGATCAAGGTCCTCAAGTCGCTACGCGACTCGAACCCCGAGCTCGCCAGCCACCTTCAGCGGCTCAAGGATGAGAACCGGAACCTCGATTTGTCGAGTTACCTGCTCGCCCCGATGCAGCGCATAACGCGGTACCCGCTCTTGATCAAGCAGATCCTGCACTACACCGAAACGAGCCTCGGGGAGGAATACAAGGCGATCGAGAAGTCGGTCACGACGGCGGAGCGCATTTTGAGCCACATCAACGAGTCGATCCGCGATCTCGAGGGCCGCGAGACGTTGAAGCGCATCTCGCAGAACCTATGGATCGGTCAAGGCAGGCTGGACCTTACGGCGCCGACACGGCATATGGGCGCGCGGAGACTCGTCAAGGAGGGTCCGCTGGTCAAGGGCAAGAGCGGGAGGAAACTGCATGGGTTCTTATGCAGCGACATCCTGGTCTTGACGGATGCGGGCATGAAGACGCTGTACCGGATGCCGGTGCCGTTGAACGAGGCGCAGGTGAAGGATAACAGCAAGGATGATCGGATGTTCGAGATTGCGTTGCCCTATCCTCGGGGCGGAGATGCGGTTGTGCTGAGGGCGGGCAGTGTGAGGGATTGTCAGCGTCAGTCCATCTCTTTGTTAGTCTGGCTTGATGCTAACGCGCGGATTGTTTTTAGTTTGGATGGATGCGATAGATGCTGCGGCTAAAAAGTGTAAAGAGGCGGAGAAGAGGGCGCTGAGGAAGGTGGCGTCGACTTCGTCGTATAATTCTTGAATACGGGTTAGAATGTAATCTTTCGGTGCTTGCTTATCTTTTGTTTCGTGCGCCGGGCCGCTCTGGAGAGCTATTTGCGAACGAGGGTTCATCGTCCAATGTACATGTGACTGGCGTTCACACGTCTGCTTCATTCCACGACGATGCCTTCCAAGGCGCGATAACGTTCAGCGCCGGCGCCCAAACCGACGTTTCACCTCCCAGCTACCACAGTGGGGAACGGTGCCCGCGGACCCATTTTCTTGGCGGCTTGAAGGACCCCACGACGATCATCTTTGGATGCATGAAATCAACGACAACGCGCATGCAGCCACCTAGCTTCTTTGATACCTTCCTCGACTCGGAGACTCTTTCCGGGCGAATCCTGGATCGCTGCCACATGCATCTTCGGGGTTCCATAGGCTCGGCAGTGCCAGAACGCATGGCATGGTCGCAAGACGCAGAGATACGGAGACCTGTTTAAAGATGCGGGGCAGGTGAATTACAACAAGCCCTCCTCCCCTCCCCCCTTCCCGCTCCCTATTTCCTTCGCGTCCCGGCGCAACGATGCTCGCGTTGTATCTCGTCGCTGCCGCGTTGAGCCTCGTTTCGGCTACCCCACTTGTTCTCCACGAGCGCCGCGATGTCGTCCCGGCTGGCTTCGTCAGCCGCGGGCCTGCTTCGGCGACCGACGTCGTTAAGCTGCGCATCAACCTCGTCCAGAACAACCTTGCTGGGCTCGAGAGCGCGCTTTTGGACGCGGCGGTCCCGACGAGCTCCAAGTACGGCCAATGGCTGTCCAGGGAGGAGGTCGAGGCCTTTGCGAAACCCACCGACGAGACCACGGCTGCTGTTAGCCAATGGCTTTCCGAGAACGGTATCGAATCGTCGGCGGTGACCCCCGCAGGCGACTGGATCTCGATTTCCGTCCCCGTGGCCAAAGCAAACGAGATTTTCGGCGCCGACTTCACCGTCTTTACGCACACGAACAGTGGTACCGACTACATTCGCACGCTCGAGTACTCCATCCCCGAGACTCTCCAGTCGCACATCAAGGTCGTCACCCCGACGACTTCGTTCACCGGCCCTCGTCGCTCTGGCCCCACCATCAAGACAGTACAGAGCCGCAACGTACACCCGAGCCGTGCAAGTAGCGCGGCCAGCTGCTCTAGTGCGTGCTTCCTCTCCATCTTATCTGCTACTTCTTGACGCTCATCCATTCGTTCGTTCGTTCGTTCCACAGGCACTATGACGCCCACCTGCTTGCAAAGCTTGTACCAGATCCCCTTGACGCCCGCGACGAACAAGACCAACGTTATCGGAGTTGCGGGCTTCGACGACCAGTTCGCCAACCAAGCAGACCTGCAGCAGTTCTTGAAAGCTCAGCGCCCTGATATGAGCTCGTCGACGACGTTCACGCTTACATCTGTTGACTCGGGTACCAACTCGCAGACCAGGAGCGATGCTGGGGTTGAAGCCAGTGAGTTGTCTGTCTGTTTGTGTTTGGATGGCACGATGCACGTGATCAGCCCCGAGTCCTTTCCTCCGCAAAGCGAACTGCTTCGCCTTGCGCTTAGCCTTCCATGCGACGGATAAACATAGCGAGGAAGCAGGGGATGACGCCACGCATCGTCAAACCTCGTTGCTGGTCTCTTCTTTCTCCTGGACTGTATTTTGCGCCGAATGGTCGCTGAAACGCTATAGATCTGGACATACAGTATACTGTCGGTCTGGCCACGGATGTCCCTGTTACCTTCGTCTCTGTCGGTTCGTGTCTCTCTCTAAAAATCCGGCGCACTGGCCACGTATTGACTTTATTTTCCAGGCGAAAAGAACAAGGACGGCGGCGATGACGGCTTCCTCGACATTATCACCGCGTTGATTGGCGAGACGGCGCCGCCGCAGGTTCTCACAACCAGCTATGGCTTTGATACCGAGGCCTCCCTCTCGAAGAGTCTGACTTTGTGCGTTGTGATGTTCTCGTCGTACTGTATCGGCCGTTCTAACCTTGGACAGTGCGATGTGCGACTCGTATATGCAATTGACGGCGCGTGGTGTCTCTATTCTCTTCGCGAGTGGCGACGGTGGTGTCGCCGCAACTCCCGGCGAGTCGTGCACCGGCAAGCCGTTCCTGCCGACTTTCCCCACTTGCCCATAGTGAGTTCCTGTGTTCGTGTGTCTTAATTGTTGCTCATTTTCACTTCCAGCGTCACTCTCGTTGGCGCTACCTCTGGATCTCCCGAGGCCGCCGCGTCCTTGTCTGCCGGCGGGTTCTCCAACTACTTCCCGACTCAGTCATGGCGTACGTCGGCATTTCTTTCTCCTGCATTACTTTTTTAAATCTCAACACTACCGCAGAGGCGGACGTCGTCGCGTCGTACATCGCGTCTATCGGCACGGAATACGCTGGCAAATACAACACCACCGGCCGCGGCTACCCCGACGTGTCCGCCATCGGCGAGTCTGTATCCATCGTCGTAGACGCCAAGTCCGAGCTCGTCGACGGCACGTCGTGCTCGTCCCCGATCTTCTCGTCGGTCATTGGGCTGATCAACGACCGGCTGGTCTCTGCGGGCAAACCTGTGCTTGGGTTCCTTAACCCATGGTTGTATGCGAACCCGCAGATGTTCAACGACATCACCAGGTTCGTGTCCTTTTGTGTTTGTCTTGGAAGGCGCGGACTGCTGACATTTGGTGCTTGCTTAGCGGGTCGAACCCTGGCTGTGGGACGCAAGGTTTCCCTGCTAAAGCTGGGTAAGTTTCGAGTTGTGGAGTCTCTCGTGCTCTCAGGTCTGATCATCGTCTTACTTAGATGGGACCCGGTCACTGGAATGGGCTCGCCGAACTTCCCCGCTATGTTGACCGCGGCCGGGCTGTGAGCGTAGTAGCGGACCGCTCTATGCTGTGTTATCGTGTATTTCTTCTGTTTCTGTCTGTGTAGCATCTCTGGGTCGCATGTCGTTGGAAGAAAGCACGTCGTCAATGCATGCAAACTGCTTTCGCTTCATTTTATCATGTTTTCATGCCAGTCAACTAGTCGTCCACTTAGCGGAGTCAGACCAGTCACCGTGACGGTGCGGTTCTCTGCCGATAACCAGGAGGGACCGCACCGCGGCAGCGGTGCGATCGCATGCACCGATCCCGGAGTCCAACATTCCCTACCACCTCCGCTATCTACAACTCCACAACCGGTATGAGACTGGGAGAGCAGATCGCGAGTGCATAGCAGATTCATAGTCGAGTTCAACGTTCAATATTCAGCCGGCAATGGAGAGCTTTGGATTTACGAGTGTTTTCGGCGCCTTGAGGAGCTGATGTGGTACTGCAAGCTAGGCACAAGCCGATCCCAAGTCATCATCTAATCTAATCATATCTAATCAGCACATCTAATCAATTGTTAACGCAACTTCCCCAGGTACTGCAACTAGTAGTATCCGCGTGCCATTGCAAAGTAAACGTGAGGTGAACTGTTGCAGTTTTTCGGCGCCCGAAACCCACAATACTCCCCGACGTCGACGGTACGTCCTCCGAAATGAAACTGCATCCCAAAACGACCAGATCCGTGAAGGCAAAAAGCTGCGGCGAGCTGAAGAGTTTGGCCGAAAAACCAGCGACGAAAATCTGCGCTGTATACAACACGCCGGAGATTGAAAATCAAATGTCCACGCTAGCTACCTCATCCCCCGGCTCCGAGTCAGTTTTTGGAAGCCCCAAGGGTCAAGCTGTGCGCGAAGCTGGCAAGAAGAAGACATGACAACTACAGCCACCCGATTTCTGGGCCGAACACGTACAAGACTCTGAGTGAACTTGGTACGCGAAGACCTGGTGCAAATACATTTATTTGATGGTTTGATGGCTTGATGAAGGGTCCGTTGATGCCCGTGGGTCCCGATACTCGCGGGCTCGATCCGGGCCCCATTGATCGGCGTTGGTGTGAGGCGCTATCTCTGTTGCGACCATCTAACATCCAATGGCGCCCTCCAAGAACCACCTTTCTCCTTTGGTCAAGCCAAAAGGGAGCTACGATCCAGCCAGCTCACTCAGAGGCAAGCCTGAGATAGCCCACTCAAGGCGCTCCGAGTCCCGACCACCGACTGCAACAAATTGTCTTCAATCTCAGTACTGGCAACAGCCAACCTGTAGCAAGCGCGCATTTCTTCGACAGTCGGTTGGGCGGCAACCAACTATCCAGATTCGCCAAACGTTCGGCAAATGGACTCGGTCTTTCGGAAGCTGATGTTCCTCGCTGAGCTCATCAAGAATCTCCGTCTTGAGTGCCCCCCACGCTAGTCCTCAACGTGAACACAGCGAGCCCCAACGTCATTTCCTCATTGAACCTCTATGCGACGATCTTTTAAAGCAACAAGTCTTCAAGTTCGAGTCGGACCTCTCGGCGACCTACGCAAACAGCTCGCTCACCTACTTAACCTCGAGCCATCGTCGCTGGAAATGACCACCAAACGAACTCGAAATGGCGCAGCTCCAACTTGATCTCATCGTCCTCGACGAAGCCCCGCAAAGCCCTCGCAGGAAGACGGGTCATGGTCGGCCCTGCTTCAACTGCCGAAGACGAAAAATTGCAGGTTTCTCGAGTGCTGCTAGAGTGAACGCTGATTTTCGGACAGAAATGCGACGGTGCACAGCCAGTATGCACTCAGTGCGTACGCGCCAAACAGTCCGAAGACTGCGAATACATCTTCAACGGCGAACGGGCGCAAGTCGAGGTCCTGGAGGAAGTAATCAGCAAGGTTCAAAATCGTATATACGAGCTTGAAAGAACGCAAACCCCTCACCTTTTGCCCATGCGGAGCCTGCCTCATTCCCCAACGGAAATTGGTAAGCATACCCTGCTGCCAAAACGCTGGCCCGCGTTAACGTATCCTCAGAAGCTTTGGAGCCGTCATCCGACATCGCCGCCATCTTAGTCGACAAATTCCTCGCATATGCCTCTGAGGTCGGATTCTTTCTTCACCCGACCCGTTTTCGCAGCTCCGCACTGCGTTTCGAAACTCCAAATACGCGTCCTGCACCTGCCGTACTCTTTGCGGTCTATCTATGGGGTCTGCATCTATCTCGAAACCCTCGACTCGCGGTTCGCGAGCCATCCATCCTCGCTCATACCCTCGAATTGACCGCCAACTCCCTCAGAGGAGATCATCCCAACAAGATTATGCACACGCTTCAAGCACATATTCTCCTCGCGTACTACTTCTTCTCGTCTGGGCGATTCCTTGAGGGGAAATACCACGCCATGGCCGCCGTCTCGCTCTATCTTAGCAGCGGGCTACACCTCATCCGTTCCAAACGCTACCCCGACGCGGCCGCGGCTGCTCTTCCTGCACCTCGAGATGCGATAGAAGAGGGTGAGCGCATTCACGCATGCTGGGCTACGCTTGTTCTCGACAAGCTGTGGGCAGTGGCGCTCGACAGTGATGCCCATCAAAACGTCGATGGCTCGCTCTACGAGCTGGACACGCCATGGCCACTTGAGATTGAGGACTATGAACGAGGGAGGATCGCTCATAAAGCGTCTTCCGAGAACACTTTGCACGAGTTTCTTGAAGGAAGAAGTACGGGCTCGTTGGCGGGCCCATCGAGCTTCGCGTTGCTGAGTAAGGCGACGATTTTGGTGCATAGGGCGAATCGACTGGCGCGGCAGGCCACGTCTGGTACGTGTCTTCGTCCTCGCCTGCGCTTTTGTGCATCTGGATGAAGTTGAATTAAGTCCCAGATATGCCACCGTCTTCGATCGCTGCATTCCAAGCGTCGTTCGTCGCGCATGACGCGCTCATCGACGCATTCCGCGCTTCTCTACCGTCGCCCCAGTCACTACATCCTCCAACACCAACGAAGTTGCGCATGCTCCTGCTGACGCACTGCCTGGTCCACGCAGCAACGCTCCAACTACATGGGATCCCAGCCTTGCGCGTCAATAACGCGTCTTCTCGACGAAAGTGCTTTGCCGCGGCCAAGACGATCGTCGAGATCATGCTCGCCCTCCCTCAGGGACTGGAAGGAAATCTTGATTACTTGAATGCGATTATTGGTGTGAGTTTCCTTCGCATGTTTGTTGGCGAAAATCTCCAAAGACTTAGACTTGATGCTCGCTCCACTGTAGACTGTGTGGACGAGTGCATTCCAGACGCTCATAGAGGAATTCAACGCGCTCCGCGCTGCTGGGGAATCGACCACTGCGGCCACATCCCTGCTTCAGCGCGGATTTGAAGCAATCCGGCCGTTTAACGCAGCTTGCGCGCTATTAGGTGTGTGTTCTGCAGCTTCATGAGTTGTTTTTTAACGCGAGCGGGCACAGACTACCAGATATCTGCGATTGAAAGGGCGTTGGCGGTTGTATGCGGCCGCAGCATGGATGGGAGCAGCAGGTTGAGGGTGCCAGCGGCGTAACGGTTACGACCAAGCTTTGTGCATTGTATGCAATAATTATTCGGCCCTACACTATAACTTAACCTGAGCGGCGATGTTCATGCGCATGTATCGGCCTCCGCCGTCGACGATGAGTTGCGCCCCGGTCACGTGCACCGCCGCTGGCGAGGCGAGGAAGAGCGCGACGCCGGCCATGTCTTCTGTCTGTCCCAGCCTGCCTGGATAAACATTAGAAATTGCATGAGGTTATCATCGGAATACCTGTGGGTTGGCCCATTGCGAGGATCTCCTTGCCCGCGGTTTTGAGGCCGAAAGCGGTCATTTTGCTGGGGAAGTAGCCTTGAAGCGGAGGTTCGTGAGCTTCAGTAAGCGCTGAATAATACAACTTACCAGGCAATATAGCGTTAACACTTTGAAACGGTCAGTATTGTGAATACAACGCAAGGAAACGTATGCACGTTACTTGGCTTGGACCAAGTTTCACCGCCAGCTGTGTTGTGAGGTGGTTGACTGCATAGTATACTCAGCAATACGGTCCGGCGAAGGAGGAGAGAACGCGACTTGCCAGCCGCTTTGCTCGGTTGGTCTAAAAGGCATCAGTCGTGTTCAGCTTGCGGCGGAGGCAGCACTGACAACTCCAGGTTCCGTTCCCGTCACCACTGAGCAGGTTCTCGCTATGCGGGATGATTGAATCGGTCGACGAGATATTGATGACGCGTCCCGGGTCGTCGGCCGTCGCGCCTTTTGTGAGGTAGTCCGTTAATCTAGACGCGTTCGGGATGAGAAAGTAAGGCATGAAAGGCGGAGGATGTACCCGGCGGTCACTGCAATCCAAGGGTCAGCAGGAATAGGGAAACTAAAGAAACACAACGCACTGTAGAAGATGCTCTTCACGTTCACCGCGAATACGTTGTCCCAGCCCTTGTCCTCCGGGAACTCTCCATACGGCGCGCCCCAAGTAACGCCCGAGTTATTCACGAGGACGTGTAGCTTGCTTTCGCGCTTCTTGAACTCGGCAATAAGGGCGTCGCAACCGGCTTTCGACTGTGATTACGCGTCAGTAGGCCGGCCATGCAGTTGGAAAGGGTTCATACCCCAACATTGGCCACGATGTAGTGAATCTTCCCAGCCCCGAGTTTCTGCAGGTCCGCAACAGCCTGCGCATAGTCGTGTTAGTCGGAAGCCCTATCTCGAGGCGCGACGACGCACCTCCTGCAACTGCTTCTCTTTCCGCGCGGCGATATAGACCTTCGCGCCGTTCTCGACGAATCCAGCCGCAATCATCTTGCCTAGCAAGGCACGGTCGGAAGAGCGTTCCTTCCTTGGGAGATTACTTGCCTATGCCGCTCCCTCCCCCAGTAACCAGCACTTGCAGCCCGTTCAACCGCTGATACTTACTCCAGACCGCGACGCGTACCGATTTTGCCCTCGACGTTGAACAGGGAGGAAGTGGCTGGTAGGTGTGAGTGAGAAGCAGAAGGATGGATGCAGGAGAATGGCGCAGACCTAGCGTTGACATGGTGGCCGGAAGCAGGAAGCGGAGGTGGTCCGGAATCAGCAGCTCCGGAGGTGGCGGTGCCGGCTTCCCTAGGTGTAACCACAGCGAAGCTGGGCCGACCACAGCGACCAGCTTGCGCTAGCTACTCCAAACAGTATCGAACCGACTTCGAAAAGCCCCCGTGTCGACTTTTGCCTCATGAATCATGTCGAGTCCGTGTTAAACGAGGCAAACAACGCTGGTTTGTTTCTTGAGGCGTATGGAATGGACTTGCTCGAATTCTGGACCATACCTAACTACATGATTTTCAGCTCCAGGTCACCATCGCGTCCCTCTAGGTTAACAAGACGCCAGCCATCCCAACCTACACGCCCACCAACCCGCGGTCCGTGCTCGAGCCGATAGTGAACCCCATCCACGGTGTCGAGAATCGCCGCGACGACAACAGCGACAGCAGTCGGAGCCCAATTGGCCGCGATACACTTTAGTGGCCCGTGCCCGAATGCCAGCACGTCTTTGGTCCGCTCGGGGTCGCGTAAGAAGCGACTGGCGTCAAAGATGGTGGGATCGGGGCCCCAAACGGCCGCGGAACGGTGCGCACGCTCGATATCAGCAATGTCGATGGTGTTTCGAGGGAACAGGGAAAGAGCCTGTGTGATCAAGCTCAAGGTGTGCATATTCTTCGCGGGACCAGCGCGTTTGATGTGGCTGACGGGAGGGTAGAGTCGAAGACACTCGAGGACATAGTGGAATACGCTCGGCAGATTGTGTTCTCGTGAAACACGGGACTGCTCCGCTACATCATGCGCTTGAAGAAAGGCGCTGAAGGTTGTCCGGGCATCGACATCCTGCTCGACATTTGCGACTGTTGTTGCGACGACGCGCCAGAATGTTTCCCATGTCGGAATGAGCAGGTCGAGCTCAACTGGCGCTGGGAGCGCGTCAAGGTGCGTGTGTAGCTGTGCGCGGAGGTTGTCGATGGCTGATGAGGAGTCTTTGTCTTTCAGGGAGACCCAGATTGTGGTGATGAGGCTCCCAATTGCACGCAAGGCATCCCCATCCAACATCGCGGGGCCAATATCTGGAAGAAGTAGTCCGCAGATGATAAAGCGGAGCGTCGCAATCTGGACGAACTCGTCGAAAGGCGCGCTGTCGGCGAGATCAAGCACCGACGCGTCGACGGCGGCTTTCGAGATGTGAAGCAGTCGCAGCCAGTCCGTGTGCGCAATCAGATCGCCGGCGCGACAACGGAATGCGGCGTTGGTCTCGATGTCGTTGCGTACAAAGGTGTTGGTCAAACCAAAGGCTGACGCGAGGAGCCGGTTCGCAGCGGCGCGGGCTGCGAGTTGTGTTGTCCTGGTTGCTTTTCCGTGGGGCGGGGGGTGCAGCATCTTGCGGATACCAGAGAGACTACGATGGATGCGGACAGATGGGTCTTTGGGGCCGAACCAAATCCGGAGGAGGATGAGAGGAGCAACGAAAGACATGAGCAGGAGGGTGGTTGTGTAAAAATCGAGCATGTTGGACAACATACCTTGACGTGCTTTTCGCGCTTTTATCTGAGAGAGAACTGGACGGGAGGATCTGGATGTGCGGCAAGTGGACTCGGAATAGCACCAATCAACTTTATTTCGTGGAGATCTTGAGCATCCGCAACTTTGTACACGCGGGCGCTCATTATGTGGGTATTTCTGGCGCTCGTCGATGCGCTGCTGAGCATAAATTCCTGAGCTCATGGTCATAATGCGCACGAACAGTCCGATGGAAGCGTTTGCGTGTACAAATTGGGTCTAATACTATCTTTCGCTACGCTTTGTTTAAGCTTTGCGCTGTCGTTCACTGGACAACCCTGAGGCGCGCCTGGACCGACAAGCCCGGGGATTCCGATGTCCAGTTCTGCGCGAGAGTCAATATTGAGAACGCAAAGATTCCTCCGCCAGAATACGTACCCGGTGATAGTCCCATCCTAAGTATGGGGGGTTCTGTACAGCCTCTTTTGTGAGTGCTCGAGCCAAAACGACACCGCCAGTGCCTGCGTGGATTAGTCGCTCTTCAATTGACGAAGTGGCGTCTTTTTACCGCATTTTCAGCGCACAAGGCGGAGCGGCAAAGGCCTTATGCTTCAGGATTCCGTGGAAGGAGCACGAGTCCAAACATCGAGGGCTAGCGTTGTTGTCGCCGGGGATGAAGTTCAAGAAGGTGCGCCAACAGTCATTGCACGTGATGGTGTGATGACAGACTAAGTATACCCCTTCGTTTCCCTCCACAACGGCGTCAAAGCCTGAGCAACCGAGTTCCCCGCAGCCTCAACCGCCGACCGCAGCTCGTCGTCGAGAACAGTCGGAAGAATGGCTCGAGAGCGCCATTTGTCGGGATGGAACATCCGATGAAGGCTCACGACGAGCGCCTTGTATCCCGCCTGGTCATGCAGCAGAGCCAGTTTAGCTTGTCTGCAGAAGGCTTCAACAGCGTCCCAGGAGATGTCCTCGACCTTCATCTTGACGGGATCCACGAGAACTGGCCACGGAATAGCGCCGAGAGTGAGCGGGAGGGTTTCGGAGAATTTGAGCTTGTCAAACTCATCCATCACCAACTGAACTCGCTTCAGAGCGCGTGCCGGTGTCCAGATAATGAAACCGCGTCGCAAGTCAGCGTCGCGTGCTTTGCAGCGCTTTTCCTCGTCAGCGGTAGCCACCCGCCAACGCTCCAAACGCTGCACAAGTTCACGCTCCGCTCGAAGCTTGCGCTCGCGTTCTTCACGCTCTCGCGCCAGCCGCTCCCGCTCCTCTCGTTCTTTGCGCTCTCGTTCTTTGCGCTCCCGCTCCTCTTTCTCTCGCTTCAGCTGCTCCTGCCGTTCCGCCTCTTGCCTTGCCTTCTCGGCTGCGCGCATCTTCTCCATATTCCGACGCTTGGTTTCAATCTCCTCCGCGCGGCGTTTCTCCGCCTCCGCTGCCTCGCGCTTGCGCTTCGCCTCCTCCCAGATTGGCCGGTCCCGTTCGAGCTCCAGCATCTTCAACTTGGACTGAACGAGTTCCAGTGTCCGTTCTGCCGCTTCCTTCTGAACCCGCAGCTTCTCGGCTTCCTCCGTAGCCGCAACGCGCTGCTGGACCTCCTTGTCGTACTTCTCCTGCAACTTTGCACGCTCGGCGTTCTCGAGTTCGGTCCGCAAAGCAGCAAGACTCGCAGCACGTTGTTGGACGCCCTGCTCGCGACGCAATTGCTCCTTCGCGTCTTCAAGCTCAGCCTGAAGACGGGTCTGGTCGTCCTTGGCGGCGGCTTGATCCTTGTCATAACGGGCCTGAAGCTTCACGTGATCCGCCCTCTGTTGCAAGACCTCACGACGCAGTCGCTCCAGCTCAGCCTGCAGCGCGGCCGACGATTCCATCTCCGCGAGAAACCTTTTGGAGATCTCGACGACTTCATCTTCGGCAGCGTGACGAGCTTTGATCTCCTCGTCGTAGCGATTCTGGAGGTTTGCGCGTTCAGAAACGTGTCGTTCTCGATGGTCCCGGTCCTGCTCGACATGTTGAGAAAGCTCGTCCCGGAGAGCCTCGTAGAGTCCTTTTAGTCCTTCGAGTTGAGTGCAACGTTCGCAGTCGACGACGGGAACGGCGGCGGGTTCGATAATCGGTGGCTGCTCATCAACCGCGACCGGAGCCGCGACGGGCGCGAATGATTTCGCCGTTGAGCTCCTCTTGACGATGGCATACGATACGAAAATCTTGCGCCAGTGAATTTCGTGCTCGTGCATGCCTTTGATTGCTGCACTGGCTGAGAAGTATAAGCGTCTCGAAAGACGTCCGCACTGAGAACGCACCTTGTTCCGGTAGGACGAAAGAAATGGTTGCAAGCCCGCGACTCTTTCCAGTGCTTGGGTAGCGGAAAAGCTCGGCGCTGAGCATCGCCAGTCAGTGCAAATTTCTGCACTTTGGCAATGATGAAACCTGGTGATAGTCCCGTACTGCGCGGTCAGCGAACGAGCTTCAGAAGCCGAGAGATATAGTACTCACCTTCTCAAAGTAAGACCGTAAGGTAGGCAAATCCACATCGTAGTTCACGTTCTGCGGAACGACTTTCAGCCAAGGCACGGTGGGTACGTACGCGAACTCACAGCACAGAATACGCTGCACGGGTCATACACCTGCAGGGTGCTCTTCCTTGTCCCTACGCCAACAAATTGGCGCTCGGCTTCGCTTGCCTCATCCTCGGACCAAAATTGCACCAACGCGCCGGACGTTGAGTCGACATGGATGGAATGGATGGCTCCGTAGCGTCGGAGTGCATCGAAGAGCGCTCCAGCAGTGTCCCCTTCAACCCATGGTTTGACTAGACGCGGAGATGCAGTCGGCTCATAGACTCGAGGAACATTAGGTCTGGTCGGCGGCCAAACACTGAACTGGAGGACCACGGGTGGTTCGACGACCGGAATGGGTTGGAGGTGGATCAGCGCAAAGGC
The DNA here is from genome assembly GCA_014461115.1 of Mycena chlorophos. Taxonomy (NCBI): domain Eukaryota; kingdom Fungi; phylum Basidiomycota; class Agaricomycetes; order Agaricales; family Mycenaceae; genus Mycena; species Mycena chlorophos. Next base: position 3,628,549 of record JACAZE010000001.1, on the reverse strand, counting down.
TTTCTCAGCTAGTCCACGCGTTAGCACGCGCGTGAAGGAGATAACTTACTAGTACGCACCTGAGAGAACGTCGGCGAAGTCGACACGATAGAAATTTCGTTTCCTCTTCGGTTGAATGAGGGTTACGCTGGCGTCCAGTCCAAAAGACTCGAGGACTTTGTGGATCTGGTCGTCCGACACACGACGGATGAAGTCGACGAATAGCACCGGGTTGACAACGAATGGATGAGGCTTCATGGTGGGATGGGAGAAGGGAGGTAGAGCGGCGAAGAGTCAGTTTAAACTTGGCTTCGCCCACACACAATCACCAGTTAGGCGCCGGGCCAGACCCGACGCTGGCGCTGAACTCCTCCGCAAGCGTCGTATCTCACTGGGTCGCATGGGTGTCAGAGGAGAGAAACTGAATGTTATTCGCATGACCGCGACTGACTCAGCAGATCAACAGTTGTCCTGCACTGAGCTCGGCGAGATGCCGCAGCCCGCCGCAGCTTGCTCCCAGCCATGAAGCTCGTATCCCTGCTTGTGTCGGCCCTCTTGCTCGTCAGAGCCAGCGCGTACACGACGCTCAAACACACAGCATTCCCAGACTACGGTGTTCGAATCAAGGCAACCAACAGTCGCGTATGAACCGTGCACGATCTCACGACGCGTCTTCCTCCCAGAAAACGACGGGATTCTGCGATCACGGTGTCGAGTAAGGTCTATTGTGCCTCAAAACGCAATATGACAAGAAAACACAGGTCGTACGCTGGATACATCGACTTCCAAGCGCGACACTTGTTCTTCTACTACTTCGAAAGCCGACGGTCACCGCAAACGGACGATGTTGTTTTATGGTTGAACGGTGGACCAGGCGGAGCCTCTTCGCTTGGCATGCTCATGGAACTCGGTGCGTGGGACGGGTCCAGCGGTCGCTGCGATTAGCTCAAGACAATTTCCAGGTCCGTGCACGGTTATCTCGGAGAACGCGACCGAAATAAACCCCTACTCCTGGAACACGAACGCAAACATGTTATTCATCGAGCAGCCTGTCGGAGTCTCGTTCTCGTACGCTGAATACGGACAAACTATCGACACCACAGAAGCCGCCGCCAAGGACATTGCTGCGTTCTTGGCAATCTTTTTCGACGCGATGGACTTGCAGGGCCGGCCTTTCCATATCGCCGGCGAGTCCTATGGGGTATACACTGCAAAACTCTCTCGTCTTCGTACCCTAATCACCTTTAGGGCCGTTATGTTCCACTGTTCGCCGCCCAGATCCACGACAACAACCAGAAGCTGGTCCAGGCAAATTTCCCGCCCATCAACCTCGTCTCCGCTATCGTGGGCTAGTAAGTTCCCTGGTGCGCGAAACTATCTCACTGTTTACAGGCAACGGCTGCAGCGATCACGTCCAGTGCGGTCTTCTTAGCGAAGGAAGGCCTGGAGACTAAACATGGATTCAACAGCACGACGACGTCGTACTACGACATGCAATGCGCTATCACTACGCCGAACGTTCGTCCATTGCAGTCCATTAGGTAGCTTCCCTCGCTTGCGGCGCCAATAATTTCTGAATAAAATATAGCGCCTGTGTGCAGATGAAGAAGATCGCATGTCCGGTTCTGCCCGTCGTTCGATTAACCTGACGTTCTCGTAGCTGCCTCGTTGCCAGAAGTCTCTCCAGGAAAACTGCGTCGACACCTACGATGTGATCAACTGCGCAGCGGCTCTCAGTGTTTGCAGCGACGCATTCATTGGACCTTTCATGGATACAGGCGAGCGTGCTGACTGGTCTTTGGCGAAGCTGACCGTTAGCAGGCAAGAGCATGTACGATATGCGCACGGAGTGTATCGGTGAGGTGCAGGACACGCTCTGCTACCCTATCACGAAGTGAAGCGCGGGCTTTGCCTATTTTCGCGACGCTAACCTATCGCGTCGGCAGAAAAATTGCCGCGTATCTCAACGCCCCGTCGACCCGCGCTGTTCTCGGCGTTCCACCCGCCCCGGAATTCCCCAATATTACCATGGCCAACTTCACCGTCAACAGTCAATTCAGCGCCTCAGGGGACGTCCTCCGGACAAGCGCCCCCTACTTTTCGGCGCTGCTGGAACACGGGGTGAACGTCCTGCTGTACGCCGGGACGACAGACTTTATCTGTAATCATGTTGCCATGGACCGAGTCGCGCGCGGATTGGAATGGTCCGGTCAAAAGCTGTTCGCATCCCAGCCTTTGAGAGAGTTCGTGGTCGACGGCGTGGTTGTCGGTCAAACGCGAGAAATCGATGGACTGGCATTTGCCACTGTCTGGGATGCGGGACACATGGTGCGTCTATTATTCCATTCCTCTGCCTACGTCTTTCAATGACGACGAACCCTCTTTCTTGCTCTAGGTCCCGCACGACAAGCCAGCCGAGGCGTTGGCTCTAATCAATCGCTGGCTCGCCGCCGGGCGTCTCTCGTAAACGGAGGTCTGCACCGCTTGCAGTTGGTACACTGGCACTTGCACACACGAGTTCGCCGCTTTGTGCGTGATCCACAAACTGTATGCAATCCACGTCTGTCCTCATTACGCCGAGCCAACACTGGTCGCTGTCTACTTTTATTACATCCTTCCGTGTGTCTCCGCCAGATAAGGTTCTGTACGAGGTGGCTCCTTTGCGAATCGGAAAAGTTCTCCGTCGACGGCAGCGCGCCCCGGCTTGCGCGTCCCTGACATCTGATTACGCGCGATTATCTTTGAGCAATCTCAATTGGGAGAGACGCCGACGCCCACATGGACGTGCTCGGCTACTACCGACGGGGAACTCACGGCTAATCTTGTAGCTCTTTGCGAGCGTCCAGTCCGGCGATGTTACGGAGCCGGCATTGGGCGTCATTACTCCGGCGTCGACGCCGGCCTCCGAGTCGATCGCAACCTTCGATACGCTCAAAGACAGTGAGGAGCGGATCTGGGTACGACGTCGAGCATCCCGCATAAAAATGGGGGATACACGGCTACGTACAGAGACTGCTTCCTCCACTTCCCCAGTAGCGATCGACGGCGGCGGTTGGAGAGGACGAAGAGAAAGAAGCTGAGGAAAAAGAGCGTAGAGCGGCGGAGACGGCGTTCTCTCCATCGAGCTAAATACCATTGGCGGAAACCTCATTTTCCATACGGACGTAACTTGAAGGCTCACGGCACGATGGAAGGTTTTAACGCTTTCCGAGCGCTGCTCTTGGGGCCTTTACGTTTCCACACTCGGTATTTGTAGGCGAGAGAAAGTAGGGGAAGACTCGGGGCTGATATGTGCGCGTGTCGAGCCGTGCCAATCGCGGAAGAAGGAAAAAAGAAAAACGGGGGTGCTTCGCGGAGTTGCAAAGCATCTGCACCGGGTGCCAGTGCCAGTGAGTGGCGACTAGGGTTCGACGTGTGCCTTGCTTCGCAGTCTAGGCCAAATTTTATTTATTCCTGGACGATTTTGGGGGTGGAATCGCGTGAAACTTAAGCGCTGGAGCGCGGGTCACGCGAGTTTCGCATGACCGTGCCCATCACTCCCATCAATGGTTACAAACTCTGCTCTTGTCCTGAACGTCCACCATGGCCGCCGTGCGACGCACCTCGTCGCGTCTCGCCTCCCGTCCAAGTCCATACAATACTGGAGTCGCTCTGTTCAAATTGGAGGACGTCGACGAGGCGGACTTTTTGGTTCCGCCTGTTTCTGCCATCGCGACACCACGGAAACAAAAACGCGGGGTGAAGAAGGAGGAGGAGGACACGCTGAACATGGACGCGCTCATAGCGCTGGAATACGAGGACCTGAAGCCACTACCAGTACAGTCCCCCTCGAAACGCAGCCGCAGTACCAAGTCGTCTCCGGCGAGTAGCCCCGGCCCGTCGTCCTCTCCCAAGAAAACCAGGTCCAAGAAGACGTCCTCACCCAAGAAGTCGCCTTCCAAAGCGACCCCATACAAGAAGGCCCTGTCTAAACCGGACCCAGCACCAGCTCGCTGGCGGGAAGTGTTCAGTGCAATCCAAGAGATGCGCAAAGGAATAACGGCGCCAGTGGACACGATGGGTTGCCATATGGCGCAGAGGCACGAGACGGATTCAAGGGTGAGTGCAGGCCTCTCGTTTCATTTCCTTTGCTTATTCACTTCCAGAACAAACGGTATGAGAATCACAGCGACAACTACATTCTGTTAAAGCGGATTCGATTCAACAGATTCATCACCCTCGTATCCCTCATGCTCTCTCCACAAGCCAGAGACGACACCGTCGATCCTGCCGTCAGTCGCCTCCGCGACCTATTAGGCGGTACACTTTCTCTCGAAAACATGCTGGCGGCGGACGAGGATCGCATCCTCGAGACTATCCGACCTGTTGGCCTCGGGCCAGGAAAGACAAGGTATGCTAGCTGTGCTGTAGTCCGTGTAGATCCCCTCTCAAACTCACCGTCCAGGAATCTGAAAGCGGCGGCCGAACAGCTCCGCGATCGCTTCAACGGCGACATCCCGCAAACACTCGAGGAAATCGTCACCCTGCCGGGCGTCGGGCCCAAGGTCGGCTTACTTGCGCTCCAAAACGCGTGGAATATGTGCGTTCTCTTCGCTCTTTAGATCCATGGTGTCTCAACATTCACTTCAGCAACGCCGGAATCGGAGTCGACACGCACGTCCTCCGCATAACGCGCCTCCTGGGATGGCACAAGTTCCCAAAGGAAAAAGTCGAGCATGCACGGTGAGTTGTCCGAGTTCGCCACCGAGTTATATGCCCACGTGTTTCTTCTTGCGATAAGAGTGAGCCTCGAATCGTGGCTTCCGAAGGAGCACTGGCGCGAAATTAACCCGCTGCTTGTTGGGTTTGGTCAGGTATGTATGCACTCGTGCGGTGGACATGGCTGATTCAAGTTTTTCTGCAGACGATATGCAAGTCTGATAACCCGCTGTGTGGGCAATGCACGCTCAGCGCGTCCGGTCTGTGTCCGAGTGCAAGGAAAGCGGTCCCGTCGTCGGCGAGCCCTCGGAAGGGAAAAACGAAGGGGAAGCAGAGTTCCCCAAGCACGGACTGGTGAGCGGGGAGAATGATGAAGTTCCACCAGGAGATATATTAGGGACGTGCAGCGCGTTAAACAAACCCGAGCTGGGGGTCTAAATGGAACACGGATGAGATCTAGAGCTACACGAAAGCGAGCAAGTGTCTTGGTACTTTTGCGTAAGATACGTAGGGCGTCAGTGGGCGATATAGCAGTGAGTGGGGGTCGAGAGCAAGGCGTCGTAAGGACGTTATAACGAGGAGAGATGGCCCTTTCATACGTAGTTGGCGAAGAAGGGGATGAGCGACTGCGCGAGGGTGTAGCTGAACACGAGTTTGGGACCAACGACGAGGATCTATGGGCGCATTAGCTTCCGCATCCGAAGAAAAAACACGAACCTTTGGCGTCAAACCCTTGAAGAACGCCGTCGCACCCTCGTTCTTGACGAGCTCCCGCAGAGCTGTGAACCCAGAAACGTTGTTCTCAAAGTTGGCATTCTGGATGCGTGTCTTGATCACATCCAGCGGGGCGGCGACGGTGATCGACGCGACCGCGCCGGCGATGGACGCGATGAAGTTTTGCGTCCAAGTCGCTTTGGAGTAGTCCGTGACGCCGAGGACGTAGTCTTTCGTTACCGCGGAGGCACCAAAGAGCTGCAAGGAAAGTATGTCGGCCAAGGCTGTTCTCCGAGAAGACAGGAATGAGAAACACGCACAGCGAAACTTCCCGGTGCGTTACGCGCCATTGTCCATCCCCAGCCGCGATACAGCGTCGTGCCCTCTTCCATGAAAATTCGGATGACGCCCCGACCGCGGAACGCCTCCGGGTTGACCTGACGCTTGATCTTGAGCGCGTCGAGCGGCAGCAGGACCTGTACAACCCGTTGAGAAAACCTTCTCGTGAGCACGCACGTTGGGCACTCACCACTTCGCCAATGCCTGTTAAGCTATTTAAAAAAGTCAATAACCTCCAAACGCGAAAACCACGCTTCAACGCACCTCCCCGCCGTCGCCTGGGTCATCAACTTGCCCTTGCGCTCCCCAAACACATTCGTAAACTCGGTCTTGTAATGCCGGTTGATGAGGTCGTTGAACCACGGCTGCCCGCCAAACTTGTATATCCGCTGCGCGACCTTGTACCCCGCTGCATAGCCCAGGCCAGGGAACAGCGACATGAATTTCCGCGGGAGGGACGCGGTGGCGTAGTCGCGGAAGATGATGGAGTTGGCGGTGGTAAAGGACATCTGCAATGCGGGTTTTTGAGCGTATGCGAGAGCGGATGGTTGGGGTGTACCTTGGCCTTGTTGCTCATTAACCGCTTGGCCACGGTGTCGACAGGATGGAAGACGAGCAGCTCAGCGACGCCTAGAACGCGCTCAGTCATCCCGCAGCCGAGTTTTCAAGGCCAGCGCTCACCAGAAGCGCCGGAACCGAGGACACGAGCCGTGCCAGACTCTTTGCCTTTTGACGAGAGCGGAGGGGACATGGTAGAAGGGAATGGAGGGGGACTGGGCCACTGGGCCGTGGCTCGTGGACGTTAAGAGCAAGAGGAAGCACCAAGGCGAAATTTGAAAAGTCACATGTATTCGCCTTCGGTACTCGCTTCCGAGCCGACGAAATTCCGAAAGAAAAGCTGGTTCATGCAGTTCCTACACCTACAACAAAACCGGCACTACAACTACGGTGACTGGAAGCGCAATGAGATATCCTTTATCGACTACGCAGATGCGATGCAGGGTTCAAATGTGTATGCAGGACTAGCCATAGACTTGAAAAGAGGTTCCGTTTGCGGACCACGCTGCTCGCAGCGCGCGCAAAAAAGATATATGACGATGCAATTGCGGGTATCGGCGCTGGAACACGGGTCGACGCGTTCATAAGGCCATGAGTGGGTGTGGTTTCCGAGAAGAACGCGATATGTGACGATGAAGTGAGCGGGTTTGTTGAATGAGTGGTGAGGGGTCTCCGGTTTAGAACCAGTTAGAAGGAGAAGCCGTCGGCGCGACGGTCGTGGCCGTGGCGGCGGTCGTGCCCATGACGCCGGTCATGGCCGTGTCGACGATCATGACCGTGTCGACGGTCGTGACCATGGCGCGATTCAAGGTCCTCATCGTCGTCGCGGCGGTCATGGCCATGTCTGCGATCATGGCCATGGCGCGACTCGAGTTCCTCGTCACGGCGGTCGTGCCCATGACGCGATTCCAGGTCCTCAACATCGGTGCGGCGGTCTTCATCGCGGCGGTCATGCCCATGCCGACGATCATGTCCATGGCGCCGGTCATGACCATGTCGAGCAGCGAGCTCCGCGCGACGTTCCCGGATGCTGCGCTTCACGCACGTGGGCGCAGCAGCAGCAGCAGCACTGCTGGTCGCGCTGGGCGCAACAGTCGACGAGGACGTCTTGCTGGTCGTCGTAGTGGCCACCTTCGGTTCCTCCTTGACGGATGTGGTGCTGCTCGTCTTGGCGCCGCTGACGGACCCGCCCGTGAAGATGTCGTTCTGGGCACCTGCAAACCAAGTTTGCACATGTAAACTCTGCAAAGAACGGTGAACGTACCATCAGCGAAACCGCAGTTGCCGTTATAGCCGGGGCTCTTGGGATCTCCAGCATTATCGTAACCAGAAACCTCGATGTTGTTGCCCTCGAGCTGGTTCCAATAAACCATCTGCTTAGGGCCCTAACCAAGGTTCAGCGACTGCTTTAGCGGAAGGACCAATGGAAGAAAAGCTCACAGAAACGCAGGAGCTGGGGTCATCCTGGCACCACACGGGAGGTTTGGGAGTTCCAACGGCCTTGGTGCCTGTAGCACCGGTCACCTTGCAGCGATACGGCAGGTGGTACATGTTAGGCTCGCCACAACCGTTGGGAACCTGTGGTCGAGCACTGTCAACTCCTTTGACCCAATTTCAAAAGAAAATCGTACCCATCCCCACTGAAGAGAAGTTCAGCTCAAGATAGAGCAGAAAGGACAGATTACGCACTCCACAGATGCAACCACCTTCAGGGCAGGCAGGCATGGCGGCGGGGACGTCGTAGCTGGCGACACAATCAGTCTTCCAAACGTCAAAGGCCCGGAATTCTAAATTTACCTCTGTACTCGCTTCCAGGGTGTGCTGCAAACAAACAAGCAATTAGACTGGATTCGCCACCACAGACGCCACACGCACTTGTAGGCAACCGAGAAGACAACGAGGTTCTCCGGGGTGACCTCCGAGAGCGTCGACTAATTGCGCCATCAGCAATCTATCTGCAACGCGTAGGGAGAAGCACACGCACGGTGTAAGAGATGGCGAACGCAGTGCCAGCGGCCATGGACTGGTTCTGAGCATGCACTGACACGCAAGTGAGATGGGTTCATGCTGAAGCGCATGGGCGCAGGCAAGAGTGCTCACTATTGGGAGAGGTGATGCAGGTAGGGATATTCTGCCAAACGAGTAAGCTGCCGAGCAGCGACGAATGGTGTTTTGAAAGCGCACGTAGTCCTCGGGGTATGTATTACCGTCAGGCCACTCGCTGGTGTATGCACCGTTGAACGATAAGCTCGTCTTGCCCTGGTTGGAGGCAATCTCGACGGTAAACGAGCCTCCGGCAGGTCTGGAAGGTCGTCGGGAGGATGTTCCAATAAGAAGCACAAAGCTTACAGCTCCAGGAAATCGCCGTCGGCCGGAGGGAAGTCAGGAACATTGTTGTATCCATGGACTGTCGGGAGTGCGCGCGTTAGCACCCAAGAAACAACGCCACGGGCCCGGAGACGGACGTACACCACCAATCCGACTGCGAGAGCTGCCACAAGGGATAAACGACGTCTTCATTGTTGTAGTTGACCACTCCCGCTACGGCTCCCTATTCCAGACAAACTGGTGTGAGCAAAGTCCTTCGGATAGCAACGAAGACGCAGTTTCGCGTACATTTAAAGCGTACATGCCTGAAAATAAGGTCAGCGAAAGTGCCTCTGGTTGCAACGGTCTGCGAACTTGCCCTTGACATAGGGAGCCAGGTGAGCCTGGACGACCGTCGCCGACAAGCCGGCGACGGCGAGGGAGCGGAAGATCATCGTTCGTGAGGGTACAGAAAAGAAGGTGGGGCCCAGCGAGAGGGCGAGGGAGGTCGGAGGGAGGGACGAGGAGGCGAAATGAGACCGGTGATGTTGTGCCAGTGACTGACAGCGCCTACGCTTGCCGAGTCTCGACGACATCAAGCAACAACAGCGGGTGTTCAGGGCCAGCAAGGGCGTCCCCAAGATATTATGCGACCTTTCTCTGCTCCACTCAACGAGCGACACCGAAATTACGCGTCTAGTACCGCAGCGCATGATTGTGATCAAGCGAATTGGCCATCTCGGGCATTAACGTTGAACCTTCATTCCGCGCTTTCTTCAAGGTTTTGCGACTCGCGCAGCATTCTCGCTTCGTGTTTTGAAGGAGATACTCGTTGTGGTGGTGGTGGAAACGAAAGAAACGCGTGCCAACGCCTCCTCGCTTCCGAACGCGTCATGCTCGAAGGTTTTGATCTTCCTTCTTCGTCCTGACGCTCTCCTGCCGCCGACAGGATGCACATCCACTTATTCGGACGCGGGTTGCTTCCTTCATTCTTTGGATACAGACACGCCGTGTATGACGACCTCCAAACCCTCGATCTCGTTCACCAGATCTCGAAAAGCAATCATGCACGCAACCCTCCACAACTCCCAATCGTGCCGTTTAGCCAATTCAAGTCCGAGAAACCTGAGTCCCGTCATACCCGCTATTTCGCGTATATCTCCGAGGAGCACCTCGACAAGGCCGCTTCTCAGAATGGGGCACGCCTTGATTCGCAGGGTATGCAAGCCCGGCAGAGCCCCGGCTTTCAAGCGATGTAAAACCTTGGTGAAGAACGCCTCGTCGTTCCAGCACAGCACGACTTCGAGCTCAGAGACGCTCTGCATCGCCGGGATGAGCGACAGGTAGCACGAGATCTCGTGCGCCGGAATTGCAGTCAGCCGCAGGCAGCGCAGTGTGCTCGAAGAGCGTTCCATCAGGCTGGAGACGCTGCGCCAGGCATTCACCGCGCCGAGTATTTCCAGCGTCTCCAACGCTGGCACCTTGAGACGGCCCAGTGCCGGTGTGTCGCCCCATGAGGTGCGCAGGCGAAGTGTATGCAGTGTAGGGAGTGTGACATAGTCCGAGTCGTAGGGGGAGGGCATATGCTCGCCGAAAAGGCTCAGCATCTCGAGATGGGGTGTTCGTTGGAGTATGGTGATAACTGACCCCAGAGAAAGGCCCTCGAGGATCAATTCGGTAACATTGAGCGTTAACGGTGGGGAGTCAACTTTTGTGGTCGATGGCCCAACGAGATGCATTCGAGTGAGCTTGTTGGAGGCACCGAGGACACACAAGTCCACCATGCTATTGAAGTCACGGTCGTCCAACCTGTTCCACGAAATGCAGACACTCTCAAGCAGAGGGAGGCTCGTCGAAGAGAGTTGCGCACGATGGAGATGCGCTTACTGGACCATCCCAATAACGGAGCTGTGTCGAGAATCGTCTGATTATTCCAGAGACGATTGAATCCCTTGACTGGATCGACGGGACGTGGGGCATATAGAGATTCACGTCTATGCGCAAATCGATTGGGTGATTTTTCGCTCGAGCAAGCCAGACGGTGGCCACCTCTACGAGCGAATCGGCGTCCCCAGATGCCACCAGTTTGGGACAGTGGTAGATATTGAGCCGTGTCCATAGATGGCTGAGAGAGAAGCAGATATCTCTCCATCTCGTACAGACGCTGGCAAGAAGCAGCTGCCGAGAGGGATGCAAGAGTTGTCGAGAGTTGTCGAGCACAAAGACTTCGAACACTTTGGCGATGATTTCGAAGGGAAGGGAGGAGATGTGGCACCGGCTCTCTGCATTGTCCATAGATGCTCAGAGCAATAATCGAGAGGCAAGCCGAAAAGTTGTGGTGGTGGGTCGTGTAAACCAGTGATCTGGCTCGTGACGATTCACTTCTTGACCTCGAACCACCACCATCTCCCGTCCACGTTGTTCGCGCGCACACCATGACCTTGACGACTACAAGTGCGACGAGCGCCTTCCGAACGCGGGATCCACGGTCGCTTACGACCTCGTCTTCGATTTTGTGGCGCGACGCGTCAAGCCCTCTGCATTGACAGCGACGCGGTGTGGGTGCCTGCCTTTGCTCTGGCCAGTGGCCCGCTTGGCTTCCCTTTGTGGCCGGGTCAGGGTGCTCCGTGTGGGCTCGTCTCTGCGTTGGACATGAAGTGCCCGGTCTTGCGACAGCAGCGTCGTGCGGTTTGGTGCTGGCCTTTTCGTCAAGTTCTTGGGAAGCTTGGTTCCCGAATGCATTGGCCCTCCCGACACCCGCCTTCAACGACGCACGACACAATCATTGACTCGGATTGTGCCCTCACGTTCCTTGTTCTCGTTTCCCGCTCCGACGAGCACTCGGACGCGCAGCGCGAGTGGTGCCGAAGGCACCCGCATCTTTTCTGAATATCTACTGCATCCTCGATACGGCGCAGGCGCAGGCGCGGCAGTGCGTACAACCAAACGGTCCAATAAGACTCGATCGGCTGCGATTCGGCCGCGATATGCCAGTTATCAGCACTTGGGGCCGGTTATCAGTCCCCCACGTGAAATATTTCTATATCGAGACGTCCGCGTCGGCTGCTCTCCTCCGGCGCTCTTCATGAATTATCCGGATGGCCGCCAGGCCACTGCACCTCCTTCCTAACGACCCTCATGTCCCCTCACGAAGCTCCCAGCGACGAGTCTGAATCCGCTGCCAGCAACACTCTGCAGCTGCACCACATCCCGTCCCACGTCTCCGCCAATGCTCATGATATCCCCATCCCCATGGCCCTCTCACCACCCCCAACGAGTCGCGCCACAGGTCCAAGCAAAATTATTGACGATTCCATATACGACCGCATCCCGCCGCACAGAAAACACATCATCACCGCCGTGCTCGCGTTTTGCGGGTTCCTCGCACCCATCTCGTCCACCACCGTTCTCTCTGCGATTCCCGAGGTCGCGAGCACGTACAAGACAACGGGCTCCATAATAAACGTGTCCAATGCGGTGTACCTCATCTTCATGGGCATTTCTCCATGCTTCTGGGCACCAGTGAGCCAGGTGCGTTGTTGGGTTCTTGCTCCGTTGCTTCCTCGTCGAGCTCACCAACGCGGATCTAGGTATACGGAAGACGTTGGGTAAGTGCGGTCCGATAACACCGATCCTCGCTAAATTTGTGCCTCGTTTCTAGATTTGTCTTTCCAGCGCGTTCCTCTTCTTCGCGTGCTCCCTCGGCACCGCGTTGAGCCCCAACCTCGCGGCGTTCTTCATTTTCAGGGCTTTGACTGCCTTCCAAGGCACTTGTTTCTTGATCGTCGGCGCCAGCTGTCTGGGAGACATTTATCGTCCGGTATGCGGTTGCAACCTCAATTTTTGTATTTCTTATGCTTGAAGGTTGAGCGCGCGACTGCCCTCGGTTGGTTTCTCTCTGGAACCCTCATAGGCCCAGCCTTGGGGTACGTTCTCTCTACACACTCTGAACGTTACTAACATCGCCTGCAGTCCTTTCATCGCGGGTGTCATCGTAACCTACCAAAGCTGGCGCGTCATATTCTACCTCCAAACCGCCCTCGGTGGACTGGCGACAATCCTGGTCGTTTTCTTGCTCCCAGAAACGATTCACTTTAAGCGCTCCGAAGAGCTCGTCGGGCTCGACCGCGTCCTGACCGCGAAACGTACCTGGGAGTGGACGAACCCGTTGCGCGTCGTCAAACTATACAAGTACCCAAACCTCGTGCGTCCTCACGTCCACTTCCGCTCTTACTGAAACTAAACGAACCGCAGATCGTCGTCGTAAGTCACCCACCCCAACAACCACCACTCACTCAACCCTCTCCAGTCCGCCGGCTCTAGCGCCCTCGTGTGGAACATGTACTCCCTCCTCACCCCCATCCGCTACATCATCAACCCGCGGTTTTCGCTCACCTCCCCACTCCAATCCGGCCTCTTTTACCTCGCCCCCGGCGCGGGGTACCTCGCGGGCACATTCATGGGCGGGCGCTACGCCGACTACATCGTGAGGAAGTGGATCGTTAAGCGCGGTGGGGAGCGCGTTCCCGAGGACCGACTGAGGAGCTGCTTGCCGTTCCTTGGTGTGGTGATCCCGGGGTGTATGCTCGTGTATGGTTGGACGCTGGAGAAAAGGGTCGGGGGGATTGCGTTGCCCGTCATCGTGATGTATATGTTTTCCTTTTGTTGCTTCTGTTTGCCGCTAAATGCATCGTACAGGTTCTTACAAGGAATGGCCCAACTATTCTGTTTTCCGAGTCTCAATACATACTGCCTCGGTATGTCCCAAAACTCTCGCCATCCTCGCACTCACTCACTCCTGGCGTGGCAGACGTAATGCAAAACCGCTCCGCCGAAATCATCGCCGGCAACTACATGGTCCGCTACGTCTTCGCCGCCGCCGCCTCCGCCGTCGTCCTCCCCGCAGTCGACGCAATCGGCGTCGGGTGGTTCTCCACCATCTCGGCGGTGTTCCTCGTCATTTCTGCTGGCGCGGTCTATGCTACAGCCGTATGGGGCAGAAGATGGCGCGATTGGGTGGATGGCAAGCCCGGGCCGCGGGCGGATGTGGAGGCGCCGGACAATATTAGTTCGCCGCAGGAGACGTTGACGGAGAAGGGCGAACGGGAGTCTGAGCAGATGCAAACGCCACCGCAAACGCAGGCGTAATAGTTGTTCTCCTTGGCCGGTCGTATCTATTGCCGTTCTATAGAGGCTTAGAGTTTGATTCGGGGCGGCGCTATTCCGTGGCCAGTTCTCGTGGATCCCGTCAAGATGAAGGCCGAAGATATCTCCTGGGACGCCGTTGAGGCCTTCTGCAGACAAGCGAAACTGGCTCTGCTGCAAGACCAAGCGGCGTTTGTTGTGAGCCTTCATCGGATGTTCCATCCCGACAAATGGCGCTCTCGAGCCATTCTTCAAACCATTTTTGATGAAGAGTTGCGGGCGTCAATTGAGGCTGCGGGGAACTCGGTTGCTCAGGCTTTGACGCCCTTGTGGAGGGAAACGAAGGGGTACACGTAGTTTCTCACACTGTCACGTGCAGTTACTGTTGGCGCACCTTTTTTTTTTTTTGTGGCACGTTTGGGTTAGCAGCTTTCGAGAGCAACTTCCGTTGCTTCCCCAGATCGACCGTGTATCTCTTTCGAGATTCCGCATCGTTTCCGGGCCGACACCAGTCGTTCAATAGCTACCCGTGGTCGTTTGGCCTTGGGCTTGAAACCAGGCCTGCAATAAATAAAGTCTACTCCACTCGAGGAAATGCTCATCAGCACAGGTACGATTTACTGTACCCTGTGTGGGGCTGCGGCTGCTCCATGGTCTCCAGCGTCGTTAGGGATCATCAGCGGCGATCACGGGATCGCTCGCCTCCTCCGTCGTTGGCGCACCTTCTTGAACTTCATCCCCGGCGACAACAACGCTAGCCCTCGATGTTTGGACTCGTGCTCCATCCACGGAATCCTGAAGCATAAGTAAGGTCTTTGCCGCTCCGCGTTGTGCGCTGAAAATGCGGTAAAAAGACGCCACTTCGTAAACTGAAGAGCGACTAATCCACGCAGGCACTCACGGTGTCGTTTTGGCTCAAGCGCTCACAAAAAAAAGGCTGTACAGAACCCCCGTTCGCGTGCAACCACCATGAGCACGTCCGACTCCTTCCTCAAAGGACCAGAGCTCTTTTTGGACCCAGAGACCAGCTCGAAGCTGAGTCAACAACACCTCGAGCACATCCTTCAAGGCTACTCCTCTCTCCTCATTGACCTCGTTCATCCCGCCCGTCGTCCTCCCTTCTACATAATAAATTTTCGAACCATTCAGTCAGGTATGCCTTTAATACCGACGACTTGCGCACTGATCATTCGTCCATGGCAGCGGAGAAGGCACTCGCAACACTAAACGGACGACCGTTGTATGTTCCGGGGCTTGAAGAGCCAGTGGCACTGGAGTTCATCTTGAAGTCCCCGGGCAAGGCAACCTCAACAACAACCTCCAAACATCGCATAGTGCCACCGGCAGTTGCTCCGCGCGTTATCGAGGACTGGGATGGGACACAATCAGCAGAAGTGCTCTATGACAAGCTGCGCGTATACGGTCCCCTGTATGAGGTCATCAGCGACCACGTCGTTGGGGGAATTGCTCGGTTCTGGAGCGAAAAGGCGGCAGTGAAAGCGGCGGAAGGGCTGGCGGGGACATTGACTTTGGAGACGTACGATCCATGTACCATCTTTTGCTCGGTGCGCCTCTCGCTATTCGGCCTTTCCAGTCATCCTAACATGTGTTGCATAGAACCTTCATCCCAGCGTCGACGAGCTGGACCTTGATCTGTTCTTCGGGCAGGTGCGTCGTCCCAGAGTTGACGATGATGACTTATTGAGCCGCATAGGATGGGACTATCACCGAGCACGTATTTCGAGCAGCGGAATCTTTGCGTTCTCAATATTGACTCTCGCGCAGAACTGTGCTCATCAGAAACGCCAATGGGCAGAGCGGTCATAGAGCCAGGATTTCGTTCTTGACAGAGAGTTCAGGCGCGCTTCAAGTTCTTTGTCCCTTCAAAGCCGCCCCCTCAATATATCCTCTTGCAGCTTGGACAGCCATGCACGAAATGCATGGGCGAAAGATACACGGACAAACAGTCTCAGTCTCGTATCATGTTCCCCAACCACGGGCGGCCCCAGATCAACAAACATCCCCAAATCCACCGCCTACTCAGCACGAAGGCAAACAAGAGTCGGATGTGAGGCCGGATAAAAAAGTGCGTTTCTTGGGTTTCGGGATTACCGAGTCGTCGTTGAGCATTTATTCAGGTCAATGGGTGGCGGGACGTTTTCAGTGACGTCGAGAAATCAAGCACCGAGCCTTCATCCACGCCTCCGGCAAAGCAAAATGAAAGCTTCAAACCACCAAAGGAGCTCGCGGTCGGGGTCATGCTGGGCATCATCGAGGACCTTCGCGAACAAATGCAACTTTCAGCGCAGCGCGAGGCATGCGCCACCGTTCAGCTGAACGAGGTTCGATCGCAGTTGCATGATATGACCAGCGCTAGCGAGACGGCGACACGTTTGCACGCGCAGGAGCTCGGGGGAATGCGGGGTATGATGGAACAGCTTCGGGCGCGGTTGGAGAGGGCCGAACGAGCGCTGGATGCAGAGAAGTCGAAAGTCAGGGATTTTGAAGAAGCGAATCGGGCTGTGGAGGTCGAAGAGATGCGCCGGAGGATGGCGGCAATGGCGGCCGAGGAGCAGCAGAGAAAAGAGGCCGAGGCTAGGGAGCGCGTGAGCCGCGAGCAGGAGGAGAAGATGCGGAAGGAACGCGAAGAGAAGGAACGAAGGGAGGCGCAGGAAAGGGCACGTCTGGCTCGTGAACGCGCAGAACAAGACCGTCTGGCCCGTGAACGCGAGCGCGCCGACCAGTGGAAGACAGCAACGGTTCAGGCCGAGCAACGGTGTCGGGACAGGGACATGCAGATGCGCGGAACAGGACCATGGACGATCTCGAAAGCACTGCTACGCTTGCAGAGCGTCATGGACGAGTTCGAGAGGACAAAATTCTCGGAAACGCTGCCGCTGACCATGGGTGCCATCCCGTGGCCGGTATTCCTCGACCCCCTTCATCTGCAGATGACCGATATTTCATGGGACGCGGTCGAGGCGCTGTTTCATCAACTGCAGAGGGCGCCGAATATGACATTCCCGATCCACAAGGCGCTCGTTCGCCGTGCGATGCTAATGTTCCATCCGGATGGTTGGAAGGCGAAGCTGAAGAGTGTGATGGATCCAGACGAGAGGGAGAGGCTGGAAGCTGCGGGGAATGTTGTTTCGCAGGCCATGACGGGTTTGTGGAACGAGTTGAGCGCAACCACAAAGTAGTAGTGCGATCAATGTCGCCATCAATTCCCCATCCCACCTGTGCTTCTTCTTTCCAACCCACCACCAGTGACCACGGCCATGCGCCCTCGTCCTCGCGTCGTCCCACGCAGACTCAATTGCGCCGCCCGTCGGCACCGACTTTGGATCGAGGCATAGCTTCCCGAGACCAGTCGGACACCGTTGTCGTAAAAAAGCGTCAGCAGACCCTTCCAGCGGTCTCCAGCGGCTCATAGAAGCAGCCCTCGAATTCTCTGGGCATCATAATAAAATGGAGCAGACCTATGGCCCCGCACCGGTCGCACACGATGGGACGTTTTCTCCAAGTCGCCTCGGTGGTGCTTGCCGCCGTTACACTCGGTGCGCAGGCGGGAACGGTGGTGGACCCTGCTGTCCTCGATGCGTGCCCCGGCTACACCGCTAGCAACGTCAAGAGTAGTGGCGGAACGTTGACGGCGTCGTTGAAGCTGGCCGGGAAGGCTTGCAACGTCTTTGGGAACGACATTCCGTCGCTGAACCTCCAGGTCGTGTACGAGACGGGTACGTGTCGAATTCCTCTCCAAAAGCCTCTGCTCATCTGCTTCCATAGCCGACCGCATCCACGTGAAATTCACCGACGCATCGGCGGCGCGATACGAGGTCCCAGAGTCTGTACTCCCTCGGCCGTCAAGCGCCCATCCTGTGTCTCCCCAGTCAGCCGCCATCAAGTTCGAGTACAAAACTTCCCCGTTCAGCTTCTCCATCGTGCGCTCGGCGACGTCAGAGGTGCTTTTCTCGACCGCATCGCACCCCATCATCTTCGAGCCGCAATACCTGCGCGTCAAAACGGTCCTGCCAGCAGACGCGAACATCTACGGCCTTGGGGAGCACACCAACTCGTTCCGTCTCGATCCCAACAACTCGACGCTGACCTTATGGAGTCGCGACGCGTATGGCGTTCCCAACGGCACGAATCTGTATAGCAACCACCCCATCTACTTCGAGCAGCGGACCACCGGCACCCATGGCGTGATGCTCCTCTCCTCCAACGGAATGGACATCAAGCTGACGCCCGAGGCGCTCGAGTACAACGTTATTGGCGGTGTCCTCGACTTTTACTTCCTTGCTGGGAGTCAGACGGACCCGACACAAGTGGCGAAGCAGTATGCAGAGATCGTGGGCACGCCGGCAGAGGTGCCCTACTGGTCGTTCGGGCTGCACCAGTGTCGATTCGGTTACCAAAGTGAGCATTCTCTCCACGAACTTGTCCGGCGCCGAACTTCTTGTGCAGACTACATCGACGTGGCCAACGTCATCACCAACTACTCTGCGGCCGGAATCCCGCTGGAGACGATGTGGACGGACATTGTACGCGACCCGCGGCATGGTTTCAGCCTGACTGACTCACGTGACCTAGGACTACATGGACAGACGAAGGATCTTCACCGTCGACCCTCAATACTTCCCGCTGCCTCGCATGCAAGAAATCGTCGCGTATCTTCATGCTCATAATCAACAATACAGTACGGTTTTGACCCGTCGTTTGGGAACTATTGTTGACCCATCGAAATAGTTCTCATGACCGACCCCGCCGTCGGGTATCTGCCTGGCCAGGGCTACGGCCCATTCGATCGTGGGGAAGAAGCAGGTATCTGGCTGAAGAATCAGAACGGAAGTGACCACCTGGGACTCGTATGGCCCGGAGTCACTGTTTGGCCTGGTCAGGACCTTCGAGTTACACCATCCGCGAGGCAATTGGGCTAACAAGCGCGTCTAGATTGGTTCAACAACGACACTCAAGCGTGAGTTTGGCGACTTTGGTTCGCTTTTTTTGGCTGATCGAGTACAGATATTGGTCCAACGAGTATGCCATGTTCTTCTCCGCGGATACGGGCATAGATATCGATGGGAGTTGGAACGACATGGTCGAGCCATCCAGCGTGCGCTTTCAATAGATAGCTGGGAGGTTTTTTTACTGACGAGTTGGCAGTTTTGCAATCTCCCTTGTGACGACCCTTTCGAGCAAGCAGTCGAGCAGGACCTCCCTCCAGCACGCACATCGGCCCCACCTAGCCCAAGCCAGCCCATCTTCGACGAGTCGGCAGTCAGTCGTCGGAACAAGCGCGACAACCTGCTTACCCCTCCATACTGGATCAACAACGCTGCGCCGGGCGGGAACCTCTCAAGCAAGACCGCATATGTACCTCTCTTTCTCCAAACGTTGCCCATCTGCTCATCATCCTGCAGACCGACACCGTCCACGCTAACGGCCTGTACGAATACGACACGCACAATCTCTACGGGACAATGATGTCGATTGCGACGCGCCAGGCGATGCTCGCACGTAGGCCAGGCAATCGTACGCTGATTATCACACGCTCTACGTTCGCTGGTGCCGGCGCGCACGTCGGGAAATGGCTCGGAGACAACTTCTCGGACTGGCCGCACTACCGCAACTCGATTTCGGGGGTGCTGGGCATGGCGACGATCTACCAAATCCCGATGGTTGGGGCGGATATCTGTGGCTATGCGGATGACACCACTGAGACGCTCTGTGCTCGGTGGGCAATGTTGGGCGCGTTCTATCCGTTTATGCGCAACGCGAGTGCCGTTTTTCTTCGCTGAAATATCACTCACCTGATCATAGCATAACGCGGATACTTCGATTTCGCAAGAGTTCTACCGTTGGCCTCTTACGACGGAGGCGGCCAAGAATGCTCTTGACATGAGGTACGTTGTTTATTGCCTGCTCTTTTCTCAGCAACTGATTCTTCATCCCAGGTACCGTCTACTCGACTATATCTACACTGCCTTCCACCAAGCCAACACCGACGGCACTCCCGTCGTGAGCCCAATGTGGTTCAAGTACCCAAAAGACAAGACGACCTACCCCATCGATCTCCAATGGTTCTACGGAGATTCCATCCTCGTCTCGCCCGTCACCGAAGAAAACTCGACCTCCGTATCGATTTACCTCCCCAAAGACATCTTCTACGACTTTGAAACCTTCACACCCGTGCAAGGGAAAGGCGAATACGTTCAGCTGGACGACGTCTCGTTCACGCAGATCCCCGTGCACATCAAGGGCGGCGCGGTGCTTCCGCTGCGGAACCAGTCGCAGATGACCACCGCCGAGCTCCGCAAGACGGACTTTGAGCTTGTCGTTGCGCCCGGAACGGATGGGAGCGCGTCGGGGACGTTGTACGTCGACGATGGGATCCACATCGACCAGCCGGCGCAGACGCTCGTTTCGATGACCTTCAGGCACGGAACTTTGTCTGTGTCGGGGTCGTTTGATTTTGCGACGGGGGTGAATGTTGCTGGGGTCAAGGTTCTGGGCTCGACTCGGGCACCGAGGGGCGTGTTGCTCAACGGCAAGCCTGTGCCCCAAAGTCACGTACAATATAACGCGACGACGAAGGTCGCGAGCGTTACGGTTGGGCTGCCGTTCACGCACGGGTTCACGCTGACAGTTTTATGAACGGGGACTTGTAAAAATGGTTCGAGAGAGGATGTAAATAACGAACAAGGACAATGCATACAGTATGGCGAGGACAACAAGCGCTTGTCAGTGTGCTTCCACGACGCGTGCGTATACTCAGGCTAGTTCACTGCGAACGTAGTTGGTTGTTCGTGGAGCTTCTGCTCATCACTGAGAATTTACACTCGCTCAGTTGTTTCCAAGTGAATGTAGACCAGTATTCTAACAAAGCCCTCTATACACAGCACAAACAATTACAGAAATGAACGAAATTGGGGCATATCGCGCATCTTGACCGCAATAAAATACTCCCACTGGCGCAGACTCTCGATCGCACACGGATACAACCCATGCGCCGTCGTGAAGATGGACGCAAGGTCATTCAGAGCACCTGGCCGTGCCCCCAAACGAGTGAGAACACTTTGCCTGGCAGAGTTCCAGTGTGGACACGCAGGAACGTTGCTCGTGATGCGACAAGCGGAGGTATGTCCGATTCGCCAGCCTTCGCTCGACGCCAACTCGAGGATCTTCTGCCATTCGGCGTAGTAGCGTAGCTTTCAATGAAATTAGCAATTAATGCCTTCATTTCGAGTTCGTTCACCCACCCAGCTGCCCATGTAGTTCGGGTGCATGTGCTTACCAATCTCGTCGAGTGGTAGAGAGACTGTCAGTGGCGCGGCCTCGTCTGCGATCTCAAGGTAGTCGTGCCGCACAGCGTAGTTGAGCACCGTTAAAGCATTATCTTGCAAGCCGTTCCTGTTTCACGCGAATCAACGCGTCGAGCAGAAATTGAGGAGATCGGAGGAACACACCCCATGAAGATTCTGCAAATGTCCAACGCAGCAAAAACCTGATACTTCTCCGCCGCCTCCGCGAGATCTGCGAGCACGGGAAACGCGAGCGTCGTGAGATCGGGCTGCCGTTGTGGGTAGATGAATTGGAAGAGCAGCTCAAGGGTCTCGGCGCGTTCGGTCAGGTCGACGACTTCCATTCCCGCAGCGGGCTCGCTGCTGGATGATCCGGCGACGTTTGGTGCTGAGCGTGAATTCGAAGCGGCGGAGAACGCGGTGGGTGGAAATCCCTCCGCGTGTGTTTCGAGGTTCTTGGTGTGAATCCGAAATAAGGTGTTGTCGGAGGAGCGGAAGCAGATGTCTGAATCGGTGTAGTTGACTGGCAAACCGTTAGCGACGACGCAAAGAAACGACAAGGGTGCGTGCATCGTTCAGAGACGGCAGCGGTTTCGGAAGACATGGTGGTAGTTGATGACAGAAACGCGGGGTCGTGAGGACCTGATCAATCACGGCCGTGTTTGTTCATGTTGTGGACTGCGCGAGTATAATACATCCCCCCTAGAGCTCGTGTATCGAGATAATCATATGAATGCACGTTCTGGTTGTACAAGAGTGCCGTGGATTATGACCTTCAAGCCTTCAGCGTCCCTTATCATTTCTAGCCTCAAGAATCCCAACTTGAACGTCGTTCAAGTTGCTTCGCCAACTCGAGTCGAAGCTCCTACTGTACAGCGACGTATTTGGGGCAAGTCGTCGCACACTCCCGGCCAGCCGCTCGACATCCGCGGTTTGTATGTTTTGGAAGTTTGACGAAGTGTGCGTAGATTGGGTAGAGCTCCGCTGACCGATCGAGGAAGGAATACTATTAGTCTCTCCAAGAAAATATGACCTGGCCGCTTCAAAGGGAGGATGAGCTCAAGCTCGACAATCGAATGCAGCGCGTGTTTTATGAGCAAGCTGGATTCGAGTGGAAGCTTTTCAAAGGGCCAACTTGAAAGGGCGGCATGCATCCGGAGGACGTGTTCTTGGCGAAGGGCGTGAAGCCGTAGTCAGTGTATCCTCCTTGTATTTCTCTACTGTAGTTTCGTATGGCCTTCTCGCTTCAGAGCTATCATAGCCTCAGCTATGTAGTCACGTTTTGATGGTGCACTCTGACCAGAACCACATCGTCGCCGCGTTTCTCGACGCCTACCCCTTCGACGATGAAGCTACCACCGTCCTCGACTTTGCATGCGGCAAGGGCCTCATCTCGCGCGGGCTAGCACCGCACTGCAAGAGGATCGTCGCCGTCGACAGGAATCCCGACTCGGTCAATTTTTTCGCGGAACGAATCCGAAACCACGGTGCGCAGCGTGCTCTTCATCTCTATTGTCGGTGTTCAACCAGCTCAGGAATACCGTCCGAAGAAATGAGCGTCGTTTGCACCGAGCTGCAAGGTCTGCCGACTGAGCTAGGCGGTGAAAAATTCGACGTGGCCGTGGTTCGTCTCGCTTCAACTCGTTCTCGGACTCTAGCTCACTATAGCCAGTCCTCAGCGGCCTATCACCACCTGGAGTCCATCTCCGACACGACCCGCACTCTCGCATTCTTCCTCAAACCACACGGCCGTCTGCTGGTCATCGACTTCCTCACGACCGCCGACCCCATTCCAGAAGATGTACCCCACAAGTTTGGCTTCTCTGAAGAAGATATCCGCGCGGTGTTCGACGAGGCAGGGCTGCTCGACTTCGAGTTCACGCGCCTTTCGAGGGCCATTTTTCACGGCCAGCGCGTCGGCTTGTTTCTGGCTCAAGGAACCAAATCAAATGCGGTTGAAGGTTAGCTACTCGTGAGTGTCCCCTCCTTTCCCAATAGGATGAGAAACCTATCAGACCTGTTCTGACGCTCATGGAGACAACCTTATATTGCCTTTTTTTTCTGAACCTCCTGCTCTTCTTTGCTTGAACTTGATGCTCATCCCGTTTGCAGACCAACTCTTCGGACTGCGGAACCCGGGCCTACTCGACTAGCTACAATCTGCCGACAATAATCGCGCCCACCTGACCCGCTCCGACGCGTCGACGTCATCCTCGTCATTGGCTTTCATCTCGTGTGTGGGCGCCAATGACGTCGCCGCACAAGTTGCTCGGTATAAAGGGCAACGGAAGACCGAAGAGGACTCAACAAACCGCCCAACACTCACACAAACCACTCAAACCAACACCCACTCGCATTAACATGTCTTCCGATAACACTTCCTCCACCTACAAGTCCGTGCTGCACATTCGCAGTTGGCCGCGTTGCTGACGCTCTTCGCAGCAAGTCCACCGGCCAATACCACTCCGTCAAGGGTACCGCCGTCGAGACGATCGGTAACATGACCGGCCTCGAGTCGTGGCAAAAGTCCGGCAAAGTACGCTTACTCTCTCCTCACCCCTCCTCGGATGCGCCTCGTACTCGTACTCGTACTGATTCGACGCGCAGGAGGAGCACGCCGCCGGCGAAGCCGAATACAAAGCCGCGCAAGCGCACGAGTACGTCGACGGCGCGACGGACCGTATGCACGGCAAGGGCGAGGCGATCTTGGGCGCTGTGACGGGCGACAAGACGCAGCAGGCGAAGGGGAACTTGAGGCATGATATGGGCCAGGCGCAGCAGGAGATGAATGAGTTCTAAGCGCCCGCTTGAAAGTCGGGATTGTATATTTATTGTATTTGTAGACGCCGTTGAGCGTCATGCGCAATGAAGTGTATTACCAGTCCTGAATCGCGTTCGCAAGTCACATCTTGGAGCCGACGTCCGTCCGCTTGAACGCGGTACAAAACTCTGTCGAGGATCTGCGCATTTCGTCAATGGGAGACAGCAGCAGGGTTTCGTGCAACTTGACATGCCTCTCGCCTTTTACTAGAGGCATCCGTGTGCGGAACTCATCATAATGCTGCTTTAACCAATTTCTCAACTTCCGGGTTTCTTCGGAGCCTACGTCTCTTCTTGCTTCGAGTTTTCTTTCAAGTCAAAATCCCTGTTTGCTGACATTGGTTCCAAGTGGCCACGCACCAGGAGCCGGTGCTGAATTTCTTTTGCTAAACCACGAAAAGCTACAAGAAAGTCCCAATGCGTTTCTACATAAAGAGAACAGCTAGCGTATCAATTAACGGTCCATATCCAAATCCCGAGTCCTTGTTCTGTTTTTACATGTATGCAGATGCCTAGACGAACAAAAGACGTCAGCGACTATTCCACACTACAGAGGGAGGAAGAAGAGAAAGCAAGGGAAGATCAGATTGAAAAGGCAATATATGGTTGTCTCCAACAAAGTCAGAACAGGTCTGATAGTGTTTTTCGTCGTAGAGGGATAGGGGGAACAAGCGGCAGAAGAGCGTGCTCACCATGTTCGTACAATGGTTTTGATGCTATATCCAGAGAAATGAGTGCACTGTGAACAGGTGGGTGGGTCAGCAAACGAAAACCAGGACGCGTATGAAGAGAGAAGGGATCAGAAAGAATTAGGCAATGTATAGTATCCTCAGTCCGGAGTCGGAACAGGTCTGAATGTGTATCATCCGGAAACGAGAGAACATAGACGCAGAGAACTCACATAATCACGAAGCGGCCGGCGGCGGCATCGACGTCGGCAGGTATCGTGTCCGGAACGGCGCCGGCTGCCCGTACACCCAATCCTCCTCGTTATCCGACTCGTCATCATCGCTCGCACAGTCCTCGACGTAGATCCCAACACCGGTATCTCCGTCCTCGGGATGCACCAGCACCTCCAGGCCAGCAGGCTTCTCGCGTTCGCGGTCGTGCACCTGCAGTTTGCGCAACGCGGCCATGAGGTCGTCGGCGAGCGGAGTGGCGTTTGGCGGTTCCTCGCGGATGGGCTCCCAGCCGACGGGCGGCGAGCCGGGTGGGGAGATGAGGAAGTTCTTCTCTACTTGCGGCGGCTGCAGGTAATTTGCTGCAGGGACGTCGACGACGTCACCGGGTGGGAGAAGCGGGTTGGGGTCGGCGCGGTATACGCGAAGGGTGATCTTTGAGCTGCAAGCGACTCGTTGGCCGGTAGAAATTTAGAATAAGAGACAAATCCACGCACCGATCGTGTGTCTGCTCCAGGACGATGGGGTCGCAGTGGCGCTTGGCGGTCTCTGCATCGTCGTTGGACGTGTAGACCACCATGATACGAGCAAAGCTCTGCAGGACGATCCAGCGGTTGATCTCTCCGTATGTCGCGAAATGGCGCCGGAGGATGCTGAGCACGTCGGGTTCAAAGAATTGTTTCGGGAGCGACGTGATTGCCAGCGTGTTGGTGGGCTGGCCAGGCGTAGGGCAGGCCGGGGTAGTGGGCAGAGAGATGAAAATCGGAGAAGCCATGGTGGATGAGAGGTGAGTGGGGCTTGGTGCGTCAGTGCCCAAAAAATGTGGGCCGTTTTAAGAGGCTCATGTCAAAATCACGTGCACCACAGCTTCTTGTCCGCTCCGCCTCAGCTGTGCCCCGTTTCAGGAAATTTTGCCGAATCCCCAACACGCAAAAGAACAAACAAGATGCTGGAAACACGTCAATCGAATCTAATCCACAACTCGAACATGCAAAAACGTTCAAAAGCCACGCACCCTCTACTTGGAGTGGTTCAACAAACCTCAGCATACGGTCTACCGGCCATACACACCGCCCTCGACCACCGAAACACACCGATCATCCACTTCGCCACAATGCCAACGCCATTGCGCAGTCCAGGAACATCCGCCCTCCGCCTCCAACCGACGGTTCGGGGGCTGCGCATCCCGGAACAGACGCGCGTATCGGACCATCCTCAACAGCCTTTGTTTACTCAGTCTCCGAACGTGGAATTTTCCTTTCACAGCCGCGACAACAGTCGCACACAACTTGCATATGGTCTAGCACAGTTGTGAGTATCGCGTCAACAGCTTCGCGGCGGAAGGCGTGCTAGCCGAGTCCCGATGGGTTAGAGAACTGCGCTACTGCCCGTCTGCCACTTCCGCGTAGTGGTCTCTGTATACATGCTGTTGAGCATCTTGCGGTCGACGACTGGACTGTTTCAAGCACTCGGATTCTTCGCTCACTGAACTCGTGCTGCTCCCTGGGCGCAGCAGCCGTCTGTCTTCCTTTCACCTCTTCGTTCTACGATCACCTCCACCTCTTCGTGGCGTACGTCCTTCCTCCCCTCGATCTTTCTTCTTCCGTCTCGAATCCCAACTGGCCGCGGGTAGCCTTCGGCTATCTCCTCGAACCAAGATCTCTTTCGAGAAACGTGGACTCACCCCGAGGTCGAGGAAGTCATCTACTTCGAATAAAAACGTCTGTTTGTTCGGATGGTACTACACAGAAGGCTACAACAAAGACCAGTGCTACATTTGGTATCCACAAACCCAAGAAGGCAAAAATCAAAAGAAAACGGTCCAGCAGAGCAACCACCTCACCGCGGAGGCGGCTCTCGACCATCTGTCACACTCGTCGCCGCCCAGCGTCCCTGCACCTGATGATGAATGGCCACACCTCTCGCCGCCGACGCGCCACCACTCGACCCCGCACGTGACCCGTCCTCCAAGTGGATGAATCGCGCCTGGCCCTCCAACGCCAACAACACGTCGTTGTACCTCCTCCCCATGATACGATCGACGACTTTCATGTCCCCGATCGTCATCAGGAAATCGCCGGCAGCGTTCTTGCGCTTCAGCCACGCCGGGTCCGTCGCTGCCTCGCGGAGTTTCCGCACGACGGTCACTGTGTTGTTGCCCGGCGTCGACCCCGGGTCAGAGTAGGTTTGATACGCAACCACATCGCCTGCAGGTCCCAGATGCGTCGCGAGGTGCTCCGCCTGCGCCTGGGTGCCGACGAACTGCGCCTGCGCCAGATTCGACGACGCGAGAAAGTCGTCCAGCGCCGAACACACGCCACACGCACCGCAGATCCGGCGCGTCGCGTTGCTGTACCCGCCGAGCACAAAGTACAAAAAGCACCCAATGACCGCGCTGAAAAAGTCGCAGAACGGCTTGTGGTACACCTCCATGCCGTGCTCGTGCAGGACCCGCCGCAGAGGCGGGACGTACGACGGGTTGGTGATCACCGCGACCCACTCCTCGCCCTGGTTGGACGGGACCGTCATGAATAGCACGCGGCGGCACATGTCGAGACGGCGCGTCGTCAGACAGAGACTGATAATCTCTGAAAGACGCCGTCCGCGCAGGGGAATGTCGCCGGAGCGCACGACCATGTTAAAGTCGCTCAGGATCGAGTCGAGGCCCTCGTCGAAGATCTCGACGAAGCGTTTCGTTTCGTGGTCGTTTGGTGCCATTTCGACGCGCAGGCCGTACACCGAGCGGAGGAATTCGAGCCAAAAGTCGTAGGCGTTGGGCACACGGATGATCGGCCGCATGATTCTGCGCAAAACATTAGTCAGATTTCCAGGCTAGATTGGCTTGACTTACACATCCCAGAAGAACTGGACGCCTTTTTTGCGAATCGCGTTGATGTAAAGCGGCACGTGCTCCCGCTCTAAATGCTGCAGTCCATCCAACGTCCGCTGCAGCACGTCGTTGAACCAGTACCGAACATCCTCCGACGGCTCGATCGCAGCCAAAAACTCGCGGTCCATGGACAGGTAAAAATCAAGTGCCTTGTGCGCGCCCTTGATCTCCCAAATCCGCTCGAGCGTCTCGCGGATGCTCGCAAACGAGAACTCCTTCCATGCATCGAACCAGCGGATCCGCTCCAAGGCTGAGACCAACGAGCCGTGCGGGACGGTGCTTCGCGCGGTCTCGTTCCACAGCTGGACATCGTGCCAGCCAAGCGCGATCTCGGCGAGGCGGGCTTGCGCGTCGGCGTTGTATGGTGTTTGGTGATAGAGAGACGCGAGCACGTATTTCACGATTTTGCGCTCGATGGGCGAGGACGTCCGGCGGTCGACGTTGTATAGCCGTTCGAGGGCGTATGGTGTCCGCCGGGTGTGTAGTAGCACTTCGACGATGCGGCGTTTCTCGAATAAAACGATAACCGTACGAGAATAGTCTGCAGAGCGTTTCAGACAACGAAAAAGAGGTATGAAAGCCACTCACGGAACTCGATAACATGCGAATTCTTCGCATCATAAACGACCAGATCAGGCGCAGATTCGTTCGGAGGGACGATCTTGACCAAATCGCCTTCCTCAAGCTCGAGCTTGGTCATGCTCTGGATGGGCATCCCGTCAAAGTCGCACACCTCGTTGATAGTGAGGCGCCGCGCATTAACGCGCAGCATGCGCTTGGGACGGCCTTGCGCATCCTTGCCGCCCGTCTCGTCCGCCGTCCCAATTAGATGGTCGTCCAGCGTAGCCAGACCAAGCTGGAAGCCCATCTCGTCGCAGAGCGCCTTGAGATGGATA